>CM064880.1:15858700-15986245 GCA_003313485.2 Penstemon barbatus
ACTGAGGCCTCATGGGACCCGTCGATACAAGGTAGGGCTGGCATGGGACCCGTCAATACAAGACTGGGAACGACTTCATTATTTTGAACAAATAATTCATAGTAATGTGATTTTTTGAAGACAATGGGATCAGAGGGCAGAATAAAATCTAAGGAATTTGAGATCTCCATCCTTTTTGGTAAATTGCAAATGAAGAACGTAAACCAGCCCCCTATTTATAGGGGTAGATCTAAGAGATCCAACGGCTGAAAAAGTATTTGATCAACGGACATAGATACGACCCTTTGACTCCCCGTAATAAATGCAAATAAGTTGGAACGGCACAATCTATTCGCCTCAACTGATCGACAACGAGAGAAGTCTTGAATCGAAGCGATCACCCAGATAACACAAGAAAACCTAAAGAACTCCAGACCGGTCATACTGGAACAATCATACTTCATGGTCAATAGTTTAAAAACCTAGAAGCCACAAACGAAGTGACATAAGCTTCAAAATCACAGCAAAAACGACAGTTGCTCGATAAAAAGATAGAAGATAAAAGACCAAAACCTTCACAATACGAGGGACGTCACTGCCTCATACATTATATGACTAACCATTGACTAAGCTTTGCAGAAACTCCTATGGAGCCCAGGATATCTGACATAGAAATCAGGAGAATAGTCCTCCTATCTCTAAACGGCAAAGACGTCACTGCCTAATATACCAAAGAATTGCTTAAGAGGGTCTGAACAGGGTAGATCTGGCTAAAACTCCTACATTTTCCAATTCCTCCCATATCAAGAAAGTGATATAATGGTACACTAGCCAAGGAGCATACCGTTCAAATATTGATGCTGGGGAATATAAGGGTTTGGAAAAGATTGAAAGGGACATTTTTCTGTAGAATGATGTAAAGAAAACCGACGATCAACAAAGGGACAATAACCTCTTTATATAAGTTTTAGATCGCAAAAAGACAAAAGTACAAGGCTGAGATTGAGCATCGACCAAGACGATGAGCATTATCGATATAAATAACCTATTGCCTAAATTATGACGTAAAACATGCTGGTGCATGTAAACCAAAGGAATATACGGGATTTTGATCAACAAAGGTCTTGATTTGCTGAAGCGAACATTATATTTATGCACGAAGGAAGCATAAGCATAACAAAGTACATATACAGAAGACAATTGATCGAGGCAAGAATCTGCCTATAAAAAGACAATCTTTTCCAATTTACAGCTTCCCCATTACAAAATTTTCTGCCCAAATAATTGCACAAAAGTCGGGCCAAAAAAAAAAAAAAAAAAAAGAAAAAAAAAAAAGAAAAAAAAAGAAGAAAGACAGTCCAAAGCCTGCCAGGTCGAGCAAAGGTCACTGAGAAGAACGGTCAGCAGGCCGACTACCAGAAACAGCTTTCCGAGGAGTCAGACTCCCGGCAAAAGCCATCAATTCTTCTTGACGCTTTAGATAACCGGCGTCATAACCTTCCTCATAGGACTGCCGACGAGATTCTTCCGCCAGAATAGCTGCCTGAGCTAAATTATCTCTCTCCTTTTCAAGGACAACTTTTTCGGCCTCCAATCTTTGAAGATCATCTTTATCAAGTTGCAGCTGCAACTCCAAACCCCTGCTTTTAGCTTTCTCGGACTCCAACTGACTCTGAAGAACTCTCCGACTATTCCACAGTTCGTCATTTTGCACACCCAGCTGGAGTGCAAAATACTTGCCCTAAGAACATAAAGAATAAAAGAAACCGCCTTACAACAAGGAATTCTAAACGAAGAACAGAAAAAATATTCGAAATATGTTTACCTGCTCACATATCTTCACCAAAGATTGAACAAGGCGAACATTGGAGGTACCTTCGAGCTTCCTCAACTCGCCAGGCAAAATAGTACTCATGCCTAGGTCCCATGACAAAGCATCAGGTTCAACAGAACCAGGCAGTTCGCTGGTCAAAGGGACACCATCAGAACGTGGAGTCTCCGACAAAAGAATGTCATTAACTTGCTGAAAGATGCATCGATCATCTAATGGACGAGGAGATTCTCTCCCGTCGGGACTAACAGAGATCTCCTTGCCCGAAGCAGAAAATACGGTTCGGCGGCCAGACCTGGAACCGGTTCGACCTCCAGAAGGTCCTCCCGATTCAAAGGTAGTAGTCATCACAGTAGTATCGCTAAACAAGTAATCAGGACAATCCTGCACAATGGGTTGTGTCATAGAAGGATTGACAAAAAAGCCATCACCAGTTTGCCCTCCGCTGGTGATTGGGGCAGTAGAAACTGACAAAGGAAGGGAAACAGTAAAATTCCCCCCATGAAAAACATGCTCAAAGGAAGTAGCATCTGAGCTAACAGCTATGTTATAAGCTGGTTCCTCGTTGGACATATCGCCAAAAGCAAACCGACCAGGCGAAGGCATTCTTCCTACTTGAGTGGAAGCGGGATGGATTGGTTCAGGAAAAGACGAATTTACCACAGAGAGAGGTTCAGAAACAATAACACTGGTATCGATCTCCGACCTAATTGTTTGGGACGAACGAGGAGGCTCCATCGACGGTCCGTCTCTTCGATGCCTTTTTGATCTGGTGTCCCGAGCGCCCTCACGGGAAGGTCGCTTCGAAGTCTTGCCAAAGAGGTTACTCATGGTCGGATTATGAAAATAAACAAATTAATATCGAGAAAGTTTATCGACTAAGTAAAAAACGAGTATTCTGTCCAGAGAAGAGTATAGCAGTAAAAACAAGTCAAGTTTTTACCTTTCGTATTTATACTACACGAAAGGACGCGTCAGACCTAAAGAAAGGGCGCGAAACAGGAAAAAATGACCTTGGAGCAAACGCTAGAATATGAAAAGACACACGCATAATGATTACGCCAGATTTAATGACTTGTCTGAATTATTACGGCGAAGCCGAAGAGACACGACTGTCAGAATACGAAACGTTTAGCGTACAAAGAGAAGAAAAGGTAAAATTACAATTAATACCTACGAGTAAAATAATTACAAGGATTATTCAAAAATCCACTGTTTTAAGAAGCCTGCTCGCTATCTGAAATTCTCTGGTCGGTACCGATGACCTCAGTCGTACCAATATCCTCTTCCTCTTCTTCCTCGACTTCGGGATCAACAAAAGTATTATCAAGCTCTTCGTTGACGTCAGAAGGAGGAATTGGCAATGGGTTTCCAAATTCTTCGACAAGGTGAGCTAGAGGAAAACCTTGATATAGAACATCTGGGACCTCAGAAGAAGAATAAAGTTCACCGTAGCGATTCAACCGAATATGAGCAGCCTTAAAATACTCTTTTCGACGATCATCGATCATCTCCAGAGCGACCAGCTGATGAATCGCCTTCTTAACTTAAAGGTATTTTCAAGTAAAGGACCGACCATCCGATACACCAACGCCGTATGAACAGGAGAGTTGAGAAATTCGCGAACAACACTTTCGTCAGATTTCCTGACATATCGATCTCTTTGCCTAAGAGGGACATCGTTTTCGTACTCCTCTAAAGAAGCTTCGAGGCTTGACACTTGAGACTCCAGCTCACTAATTCGAGCCGTGCTCTGTAATTGAAATTCCTCTAACTTCCTAGCCATTTGATTGGCCTGCTCTTGAGCACGAGAAATCTCCATCACCTTGTTTATCATTTCTTGGTCTTCAGTCCCAGTAGCACAAGTCTCTACGGTAGGAACCAAAGAAGATGTTGAGGGACCAACCTCTGAACCGGAGGATTTACGAAGCAAAGCTTTATTCTTCTCATCCAAGAACTCGCACTGTTGTTTCCAAAGTGCATTCTCATAGGCGTATGATGCAAGACACGTCTTAGTCTGAACAAACAAAGAGGGCAAGAAAAAGAGATGGATTAGCAAATTAAGGAAGACCCTTAAAGTTATCTGTTAACATGATTAAAGGAAAAGGATATCACCTTTTCAGCGTAAAGACAAGCTCGTTGGAATTTCTCCAGAGGATCCTTATGAAGAAGTTTATTCAGATCACGGGTAAAAACACCAGACAAAAGAACACGAGTTGCCTTATCGATCGCATTCTCGTTATCATCGTGGATAAGAGAGTCCTTCTCGGAATAACCAGCGGCTCTCTTTCCCTCCAAATGTTCCTCGATCATTTCGACAAGAGTAGGTCTTGGGTGTTTTTCTCCGACTAAAGAAAGATCCTGGCCGGAACGTCCATAATAACTCCTCTTTCTATCGACTGGATTATTAGTTGGATAAGGCTTCGACCAGGTGTGACATCCTCGAACGCCTAAAGATGTTCTAAGAGAAAGAGGAGGATAACCAGGTCCCGTGCCCTGACGAATAGGGGGCTCCTGAGGAGATTCTGATGATTCCTCTCTGTCCTCTTCGGATTCATGACCTAACTCCAACTTCCTTTTTCGTGACGCTCTCTGCTCAATAGGCGCATTCTCGACGGATTTAAAAGATTTCGAAAGCACCATCTTTCCCTTCGAAGAGTGTCGAGAATTCTCTACCATATCAGCTGAAAAAGAAATTAATCATAAAATTATGTACCTTCCCAATAAATAAACATTAAGATTAAATAAGTTACTAACCAAGAGGTTCAGATGGTGAACTGATGGGAAAACTATGAATGCTTAACCCCCCCTTACGAAGGAAAGCTTCCCCAATCAAAAGAGCACTTTGAAATTTGTTTGCACGCAATTCGGAGATATCAGCGATAAACTTAGCATCATCGGGAATCAGTTCGCCTGTCGCTAAGCGACCTCCGGAAATCCAACTAGAACCATGATCCCATGAAAAAGGCACACTCGTACCATCCACTAAGCGAAGATTAGACGGAGGACGAACGAAGAAGAAATGAGATTTCCATGAGGGATTACTAGAAACAGGGGCATCAAAGATTGCTCGGCTAGGTCGTTGACTAGCGAAGAAATATCCACGATTTGAAGAACTAGAAATATTAAAGCGGAAAAGTTGTGTAAAATTACGGAAAGAGGGTTTAAACCCCTTGGCGATCATCAAAACCGAAAAGCAAACTACAAAAGCAACGGAATTCGGAACTAGCTGTGTCAAGCACACACTAAAAGTTTTCAAAACCTCGAGAAAGAGGGGAGACAAAGGAAGACGAAGTCCACTGTTAAAGTGAGCCGTATAAAAGGCTCGGCATCCCTCCGGGGGAGTTGTGACCCTATCAGTAGAGGAAGGAAGAATTATCTCAGAACCTTCCGGAAAATATTTGATATAGTTACTCACAACCTCCGGAAATGTCTCCGCTGTATAAGCGCAAGCGACGTCCTCAATTGGTTCAGAAATTTGAGGAACAGTACCTTTGCCCTTTTTGGCTCGGGCCGCCACATCCGCGTCGGTAAGGATCCGTACCTTGAAAGTATCCTCTACAGGGATGACAAAATCAGTTACACTAGATTGCAACTCCTCCTCATTGTCGGGGGCGACAACCTCTCTAGAAGAAGATCTTCTCACAGAAGCCATATATTCTGGTTCTCGGAAAATGAAGGTCGATAAACAGAAAAACTTAGTGTGATAAGCGACTAGTCAAGAAAATGATTACGAGTTATAAGGAAGTATAAAAGAGAAGTGGTGAACTATAGAGTCACCTATTTATAAGAAAATGAGAAATGACGTTTCGAACTTATGGAAACTACTGATATTCCCGCCAAAAAAGGAAGGATACGAAAAGCTTCCAAAATAGACGCGTGGCGATCCATAACTGGACATAGAAAACTACTATCTATGATATGTAGCACTCTTTTCCTTATTTAAGATTTTTTCCCACAGGGGTTTTTCTTAAGTAAGGTTTTTAACGAGGCTCCATTCATAGAAAAGAAACAGTCGTAAAGATCTATCTACTTCTACGAGCTTCTATTATCTATACGCTCGAAGAAGTGAGGGAGTACTGATGGGGGCTATTTCGCACCTTACATATTACTCGAATCGAACGAAAAAGTTAAGATCGATTAGACCAATCCAAGCAGATCGGGATCGTCTAACAGACCCGGCCCAGCACAGCTCTCTTCGATTTAAAGAGAATACTCCGGACCCATGAAGGATATTTGGGCCGAGTCCTATTAGGACTATGTTTCCTTGTAAGACTAGGTTAAACATTGTATAAATACCTAGTTAATGATGGTATTAGAAAAACTACGAAATCCTTTACTTCAAGGATACACAAATATTCTCTGCCTAAGGCATTACAACTGAATAAGAATTTATATTATTCATAGTATTTTGATCTCCATATTGATGTGTTATTAGCTTTACTTGTGGTTTTACTTCTTGTTCTTAATCATTGCTTTTCTTTGTGATTGATCCATCCGGAATAAAGTAACAGAGCCCTACTAAATATATACACAATATCGTAAACCCCACCGATATTACAAATTCACTGATATACAATTAACCCGACGAAAACAGGTTAAATCAAGCATGTCATAAATCGTATCATAAGAAACACGCTTTTATAAGTAACAGATTAGTGTCGATAGAGTTTCCCGCCCATCTGACATTAAAATAATAAAATTGAAATCCGCTTCTCCTATCCACACGATTAAAAACTGTCAGATTAGATCAACGGTTCAGATAAATCACGGAAACCTAATCAAAAGGAAACCTATAAAATCCGATCTGAAACAGTACAGTCGTCTTACGCACTCAAATATTCTCAAGCTCTCTAACTCTCAAACTCTCTTGTTTCGAAAAAGCTTACTGTTTTTGTAGATTCTACTCACTAATCCCATAAATGGAGAAGATTATTGATGGAAGATACTTCAGCTACAACAAATTTCACTTTTCGGGTACTGATTTGATGCGCTCTCTCTTGGAGAAGATCAAGGAAGCATCTTTGGTTCCAGTCTTGGAAGCACACGAGAACAGGGTTTACGTAGAAGACGTCTATCACTTCTACACAACCAGGGAATTCAATGATGATGAAACTGTGATGACTGCTGTCATCGGTGGTAAGAAAATTGCTGTCTCTGCTGCTGTTCTTAGTGAAATTTATAAGCTAACAGATAAGGGAGGAGATGTGACCAGTTTAGGGTCAGAAAAAGAGGAAGAGTTCTGGGCTATTTGTGCTAAACAGGGAGAAGAGATGACTGGAACTCTGATGAAGACTCAGCTGAAAGATGAGTATCAGAGGTTCGCAGACATCATTGCAAAGATATTAGATAGTGCTACAGGTTCTTTGGATGGGTTGCCAAGGAAAAGATACTACACAATGGTGTGTATCTATTATGGGTTGAAGGTTAACTGGGCTGCTCACGTTTATGAGCTGCTAAGTGATAAAAGGCACTCTCATGCCATCTTACTTAGTAATCTGTTTGCATCCCTGCATTGCCCTATGGGTGGTGGGAAGCCCACTCATGGTAGCAAGGAATTCAAACTGTATGAACCAGTTAGAAAGATAGTGGCAGAACCAAAGAGAAAGGCCACTGCAAAATCCAAAAAGGGTCCTTCTAAGAAGAGCAAGAAGGTTGGTGAGACTAGTCAACCTGCTGAGCCAACAGCACAGTCTGCTGCTGAGATTGAATCAGCACAATCTGAAGATGCAGTCCCAGAGAAAGTAATTGAAGATTTCACAAAGGAGATTGAACAGATGGAGACAGGTTCTTCTCCTGAAAGGACTGAATCTGAGGAGGAAATTCCTCTTCAAAGGTTGAAGAGAATGAGAACAAGAAGTGAGGCAAGGGGACCTCCCACTGCTGCCAACCCCCCTGCCAAAAGGATTAAAAAGTCAAAGGCTAAGAGAAATATCACATTCTCTGAAGAGCCTGTTGCAACTGTTAGAGAAACAACAACATCTGCTGAAAGACCTTTGGTTATTAAAGAACCAGTTGTTGCATCTACTGAAGAAGTTGCTTCCACAATTGGAGTTCCTACTACAGACTCTTCTGCTGTAGTATCTGCTGAAGCTGGAGAAGATCAGCAGACTGCCACAATAGGTGAAGGAGAGACACTCCTTCTGCATCCAAACCCTGTTGCTGCAACTCCAATTCAAGCAGTTGAGAGTCCTGAATCAAGGAGAAGAAGGACTGGGAAAACTGCAACTTACCTGACTGCTGCAGAAAAGAAGAAACAAGATGTTGCTGAGAAGCAAAGATTAGCTGCAGAGAAGGCAGAAGAAGATAGGCTGAAAAGCCTAGAGTTAAAAAGGCTGGAAGAAGAGGCCAGCAAAATGACTCAAGAGCAGAGAGATGCTGTTGAGGCAGCAGAATTGGCTGCTGTTATTGAAGCAAGCATCAAGGATGCTCATGGAAATCAGCATAGTGGTGGGCTAGTTATTGGTGAACAAAGAGATCCAAACAAACCAATACCAGCTATGCCTGCACCAAAGATAAAGCCAAAGAGAAGAGATGAAATCAGATTAGCTCTAGATATTGTCAGGGATGACCCTGCTATCTTTGAAGAATTTCTCAAGAGGCTGGATGCTGAAAATGAGAGGATCAATCGTCTGACACTCTTCCATTCTGAAAAGATCAAATACAACAGATGGAGGGAATTCAGATTAACAAAGAGCCCTGCTGAAATGGCCAAGTGGAAAGAATTCAATGATACAGAAGCCTGGGTACTGAAGTGGCTAGGAACTGGATCTTTAATCCAAGCACTTGATTCAGAATTCTTTCTGGACAGGTTGAGGCAAATGATAAGTCACACAGTTAAGGCCGAAGCAAAGAAGATCTTTGAATCTGTTCCTGAGGACTATGATGAATCAGAAGACCTCAAGGAAAGATCCATAAAGTGGGCTATTGCTCAAGCAATGGAGCTTTGGGCAAAGAAAGCAAGGAAGTTAAGGGGACAACCAAGCTCACTGGTCCCACTTCCAAACATCAAACACATTGTCTATGGACCAAATCTCAAACCATTTGAAGAGCTGCCTGAGGAATCATCATCTACATTTATTCCTCTTGATAACTTTACTTGGATTTGTAACAGGTCAGCAGTAGACAATGAAGGATTGATGAGGACAGTTGAGACTGTCAAGAAGATTATATCACCTGCTGATAAAGAAGGAGCAGAGTCCTCTGATCAACCAAAGCAAATTGAGGGTACATCAGACCCATCTGATCAAGACAAAGTGCAGGATGATAAGTCTGATGCTGCTGATGAATCAAAGAAGGAAGAAGAAATTCCAGCAGATCAGTTAAAGGAAAAAGAAGTTGCTGCTGAAGGAGATGATCAAGCTAAGGAGAAGGAAAGCACTCCAAGCCTTGCTGGTGAACCAGCAGATCAGTCCCTTGCAATGATAGTTCAACAATCAGAGCAACCTCTCAAAGAAACCGTGTCTGCTACTCCAACAGAAGTTCCTTCAACTTCTCAAAGTGCTCAGACTAATCTGTTGGACTCCATCCAACAAATGATTATCAAATCAATGAAGGAAATGAAGGAGGAGATAAAAGCAGATGTGTTGGCTGCTGTGAGTCAACCCAATCAGAAAGCTGCTGTTGTTCAATCTAATCTGATGGATGATACTATTCAAAATGTCAAGTCCATTTGTCAAGACATGGATGTTATCAGAAGAAGAACTCAAAGCACAGCTGAAGGTTGGAGAAATATCACGGAAACAGTTGAAATGGCTATCCAAGCTAAGGATGAAACCTTAGATAACATGATGAAAGACTTCAAGGCATCAGCTGACTGGATTTTGGCAACTCAAATTCAGCTAGGTGACCAAGGTGAAGTTGTTCTAAAGAGAATGGATAGTTTTGAAGCCAATCAACTGAATCAACAAGCTCAACTAGATGCATTCAGAGCAACTCAACTACATCAACAAGCTCAAATGCATGCTATGGAAGAAAACATCAAACTTCTGTGTGATTCACTTCTGATCACCCCAGTCTTACCAGATTACCAAGTCAACCCTGCTGATGATGACAAAAAGGGGGAAGATAAGGTACTAAGGGAAGAAAGGGAGGATAAAGCATCTTCTGCTGAAAGAACAGAAGTGTTGGAAGAATCTGCTGATGATGTAGACAAGAATGAAGCTGCTAATGAAGGCACAAGCAGATCAACAGATGATAAGATCACAGAAGAAGAAGATGAAGCTGCTGAAGAAACTGAAGCTGAAGCAAAAGCTAAGTCTGACAAGGAGATAGCTGCTGCTAAGGACTCAGCTGAAGAACAGCTTGATCCTGATGTTAAAAGAAAGAAGTTGGAGCTGTTAAAGCAAAATTTGGAAGCTGAAACTTCCAAACCTGCTGAAGAAGAAAAAGAAGACAAGGAAGCTGAAGAAGAAAAGAAAGAAGAAGACTAGTTCTGACTAGACTTTATTTTATCTCAAAATCCTTGTAATTTTTTTTCTGCACGACTCATCTAAAGAAACTTGTAATATGTAATCAGTTCAATATCTATAAAAGTGCAAGTTTTAATCCAACAGACTATTTCTATCTCAGAAATTTTTGAGGATCAAAACTTTAGTTTAGGTACATGTACTTAGCTGAAGTTTTGTCATCATCAAAAAGGGGGAAATTGTTGGATGAAGATGAAGATGAAGTGCAAAGAAGACAAGTAATTAAGGGAAGGTTTTGATGATTTCCAAAACATCATAATCAGCTAAGTATGGAAGCTTAGTTCCCTTAGAAGAATTTTGAACAAGTAAAAGAAGACATCAGAAGAGTTCAAAGTTCAAAGCTCAGAAGACTAGTGATCTCTTGCTGAAACAGCGAACAGAAGGGTAGGTCATCAGCCGAGTCAAATCAGATGAGTTCAGTATTTGATCAGCAGAGTATCTATCAGAAGGGTCGTTTTGATCAGCAAAGTAGAAGAGATCAAGAGATTAGTCCAACGGTAATAAATGCACCCGGTGTAATAAATGCTGAAAGAGAAGGGTAGTAATGGCAAATGATTGAAGATATCCTCGGATCAGCAGAGTGCATTAAATGCAGCATTAAATGCGATGGACAGAAAGGTACTGTACACTGTACGATTGCTGCAGGGAGCCGTTTCAAAAAGAGCTGAAGGATGGATTTGAAGATGTGATTTCCTTCAACGGTCATAAATTCAAATCCAAGTATAAATAGAGCAAAGTTCGAAGAAGAGAAACAACACAACAAAATCAGAGATCGAAATTTTGAAGCAAAATTTCTCTAAGTCTCAAAAGCTCGAACAGCTCACTCGTCTGGTGGAAGTCATCTGTTGACAGAAACCAAGTTGAAGAAATCAGAAAAACATTATCTGAGTGATTTTGTAATAGCTGAGTGTTGTGCGAAGTGAGAATCCGTCTGTGTGAGTGATTCTACTTCAGAGGATAGGTTTTCTTTGTGAATTCCTATTGTGAGCTTACAGCCTTCTCATTAGTTGTTTAGGTGTAAGTGGAGAAATATTGTAATCTAAGTGATTATAGTATAACCCAGAATCTGTGTGATCTGGAAGAGTGGACTAAAGGATTTTTATCCATATAACCACTATAAAAATTCTTTGTGTTATTTTGCATCTAAAGTTTTCTTGCATATTTAAAGTTTGCATCTTTAAACACTTTGAATTGTCTAAAAGATTTTAAAAGGAGTTTGTTAAAAACTGGGGATAAAATCTTTTAAGAACTTAGTCTACTTGTGAAAAACACTTTGAAACAATCCGCTGCAAGTATACTCTTTGAAAAACTGTTTTGCTGAAAAACAGCTAAGTTACTGTAAGAAGAGTGGTCAGTCGTCTGTTCAAGATTTGTTCACGATCAGACTAGTCTGCTTACTGTTCTTCATCAGCTTAGTCTGCTGACAGAAGACTAACAAGTTTTTAAGTTCAAAAATTTTCAGAGGTCTATTCACCCCCCCCTCTAGACCTCATCTGACCACTTGAGACCAACAAGAAATGAAACACGGAACGCATAAGTTGATCGTCCAACTTAGTGAGGCTATGTGCGAATTTGCATGGTGATGTATGAATGCAACATATTATATAACATAAGCATGTTATCAAGCAAATAAACATATATTCAAGACGGAAGAAACACGGAATTCACATAACCAAGAATTTGCTGATGCCGTCCTCCACTTACCCTCCATCCTCAGTCTGATGTCCATCCAAACTCACCAAGTAAGGAGCGACCTTACTATCTGAAATGCATTGACATGTCTTTGCCGGAGTTCGTCCTTACTCCCCAAGTGTTCCTCCCCACTTGGGTTGTAAGGTCAGGCCTACGGGTAACCGTGACAATCCTGCCGGCCCTTGCCGGCCAGGTTGGCATCGGGTCCATATACCAATCAAAAGGGGCCCACACAAAGTCGGAAACAAACGAAAACATATAGTCGGAAACAAACGGAACATAACATATCAAACATATTTAACATATTATCAACATTTAATAACTTATAATGTGCAATTTTAGGTGTCGTGATAGTTTAGTAAAATGTATTTGCATCTAGTAGATTCGGATGTAGCATGTATTGGATTATCATGTTGATATACTTAGGATTTCAAGCGAGTAATGTCTACATAACAAGTCCAATCTAATCGTGACAACATGCAAGAGAAATTATAATATAAGATATTCTTTGATTATTAAAAGCATTAGTAAATATTTGACTCGATCTACAAGCACATCGGACCGACATACAAATTAAACACACAGCGCTCACCTTTGTCGCTTAGTATAGCGACTAAAACTCCACAATGATGTGTATTCGAAACCTGAGCAAGTACGTATACGACTTAGAATGTATTTAAGAACCTTACTTAGACATAACCGATGAAAATCATACACAAGGATTTCCTAAACTAACACATCGCACACAAGAACTTAAAACTTTCGACATCAAACTCCAACTAAAAGTTATTATTTTCAAAACTCGAAATTCTAATTACAAAAATAGCGCCAAAATAGCAAAATTTTCCCTTCATTTTCCAGATTTACAAAATAGCCCCTAAACTTTGAAAAACATCAATTTTTTCGAAAATTTGCAACAAACTTTAAATCAAAAGATTTTTAACTAAACTCATATCGAAAATCAAATAAAAGTATTAAGTATCTTGTTACTTCAAAAACCAAATCTTTAAAATTCCCACAAGTTTAAAACTTTTCGAAAATACCCTCATAGTTTTGAAAACATAGAAAAATCAACTTTCTTGAAAAAAATAATTCAAGATTCAAGCATTTAAGCAATAATTTAAAAATAATCAAGCATAATTTCAATATAAAACTAAGATTAACAATAAGTTCTAATAATTTTTTTCACAAACTAACATTGAGAAACAAAAAGTTCTTTAATTATAAATTTTCTTCGGAAAAATTTACAAATTTTCAATCTTATAACTAAAATGAATAAAACACTACTTCAAATCAATTAATCAAGAGTTTATAAAAGAACCATGTAAAAACAGCAACAAAACAGCAACTTTAACCCCTTATTTTCAGATTTACAAAAATTACCCCAAATGTTTCAAAAGCTCCCATTTTTGCAAAATATCGAAACAAACTTTAAAACAAATGCTTTTCAAGTAAACCTAACCAAATATCAAACAAAAATTTATATTTTCAGTCCCTTTTTAATCCCAACAAGAATCGCAACCTAAGCCCTTCAACTTTTAAAACCTTTCAAAAATAGCCCCCAAAGTTTCGGAAATTATGAACAATAACTTTTTTACGAAAATAAATCAAGATCCAAACATAAAAGCAATATTTATACAAAACCAAAGCAAGTCACATTAAATATCTAATATTAAACATGAACTCAACAACTTATCACAATAGCCACAAGGATAACTAAACTTCTTCAATATATGCTTTGAAGAAAAGAATGTAAAATCACAAATATTAAAGATGGATCTTTACCCAAAGAAACGAAGGGGGTGAAACTCTCTTCATTTCCAGACCTCCGAAGGTGGTGGTTGTAGCTCCGGTGGCAGTGGTGGCGGCTCCGGTGGTGGTTCATAACAAAAGCCCTCAAATCCTTACTTTTTCCCAAATTCAAATGACTGCCGATTCACTTTGGGAGATCCAATCGACGATCCGAACGGTCAATATGTAGCCCCATGTGTGTAGGACCTTCAGGAAAAATTTGGGCACGATCCAACGGTGGACGAAGGCGGAATGGTCGAAAAACCGAGACTGTGCTGAGTATACCCGAAAACTATCTTTCTAAATGTGTTTCCTCTTGCATCTCTCTCTCTCTCTCTCTTACCCACTTAGATTTTTACTTCAAGAAGGTAAATGGTGTAGGGGAGACAAAAATCTGATTTAGGGAGCTAATAGAGAGGGTAGTGAAGTGTTTGAATGGAGAAATGGGTGGAGTGTTTGAATGTAGAAAGGGGGTATGGTGAATGTACAAAGGGGTATGGTCTATTCCCTATGCCATGGCTAATTTCTTGGCTTACCAAGGAGAAGAAATCATTGCATGCTTAGCCAATGGATGAGAATGGGCATTTTTTTGAACTTTTGACCCCTAAAATTTCAAAAAGTACAAAATAACCCCTAAATAAAAAATTTCGCACACTTTGGTCCAAACTAATTACAAAATGACCCCAATGTTTTTAAAATGCAATAGACATGTTTTCTAAATTATTTCTAAGTCCAATATTCCATAAGGAATAATTAATGCACACAAAGCACAAAAGAGAGTTCAATTTTTTTGTGCTCGAAAATTTTAATTGTACGTTTAGGTTTAAATAAATACTATGTTTATTAAAAATAAAATATGTCACACAAAATCGGGTTATTAATTCAATAACTTTATTTTAAAATATTTTAAATTTACGGGGTGTTACATATTAACTGATAAAAATAGTGTCCGGCAAGCCAACTCTATGGCTGTGATTTAATGTAATAAATGAAGGAACTTTTCAAATTAGATTAATAAATGCACTTTATTATATGGTCCTCTTTATCTTATGTAATAATTATTTACGCATAAGGATAGAAGTCCTTAGATCACAGGGCTATGAGACAACCAGCGGACTGATCTCCAAAGCTGTTATCTAGAACATATTCAAGATTCGTAGTATCCAATCGAGATAGGACATCGTTGGATTCGGTTAGACTCTCACTAATGTGTATACTCCAATGAACTGGAGAACACTGGGGTCCACGAGCGTGACTGGGATAGTCGATACACATAAGTGGGTGACTTGCTGGGATGGCAAGTGCACTGAATACTCCAATTAGGAAATAACTCACCATGGAAGCGGTAGTCGCATATCGGGGTTGAAGTTATTCCAATTTACGATAGTATACGAGGAACGATCCCTAATACTTGAGGTGATAGGGTTTATCTGGTGCGAGAACGTCTATACTTAGATGTGAGTTCCAACCGACTGGAGATTACCAGAAAGTCACTGAGGATTCACGATGGGTATAGAGGGACTCGTATGTAGGTGCACATCATCAACAAAGGATCCATTGACCCGACTTGATAGGTTGAGAATTTCTCTTATGGATTTCTTTGAGAAATTAATTCTGGTAAAGTCTTTGGCCAAGGTATCTGACGACTTTATGAAAGTAGCTCATAAAGATTAAGTCAAAGAAAATTATTTCGAGACCAGAATGCATAAGGTCAAGACGAAGAAAAAGGGAACCAATGAAAAGTCCATGCCCTTAAGTCTCGACTGGGAGATCAATCGATGGAGAGATTATGTCGTATATGGAAATTGTAAATGATTAAAAGGTTCACTGAATTAATTCACCAATGATTGGGATCCATGGGCTTGTGGCTAGACATCGACCGTGGAGTGTGGGAGAATTCCCAAATTGGCAGATGTGTTAATTTTGGAATGATCAGTCGACAGAGTGTTCGATTGATTGAGAGTATTTAATACTCGAATAATTAAATAAATATTTAATTATAACCCACGGCCAATTATGTGGTGAACATATGGGGGCATACACAATACACATGAAGCGAAAGCGAAGAAAGGAAGAGCAACTGGATCGACCCAATCGATTGGGTCAACTGGGTCGACTGGCTGACTGGGCCAACTGGATCGACCCAATTGGAGCGAATGTGATCCGATTGGAATTGGATCAAGACTGTAAATTAAATTGGAATTTAATTTGTGAGTTATATAATTAATTAAATTTAATTTAATTAATTATGGAAATATTTAACTAAATAGACTTAGAGTCTAAATTAATTAAATGAGAGAAAAATAAATTAATTGTGCTATTTAATTAGGAAATTAAATAAAGATCCAATTAATTAAATCCAGTATGAGCCATGAATTAATTAGAAGGCTTGGTCTTCCAATTAAAAGAGTCATGACCCATGTAGGAGAGTTAGAAGATTTAGAGTCCTAATCCTAGGAGAATTGGGATAATGAGATACCTATAAATAGGAGACTTGATGTCATATCTCACACACAATTCAAGAGCCAAAAATTCTAAGTCAAGAAAAATACTCTTTCCATCTCTCCTCTAGAAATCGGCTGAACCCTCTCTTCCTTTTGGAAGAATTTTTCGTTTTCGATTTTGCTCCTAAGTCGTTCTCTAACCCTAGATCTTAATATATCCTAGGTTCTTGTTGGAAAAATCAGTTTTAAGATTACCAAAATGTGAACACAAATCGAAACTTAAACAAACAAACCAATATGAACAGTAAAAGAAAACATAATCAGTTTAAATAACCGAACAGATAAATTTAAATCAACTTATCTCACAATTTTGTATAGTAACAAAATTGATCCAACCAAATCGCAGAAACAATCTACTTGCCTTGAAGAAATTATCGACCCACTTCTGGTGCAATTGGGAATATTTTGGCTACAGGAATTCCTCCACTGCACAATAACAGAAATTCCACCTCAAAGAACACTCAGAAGCAAAAATAACCTAGATAGATATTTTTCTGAAAATGCTTTGATTCGGAGATAGAAAAGAGAGATTGAGTTGTGTTGGTGTGTTTTTCGGAAATGAAAAACCACTCGTATATATAGCTGCTGGGGAGCCTATTGGCAATTAAAACTGCCCATTTAATTTGAATAAAAACGACCCAATTAATTCAATTTACGTAACCAAAACGTTACACAATTGAATAAATGAATTCAATTTTCTGTAACTGAAACGTTACACAATTGAATATGCAGCTGATTTATTCAAATTCAAAATTTTAAATTAATTATATATTTTAATTCAAAATTTCTCCAAAAAGATAAGTCCGAGATGAGACAATTCGCCCAAACGCTCGAGCCCAGCTCAGCCCAGCTGATTACGCCCAAACTTGTCAAAACAAAGCGATCGATGTAGAATAGATTGGGCGGTCGTATCCACGAGGAGATGACTAAAATAAGCTAAAACCGTTCGTAGACAAAGTAGCTTTAGAGATAAATAAACAAACTAAATTAACGAAGCGATTTGATTTTAAGAAAACTTAAAGAAAAGTGAATTTTTGGTTGTTGGAAAATACGATAATTAAAATGGTAAGATATCAAGAATCCCTTATATGCTTCGTTCACTTATTTGGATTGATTCATAAAATTACTCAATTGAAAGTTTCACATCCCAAACAATCAATCGGAAGATAAAGAATTGAAAAACACATGATTTCTAATGTATTTGAGTAAATAACTTTCTTGCTTTTAGAATTGGCACAAAATATCATCTTATGAGAAATCGAAAACATACTATATACCAAGGCATATTGCATTAAAAGACTACCCATAAAACGAAAGACTTATATCAATATAATTATATCATAAAGATTTTCACATAAAAAGAGCTTGACTAGATTTATATGAAAACTAATAAAAAAATTGTATGGGTAAACACCATTTTTGGTCCTTCTTATCATTAACTTTTTACAAAGTGGTCCCTCTTATGTTTTTTTCCCACTTTAGTCCCTACTTTGAATTATGTGTTTCACTTTAGTCCTTTTCAAGTGGTCCAAGGCGATTCCGATAACATGTGATATGCTCATGAGGGCAATTTTGTCATTTCAAGTAATCTAACAGGTAAATTTTTGTTTTTTTAATTTAAAAAAAAAACTAAACATATAATCTCTTCCAAACTAGACTTTCATTCCAATCCAACTTAATCGTACAAACTAAAGTTTTTTCCTAAAATCTTTTTCAAACACCAAAATTGCTCACCTATTAAACAATATATCAAATAGTCTCAATAGTAAACGGATGAAAATGCCCTAAAAAATATTCATATGCATGTCACGTGCTATCGGAACCACCTGATAAGGACGAAAGTGAAACACATAATTCCTAGTAGGGACGAAAGTGAAAAAAAATAATTCATAGTAGGGACTAAAGTGGGAAAAAAAACATAAGAGGGACCACTCTGTAAAAAAATTAATGATAAGAGGGACCAAAAGTGGTATTTACCCCAATTGTATTAACATAAAAGTTGATGAAAATAGATGAAGAAGAATAAATTGCTCAAAATTATTAAACTTACAAAACCTTGAAGAATTGAATCCAAATAAAATCACTACGCATATAAGTTCATCTCTAATCTCACCAAAAAACTATTAGCCTAATTTGCTAACCATTATCACAAGATAAAATATGATAATGATTTTAGAGAGAATTGTAACTAAGACTAAGAATTGTGTGTTCCAAGATGTGTGATACTAGGACTATATATAGGTGCTAAATAGCCCTAATCCAAGTAGGAGAATGCTTAGGAGGTAGACATTGAGTAGGAAGATGTTTAGGAGGCTCAATCCTCGTATGGAAAGGATTTATGCAAGTTTCCTAATCACTTTAGGACACAAATCGCGATTCCCGCATAGAAGATTATGCTTTGTGCGACATATTTGAAAAATATATATCTTTGTACTCCGAACTCCAAATCCAAACCCGTAAAGTCCATAATGTAGCTAACTCCTTCCTCTACAACATATCCGAAATTCAGCTTAATAGGAGTTTCCTAACGAGAGTTATTGTCCTTGGAAGTAGCAGCAATATTTCTGGTTGATTCCTTATTTGTTGTTCTTGCACTAATTGACTTCCTTGAATCTTTCCTTGCTTCAAATTATGCCTTTGATACTTGTACAATTTGGGAAAGCTAAATATTCCGGGGTCCATATTTTATTTTCCTACAAAAACAAATCAAAACTCAATACTTTCTAATCACAATAATTTCTATTAATTCCATGAAAATATCAAATTAACACTTGATTTATTTAGAAAATAAGAACAACTTAAGTGCATTTTCAAGCACTACACCAGCCCAAATCAGATCAGATCCGAGCTGAGTCGGGTCGGGGGGGGCGGCGGCGACGCCCGTGTGTATGATCCTCTGTGTAAAGACTTATACCAAGTCTTATACACTTAGTTCATATATACTAATACACACAAATATAAAAAATCAATGTGGGACAAATAAAGAGTTTTCAACTCTTCAACTTCCTCACAAGGCTTTTATAATTTGCCAATTAGTCTTAGACCAATGAGGGACAATCCCACATACAAATTATCTTATTTGAATATTATTTTCCCCAATTTATATATATAACAATTTATCTACGGATTCCAACTTTTTAATTAGGTATCCATCCATATAATTACAACAATCCCCCACAAATCCATAGAAAAATTATCTATTAGGGTTACCGTAATGTGCTTTCAGCAATGGTACATTCCGGTTTGAGCCACTGCCTAAGTTATCCAACTTATGCTGCCACAGGGACAAATGGATCTAAGCCTTGAATTTGGACCTTGAAGTGGTAGCGTCCATTGGTAACAACACGTTACTTGCTATGTGTTAATCTTTAGATTTGACACTATAGGCCATATGTCCCGATCCTGTATCATGAATGTTATTTAAGGAATAACCTTATTTCCTCTAGTTGCGGCAAAACAACTACATTCACTTAGTTGAGCGTCTCAGGATGTATTGCTAGCATCCAGTCTTACAGACTTGATCTCATTCAGTGTTAATACACTTACTGGATTAGCAGTAGTCAGCTCCTATCAGGTATATCAGGGGATAGACTCAGATACTTAGTATCAGTCTTAGTTAGGAGCAACTTTTATATACCCAGCAGTTTGTTTATACCTCATTGATCCTTCCTTGTGGGATCTCCACTTGGTAGGTTGGGTTGCCACTGCTTTTATATTAGTTTAGGGTTTTCAGTCCCATCCCCAGCCTGTATTTCTGTACTAAGGACAAGTCAAGTCCTTTAGTTAAAGGGTCAGCCACATTGTCTTTGGTACCAACAAAGTCAACGACTATAACCCTATCAGACACAAGTTCCCTTATAGACTTTAGTCTAACTTGGATGTGTCTCTTGGTCTTTTGATTATATTTTTGGCTTCTAATCTTTGCAATTGTTGTTTGAGAATCATAATGCACCACGACTGCTGTAAGAGGCAAGCTAACGATGGCTAATTGGATCAATAATCCATGTAGCCATCCAGCTTCAGTCCCTGTCGTGTCTAAAGCACATAATTCGGCCTCGAACGTGGATCGAGTCACCAAGGTTTGCTTGGTTGACTTCTAGGAGACAGCGTCCCCACCAAGGATAAAAACGTACCCCATACAACCATTGCTTCCGGAGTTCTTGGCTATCCAGCTAGCGTCACTATACCCTTCAAGTACTGCAGGGAACCTGCCATATTGAAGAGATAGTGATATTGTGCCCTTCAGATACCTAAGTACCCGGCCAAGAGCTTCCCAATGGGTTCGATTTGGACAACTTGTATATCTTGCTAACTTTGAGACTGCAAACGAAATGTCTGGTCTCGTGCCATTTGCTAGATATTGCAAGCTTCCAATAATTTGTGAATATCTTAATTGAGATACAGGAGCACCACTTTCATTTTTAAAGAGACCTAATGAAGGATCATATGGTGTTTTGGCAATTCTACATTCTTTATAGCCAAATTTCTCAATTATCTTCTCAACATAGTGAGATTGAGAAACTGCTATACCCTCAGTTGACCGAGTCCACTTGAGTCCAAGAATTACATTTGCCACACCCATATCCTTTATTTAAGACTTACTCTTTAAGAATGACTTGGTTTCATTTATTATCTCAATGTTAGATCCAATCAATTGAATATCATCAACATACAGACATAAGACAATACATTTATCACCTTTAACTTTGCAGTAGATGCACTTTACATTATCATTTACAACAAAGCCAAAAGATTAAATAGTTTTATCAAACTTTTCATGCCATTGTTTAGGAGCTTGTTTCAAACCATAGAGTGATTTAATAAGCTTACAAACTTTTCGCTCATTTCCAGAAGCTAAAAATCCCTCTGGCTGATCCATATATATTTCTTCCTCGAGATCACCATACAGGAATGCTGTTTTAACATCCATCTGGTGAATCGGAAAATCATATATAGAAGTCAATGCTATTAGCACCCGGATTGTAGTCAAACGATCAACAGGGGAATATGTATCGAAAAAATCGATTCCCACTTATTTCCTAAACCCTTTGACAACTAATCTAACTTTAAACTTATCTATGGTTCCATCAGATTTAAATTTCTTTTTAAAGATTCATTTACATCCAATTGTATTACACCCCGGAGGGAGATCGACTAGTCCCCATGTCCCGTTAGAGATCATCGAGTCCATCTCACTTTTGACAGCTACCTTCCAATGATTTGCTTCTTTCGAAGTCATTGCATCTTTGAAGGTTACAGGATCACCCTCGATGTTGTAAGTTATAAAATTACTTCCAAAATCCTTGGCAATTCTAGCTTTCTTACTCCGTCTAGGTTCATCTGATTCAATCGGTACTGAATCAGAACTACTTGGATTAACCCCCACATTTGTCATATTTTCCACATATTTAGAAATTGATGAAGATGTAAGGGCTGAATCTAAAGAATTATCATTAGGCATTCCCGTTTTCATGGGAAATATGTACTCAAAGAACGTAGCATCACGATGTTCAACTATTGTGTTAACTTCTATGCCAGGAATTTCTGATTTTATGACCAGAAACCTGAGAGCATAGCTTGTTTCCACATTGCCTAAAAAGATTGCATCAACAGTCTTTGGACCCAGTTTCTTTTTTTGTGTTCTGGAACTAGAACTTTTGCAAGACAGCCCCACACACAAAAGTATTTTAAACTAGGTTTTCTGCCTTTCCAGAATTCAAATGGAGTGCTTTCATTATGTTTTAGAGGTACTCTATTCAGAATATGGCAAACCGCATTCAAAGCTTCTCCCCACATATATTTAGGCAATCCAGAATTTAAAAGCAAACTATTAATCATATCTTTAAAAGTTCTATTCTTTCGTTCTGCTATCCCATTTGACGAAGGGGAATATGGAGGAGTCTCTTCGTGAATAATGCCTAAATTTTGACAATATTCTTCGAACAAATTAGACTCATATTCTCCACCTCTATCTAATCTTAACCGTTTAAGTTTCTTACCAGTTTGAGTTTCGGCTTCATTTTTAAACGTTATGAATTTTTCAAGTGCTTCAGATTTATGTTCTAATAAATAAACATAACAATATCTACTGCAATCATCTATAAAAGTAATAAAGTATTTCTTATTATCTTTAGTTAAAATTCGATTGAATTTACAAATGTCCATATGAACCAAATCAAGTATTTCAGAATGCCTTTCAACCGATTGGTATGACTTTCTTACTTGTTTTGCCTCAACACAAATGTGACATTTGTCCTTATGGTTTATTTTATGTTTGGGGATTAGATTTAGATTCATCATCCTTTTAACAGAACCAAAATTTAAATGTCCTAATCTATTAGAAGATTCAATTGCATTCACAACAGGAAATTCAGAAAATTTATTAGAACCAACATTTTCAACTCTTAATTTAAATAAATCATCATCTAAATAACCTTTACCAACAAAAGTCTCATAATACAGAATTACGACTTCATTGGAATTAAAGTTCATTTCATAACCCTCCCTAACTATTACAGAACCACTTATTATGTTTCTCCTAATCGTTGGAACATGATGCACCCTTTGTAGTGATAGTATGCGCCCTGAAGGAAACTTCAAGTCCACGCATCCTATCCCTAACACTTTGGCACCACTTGAATTTCCCATTGTCACGGATTTTCCATCAACAGGCTAATAAGACACAAATAGCAATTTTAGCACATACATGCACATTTGCCCCAGTGTCTATTAGCCAATCATATGGTTCATATATAGTAAGAATTTCATGTTTCAAGGAAACATACCCATCAACAGAGTTTTCTCGAGCTTTAGTTTCACTAGTATCTCCCACAACCATGTTTACCATAGCCGGAGCTCTAGTTTCACCAATGTCTCCCAAACCATGTTGGCTGTAGCCGGTGTAGTAGACTCAGATTTGGCTTTGGACTTTTTGGTAGGACACTCCTTAGCCCAGTGATCCATCTGTCCACAAGTCCAGCATGGTTTGTTTGCCTTTGATTTTTTTTTTTTTTTAGGTTTATTTATGGATTTAGAGTTGGGGTTTACATGGTTCAGTTTTTTCTTTTAAGTTATCATATTTGCCTTAGACTGGTACTCAACAGGAACACCATGAGTTTGGTTTTTGTGTTCCTCTTCGATACTTATGGCAATCATAAGATCATCAAGAGTCAGTTTTTCCTTTTGATGTTTTCATGTCATGACAAAGTTTTCCCAAGATTTGGGAAACTTATCAATAATTGACATAACCAGAAATTTATCTAGAAGTTTCATTTCAGCATCAGAAAGAGCGTGCTCAAGATTTATCAGTTCATGCGTTTGTTCAGTTACGGACTTTCTTTCAACCATCTGAAATTTCAGGAACTTGGAAATAGAATACTTTTCGAGCCCTTGCTCTTTAGTATTATATTTCCTGTCCTGTTCGTCCCAAAGATACTTAGTTGTATATGAATCAGAACAATACACGTCGAAGAGTACATTCGATAAAGCAGAAAGAATGACTCATTGACCAATTTGGTCCTATTCTGACCATTCAGCTATTTGATCAGTCTTTGGGTCAATTTCAGTTGGTTCAGGTCTAGTCACCTGAATAACCGACAAAAGTCCCTTCATCATAAACAAAATTTTTATACGTTGTTTCCAACGCTTAAAAAATTGACCAGAAAACTTTTCCGGTAAACCGAATAAGTCGACTTTTGTGGCTGGCATGGACACAATACCGGAGCCTCCTGCAGATGACATGATAGTTTTAAAACACGAATATAATTTCTTCAAGATTGTTGGAAAAACCAATTTTAAGATTATCAAAATGTGAACACAAATCGAAACTAAAACAAACAAACCAATATGAACAGTAAAAGAAAACATAATCAGTTTAAATAATCGAACAGATAAATTTAAATCAACTTATCTCACAATTTTGTATAGTAACAGAATTGATCCAACCAAATCACAGAAAAAATATGCTTGCCTTGAAGAAATTATCGACCCACTTCTGGTGCAATTGGGAATCACGAACACTTCTTTCAGGATAATTTGGCTACAGAAATTCCTCCACTGCACAATAGCAAAAATTCCACCTCGAAGAACACTCAGAAGCAAAAATAACCTAGAGAGATATTTTTCTGGAAATGCTTTCATTCGGAGATAGAAAAGAGAGATTGAGTTGTGTTGGTGTGTTTTTCGAAAATGAAAAATCACTCGTATATATAGCTGCTGGGGAGCCTATTGGCAATTAAAATTGCCCATTTAATTTGAATAAAAACGGCCCAATTAATTCAATTTTCGTAACCGAAACGTTACACAATTGAATAAACGAATTCAAGTTTTTGTAACTGAAACATTACACAATTGAATATGCAGCTGATTAATTCAAATTCAAAATTTTAAATTAATTCTATATTTTAATTTAAAATTTCTCCAAAAAGATAAGTCCGAGACAAGACAATTCGCCCAAACGCCCCAGCCCAGACCAGCCCAGATCAGATAAGAGCAGAGTTGGGTCGGGCGGGCGGCGGCGGTGCGCATGTGGTGTATTCATATGTTTCTCTTTGTAAAGACTTATACCAAGTCTTATACACTTAGTTCATATATACTAGTACACAAACATAAAAAATCAATGTGGGACAAATAAAGAGTTTTCAACTCTTCAACTTCCTCACAAGGCTTTTTATAATTTGTCAATTAGTCTTAGACCAATGAGGGACAATCCCACATACAAATTATCTTATTTGAGTATTATTTTCCTCACTTTATATATATAACAATTTATCTATGGATTTCAACCTTTTAATTAGGTATCCATCCATATAATTACAACAGTTCTAGCCGATTAGGATATATTAATTTTCGTGATGATCAACTCGTAGAAGCGCAACACGTGGGGCGCACCAACAGGCTTAGGATCGATTCAACCGAGGGAGAATCGCAACGACTTTGCTTCCTGCCAGGATTTGCAAAGAGACAGGTATAACTTAGATCCAAGTTATTTATGTTGTTTTATATTAATTCATATATATATATACTACCGGTTTTGTATCCTGACAAGATTCCGTAAGAGGCCCTAAAAATTATTAAATTCCGCTGCATACAGGACTGGCTATCTTACCGAATCCCAACATTAACATGTCAAATTTACTGAATATTAAAAGGAGCCTAATAAGAACTAGCACAAACTAGAACTAACCATACAAAACCCTTAATAAGATAATTCTTCACTTTCTTCAATTTTTCCTATAAATAATACTTCTTATTCAACATAAAAGATAAGTTGATAAAATAAGTCATTTACTTTCTTCGAAATTCGTCAAAGATCTTGGTTTTGATAAAGAGAAAGGAAGGTGATAAAATCTTGAAGTTACACAAGATCATTCACCTTATGTTGGACTTTTAATGCGGTTCAAGTAGATATAACTTGGATAAACATTACTTTTGGTTCATTTTATCATTAACTTTTTATAGAGTGGTCCCTCTTACATTTTTTTCCACTTTAGTCCATACTATGAATATATGTTTCACTTTAATCCTTATCAGGTAGTTCTGATAACATGTGACATGCATATGAATATTTTTTAGGGCATTTTCGTCCGTTCGCTATTGAGATCATTTGAGATATTGTTTAATTGGTGAGCAATTTTGGTGTTTGAAGAAGATTTTGGGAGAAAAGTTTAGTTTGGAACGAAATGGACGATTAAGTTGGACTGGAATAAAAACCTAGTTTGGAAGAGATTAAATCATTAGTATTTTTTCAAATGATTAGAAAGACGAAAATATCCATGTTAGTTTACTTGAAATGACGAAATTGTCCTTATGAGCATATCACATGTTATCGGAACCGCGTTGGAACACCTGAAAAGGACTAAAGTGAAACAAATAATACATAGTATGGACTAAACTAGAAAAGAGATATAACAGGGACCACTCTGTAAAAAATTAATGATAAGAGGGACCAAATGTGGTGCTTACCCATATAACTTTTTTTATGCTTGTTTTTAATGGATTAAATATTTTATGTAATACACAATTTCTTAAAAAACCAAGTCAAGGTTTTGAGCCCATTTTCATTTTAAAACTGGATTGAATTGTCAGCTAATATAGGTTATGACATTAATTTTGCAATAATTAAAACTGACTTAATGGTCGCGCCACTAATTTGATAGTGATTTTTAAATTTAGTTAACGGCAATACCAAATATGGAACGATTTGTTAACTTATGATATAAATGTGTTGACCTACATTTATTTGGTAACAAAATAAAAATTGACGTAAAACTTGGTACCAAAAATATAAATAAGAGTTATTCACGGTAAATATTTTTACTCCCTCCGTTTCAAATTAATTGACATTTTTTGAAAAAAAAATCATGTTTCAAACTACTTGTCACATTTGATTTTTGAATGTATCTTCTTTCAATTTTACTTTTTTTGACTTTTAAGTTTAGATAATAAAGTGGAGTGCATAAAGATCAATGACATAAATTAAAGCAATCAATAAAATATTATTTTTGACATTTTATCTTAGTAAATTGACTAACTATTGAGTTTTTTTTAATATGTATGAAAAGTTAAATGTGTCAATTAATTTGAAACGGATGGAGTAATATTTTTAAAAGTCCTGCTTGTTTAATAATTATTGATACTATTGAAGTCTGAACACTCACCTAACCGTGCATGTTTAATAATTAATGATGGCTAGCAATATTGCCAGAGCAACAATTGTTGCTGCGGGAGCAAATTTTTCAAACTTCCGAAAATTCGCTTTAAAACACAAGTTTTAAAAGGAGCAATTTTCTGTTTCTACCACGAAAGGAAACAATTTATCTCTCTCCTTGATTTCAAATGATATGCAAATCAATTAAGGGAGTGAAATAATTTAATTATGATATGTTTAATATATATATATATATATATATATATATATATATATATGTATGTTATGAGAAATCAACAAAGACAACTGGGAAAATGTTTGTCTTCTTCTTTCTTCCTTTTTCTCAAATGGAAGTGAGTTGGGGTTACTGGAGGTTAAAGCCATTGTTTAGATCTTTATCTATCTATTCTTTATCTATATTTTATTTATTATCTTTTTTATATATTTATTTATTATTATTTATTATTATTATTACATAAAAAGTAAGAGTTTATCAAATAGAATTTCTTGAATTTTTTGTGTAAACTAATATGCTCCTACTTAAAATCTACTATGATACATAATTTAAATGACAAAATTGGAAATAATTGAAGAAGCATACTTCTATGCAAACACTGACACTTGAGGAAGTATACTTTAACATTAACAATTATTTTCCCACATAAACTTGATACCTTTAACATTAATCTTTTGATCTTGATAAAGCAATATTCATCATAATATATATCTAGAATTATGTTGTAGAATATCACTAACAAATTTAATCGTATTGATTTTACAAACTAACACAAAAAACCTATTAGAGAGATGCATTAATTGAACGTTCATAGGTGTTGAGATTGAAAATTAATTATGTTGTTATTATTAAATATTAATAGACAATATAATTATTTTGAAAGTTTTACAAATATTAACATTAAGAAATATAATTAAACAATATAACATTAGATGATAAGTCTCTCCTATATCATCTCTTATAATAATTTCTAAGTCTTACAACTCATTGCAATATATTATACAATGGCAACAAAATGAAATAATAAAATTCAGGAAGTTTAATTACACAAAAGATATCTACTACATCAAATTTTATATTATTTTTAAGTTTTATAACTCATTGAAATGCCAATAGTAAACCAAATAAATAAAAATCATCCTTCTAAAAATTATATGAAATTATCACACATTCAAAAATCTTCATATAAGGAAAATAAAAAAACAGGTGATTGGTCTAGTGGAAGGGACTAATCACTACAAAATAGCAGACTCATGTTCGAATCTCTGTTGGGCGAGGTACCCACGAATGTGTCCAACCCGTCTCAAAAGAAATTAAATCCATGGGAAACCAAAAAAAAATATATATATATAAGGAAAATAAATCACATTCCCCCTTCTCATGGGCAAAAGGAAAAAAAATGCATATGTTCTAAGCATCAACCTCATTTTCAATTACTATTTAAAATCAATTAAAATTGGATTAAATTGGAGATAATTGGTGAATAAATTAAAAAATTGGATAAAATCAACTAAAATTGGATAAAATTGAAGAAAATGGGTGAATTAATTAAAAAATGGGATAAAATTGAATAAAATTGAGTTTAACCAGAGAGAATGAGTGAATTGATTATCAAATGGTATAAATCACAAAAAATGTGTGAAATTGGTAAACGAATGGGTTATAATGTAAAAATTGAACGAGTTAAAATAAAAAAGAATAGTAAACTCAATGTAAAAGCGGGTGAAATCGGTGAAAAAAGGGGGTTAAAATAACAAAAGAAATAGTAAACTAAATGTAAAAGCGGGTGAAATCAGTGAAAAAACAGGTTTAGTCGACAAAATGTACATATAATTATGCAAACATGTAGTTTTAGGTTAGAAATACTTAGGGCCTGTTTGTTTGGCATTTGGGAGAGTGGTTTGGGAAAGTGATAGAGGTTTGAGAAATAATCTCGATTTGCGTAATGTTGTTTGTTTGGGTTTTGGGAGAGTTGTTTGGGAAAAAAAAATAGGTGTAGGTTTTTTTGGTAGGTTTGAGTTAGTTAATTAGGTGTAAGATAATGTAAGACTTTATGTCACATCAGTTAGTTATATATAATTAATTTATTAGTGTATATATTATATATAATATATGTGGTAAATAATATTTTATAATTAGTTATTTGTGCTTTCTAAAATAAAAATAAAAATAAAGTAGATTAATTTTTATTATTTTGAAGTTTTTTTTTATAAAATATTATACTAAAATTCTTTTAATTATTTTTTCTCACCAACGAATTCATTTAAATGACATATTAAATATGCTAGAAATTAAACAATATTCTTAAAATATTAACCTAATAATTATTACACAATATCCAGATTAATCTACGTACGAAAACATATTAAGTTGTCTTCATATTGTCTAGCATAATAATAATTAATGACAATATTACAATTAAGGTCACTAATTCCACGAATGTGGGAATGGACCTCATCTGTTACCCGACCAATCATGAATATTATTTCCTCCACGTCGGGCCAACCGCCTCAGAGTAAGTTTTTTCACCAAATAGTAAGTTTCTTCACATAATAAAAACAATGATCAAATAATTAACCAATTAATTTTATTCAATTAGGTCGAACTATAGCGTCAAATTTGTGAACATTTTACATTCCGATGCTTTATTTAATAAAAAAATAGTTTGTATGATATTACATTATTATTTTTATATAATTGTCAACTATGTAATCAATTATATAAGAAAAATAGCACGAACAAACTTTATTCGAAAAAAACCGCAAAATCGTACTGTACCGTACCGTACCCGCACAAAATCGAGTTTGTTGGTATGGTTCATAAAACTCTAGTTTGGTTTTGAATTTTTAGAAATCGCACTAATTGATACGATACAAATTTTATAAAAAATACCGCAGAACCGTACCATGTGCACCCCTAATTATATATTTATATAAATATTAGTATTATATATAGTGGGAGTAGCATAGTATAAATATTTATCTATAAATAGAGACAGAAACATGTATACGTATGCATGGTAATAGATAACAAGAAGTAATGGCCCCCACCTCCCCTCCCTCTCTCCTCTGTCGCATGAGTGAGACAAAGGAGAGAGAGGGGATTAGAATAATATTACTTTTTATCAAATAAAAAAGAAAAATAGAGTAGAGTAGTAGATTTTTTTCTTTCAAAATGGGCTGCTTTCAGAAATGAGTTTCTGAAAAAATTCAACGTAGCCGCAATTTTGAGAAAGTGGTTGGGCTGTTTGTCTGGCCTTTCCGAAAACCAAAATTTTTTTCGGAAAAGCGAGACAAACAGGCCCTTAGTAATTATAGTTCGTTTTCAATTTTTAAGTCTTGATTTTGGGTATTATAATCTCAACTTTAATGCTCGAAACCTTGCTAGCAAAAGCTCGAAACCTTGGATATGTATCGGAGATTTTAATGCTCATCTTTATCACTCAGAAAAAAAAGTGGAAGAAATCGTACGCCCGGTTATCAACTGAGAGATTTCAGATTAGCCTTGCAAGATTCAGACTTTATTGACTTAGGTCACTCGGGTTTTCCTTTTACTTGGTCCAACGGATGGGAATTTCCTCATACAGTACATGTGAGACTTGATAGAGTATGTGGGTCAAACTCGTGGTTACATAAATTTCCTTTTAGCAAAGTAGAGCACCTTTCTTTTGGGGGCTCTGACCACTCTCCCTTCCTACTTCGTGTCCTGGACAAAGAACTTGTGCCCAATAAAACTAGAAAAAGGAATTTCATGTTCGAATCTATGTGGCTGGATGATGGGGGCTGTTTGGAGGTGATTAAGAATTCGTGGGATAGTACAATTCCGAATATTCGTAGGGATGTGTGGGATAAACTTAACTTTTGTAAGGATGAGTTAGGAGCTGGAGCAAGTCATCTTTTGGGGGAATTCAACATAAAGTTTCAAAAATCAGGGGCGAGATTCAGAAGCTTAAGACGGGGACAATTACTGCTTTTTCCAAAGAAAATGTGTTAGAACTTTATGCTAAATTGGAGGATCTTGTTGATAAGAAAGAGAAAATGTGGTAGCAACGCGCCAAAGCCCATTGGATGCGTGAGAGGGATAGAAATACTCGTTATTTCCACACTCGGGCTTCGGGCCGCAATAGAAAAAACAGAATTGAGGGTATTAGAAAGGATGATGATACCCGGTGTAGGAAAGATTCTGACATCGAGAGAGTTATTGTCGACTATTTCAGTAAGATTTTTACTTCTAGCCGACCTTCAACTGAAGAGTTAGAATTGGTGTTGAACGCTATGGGATCGAGGGTGAGTTTAGAAGATAATCAGACTTTACTTCAGCCGTACACCGCAAAAGAGGTATATCGTGCTCTTTTATCCATGTACCCCCTTAAATCCCCGGGTCCTGACGGTTCCCCCCCCCCCCCCCTATTTTTCCAGAAATTTTGGCCTATTGTAGGTACAGATGTCACAAATTGGGTCCTAGATTTTCTGAACAATGGTATCTTTAATGAATCCTGTAATTTAACTAACATTGTTCTCATCCCCAAATGTCAAAAAACCCGAATATATGACCCACTTTGACCCCATAAGCTTGTGCAACGTAGTTTACAAAATTGCCTCCAAAACCTTAGCTAACCGTTTGAAGCCTTTAATGAATTCTATAATCTCTGATTACCAGTCTGCCTTCGTGCCGGGTAGACAAATCACTGATAATGCCCTTCTTGCTTTTGAGACTACTCACTTTATGAAAAAACAATCTAAAAAAAAGGTGGGCCAAATGGCCATTAAATTGGATCTTAGTAAAGCCTATGATAGAGTAGAGTGAGAATTTTTAAGAGCTGTAATGATCCGGTTAGGCTTTGATACTAGTTTTGTGAATCTTATCATGATTTGTGTCTCATCGGTTTCTTATTCTTTCTTACTTAATGGTGTGCAATTTGGCTACGTGAAGCCGAAAAGGGGCATCCGTCAAGGAGACCCCCTTTCCCCTTATCTTTTTTTCTTTTGCGCAGAAAGTTTAAGTTCACTCATCTGTCAGGAAGAGAATATGGGCAACTTGGAAGGCATTTCTGTTTGTACTGGAGCTCCGAGAGCCTCTCATCTCTTATACGCAGACGATACCTTAATTTTGTGCCAGGCAACAGAAGAAGCTGCTATTCATGTTAACAATCTCTTGCAAGCATATGGGACAGCCTCGGGCCAAAAGATTAACTTCGATAAATCAAGTGTTGTTTTTACGAAAAGTACGGATGAAGATATGGTAGCTGCTCTACTTCGTTTCCTTCCAATTCGCAGGGACATGAAGCATGATAGATATCTCGGGCTTCCCTTATCTGTGGGAAAATCAAAAAGGGATGTTTTTTATTTTATTAGAGAACGCGTTTGGAGTCGATTACAAAGCTTGCGGTCTAAATCTTTGTCGAAGGCTGGTAAGGAAGTTATGATTAAAGCAGTTATTCAAGCGATTCCTTCGTACTTAATGAGTTGTTTTGAACTCCCTAGTTATATTATTAAAGAAATTGAATCCATGATAGCTAGCTTTTGGTGGGATGAAAATGAGACGAAGAAGATACACTGGATTAGATGGGATTCATTGTGTGATAGTAAACGAGATGGAGGTATGGGTTTTCGAGATTTGGAGTCCTTTAATACACTTTACTTGCTAAACAGGCTTGGCGAATACTGAATTCTCCCAACAACCTCCTCAGTCGCATCCTCAAGCCCAATACTTTCCAAACTCTAATTTTCTGGATGCTCCAATAGGTTCGTCTCCCTCTCTTGCTTGGCGTGGTATTTGTGAGTCAAGGAAAATTATTGCAACTGGAATCCGATGGAGAATTGGAAACGGTTCCCAAACTCGCATTTGGGGAGATAACTGGCTTCCAAGGGATTACTCCTCCAAAATTATTACCCCACCTCGCTTGTTATCGGATCAATCTACAATTAGCGCTCTTTTCGACCATTCAGGAAAAAACTGGAATCGCGAACTAATCGAGGAACTCTATATCAATGACGATGCTCAACTCAATTCCATTGAGTAACTCTGATCACCCCGACCGTTTGATATGGTACTTTCATCGTTTAGGATTGTTTGCAGTAAAATCAGCGTACAAAATCAGCAGGCATATCAAGAAGACTGCTCTCCAATCTGATGCAGGCTGCTCAAGCTCCGTTGTCCATCCCGCATGGAATCAAATTTGGTCTATTAAGGCACCCCCGAAGGTGAAAATCTTTATGTGGAACTGTTGCAAAGATACCTTCCCTGTTTGCTTAAACCTTCATCGTCAAAAATTACTACCAGATTTTACATGTCAACGTTGTGGGGACGGAAAAGAATCCGTAGTACACTGTGTGCTTCAATGTAATTTTGCTAGGCAGTGTTGGGCATTATCTGGCTTAGCCTACTCACAATACTCGTGTCAATTGAAAGATACTATTGATTGGTTCAAGGGCATGTATTCAAATATGGACACTTTGGAACGGGGTTTTGCAGCTACTTTGTCTTGGTATATTTGGTATGGTAGGAATAAAGTTCTTTGGGAAGCAAAAGAATTTCAACCAGCGGATATTGTTTCCTTTGCACATAAATTCTATAGTAGGTTCAAGGATTCCTTGAACCATTCTGTTGTTCCTCAGCAAATTAGACCAGCTTCATCAAATTGGTCACCACCACCACCTGGAGTTGTTAAAATTAACGTGGATGCATCTATAAAAGAAAGTTCTAACAGCTTTGGAATTGGTCTTATGGCCCGTGATCATCTTGGTAAGTGCTTGGAATGGCGTTCGGAAGTTCGAAGTGTCCCTCTATCACCCGAGGCAGCTGAAGCAGCAGCTATGCTTCGAGGAATTGAGTTTGGCATTGCTATAGGTTGGAGACGTATTATACTGGAAAGCGATTGCAAATCAGTTGTTATTGGCACTAGAGAATCAGATTACTACATTCACTCACACCCTTTGGGCCATATCTTTGAAGACATTAAATACTTGGCCTTTAGTTTAGAATCTTTCGAGTGCTCCCACGTGTTTAGAGAAAGCAACTCTGTAGCTCACGCCCTTTCCAAATAAGCTCTTAGTATTTCTCCTTCCACTTCTGTTTTACCGAATTTTATTCAGGATCTTGTAATTCTTGATTTCTATCATTAATATATCTCTACCCGTGTTTCGGGTCTTCTCAAAAAAAAAAAAAAATCTCAACTTTAATTTTTTGGTAACAAATATTATAAATTGACTTAATCAAAAATTGTGTAGAATGTCATTAAGACGATAGTATGATGAAGAATTATTACATGATGATTCAACTCACTTAATTAATTAATTAGTCACGTGCAACGCTCGTTCACGTTTCTAGTTAAAATAAAAATAAAAACAATAAATTTTAAGCAATATTATCGGGTATGGCTGAAATAAAAATTATATCTGAGAAATATATTATTGTTCTTGCTCCCTTTGGCCTCTACTATTGCGGTTTCTCCAGATTCTTTCAATAATCAAAAAATTTAATTAAACAAGGTAATAAGAATGAAGTTCAACCTAAACCAACAATTTTTTTAGAATGTCATGTTTTCTCAACAATGTTGCTATTTATTTAAATCTTACAAGATCTTTCAGTTAAACAATTACTCTGTTAAAGTGAAGAAGGAGATGTAGATAATGGAGAAAATTATGACAATTGATTAATTGTTTCCAGTGTATGCAAATATGTTTATGGTAACGCAACAAAAGAGTAGTTTTGTACTTTTGTTGGAAAGGAACTATATAAAAATTCTATTCATGAATGCTTAATTAATCAGTTTTGACAATAAAGGGTAAAATTGGTATTATAAAAAAATTGCTCAGACAGTAAGAATTTTTGACTTAGCAATATCGCTAGCCATTAATGATTACTATCGATTTTAAATATTAATTGCATTTTAAAGTCTGAACACTCACCTAACAATGATGCCATATCATTGGTTAATGTCTAAGTCATCGCTTGTTCAGACTTTAATGCAACATAATTACGAAAGGTCGCATTATAAATAGGAAAAATTGCAAAAAAAATTTCAAACTAATTAGTAATTTTGTTTTTTTTTTTTTTTTTTTTTTGGTTTCCCAAGGGTTTAATCCCTTTCGAGGCGGGTCGGGCACATTAAGTGGGTACCTCTCCCAACAGGGATTCGAACCTGGGTCCGCTACTTTGTAGTGACTAGTCCCTTCCACTAGACCAATCACCTGTTGGTAGTAATTTTGTATTCGTCCCGAGCTATATCACTTTGTCAAATTAGTCCCGTAATTTTGAATTTTTTTTGGAATGTCGTCCCACTTGTCATATGAATGCTTACATGTCATGACGTGGCAAATTTTATCATAAACAATTATATAAGATTGCAAAATTCGTCCCAAACTACTTAGAAATTTTGATTTATCGTCCTAAACTATATCAATAAGCTGACTTCCATCCCGTAATTGAAATGACATGGGAAAAAATTTGTTCTAAACTAATTGAAAATATTTATTATTTATTAATACAAATAAAAATGCACAAAATTTTTCAAATGAACTGAGATAGGATTTTTTTTCCTCAAAAGCGCACATGATTTTCAAAAATCAATACTTTTTTCTCTTAAAAAAGAGTTCATGGCAATTTACTTTCATGTAATATTCATAATATTCAATATACCTTAAATTGCTTCTTTTCAAATTATAAGAGGTAAATTGAACATAATGAATATCAAAGAGGATAAATTGTCATTAGTCCCTTAAAAAGTAAAAGATGAATCATCATTTCCATAAAATTGAAAATTTAATAATGGACTAAATTCATGCCAAGTGACAAATTGTAAGACGAAATTCGGCGAATTAATATAATTTGGGACGAAAAATTAAATTTTATAATTAGTTTGAGACGAATTCTACAATCTTATATAATTGTTTATGATAAAATTTGCCGCGTCATGACATGTAAGCATCCATGTGGCAAGTGAGACAATATTCCAAACAAATATAAAATTATGGGACTAAACTGACTAAGTGATATAACTTTGGGACTAAAATTTAAAATCACTTATTAATTTGGGACTTTTTTACAATTTTGCCTTACAAATATAAAAAGGCTCCTCCAATTCCGAAATGCATATGTAAAAGATCAAATATACCGCTAACAAAAGTTCACAACCTCACATTTTAAGCAAATTATAAAACCCATCTTAGCTTCAATTCCATGTCTTCGCCAATTGATCCACAAGTTGATCCCCACGGCTACTTGGGAATTATCCGAAACCCGGATGGCTCAATCACTCGTATACATGAATTTCTACCCAACAATACGCCGCCTTCCTATAATCCCGACCCGAATCATGTTCCTGTACTAATCAAAGACATTCCCATCAATGAAGAAAAACAAAATTGGATCCGTCTCTATCTCCCCAAGACCGCATCTGATTCCGTTCCGACCCAAAAATTACCCCTCATTATCTACTACCATGGCGGAGGATTCATCCTTGGTAGGGTGACATCACTTATGTCCCAAAATTTTTGTTTTCAAATCGCTAACCAAATTCCAGCTGTCATCGTGTCCGTGGAGTATCGTCTAGCGCCAGAGCACCGACTTCCCGCGGCCTATGATGATGGCATGGAAGCGTTGCTATGGATGAGAACCATCAACGATGAGTGGTTGACTAAGTATGCTGACTTTTCAAAGTGTTTTCTCATGGGATCTAGTGCTGGAGGGAATATAGTGCACCAGGTTGGTTTACGTGCAGTCGCATGTGTTGATGATCTATTGCCGTTGAAGATTCAAGGTTTGATATTTCATCAACCATTTTTTGGTGGAACCCAAAGGACTTTGTCGGAGGTGAGGTTGAGTAATGATAAGGTGTTTCCTCCTTTGGTGGCGGATGTGATGTGGGAGTTGGGTTTACCTATTGGGGCTGACCGGGACCATGAGTATTGTAATCCAATGACTGGGATTAAATCGGATGTTTTGATGAACATGAAGGATCAAGGATGGAGATTGTTAGTTACTGGGTGTCATGGGGACCCACTTGTTGATCGACAGATAGAATTTATGAGAATGTTGAAAAATAAAGGATTAGATGTGATTGGTGAGTTTAGCGATGGAGGTTTTCATGGATGTGAGTTGTTTGATGACTCTAAAGCTGAAATCTTTTATGGTGTTGTGAAGAATTTTGTATTTTCAGTGTAGACCATATTATTTAGTGTTTTACTTATGAATAAATTGTTGGGTGGGCGATTTGTAGTTAAAGCTTTTGATTTGTAGTTAGGTGGAAATAATTGGCTTGATGGATGAAGTAGAGAATAAATGGAAAAGGATTATAGTGATGTGATGAAACGGATTATGATACCTTTTGGGAATTGAATGGAGAAATACATGAAAATGGGAGTAAAAAGAAGATTTAGGTATACATTTCTTATGATTTTATGTAATTTGATCGAAAAAATATATTCTAACAATTCAAATTAATATTTAACGTATATATATGTCACCAGTTAATGCATATTCACCTTATGTTTTTGACGAGATACAAATATAATTTCATTGGACTAATAAATTTTTTGAGCTTTGTTTTTATAGATTAAATCTTTAGTGTAAGGTCCAATTTCATAGAAGCCAAGTCAAGTTAGAGAGAGAGAGAGAGAACAGTAATATACTTCATCTAACCCAGAGTACATTTTCAATTAAAATAATAAATTTTCCATATAGCCCAAATATTTATCTAACCCATCCGGCCATCCCCACCAAATCTCGACAAAGACACTAATAATTGATTCGTCCCAACTCTTCCAAATCCCGAGAAGGAAATGAAGTGGATCGTTCCCTAACAAGATTAGAACATATGGTACAAGTTTGTATGAATTATGATACAACATATTATATTATATATATTATATTATATTATATTATATTATATTAGATTAATTTAATTTAATGTTTTAAAAATATCGCTCAAACCACTTAAATCAATTTTATAAAATTAAAATAAAGTGGAATCATCAATACCAATTTATATAGATCCACTTTGAGAAATATAATTAAAAAGGACTGACTAAATAATCATCCAGTTTTCCTCAATTCTAGTTCAGGTTGCTCAGCTACACCATACCTTTGCCAATCAATCCAAAAACATTCATATTATATTTATAATCTATTTGCTTTGAGATTCAATTAATGACACTCAATCAATTCAAAGTAAGACTTGCATTCTAATTGACGTAGTTCAATCAAATCAGGTTTGAACTAGATTTTCCCTATATCTTAATTTTAATAATGCATGCATGCTCCAGTGAATCGTTCGAAATTACTATCTCCACTCCTTAACTTATGATTTTTATTTTTTATTTTCTGCGCAGAGTATTAAATAAGAGTTAAATGAAAGTAAAACTTTTTATATTTATGTCTTTAAAAATTAAAAATGTCAAATTCGAACTTTACATAAGAAGATATTTTAGAATTAAGCTCTTTTAAAGCAAATAATATAGTAGGAGTAAAATTTATTACTTTCTGATCACTCACCTAACAACGATGCCATATATATTGCCCATGTCATTTATTAAATTTTTTTCTTCTTTTCGATACAATCATTGATTAAAATTTAAATCAACGCAGGTTTAGAAATTTATGCCTACGAAAGCTGACGTAATGAAATTTATGATTATTGAAGACCATCTAATTTAAATTGATGGTTGTACCCTAGGATTCACGAAGACATATATAGGTGAATAACATGTGATTGTTTTTTGATTGATATATTCACCTAAAAAAATCTTAAATTTATTGAAGACATTGATTTAATGTATATCGTCTATTTTTTCCTATAAAAAATAATGATTGATACGACATATATAGTATTTTACTCCCTCAAACCCCAACTTCCAAAATAATAAACCAAAATAATATCTCAAATTTTAAAACCCATAAGATTCAAAATATTCAGAACAATTTTACAAAATTAAATTCAAACAAAACGGGGCCAATACCCTAGACCCAATTTGAATGGCTTCTCCAATATTCAACGAAATCTATACCACTCTTAAAAGTGTGAATAATTTAACTTTTTTTCGTTTTTTTGAAACAAAAATGTCCTTATTCAAATTGTAAAGTATATTAATAAAATATAATTAGACATACATTTTCCTTAAATTTTCTCATCAAAAATTTAGTAGAAAAATATTTTAAGAAAATTTGTAACTTCCTTCCCTCCTAACCAAGCACCATGAATATGGAAGAAAAATAAAAGGGCTAAAATTCAATTTTGATACCATAGAACTGGGCAAATTTCATTTTTCATACCAAAAGTTCAAAAATCATACAGCCGTTAAGTTTTGCCACGGCCGTTTAGTCTCCTCCGTTAAGTGCATGTGAGGGGCACGTGGGGCACTAATCTGCCCGTTCAATTTTGGTACCGTAGAATTGGGGAATTTTCAATTTTCATACCAAAGTCCAAAAATCATACCAATTCTCATTCAGCCGTTTCAAAAAAGCAATTCCGTTAGTTTACTTAACGGAACTGCCACGCGTCACCTGTTGAAACAAAATAGGGGGGAAATGCAATTGTCTAAAATTGAGCAGGGTGTTTTTGCAATTATTGCCTTCTTCATCCTATGGACGATCGCCGGCTTCCGGTGGCCGTTTGTCGAAATTGGTTGAGGGTTTTTGCTCCTCTTGTCATGGGCAAAATTTCCCACGGGGTAATTGCAGCGGCCGTCGACGGTGGAGCAGGGGAGGAGTGTTTTTTCGCGAAATTTAGGGGTGGGATCGGAACGGGTTTTCGGAAATTCGGGTATTTCGGGACGGGATTTCGGGTTTCGGGATTTCAAATTTAAGTCCCGAAACCCGGTAGATCAACCAAGGTCCCGTGGGTTTCGGGTACCCGATTTAATTTCGGGATTTCGGGACGGGTTCGGGAGTCCCGGGAATCTAAGTTGCAAATTTAATTTGTGCAAATTAAACTTTTTTTTTAGCTTATTTTTAAAATGAAATGAAAAAAAAAAAAGTAACATGACTACTAGTCTTCTATAGAACAAACCAATTCAAACATATCACCACAACCATTTCAAAAAAAGAAAAACATATTATCACAACACAATAAAATTAGTAAAACCGAAGTGAGAACTCCAAATAATATAGTTCAACAATTCACATTATCAAAGTAAAGTGTGCAAATCAAACATATCCCGTAAGTCATAATAAAATCTATTAGTCTAAAACAAATTCCAAAATCAACTCCAAAGAATACATAGAGTGACTTCTTAGTTTTAGATTAGGTATTAGATTTTTGGATAATTGGATTAGATTTATAATATATATATATATATATATTAACTAAACTATTAATCGGGACCGGGTTCCCCGATCGGGATAGGATCAAAACTCGAAACCCGTCCCAATTTTCCTTTATCGAGTTTCGGGATGTCCCGAACCTGGAAAAGACCCGTTTTCTTCCATCCCAAATGGGAAAACTCGATTGGGACGGGACGGGTACTCGAAACCCGGTCCCATTTACCCAGCCCTAGGTGGTCGTATGGGAGGAGGAAGAAGAAGACGATAATTGCAAAAAACCCCTGCCTAATTTTTAATAATTGCATTTCTCACCTCTTTTTTGACTTAACGGATGAGGTTAAACATCCGTTGCAAAACTTAACGGCTGTATGATTTTTGAGCTTTTGGTATGAAAAATGAAATTTGTCCAGTTCTATGATACCAAAATTGAATTTTATGTTCCAACGGGCAGAATCCGACCCACGAAGACTTAACGGAATTGCCTTTTTTTAAACGGCTGAGTAGGAACTGGTGTTATTTTTTAACTTTTGGTATGAAAAATGAAATTTGTCCAGTTCTATGGTACCAAAATTGAATTTTTGCCAAAATAAAAGTATATTCAAAATAGACATAAAGTTTTATTATAGTTATTTACTACAACAACTCCAATAATTAAGAAATTAACTCTTACATCACTTTTACAATTTCATTATTGTTATCCTATAACATATAAAAAAAGCACTATTATTTTGAATAGTTACTAAAATATACATTTAAAATTATTATGATGTATTACCAATATGTTGTTATGTGAAAATATTATTTGTTTCATTTAAAGATTTAGTACAATATGTCACTCCTTTAAAAAAAAAAATTCTCTTAAATATCATAAAATCTATTAAAGTAGAATCGCATCTTTCCTATGAACAAAAATGCGTATGACTTAGTGAACTAAGTAATTTTTATTTGACATGAGAAACATTACCTCAAATTTTCATTGAAATCTTTTCGAGAAAAACGTGTGAAATAAGTGAAAAAACGGATGAAAATCTATGAAAGTTGGTGAAACCGATCAAATAAATTTTATGTAATTGATGAAAACATATGAAGTCGATCTAGGTGAAATTTATGAACGCTGGTGAAGTAGGTGAAAAATGGGTGAAATCGGTAATAAATAGTGCCGGTAAAATCAATAAATACATGTGAAATCGATAAAAATTTGGGTGACATTTGTGAATATATAAAATTAGTGTAAGAGATTTCATAATTAAATATATAAAATTTATAAATAGGATTTATAATTAATTATAATTAAAATTGGGACTTAAATGCTTCAATCTTGTGAATTGTGGGGTAAATTTGTCAGTCATAAAATATATGGGGCAAAGTTTTGCATCAATCTATAATTATAGGACCAATTCTGCAAATTATCCTTCAATTTTCCGTACCAAATGTGTCGAGGCAGTTAACATGTAATACTAAATATGTATGTTTTTAATATTATGGTATCATGATATTAAAGTAGAGTTACTTATGGTAACAAAAGTGAAATTATCCCCTCCAAGCATATCAAATTGTATAGAATGGCCTAGTGAAAAAGAGAGGTGAAATTAATTTAATGAACTAGTCCACAAACATATGTAATATATAGACACATTATTCATTATACATCATTCAACCTTAGAACAAGGTGATAAAAAAAGTAGTAGAGTAGCGAAAACAAGTAAAACGAAAGGGGGGACTGATGTACCAAGTCTTCGTCATTTAAGCCAGATAGTTGACCATGATTAAAACTATTAATATATCTCACTTCGAGAGCCTTAAACTCTCGAAGTCACGACGAACTTACATCGAAGATACCGATCGATAACTCACCTATGTCGATATATTACTAATCATTTCCATCGACATAATTATCATCGGAACCCGTTTATCAAGCTTGACCCATTTAGCTTAGGATCCATATCCGATTCTAAATGTCTAATCATGATTCGATCCGGTGATCCATTAGTAAAAACTATAAATAGCCCTTATAAATTAGATAAAAGGTACGCACTCACTAAGCAATAAATACTGACCTATCTCTTCTCTTATCTCGATACTTACTTAAGCATCGGAGGGTTATCGCCGGATCACCACCGGCATTAGCCTGACGTGGTTATCTTTGATTACAGGTTAGGATCCCCCTTACATATAGGGGAGAAGTTTGATTGACCTGCCTATCCTCACATTGGCGAGTTGTGTTAGACTATACTAAAGACGTTGATCAAAAGAACTATTAACCTACTAAAAACACACTCATCAATTGGCGCCGTCTGTGGGAATATTAACTTCGAATCGAAAAAAGATGACTACAAGATCAAAAGCTGCTCTTGCTCGAGAGCGAGAAGGAAATCAAGATCAGAATGGAGAAGGTCAGGGAGATAATTTACTCCCCCAGAACCTCGAACCAACCCACAATGGGGAGGGTGGACCATCGAGGCCCTCGGCCCCGCAAATTATGCAACTCACTAGAGAAGATCTTAAGGCCCTCTTAGACGAGGCTAAAAAGGAATGGTTCACGGAGATCGCCAAAGACAACGTCAACATTCCTCAAAAACTCCCACGTGGTGCGGCATTTGAGGCAGATGTCGGGATCGAGCTGAATGAAGCCAATAGCCATGCCGACCAACTACACGATAGGCACGCCAGAAGAGAGGAATTGGGGGAACCATCAGTAAGAGAAGTCAACAAGCTAGCGTCCGAAGTAAGATCGCTCCACCAAAAAATAGACAGACATGAGAAAAGGAATGAGATCCCTGTTTCGAACTCCCGATTAAGAAAATCGCCGTTTTGTGATGAAATCTTTTTCGAAAGATTACCACTCGATAAGAGACTACCGACCCAACTACCGCAATATTTCGGAATGGAAGATCCAGACAAACACTTAGCTTCTTTTAATCTTCAGATGCAGCTTCATGGCATATCGGACAACGTGGCCGCAAAGGCTTTCTCAACCACGCTGGCGGGAATGGCTCAGTCTTGGTTTGGAAGACTGGAGTAGAAGTCTATCTTCGATTATGACCAACTTTGCGATAAATTCATGAGTCAATTTGGCAGTAAAAGGGCTGTCAGACCCCCGACGAACCATCTATACTCCATCGTACATAAGCCGGACGAGTCTTTTAGAAGCTTTATGGGGAGATTTAACAATGAGTTACTGAAAGTCGAAATGCCGAGAATAGACTTCCTAATTACTGTTTGTTTCAAAGCACCTTGAACAGAGGGTTCGCTAGTGCCATAGTCCGAGAAAATCCCTCGACATATGAGAAGTTGATGGAGAAGGCCAATTAATATATGAACGATGAGGAAATGACTAAATTAAGAGGGACCTTCTTTGGTTTAACAAAGCCTGAAGAGAGGCAACCAGTCATCGCTGCGGATCGACCTGCGGAAAGAGCCCCAATTCACCGGTATAATGACAGTAGAAACAAAAAGGGATACAGAAGTGAAAGAAACTACAATACAAGTAGGCAAGAAACTGGTAGATTGAATAAGGAATACTATGACAACTATACTCCTCTCAAAAAACTCAGGTCTGAAATCCTTTTCGCTATACAAGACAAGAACTTGCTCAGAAAACCAGCCTCTATCAAGGATAACCCTGGTTCGAAAAAGTATTGCCGTTTCCATCGGCAGCGGGGGCACGACACCGAGGACTGCTATCAACTTAGGGACGAAATCGAAAGATTAATATCGGAGGGATATTTAACAGGATATGTAAAGTTACCAAGGAATGAACACGACAAAAATTGACCAGATCACCATCGATCACGGTCAAGATCACCTCCGCGAAGGGACGCGAACCACGATAACAGAGGAGAGCAGCCCAGAAAAGCCCAGCCGGGAACGGTGGTCAATATGATCTCAGGAGGACCGACCGGAGGGGACAGTAAGAATTCAAGGAGAAGCATCTCTCGAGCCTTCAGGGATAGAATTCAGAATGATCGAAGAGGAATATTCTCGATACAATCGACCGCACAACGCAAAGTGATAGGATTTGACGAGTCAGATCTCCTGCCTGAGTTTACCTCGTTCAGCAACCATGACGTCCCTGACTGTCCAATGGTAATTACGGCGCAAGTCGCCGGAGCCACAGTTAAGAGAATACTGATAGATTCAGGAAGTTCGGCGAATATCCTTTTCTTAGACGCACTAGAAAGAATGGACCCCGGCCCAACCCCCCTGGAAATTGTCGCCACTCCGCTTGTTGGTTTTGGAGGAGCTCAAGTTATCCCTAAAGGAACATTGACCTTGTCGCTTGCTTTAGGAGAGACTGGCAACTCAGAAATAAGGATGGTCAAGTTCCTGGTTGTCGACGCACCTTGTGCATACAATGTCATATTAGGTAGACCTGCTCTGAACAGTTTCCAAGCTATCATATCGACATACCACCAGAAGATGAAATTCCCGACGACCAATGGAGTAGGGGAAGTCCAGGGGAACCTACAGGAAGGATGGAATTGCTATATAGTTTCTCTCGATAAACCAAGCATGAAGGAAGAAGCCCATTCTAGAAACAAAGGGCAGAAAACTGAGGTGCAAGCCGATCCGTTGGCACCCTTTGACGTCGATGAAGTGATCAGAATGGACTCGACCGAGAAAATGCATAAGCAAGAGAAGATGAATTCGAAGAAGAGAAAATTTGAGAGAATTGAGCCTTCGGAAGGGCACAAATCAATCGAATTAATACATGGAGAATCATCGAAAATGACAAGAATAGGAACTCAACTCTCTGAAGGGTTGGAAACTCAATTGATCGAATTTTTGAGGGAAAATGTGGACGTTTTCGCTTGGTCTACCACCGAATTACAAGGAATAGCCCAAAGATTATAGTTCGTAGACTCAATATCGATCCGTCGTCTCGACCGGCGAGACAAAAGAAAAGAAACTTTGGCCCATAGATGAACAAAATCATAAAAGAAGAGGTAAAGAAGCTTCTGGATGCCGACTACATTGCCGAGATACAATTCATGGAGTGGCTTTGCAATGTTGTCCTAGTATCAAAAGGAGGCGGAAAGTGGAGAATGTGCAACGACTTCACGAACCTTAACAAGCTATGTCCAAGAGACCCGTTTCCTCTCCCTAGAATCGACTCTCTTGTCGACTCCACGGCTGGATGTGCAATTTTGAGCATGATGGACGCTTTTCAGGGTTTCTACCAAATCTTTATGGCTTTGGAAGATCAGGAAAAAACAGCTTTCATCACAGAAATGGGCGTTTACTTCTTCAAGGTGATGCCATTTGGACTACGAAATGCCGGAGCAACATACCAACAGTTAGTGAACAAAATGTTCGAGACCTTGCTGGGCAAATCGATGGAAGTCTATGTAGATGACATGCTAGTCAAAAGCCTAAATGAAAAAGATCATTTGATACATATCAATCAAGCTTTCGACATAATGAGAAAATATGGAATGAAACTTAACCCTGCCAAATGCACGTTTGGAGTGAGATCTGGAAAATTCCTCGGCTATTTAGTGAATGAGAGGGGCATAGAGGCTAATCCAGAAAAGATACAAGCGATAATAGATTTGAAGGCTCCTCGAAATCTGAATGAAATGCAGAAGTTGGTTGGAAAGATCACGGCACTTAATCGGTTCATATCACGTTCAGCCGATAAGAGCCTTTCTTTTTTCAAAATAATGAGAAATGCAAAGAAGTTCGAGTGGTCGGAAGAGTGTGATCAAGCATTCGAGCAATTGAAGGCCTACCTTGTATCGCCCCCTCTCCTAGCCAAACCAAGAGACAACGAGAATTTGTACCTTTATATTGCCATCTTGGAGCAGGCGATCAGTTCGGCTCTAGTAAGAATGGAGGCAAATGAGAGTAACCCAATTTATTATGTTAGTAGGGTTCTGCAAGGTCCTGAGAAGAACTATTCTGAAATCGAGAAATTCGCTCTGGCGATCGTAACTACTGCACGGAAACTTAGACCCTACTTCCAATCACACAAAGTCGTAATCCTGACTAACCATTCTTTGAGGCAAACGCTTTCAAAACCCAACGCGTCGGGAAGACTGATCAAATGGGCCGTTGAGTTAGGCGAATATGATATCGAATAAATGCCCAGAACGTCTATCAAAGGACAGATTCTAGTCGACTTTGTGCTCGAAAACACTGAGATTGACGACGAAAAACAAGAGCTTTGGATGCTCCATGTCGATGGCTCTTCGACCTCAACGGGAGGAGGGGCAGGAATATATTTTCGAGGTCCTAATGAAGAAGAGCTTGAGTTTGCTCTAAAATTAGACTTCATTATATCAAATAATGAAGCAGAATATGAAGCCTTGTTGGCCGGACTAAAAATGGCAGCAGAAACAGGAATTAGGAATTTGATTGCTTACACTGATTCGCAACTAGTCGAGAAACAATTCAAGGGGTTGTTTGAAGCTAAGGTAGATTCAATGATCAAATACTCAGCTTTGGTCAAGGCTCAGGTATCGAGATTCGGGACTTTTCAACTCGAATACGTGAGAAGGACAGAAAATACCAGGGCAGATGCTCTCTCGAAGTTTGGATATTTAATAGAAGGTATCAAGACTCGAAAGATAACTCCGATGGTATCGGATAAGCCCGCGATCGACACCAAGACAGATGTTTCGAACATCGATATCTTGTATCTTAATGATGAGCAAGCAAATTGGAAAGCTCCGATATTGGATTATCTGATTAATGGAACCCTGCCAACCAATAATACTGAGGCTCGGAGACTCAAGTACAGGGCTCCTCACTATGCTATTATCAATAGTGAATTGTATCGACGTTCTGTCACTGGAGTACTACATAAGTGTATAGCGCCACCCCAAACTGACTTGATTCTGAGAGAAGTTCATGAAGGTTCTTGTGGGAGCCATTCGGGAGGAAGAGCGTTAGCAATCAGAGTATCTCGTTTAGGATACTATTGGCCTTCATTAGTGAAAGATGCCAATAATTATGCTAAGAAATGTGCTAAGTGTCAATATCATGCTACTATGCCACACCAACCAGCCCAAAAGATGGAATCGATCTCCATTGCCTGGCCGTTTGATCAATGGGGTGTCGATTTGGTTGGGCCTTTACCGATGGCCAGGGGACAAAAGCGTTTTCTACTAGTGGGAGTAGAATACTTCAGCAAATGGATCGAAATGGTACCATTAAGACAAATCTCTCAAACACAAATAATCAACTTTTACTGGTCGATAATATGCAGGTTTGGGCTACCAAGAGTGATCATCTCAGATAACGGGCCTCAGTTTGTCGGAAAAAGAGTAATAGAATGGTGCGCAAAGCACAAAATCACCCTGCGTTTCACTTCGGTGGGCTGCCCGCAAACCAACGGACAAACTGAAATAACCAATAGGGAGATCGCTTCTGAAGAAGAGGCTGTCGGAAGCTGGAGGTGCCTGGTTAGATGAATTGCCTTGGGTCATTTGGGCTATCCGAACAAAAGAAAAGACGGCAACAAGAGAAACTCCTTTCAGTCTGGTCTATGGATCTGAAGCGGTCGCTCCTGCTGAATTAGAAGTGCCTTCTCCGAGAGTCGATCTATACGATGAAGCAGATAATACAGACAAAAGAAACTTCGAGCTCGACCAAATGGAATCCAAAAGAGAAAAGGCTTCTACCAGAATACAAGCTTACAAGACCACCATGGCGAAAGCCTACGATAAAAATGTAAGATTAAAATCTTTTCAGGTGGGAGACCTCGTGCTAAAACGAATTGACGTCTCAAAGGAAAAAGGAAAGCTCGATTGCAATTGGGAAGGACCGTTCAAAGTAATTGAGGTCGGAAGAAAAGGGGAGTATCGACTGACAAAGTTGGACGGAGAACCGGTAAAAAGAACTTGGAATAGTAGAAATCTTAGGAAGTTCTATGCGTAGAAATCTTCCCTTATTTATTTTATATGACAGTAGTTGTTTCTTTTTGTTTCTCGATGAATCCGAGTATTATAAGATTCATCGACTATGTTCAAATGTATCTTTCTGACCCTAATATCGTCAAGTGCTTGTTAAAGTTTTCATTAGCTGTTATGGATCGACAGCCGCAGAGGCATCGAGATGATTGGCCAATCGACTAAATAAAAGCTATTAATAAGCTAACTCTCCACGTTCCTCGATTGCCGTAGAGGCATCGAGATGGTTCGCCAATCGACTAAAGAAAAGCTATTAATAAGCTAACTCTCCACGTTCCTCGATTGCCGCAGAGGCATCGAGATAGTTCGCCAATCGACTAAAGAAAAGCTATTAATAAGCTAACTCTCCACGCTCCTCGATTGCCGCAGAGGCATCGAGATGATTTGCCAATCGACTAAAGAAAAGCTATTAATAAGCTAACTCTCCACGTTCCTCGATTGCCGTAGAGGCATCAAGATGGTTTGCCAATCGACTAAAGAAAAGCTATTAATAAGCTAACTCTCTACGTTCCTCGATTGCCGCAGAGGCATCGAGATGATTCGCCAATCGACTAAAGAAAAACTATTAATAAGCTAACTCTCCACGTTCCTCGATTGCCGCAGAGGCATCGAGATGATTCGTTAATCGACTAAAGAAAATCTATTAATAAGCTAAATTCTCCATGTTCCTCAATAGCCGCAGAGGCATCGAGATGAATCGCCGATTGACAAAGGTTATTACGAAAACATTAAATTAAGTAAGCTTTCAAAGTAGTTGACGGTTGCTGTAATATCGATACAACTAAGCAGAAGAAATCAAAGCAATAGGAGATAAAGAGAAAAATGAATTTTATTCCAGCTCAGTAATCGATACAATTACAAAAATCGAGTACATTACAATTAAGATAATTACGAAAGGAAAAACTCAAAGAACCTATTACAATCTATTACATTTGCAAAGCTTAAACGAATCTATTCATCAGTTATCGGGCCGCGGATGAGCTCTCGGTTGGATTCCTACTAATTCGGCAACTGAGCTCCTCTGACACCTGCTCGATGGATACCTAGAGTGACACCAGAGCACGTCTTCCTCATTGCACCGATCAGTAAGAGATAAAGCTATAATCGACTTTATCCCTCACTAACCGACTCATCGAGGAAACAGATCTGGAGACCCTCGATGGTGTTAGTGAAGGCCAGGGGAATCTCTTTCATCTTAATATAGCAGCCGGCTCGAAAGACACACAATCTCAGTCAATTTAATGACCATGGGTGATGGGTCTCTCTGCATTGATCGAGAGATAGGAGAGGAAAGAAGCGCTTATTGGTATTTTTTGCGCTTTAAGTCCTCCACCATCTGATCGGCGGCTCTACCTTCTACCTCGCCCAGCCCTCTGGATATGTCGATATCTCGAGACACCGCTACTCAGATACAAGACGAAGAGTATCCAAGCATCGATATGTCGAGGTATCGACGATGTCGACCTCGTCGTTCTTAGCGATCCCACCCATTCGAACAACGAGGCCGACTCATTGGGAAAACCCCTTTACCGATACCACCCAATCGAAAAATGTTTAAATCCCTTCCTCGATCAGGAGGTCGGGTGTAATGAGGTGGTGCGAAATTGGAGGAGACACCCCTCGATAGCTTAGTATTAAAAGGAGTTTTTACAATGATTTTCCTCAGGCTATTTTTGGTATGAATAATGGTGGGTACCCTCCACCTATTTATAGGCCAGGACCATATGATCCGACGGCCCAGATTAATCATAATCTACGGCCCATATATCATGCATTAAATAAGGCCGACTTTTGCGTTGCCCAAGGTGGTACACGTGGACCACATCCAACGGCTCCATAAGCTACCATGATTAACGGCTAAGATTGATCCCATTAATTACACCAACCGTGATCTTACGTGATTTCGTTGGTTCGATCAAGGGTGGGATGTACGATTATAATAACAATAAAATAAGTGAAGTGAAGATCAAATGTAATTGTATTCGAATTGAATGAGTACAAATACAAATATTCAAAGGTCCTATTCGAGCATTATTGGATGCCGTACAAGCTAGAGGGTGAAATATGTATGAAAGAAACTATACTAATATTCTCCGGTAAACTCGAGCTGCAGTCTCAAGGTGGAGTGTCTTGGAAGTCGTCCCAGTGTAATAAATTCATGGAGTATTTATAGCCGAATTTGAGGGCTTGGGCCTGGGCTCGGCCCAACAGTGTCTTTCGATCTACGGCAGTCTCGTGAGCTCGAAACAACCGTTTTCATGCTTTGATTTGTCTTTTGGTCCCTGGCGACAGGGTTCATACCTATTCGAATCGAGTTGAGGCTAAAAACAGGGAATCCGAATTACCCCTCATCAATACTCCCCCACTTCTCGAGTGTGAAGCGAAGTAAGCGCTCGAAGAAGTATAAAGTACGTTCCATGTTATGATGAGACGAGCCGTTCAGTATGTTTTCAGGATATGCCTCGTTAAAAACCTGACTCGGAAAAACCCATTGGGATAAAAACCGAGTTAGGGAAAAAGAGTGCATATATAAGAAACATACTTTGGCGCGCTCTGAAATTATCCTTGTTGGGGGATGTTGAAATAGTAGTACCCCTTTTCGGTATCATGTTGCGTTGTTCGATCCCTTGACAAATGCTTTCCAGAATTTCCGATTATAACCAGGAGGGCTTCTGAGAATCATAAGGATAGATTGCGAGGACATATTCCGCAATTCTAGGGAATGAAGGATCAAAAAGGTAATTTGAGAGGGATGACCCTAAGCTTTTACCCTTGGTAAGTTCAACCGTCGCGGTTACTCGGGGACCTCTTTGCAATTTTACCTTTTTAACCCCGTATATATATATGTTGACTTTGTTGAAAAATATTTTCACATAACAACTTTCTTGAACTCGAAGTGTTTGAGCTCGAAATAGCATTTTTCTCCTGTATAAATACTTCTTAGTCCATTATGTCGAGTTCTAGAAGCGCGAGAGGCAAGAAAAAGGTTGAGGAGAGCCAAGAATCTGATCCCTTGTTTAAGCTTGTAGATGACTTTGAAGATGGGGAGTTTCATCAAGACGACGAAGACGACGATCCGAGCGAGGATCTCGAAGAGAAAGAGGTGGACAAACGTAGTATCGGCGAAGGTGCTTTTGTCAGGATTTTCGAACATAAGCAAGCTACACAAGCCGTCATCTCGGGTAAGTCAGAACTTCCTGCTAGTAAAACTTCCAGTTGCTTTTCGAAAAAGGACCGGGCTCACCTTGAGGCGGATTATGGGAAATTTCTTCCCAAAGGTTTTTCGATTGTCGTTCCTTCTTATACCGAACGTGCCACTGAACCTCCCACTGGATGTCAAGCCTTTTATGAGGGACAATTTTTCTGTGGCTTGCGTATCCCGTTCGCTCCTCTTATCAGAAACATTTTGAATTTCTTTTCGCTTTCTCCAGCTCAGCTTCTCCCGCACTCCATTGCATATATAATAGCGTTTTGCACTCTTATGGAGGCAAAAGGAGAAGAAGCTTCTTTTAGCAACTTTTGGCAGATATTCCGAATGGATCCCTGCAAAGGTTCGAACGTAGGCTTTGTGTCTGTTCGTCCAAGGTCTAAACGGCCTTTTCTTACGAAAATATCAACAAAGAGAGCTTTAGGTTGGAAGAGGAGATTCTTTTTCGTGAAGGGCCCTGACGTTCCTGTTTCAGAGGGTAGTTCGAAAACGAGACCTTATCGATGGGACGGCGTAAATACTTGGACATACGGTTCTCGCAAAATAAGAGAAAAACTTAGCCATCGTCTTTCTGATGAACTCCTGGGTCGATTGGAGTCTAACCCTTATCAAACCAGGTACTTGGTTCAAGAAGGCGTTTTGCGACTGTCTGGGTTGAGCTATTGCGATTATCCTGCCCCGGCGATTAAATTTCCCGGTCGAGTTTCCGAAGGGCCCGTTATGCGGACCGATAACCTACCAGTCTCTAGCGCTCCGCCCTTCGCCACTCTTTCTTTGAGTATGCTTATTTATCTCATCTACTTTAAGGTTTTACCGAACAGTATTTCTTGTTTTAATCCCATATCCGAATTGTATTATCCCTGTAGGTCGGGTTGTGGAGGAATTCAGAGTATCCGCTGCCAGTCTGATTGAAGATAAACCATTTTATCTCGACCCTTTACCTCGTATATCCGGAGATAGAGTAGGTACCAGTAATTCTGGCGGAGATTCAGTTATTGTTCCGGTCGCGATCCCCAATCTGAGGGGCGTTGGTACCATGAGTTCCTTGAATTCCGCCTCTGCCGGACCACTTCGAGCTCTGTTTTCCCCTGATACCTCCGTTCTTTCATCAGTTGGCTATAGTCAGCACTCTTGGAACCGAATTCAGGGCGTCCAGGAGTACGAGAAGCTCCTCAGCCGAAAAAGAAATGCTGGAGACCCCGGGCCCTCAAGGAGGGTAAAACCCTTTGGTGCTAAAACTGACTCTGTTCCATGTCGGGAAGGTAGGTCGGAGCCTGATGTGGCAGACTTTATGGAAGAGCATCTTCGAGGTAGCAGAGCTGCTGGATACCCTGAAGATGGCGCTATTCTGTCCGATCTGGACGCGGGTGGGGAGAATGAATTTGACAAGGCCGCTAGGATTTTTATGGCTGGTCGATTTAAGCGGGACATGTTGCTTCATACCGTCAAAGGTGATTTTGAGGTTTTGAGTGACTTCTCCCGAACATATCACGAGGTGAAAATTTTGCCTTTTTCTTTCTTTAGAATCTCTAGTTTTATTGATATTCGAAAATGTCTTGTAGGTCGGGGATTTGTTCGCCGTTCAAACATATCGTTTGGCGTTACTGGAGCAGGAATCACAGGATGCTCACGATGCGTGTGCTCAAATCCTCGTTGATAACCAAAGTCTTCGGGCTCAGTTAGAAGAAAGCCAGAAGGAGTTATCTCAAGTTAAGAAGGAGCTTGAAAAGGCTAATACGAAACGTTCTTCCTCATTAGAAGAGGACTTGCTTGCGTCCGTTAAAGAGAGAAGTGCCCTTGAGGAGGAGCTAAAGAAAATAAAGATAGAACTCGATTTGGCGAAGCAAGACTCCGAGCGTGCCTATGCCCAAGGTCAGGAAGAAGCCAAGATCCCTGCTATACGAGAATTCTTGGAATCACCAGTCTTAGATCCTTTAGTTCAAAGAAAAACGGGAGAAATTCTTCAGACGATTTTTTATAAAGGGGTTCAACAGTTGGTGGCGGCCGAGAGAATTCCGAATGACATGGAGGAATATTTCAAGTATATGGATCCTTTCAAAAATGCTGAAGGGAAGGCTTATAAAACTTCTTCTCTTCCCCAGGCGAATACTAACTGGCAGGAACATCGCTTTGCATCCTTAGTTGAGGAGTATGGTATTCCGATGCCTAACCCCGATGTGCTCGAATACTCCTGCGACGATCCTTCTAGTGCGTCCGGAGAGGGAGACAAAGATGTCAACATAGGCAATGCTCTGGATACGGGAGACGGTCATTCTTTCGGTCAAGCTGAGTAATTATCGAGCCTCAAATATATATGTCGGGCGATTCAAGGTTTTTAGTTAGGAATCAGTTGTATTTACTCATGTAACCCGATTTTGTAAACGAGTTAACTTTATATTTCTTGACTTGATTCGTGTAACTCATGAATTCTATCTTTCATAAATATCGATGACTTTTCATCCTTTCTGCTCGAACTTTATTTATCCGAGTGGGATTTTTCTCCATGGTCGCGTCGTTTCACTATCTCAATCGTAGTGCGTAGCGTCTATAAATATTGGGATCTCTTATCATTATTCACACGACATCTTTGCCTATAGAGATCGGAGCTCTCCCTGTATTTTGTGCATTTTCTGAATTCCTTAAGAAGTAAAGATCCTACCTTATCGATCCCAGATTTATTTATTATGGAGAATGTATTAGGCAAAGCTATCGACCCCAGGTCGATATTTGGTGGTTCGAAGAACAAGAAGTCGAATAAAGAACAAAAGGCTGACAAGGAGGTCAAACCCTCCAAATCTTCTTCTAAGACCTCTGTGTCTTCCCCAAAAGCACCTAAAGGTGGGGAAAATACAAAAGAGAAGGGTACTTCCTCGAAGCAGAACAAGGGTAGCTCCAGCAAGTCCATTTTGGACGAAGAGCTCGAGGCTGAGCTCGGAGGTTCCTCCCCGAAAGTGATTGATTCTAAGAGTGAGGATTGTGTCCGAGAAAAGACCCCTGTTCCCCCTTCGAATAAGAGGCCTTATTCCGATGGGGTTACGCCCATTGAAGCTTTGCAAAATCTTGCTATTGGTGGCAAGTCATCCTCCGATGCTTCGATCGTTTCTCCCTCAGGGAATCCCAACAAAAAGTCCAAGTCAGAGACTGGTGGGGGGGCTTCCGCTGAAGCATTAGGAATTGATAATCCTCCCCGATCCTTTGCCAGTTCCTCTCCTCAAAAGGTTGCTTCTTCCCTGCTCGAGGAGTTGAAAGATGGGTCTCCTTCTAAGGTTGATCCCATGGGTAACTTGTTGCAAGATACCTTTACTTCTTCAGAGACTGATATACCCAAGGAAAGAAACACGTCCAAAAAGAGAAACATAGAAGAGTTGTTCGAGTCTGGGCAGCACTTCCTTTTTCAGGTGTACATTTATTTATTCTACCTTTTTCCCATTTTTTTTTTTTTTTTTTTTATTTTTAGCGCTGTTGACTCTTTTAAACAGGCCGGACAAGACTTCATTGAGCTTAAAACATTTGCCGAACGGGAGATCAACCAGCGCGCTGCTATTTCTCACGAGCTGGAAGAGAAGAAAATCGAGTTCGACCGTGTCCTTGCAGAGAAACTTGCTTTAGAGAAGGAGAAGAAAGTTAACGATCATGGAGAGGAGATCCATAAGCAGCTGAATGAGAAACTCGAAAAACTGAAGATCCTCCATGAGCAGGAGAAGCAAGATTTCACACGTCGAGAAAAGGAGGCTTATGATCGTGGATTTGAAGCAGGATGTGAGGCTCGTAATGCTGAGCTTCGAAAGATTCTTTCTGACAATAAGCTTGTTTAGATGTTGTCTTTTATTTACCCGGACTCGTAGTACACTGTTTTTATTTGTGCGATCCTGAATAATTTCCAGACATTATTTTCTAAGGCTTGTAATAATTTACTTTCTTCTCGAATAGCATGTTCTTCTTGTGTGTTCTTTCTTTGATCATTTTTTAGCTTGCTTTCTTGATCTTTTGATCTTGGCGTAATAATTCCGCTTAATTTCCAAAAGTAACTTCACTTTCTTTTCCCGGTGAAAACCTCGGGAGTCGCGACAATCTTTTAATCTTGACCGTTTCTGTTGCTTTCTGATAGCCGTTGGATTTTTAAGAATAGTATCTATAAATGGGGCTCCTCGTTTTGCATTCTTATAATATTTTTCGAAAACAGACTTCTTCGATCATGCTGAATAGGAGATTTTGTTGCACGATCCAACATTTCGAATATCGGGTTAGGAGTTATTTTGCGCATCATAGTCAAATTTATACTTCAATCTTGACTAGGGTATCTGCAGGCGAACGCTATTTTACCCTTGAAGACCAATAAGCTTTATTGCTGACCATCCACGACCCCGACGGCCCACGGCCTTTGTGTGGTTTAGGGAGGCTCTGGCATCAAGTTTTTCGAGGGTATGACGCAATTTCATATGCTCTCTTTTGAAACATTTCGGGTAGTAGTTCGGAGATAGATGTCCTTCATAAAATGCTCGCGTTTCTCCTGGGAAAGAGATGTATTGCCTTTCCCGTTTTCGAAGAATTTCGACCATAGTCGAAGACTTGTTGGCTCAATAGGCGTCTGCTTGTCGAGTGAAGACATTGTCATCCGCCGAAAATTTCATAGGATCGCCTAGCTATGAAACTCCTCTTTTCGATCTTGTTCGGATAAATAGATTTTCTTTTTCAATGTTCTTATAACTGTAAAAGGTACTTAGTATTGAAAAGTTGGTCTTGTATGTAATTGTAGTTGACATCTCTTTAACTTGTAATCGATAGATATGTCGGGCTTCCTTTACAGGTTGTATTTTGATTTCTTCGTGATTTTCTTCCGATGATTGGAGCTGAGATTATATAAGATAAATTCGAGCAGAATGACTCTGGCATTTTATTCGCTTTTACCGAGGCATTTTTTTTTTTTTTTTTTTATTCTCGGGAATCGTAACGGTCGGCGCATTTACCGCTTTTATCTTAGCCGTTAGTATTATCAAATCTGAGTCGTCGATTGCCTTTTCCTTCCACTATATATAGTTCCGTATTCCCCTTCAAATTTTACACTTCAGTAACATTTCTGATCGGCCCCATGAATGAGATTTTACTTACTCTGGCCATCATGTTCCGTTTGCCATCTTTGATTGAACTGTTCGAGTTTTTCCTTCGAACTATTTACAGACTTTGCTCTCTTCCGATGGAAACTCATTTCGACTAGGGTATCGACAGGCGAAAATAATTGCGACTGGGGTACCGGCAGGCGACCAGCTCTCTCTGATTCCAAGTCATTGAGGCGGGCTCGACCTCCTGTACTCTGATCTCCATCCAGTCGGGACAGTGGGTCTACTGCTGGAGGAGTTTTCCTGCTCTCGATCTCTATTTCTTCAAGATATTTCTTGAAGAATGTCGCCTTCGAGATTTGCATGGAATAATTTTTCTAGGAGGTTGCCTTGCTTTCTCTCGATCTGGCCCGGCGTGGAGCAAGTACCGAGGAGGTGAAGGATGAAGGGTGGAAGTGTTAGCCCAACCTCGACTTCTTCCTTCGATCACGAGAAACTTCTAGCGTAGGGTTGATTTGTAATAGGGTTACATAAAATGTAAAGCCTTGACTTTGCTCGATTTTTCCTTGCCATTGTAATTTCAAGCTTTGCTTGTAATGTCATTAATAAGACGTTTATTTTTTTTTTTTTTTTTTTTTTTTTTTTGTCATGCGTGTTATCCCGTAACATTGCTTTTGTATGTTGTTATCGATCATCGATTTCTTCTGCCTCCAAAATATGATCGAGTGCCATTCTTTACTTTGATAAATGTTTAGACGATAGATGATGATCGATATTCCTTGATTTTGAATATAACTTGTTGGAGACTTTTATTACCCCATGAAATAATTAAGGTATCAAAATAGAAGAATACAAAATGACCTTCAAGTAATAATTTTAATCTGAAGGGCCAAGTTCTCTAATTTGGGCAAATAACTATGATGTAGTATTCGAATAGGGTGTCGATCGATCTTGAATTATATCTTTGATTTAAGCGTTGTAAAGATGGCTGTTAACTTTAGACGATCGAATAATCAAGGAGAAATAATAGAATAGAACGTTGATTGATCCCGGTTGATCAAGGATAATGATTTCGATCTAAGGGGCATAGCAGAGGCTTTCACCCTTAGTCGTTTTTAGAGCATTTTTAGCCCTTGGGTCATAGCAGAGGCTTTCACCCGATCAATAATTTCGATCTAAGGGGCATAGCAGAGGCTTTCACCCTTAGTCGTTTTTAGAGCATTTTTAGCCCTAGGGTCATAGCAGAGGCTTTCACCCGATCAATGGTTTCGATCTAAGGGGCATAGCAGAGGCTTTCACCCTTAGTCGTTTTTAGAGCATTTTTAGCCCTAGGGTCATAGCAGAGGCTTTCACCCGATCAATAATTTCGATCTAAGGGGCATAGCAGAGGCTTTCACCCTTAGTCGTTTTTAGAGCATTTTTAGCCCTAGGGTCATAGCAGAGGCTTTCACCCGATCAATGGTTTCGATCTAAGGGGCATAGCAGAGGCTTTCACCCTTAGTCGTTTTTAGAGCATTTTTAGCCCTAGGGTCATAGCAGAGGCATTCACCCGATCAATAATTTCGATCTAAGGGGCATAGCAGAGGCTTTCACCCTTAGATAATAGTAGATTAAGACAAGTATAGATAGAGAGATCGATAATATCAGGGAGAGATGAACGAATATAAATATTGACGATATTAGCTTCCACGGAATATATAACTCTTGATCGGAATAAACATTGAAGAGAAAATAGAAACAGGCAGTAGTGAATAGCCCTAGTCTTCTAACAATTCCTTATGTCTTTGTCAAGAAAATTCCTTGCTTGCAGGTTCCCAACTTTGATATGTTTGATTTTTTTTTAAACGGTTCCCGCTCTACCGGGAATCGCAACGGTCGACCAATCTGGTCCGCTCATTTTGCGAATTTTAGGCCGTCGGATTCCTTTTGCTTTTCTCTATAAAAGGCCGTTATTTCTTTGAAGCCATTCCATTCATTGTGCTGGCATCTCATCCGTCCCCTCATGGCGACTAAGATTGTTGTTTCAATAATTCGCTTATTCGAGGTCAGATTTCGAACGATTTTTAAGTGGAGGAAAATTCGAGCAGGAAAAATATTATTTCAACCTTCGTTTAGAGTATCGGCAGGCAAATATAATCTCCATCTAGAAGGCCAATATGCCAGACCTATGGAGCCTGTAAGTTGTGGCGTAGGTTTTTGATTAGGGACCTATTGCCACAATGCATTTAGGAAGACGTGCAGGGGTGGGAGTTCTGCAGAATTCATTTACCCGATGAATCTCACCCTTGAGTCTTTATCTTTGGAAAACCGTAAATAAAGATAAAAGCCTGCGGGTCCGAAGGAGATACCATGGTCGGAGCCAAATTATCCCGAGTAGACGATGGGACGGGAGACCGAAAATTTCATAGGATTGTAATAATGTACTGATGTGATGTAAAGGCTTATGCTATACTTGATATTCATTTTCCCCTTTCTTGTAATTTTCCGAGATAATACAAATACGTTTCCTTTTCATTTTGTTGATAACATTAAAAATTTATCTTTCATAATTCTATCTTGACCTTCTAATATCGATCAAGAAATAATCGACCACCACTTGCGCGAGTGGATAACATATAAATATCTTAGCAGAGCTGAGATTGATAAGGTAAACGATGCCATAAATCTTTGTCATTGATGACTTTCCATAATTGCATAACTTCCATAACCGAATATAAATCCGACATGCCATCCTTTGATAGTGTTATGAATACATCATAAAATTCGATAGAATGTTGTAATTCTTCCCTACTCCTCATTGAATCGCGTCCTTTGTTACCAAACAGGGCCCAATTTCTCGGGAAAAGTAACGGTCCTTCCATTTAATGCGGACATCCCAATGTTATCTGGGCCGTTGATTTTAAATTCCCCACTCCTATAAATAGGTCCCTTCATGTATACAACACTTCTTGCTTTTCTCCTTATGCCCCATCCGATCATCATGGGTCGAGTTTTAGATTCGATTAGTATTTTATCCCGAATAAAAGAATTTGAGATCAGAGTTCGAACTTTCTTTTCCGATCTTGTTTCCTTTTGGATGAGCTTTTCGCTTAGAATATCGACAGGCAATAGAAATTGCGCCTAGAATACCGGCAGGCAACCCGTTTTGCCTGACATATCTTGTCTGGTGCGGGTTAGAATTCTGGTATTCTGGGGCAGTACCTGATCGGACAGCTGGTTATTCCGAGAAGAGTTCTTTAAATCTGAGGCATCAGCTTCCTCGAGGGCTTTCTTACTAGATAGTTTCCTCGAGTTCTCTTGGAGTGCCCCTTGTTGGGATAACCTTTTGCTGCTCCGGTTCGAATCAACCTGTAAGCAACGATTGAGTATTTCAATCATTGTTTACAGATGATGATCTAAGGTCGGTCTGCTTCCCCGGTGAGGATTTCCGATCCGGCCTTTAGCCAGCACGAGGGCGGACGCGCGACACGTTGCTAGTGATTGGCAAGGAGGATTACTGCTGAGTTCTGGATCTGGGGCGTTCTTCGGAAATGAAGATCGAGCACCTAATAGGATAGAATTTCTTTGTAGAATTTTGTAATAGGGCAGGAATGATTGTACTGCATTTCTTGAGCCCGAAATTCCTTCGGAGCTTTACTTTGTAACTTGTTTGAAGAATTTCAATGATAAAGTTAATTCGTAATCGAATCTTCTTACTCGAATTTCCTTATTGGTCATAATGATAACCAACATACCCTTTATTAGTTCGAGAACTCCACTAATCGATTGCAAATATTTAAACAATCAATTTAACCCGGCCGACTCTGAAAAGAATACAAATAGTCCATTGATAGTATATTGAGACTTTGCCAATGGTCTTCCAAAATAATTCGATTTGAAGAATTCGTCATTGAAGTTTAAGGATACGAAGAATGGAAAAATAAATTCCGATCGTTAACATTGAACTGCAACTTCACAGATCTACTAAGCCTTCGACGATACCTGCTGAGCTTCTTATTCGCTCTAAAAATAAATTCTTTGAAGAAATAAATGAGCTGTGCAACCACATGCTTGACCATTATCCTTAAGTTTAAAAGAAAAACTATCATAGAGGCCTCTCTTTATCTCTGAAATGATGAACCCCCCAAGGGTCGAATGATTCGCCTCGGAGGACGAACAACGAAGTTTCGGATTAGTAATTCTTCGGCTGGCACGCGTATTCCTCCTCGTAGTAGGCATATTTCGATCTAATACTCGAATAAGGCCCCACGGTGGGCGCCAATTGATCTTACGTGATTTCGTTGGTTCGATCAAGGGTGGGATGTACGATTATAATAACAATAAAATAAGTGAAGTGAAGATCAAATGTAATTGTATTCGAATTGAATGAGTACAAATACAAATATTCAAAGGTCCTATTCGAGCATTATTGGATGCCGTACAAGCTAGAGGGTGAAATATGTATGAAAGAAACTATACTAATATTCTCCGGTAAACTCGAGCTGCAGTCTCAAGGTGGAGTGTCTTGGAAGTCCTCCCAGTGTAATAAATGCATGGAGTATTTATAGCCGAATTTGAGGGCTTGGGCCTGGGCTCGGCCCAACAGTGTCTTTCGATCTACGGCAATCTCGTGAGCTCGAAACAACCGTTTTCATGCTTTGATTTGTCTTTTGGTCCCTGGCGACAGGGTTCATACCTATTCGAATCGAGTTGAGGCTAAAAACAGGGAATCCGAATTACCCCTCATCAAACCGTCTCCACTATTTCAGTAACTGGATCGATCGCTCAGGGATCGAGACATCGGCACAATAACCTCATGTGTCGACTTGCAATGGCATTTCTCACTGGAATCGACAAGTTGGGCTCGCTTTGTGCATCTCGACGACTTAGTGTCGACAAATTGGCACAAAGAATGATTTCCTTGCGCCTGATAAGTGATTTAAAACGATGACACTTTCCAATTACTCCCATATCAAAAGCTATTGAATCTAGAGTTGTTATTAACAATGATCTCGAACAACAAAGAAAAGTAAAGACTATCATTTTGAGAGGTCTATGAATCATGACCACATTCGTCCACAAATTGTCTGAATTTATATAGAAAGATTTCCATCCAAGGGTTCAAAATCGAACTCAATTATTGGGATTGGTACCTGTTTAACAGACAACTCCTGACAAGTAGGACCAAGCGAGTATAGACATGAAAATGATTAAACAAGTTTGGAAATAAATACACTACGAGTTCAAAGTACAAAGTGCTCGATAAAACTAAATAACACGCCGCCGAAGCGTGACTCGATACAAACAAATCGAGATTTACAAATACATAAATTCATGGCCAAAATAAATGCCGTTAACAGTCATGATGAGTTTGATAATCCAGCATGTCAATATGGGAGGATGTCCTTGATGTCTCGGGACCTTTAGGGATTTCGCCTTCCTCGCCAGCCGTCTCAGCTGCGATCTCGGCTGCGAGCTTGGAAGCTTGCAGCTCGAGAAGAAAACTAAACTCATGCTCATCCGGTGCCTCCCTAGAACCCTCATCAGCCAAAGAATTGAAGTTAACCGGGACACCATTCTCGTCAAAGGAAGGATCAAGATTTCCTTTCTCAAACCGATCGTTCAGGAAACCAAGAGCCCGACACTGTTTCCACCCCTTGTCGAACATCTTCGAAAGATCGGTCCCGGACTGGTGCTCGACCAACTCCTCGTAGACAACGCTGTTAAAGAACTCAAGCACAACGGGTTTCCTCTCCTCGACGAGCGACTCACGACGACGTAGGAGGCCGGCTTGCTGACCCTTCTCAAAACTTTCGGAGGATTTCTCCTCTAACTTCCTAGCAAAATCAGCTTTCTCCTGAGCAAGTTCCGCTTCCAGCTCGGCAATACGCATATCCTTATCGGATACCTCAGTTTCCAATTCCTTCACTCTCCCTTGAAGCTCGGTCACGACCCCCTCAGACTGGGCGATCTTTTTCTTCGCAGTATTGTAAGCACCTATATACTTCTCGAGGCGCTTTCGAACAGCATCCATCCGAGCAGCCGAAGAGTACATAGTCTGGCTCAGCTATAGGAAACGATGACAACAGGATTAGTTGAAAGATAAATGTTTGAACACGTTAATGTTATATCGATAAGTTTGCTCGAATAATACCGCGAGCGAAAGGGAGGCCTGAAGACGCAACACATCACCCGTATCCTTCTTCAGAAGAGTCTCATGATCTTCATAAGACACCGTTGATAAAAACTTCTCCCATGCCTCCGGACTAATCGATGAATCCAGGAATGCCTCGTTCATCATCGAAGTCTCGGCCACCCTATCTCCAAGATTGCGCTTATGGCTCTCTAGGATGGTTTCAAGATTTCCCGTGGCCGGTGCTGTAAAGCCACCACTCGACGGAGTCATCTGAACATCAGACTTAGTCCTTTTTGGGGTAAAGGTTTCCCTTTGCTCGACCTCAGTCGAGGCAGGTCTCTTTCCCTGGCTCGAACTAGGAGGTTTCTCGACTTGCGTAGAAGGCTCAGAAGGAGGAACAGTCGTCGAGTGCGCCAATGGGTTGGCGCCAGATGTATTACCATGACTCGCCGAAGCAGGATTCGGAGGCTTCCCAATTAAGCGAGCCTTCATTATCGCCCTCAATGCTCGCTTTGTCATTGGAACTACACTAGATGCTGCATACATAAAAACATATCAATAAACAAGATCATCGATAAATGGATAAAAATAGATAACAAGGTAAAACTACCTAAAGAAGGACAATCAATAGGTAGAGGGGCCATCGACATCCCTCCTAAACTCCAGATGGGCTCCCGCAATAGCGAACTTGTGTCGTATGTCTATACCGATAATTGCGATGGAAAGTCGGGCCCCCATGAAGGCACCGGAATATTCTTTAGGAGAATGCCACCCGACCTCCATTCGCGTATCGTCCTCCATACGTAGTTTTCGGGAGCATAAACAAAAATAAACCTATTCTTCCAACCCTTCCCATATGACGACTTCAAATCACTAAGGAACCTAACATGAGGTTTGGATCTTACGAAATAAAAACCCTCGTTTGATTGAGGAGAAGGACGAACGTCGAAAAGACCACAAAAATTGGTGAAGGACGCATGCTGACCTATCGACTTCATAACTATACAAAAGGTTATGATATACCCAACATCGTTAGGGACCAACTGAGTTGGGCACAACCCGAGGCCGTTCACAATATCGACGAATTCGTCGGATAAAGGAAAACAAAGACCGTTTTCCAAACTATCAATGTGAAAGGTTCGATATCCACCCGGGGGATCATTCATCATTTGATCCGAATAAGGCATAAGTATGGACCACCCATCGGGGAATTGATATTTAGATAATATAGACTCAAGTGACGTACGTAAACGACATGCCGGTATCTTACTATAACTTTCCTTAGTTCGATGTCGATCGGACGTCGATTTTGTCAAAGGAACTACATCTTCCTTAGGACGAACGACACTTAATAAGCGGGCCGACAGAGGGCTGTGATGTCGTCCCTCAAGAGGAATATCAAAGTGAGACATTATAGACTCTACTGACATACCCTCTCTTTCCCCGACAGACTCGTCTCCGATCGACTTAGAATCACTCGAGATAGATAAAAGACGAGTTAAAGAAATACCTAAATAAGGAATGAAAGACTTCGACTACGCGACTGACTGCACAACTTGCTCGATCACTGCTCCGACAACAAGCTCCGCATAAACGTTTTTTTATAAAAATGACCAGTTGAAGTACTGAAGTCCTATTTATAAACCCAAATTCTCAAGAGCGCGCCTTTTTGTACATGTTTGAAAGGGCGCGGCGGTTAAATTTCAAAATAATAAAATAAAATTCCGGCCCAATAGTGCCCCTCGAAAGGATGGAGTAGCCCAAGATTTTAGCCCATATACGAAATGGTTCAAAATAAACATCAGATGAAATCGAAACAACATTCATTATATCCAAATTCGATATCGACGTCGAGATATACATAATCAAAAATACATATCAGCCCTATACATCTACATAAAAGTTCAGGCTACGATTGATCGTCATGGCGAGGAGGAATCAAACAACCGAACTCGTGCGCTCGAACGGCTTTCTCTTCTTCTTCATCCTCGGTGAGAGCTGATTCTTCAGGCTGACAATACTCAGCAAGGGTTGGATCTATGACCGAGGGGTCGAAATTGGAAGTTAAAAAGCCTTTGTATCGACACTGTTTTATCGTCTTCTCATGCACATCGATCAACTCTGTCCCCATCCTGGCATCAGCAAGATACTCATAAACAGGGGATTCCAAGAACTCCTTAACTATCGACAAACGTTGTGCAGAAGAGATTACTCTAGCTTCTGGAGGATAACCCGAATGAATCTGATCATTTTCTTGGGTCGCAAGGCTCAGCTCCCTCATGGCATCCTCGAGTTGTTGATCTTTAGCTTTTATAGTGGCCACAAAATCCGCCTTGCATCTCACCAACTCTACCTGGGCCAGTTCAGTTTCATAATATCCTTGGAACATGTATTGCAACGACTTCACACGACACGTAGCAATCACAGCTTATCACATGCTGTTATTTAATAAACAGAAGTGAGAATAATAAATGATAAGAATGATATCTTACCCTGATGAGGGGTATTTTGGGATTCTACATTATGAAACCCAGGCAAGATCGAAGAATGAAGAATCCAACCTCGCGAATGTAAAGCCGAATCGCGGACTTTACAGTCCGATCACCCAGGGAATGCTCGTGGTCGGAGTTTACTGTTGGGCCGATCACAGGCCCAAGTCCTTGGGCCAAGGAAATGTAGCCCTGCGGATGGAGTAGCTAGCTCACCACTTTTCACTATAAATACCTCCTGCATTTATGACGCCAGACACATTTTCCCAGGTGCACTCTGCTCGAAGCTGCTGCTCGGATAGATTAGTCCGACCATTTATATATATTTCGCCCTCTAGCTTGTACGGCATCAAATAATGCTCAAATAGGACCCTCGATATTTGTAACTTGTATCTCAACGTTCGGAATACATACATATATTGATCTTTCACTTGTTTCATAGCGTTTACAGTATTATTTTATTAATATCGATCATATTACGAATCTGGATAAGATCAATTGGCGCCCACCGTGGGGCCTTATTTGGGTATTAGATCGAAAAATGCCTACTACGAGGAGAAATACATATAACCGAAGAGAACCATCCCAAGCTGCGGGGGTTCAGAATTCAGTTAATAATGAGCCCGATAATCTATCCAGGGCAGCTCAACAACCAGAAGTTCAGCCAATCCCTCCCCAGGACAATGCTCCGATCCACACAACTATTGCTGATTTGAGATCCATCATAGGCACCATGTGCAGAGAATTTTTGAATAGTGGCAGGGCTGACCAATCTCCCGTGGATCAGCCACCTATCTATGGGAGACCAGAGATCCCTTCTTCGAACGTCTAGAAAGAAAACAGTATGTTACGTGCAACATCGAATGCACCTGCTCCAAACTTGCCTCGAGCTGCTCCTGCGAAAACTAATGTCCGCTCGGAAAACCCGGTGCGATCAATACATGATCTGGAGGACTCGGTGGTAGGAGTAAGTCACCCTATAAATTTGACAGGAAAGAAAAAATCAACCTACAAAAGAATTATAGAATCCGAGCTTGAAAGGATAGTGCAGGAGCGGGTGGCAAGGAAGTTGGATAGGGAAGAAGCAGTGATAGAGGTCCGCCGTGCCGCCACAGCTGTTAGGGATACCGAAATGAACCAGAATAGAGAAATCATCCAAGGAAATATCAGAGATAGAGAGATCGGAAATAGCATCATGCGATGCTCGCCATTCTGCCAAGAGATACGTGAAGCCAGGAATACAGAGACAGTACCAACAAGGTTACCGCGGTATAACGGGACTACCGACCCCGGGGAACATGTCAATAGTTTCATTAATGTGATGAACTTATATGGACATTCGGAAGATTTCTGCTGCAAAATTATGGTCACAACCTTTGAAGGAATTGCCCTTGATTGGTTCGAAAAATTACCGCCGAATTCAATATTCTCTTTCGATGAATTTTGTGACAAATTTAAGCATCAATTTGCGAGCCAGAGAAAACCTAAGTTGCCGGCAAATCATTTGGGAACGGTCAAACAATGGGAAGGAGAGACCTTGAGGCAATGACTATCTAGATTTAGTATCGAGCTATTGAAAGTCGATACCCCTCAAATCGAATACTTATCTTCTCTGATGTTCGAATTAACTAGGAGCGTTCAATTTGGAAACGCATTATGTAGGAAGCAACCAAAGTCTTTTGAACGAATAATGGAGATTGCTGAGAAGTATATGATTCAGGAGGAGATGAATAGATTAAAAAATGCACATAGCCCAAAGCTCCCTCCTAACAAAAAGCAAGATCGAGCCCCCATACCAAAACCAAGCGACTTTGGAGGGACAAATAGAGGATCGGTATGGCAGCGACTCAACGCATATAAGCCGCAGGTACCAGTGCAAAGGCCGAATGCATACGGTCCACCTTATGATCAAAACCGGCCTCCCCGGTCTGAAAAAATTCAATTCACCAAGTTGAATATCCCAAAAGAAGAAATTTTGACTGTATTGGAAGAAGGAAATTTAATTCCCGAAGCCCAAAGGATTACCCAGACAAGACCAGGGGCAATGGGATACGACCAATACTGCAGATATCATAGAGCTCGTGGGCACAATACTGAGAATTGTTATCAACTGAAAGTTGAGATCGAGAAGTTAATTGCGCAGGGAAAACTTAAGGAGTTTGTCAAAGGAAATAACTACAAAGGCCGATACAGATCCAGGAGTCCACGAAGGTTTAGTAATCAGCCAAAGGAGGTTCGGAATCAGGAAGATGAGCAGTTGAATGGAGTAATAAACGTGATCACATGCGGACCAGCAGGAGGGGATAGCAAAAATGCTAGAAAAAGGACAATGAGGTCGATAAAATCATCCGTTTCGACCAAAAGGGAAATATTTTCTTTGGAACTCCCATCCATAGAGAATCAAGTCATAAGCTTTAGCGATGCTGATCGACCTTCCGATGTTACTTGGGATACAAATGAAGATGATCCGGATTTTTCCATGGTGTTGACGCTGAAAATCGCTAATTACGAAGTCAAACGAGTTTTGGTCGACAATGGAAGTTCGGCAAACATTATCTCCTCAGAAGCCCTCGCTCGAATGAATCTTCACCATCTTCATCTCGATCGAGTAGCCATTCCTTTAGTCGGGTTCGGAGGCTCAGAGATTGGTCCATTAGGAACCATTCTATTAAGCACAACTCTCGGTAAAAAACCCAAAAGTGTAACAAGGATGATAAAATTTCTAGTGGTCGAAACACCGTTTGCTTACAACGCTATACTGGAAGACCTGCTCTAAACACCTTCAAGGCAGTAGTGTCCACTTACCATCAAAAGGTAAAATTCCCAACGGACGGTGGAGTAGGGGAGATGCGGAATGATCAATACATGGCTTGGGAATGTTATAACTCATCTTTAAGCATAAAAAAGAAAGTGGAGCCGGAGATCCCAGCAAAAAGATAGTTGGTTGATCTGGAATCAGGCCCGGCCTCGAATTTGCCAATTCCCGTCTTCTTCATTCACATGAATCTGTTCGGGACTTTGCGAGTTTCGGTTCGACATCTCGACTATTGGTAACGCTTGCGAAATCGAAGGCGGTATAAAAAATAGACTAAGAGCTCCGATATACAAACAAATTTTACAGTAGTGTGAAAAGGCAAGTGGTGAAAACGACCTATATATATAGGAAGATAAACTACCGCTTCATGAAATTACACTCCTACCCCCCAGCAAGTACGCGACTTTTCATCTTCCGTTCCCTGAGTTTCAAATCTTACCCGCCACGCCTTAGAGAATAAGGGCCCGAAAGCCAAAAAGATCAAGGCGCCAAATTTTGATAACTTCTAGATCTCGAACTACACTCGAACTCTAGAACCTGGGAGACTACCACTATATATCATAATAAAAAAAAATTACACCTCGGAAATATATTAAATTTTCAAGAATTCAACTTACACTCGAACTCTAGAAACTTGCGGGACTCTTGATGTACCAAGTCTTCGTCATTTAAGACCATGATTAAAACTATTAATATATCTCACTTCGAGAGCCTTAAACTCTCGAAGTCACGACGAACTTACATCGAAGATACCGATCGATAACTCACCTATGTCGATATATTACTAATCATTTCCATCGACATAATTATCATCGGAACCCGTTTATCAAGCTTGACCCATTTAGCTTAGGATCCATATCCGATTCTAAATGTCTAATCATGATTCGACCCGGTGATCCATTAGTAAAAACTATAAATAGCCCTCATAAATGAGATAAAAGGTACGCACTCACTAAGCATTAAATACTGACCGATCTCTTCTCTTATCTCGATACTTACTTAAGCATCGGAGGGTTATCGCCGGGTCACCACCGGCATTAGCCTGACGTGGTTATCTTTGATTACAGGTTAGGATCCCCCTTACAAATAGAGGAGAAGTTTGATTGACCTGCCTATCCTCACATTGGCGAGTTGTGTTAGACTATACTAAAGACGTTGATCAAAAGAACTATTAACCTACTAAAAACACACTCATCAAGGACAATCCCTCAATGACTGACTGGATCCTGGAAACTAACTCATCGACTCAACCGTCATAACTCGAGAGTCTTGAATCTGAAAAGGGATGATAAAAGGAACGTAAGTTGATCGTCCAACTTAGTGAGGTTGTAGTGCGATTTGCATATGACGCGTAAGTATAAAAATCTAAACACGGTCAAGAACTTATGATTAACTAAAGAAACACTTTAGTCGCAATTCTAGTCGTGTCATGGACGAAACGAGACCATGATTAAACTTAGACTAATTTGGCTTGAGGATTCCTTAGTTTACGTGGTATGGAGAGAGCCTCGAATTAGGATATTTAAAAACTCGAGGAAGTTCTTTAATAATTCAAAAAATACTCTAATTTTTTCAACAAACAAGTTTATATTTAATTTTCTTTAGGTTTAGACTTCATTTAAAAAATTATATATCTATAATGTAACATATTCTTATGTAATTTTATATATATAATCTTTCAGAATAACATATTTTTTGTTTTCGAAAATCCCAAAAAGATAATTTCATGAAGAAAAATATAGAACTATTAAAAATCCAACAAAAACAACCATAAAATTACATATAAATGTAAAATTATTTCTAACTCAAATTATAATCATCAATAAATCTAAAAATCAATGTTATTCATCAAGGAAAATGATTATGTCACAGCCCATAGGTTCACAACCCTTTGTACAGCCCATATTTAATACTTTCAAACTTAATTGTGTTATCTACCACCTGCTTAACATGTTTCTTCTTCAAATAATTTTTTTAATTTATTAATAACCCACTCAACTTTCAAAAATAACAAAAGAGCACCAAAATTTTCCGATATTATTCATATAAAAAATAATTCAATACTTTTCAAATGATAATTGAACATTCATCAATATTTGAATATAAATATCTCAAAAATTACAATAAAAATATAATCTCATAATTTAAAAGCATTACAATGACTAGATTTTTCATTGGCCTTTTCTAGAAGACATTCCACGATCCACCTTGTGTAGTCTTAATCCATTTTACTCTGATACACCTCGTGAAATTCACTATTCAAAAAAAATGAAAAATAATAAGTTAAAAGTTACAGCAAATTATATTGGTAACTATTATTGAGTAGAAATAGTAAAAATGCAAATGATGGAGACTGATATTTTACTCACTTTTCTTTATAACTGATCTGAACTAATACAATTTTGCCACGACAAGTCTTGTGTTTGTGCAGTTAGGTTACTGTAGACTATTACAACCATATATTGAAAAAGAATTTATGTTGGTGATTATAATTTAATATGCAGTATTTGCTATGTATCATGTATGATGCTAAAACACTTTTGAGTATTATTCGATTTGATCCTCATCATGGCACAACAACAAATTATTTTCAGCGGCCTAGGATTACTCACTTCATTATTTTTTTTACACCCTTCATGAGAACAACAAAGTACAGCACCTTGTTTCTCATTACTATTTTTTCCTTTATATGAATTTCTCACTCTAATATACCAAAACCTACATTCTTTTCGTAAACGTTATGATATCATATGCATCACCATAACAGTCGAACAACATACCTACACAAGGTGGAAATGGTATTGTCTTTGTTGGAGTTAAAATATTATTGTCTTCTATCTGGATGAATTATTAAGAGACATGTCTTCCATTCATAAATTTTCCAGTTAAAAGTTAAATTTAATCTAAACTGATCTTTATATTAAAAAGGCTATTGAACAATATATGAGTAAAAATTACAAATATAAGAATATAATAGTATATACTTACTAATATATAATAACTTTCAAAGAATTCCAACTTTTTGTTGATGGATGTTAATAATCTTGTTCCTACTTTTCTTGGCAGGGAAGAAGCTTTGTGTTGATTGTCATATAATTAGGGTTATGTTAATAATGAGTTTGTGTTGATTGACATATAATTAGGGCTTATTTTTACTTGATGATTAATTATGGACTTTTGCAATTTTATGTTTTAAAGTCCTATTTCAATGACTTTTCATATTCCACCGGCTGTACAAAAGGACTGTGACTCTTGGCTGTTATGCTAGTGGTGCCCATTCATCAACTAAAGTTTCAAAAGTGTTTTAAATTTCATGAACATACGACTTAAAAGGTTTTTTTACCAAAAATAAAACTAAACTTATAAGAGAGTTTTGAGGTTACCAATACTCCTTCCTTGGAAGTTGTTCCAGTGGTGGGTGGGTGGCGATCACGCGGTGGTGGTATGACAGCGATGGTGGTGGTCCAGTGTTGTTCTACGGCAGCTAGTGGTGGTTTCTCCCTCCACTTTCTTCACTTTCTCATATTAACTTTCACCTCTTTTCACACACTCTCTTTCTCTTTAAATCTAACTTAACCATGTGGATACTAAAAAGCAAAAGAGATGAATAAAATCTGAAAATGTGTAGAAAGGCGTTTAAATACACCTTGAAAAGAAACAAGTCAATGCATGCCCATTTTGGATAGAGAACTTTATCTAATTAAGAGGCACGCTTTAGGGCAACTGCTACACCATGTCATCAAGTATACGTGGTGCAGCCCATCAATACATTTGGGACATGTGGAGTGATAAACCACATCACCTCATATTCTGGCCATGTTCCCAAAAAATAGGATTTCAAAAAATTGTGTACACATTGATAGAACATGGGTGATGTGGATCATCAGTCCACATGTACCGAGTGTATTGTGAGTTGCACCATGTGTACTTGATAACATAGTAGGAGAATTATAAAGAGTCTCCTACCAGTTGTAATCAAGTATGAGCAAAATTTGTATTTTGCCTCTGAAGTTTTGGAAAAGTGAATTTTTTGCCCCAAAATTATTTATTTTGCACAATTAAGGCCAAATATTTTTCAAAAAGAGGACTACTATTATTTTAAAGTATTTTTGTGTTTCTAAATTATTTCAAAGTTGAAGAACACCGGAGATAGTTAAATTGTGCAATTTAACATAAAATAACTCTTAATTTTAAAAATAAGATGTAGCATTATTATTGAATTAAAAATCCAACAAAGTACAATTAAAAAATGTCCAAAATTTACAGGCGTTACATGATATACAATAGGAATATAGACCTAATTATAGAAACTCACCAACCCTATAAAAAATTAGAAGAACACCCCTCGGCCAAAACTATATTACAAGGACAACCCCTGCTACCCTCACAAAAAATTACAATAATTCTAATGTGCGTGTATGATAATATGAACTATATCGAAGACATATATTAGTCCTTAAAAGCTTTGAGAGGGATAAAATTTCACCGTTTTCAATACACTATAACATTTATTAAATCTTAAAAGCTATGATAATGTGATTTCGATATAGTTCATATGTAATCCCTTTCAATACACTCTAGCGTTTAAGGTCTAATTAATAAATGACATAGTGTATTGAAAATATTATAATTTTTTAAATCATCGTACGAAAGCCTCTAGAAAAGCTTTCAGGAGGAGTTAAGTGCGATACTGTGCAATGGGCTACACCGTATTTACAAAAAAAAAGGTGTTTTTATCACATTGCAGACCCTAGATTGAAAATTTGAAAGGAAGTTATGATCATGAGGCAGTTGAAGAAATTGATTATGATTGCTATGAATAACAGGCAAAGCATGTTAGAGGTGGTGGGGTTGCTAAGGGTGGCATGGCCATGGGGAGGGGGAAGAAAGAGATTGGATTAGTTATAAATAAATTATAATAGGGTTAATTGATGGATGAAGTAGAGAACATACGAATATATTATGGTCATAATGAAAGGACTATGAGATTTTCGGGATTATAGATGAAAAAATAAAAAATAAAATTGGTATCCAATCCTTTTCAACGATGAATTGTATACTTAAACATATTTAAATTAACGTTTTATGTATAATATTTCACAAATTTAAACATATTCACTGATGGTGATAAATCAATGGCATATTAGTAGTTTTTCAATTTCTTAATATTAAAATAATTAAATAAATAAATATTGAGGACTATCATTAATTGTGTCATCACTGGAAATATTAGTTTACCCTTATTAAAGTTTGATATATATATATTAATAAGATGGTTTTTTTTCTTCTAAGTATTCATTAAGTCCCCTTTAGTTATCGTTGAATCATATTTATTTTCTAATCCAAATTTCATTTTTATTAAGGGTGACATGTGCTCTAGGTTATTGTATTCCATAAATTTAATTTATTTTCTTAAGTGTTCAAAAGTAATTAAGTCTGATTTCAATGTTGATGTCATTACTTATATTGACTGACAATTTTAGCTTACCAAAATAGTCTCACACAAATTTACCAAATTTACCCTAAAAACCATAATATTTCAACTTACCAAAATTGTCTCACATCTTTAAATTTACTGACGGATTTAGTTCACATTGTGCCAAATTTAAAAATTATTTCAAATAAGATCACGTGCGGATCAATTTAGAGATTTTACTTATGTAAATTTACATAACTAATTTGATTTATATATAATATTAATAAGTTAACAAATATTTGAACAAAAATCTAAAGAAAAATTACAATTCTAAAATTTATATAATATTATTAATCTAAAATAAACAATTATATAATTTAAAACTATTTAATATTTATTAAAATAATAAATTGTAAAAATTATAATAATATTTACTAAAAACCAATTTATAATTTATTGTTTTAATAAATATTAAATAGTATATAATTATAAAATATAATATTTTAATAAATATTAAATAAATTAATACTGTTATATAAATTTCAGATTTGAAAAGAATATGTTTTTATGATTTTTTAGATTTATGTTAATATATAATTTAATTTATTAATGTAGTTTATAAATCAAATTAGTTATGTAAATATAATAAGTAAAATTTTTAAATTGTTTTGCAAATAGTCTTATTCAAGTTAATTTTAAATTTATGCAATAATGTGGACTAAAATCATTAGTAAATTTGAAGATGTGGTGGGGATATTTTGATAACCTGAAATGTTATGGAGTAAAATTGTCAATCAACATAAGTAAGGACATCAACTTTACAATAAGACTAAACTGCAACATCACCACTTAATGGTGATTTTTTACGGCGATAACAAATGTGAGTGAATTTGTTACATTATTGTACCAAATGTGTTAGCCCTGATTTATTTAGTACCAAAATTGGAAATTGACATATAACTCATTCAAAAAAAGACAATTCTCTCTTTAGTAAATTCATGTTTAAATAAACATGTCAAATTTACTGAATATTAAAAGGGGCCTAATAAGAACTAGCACAAACTAGAACTAACCATACAAACCCTTAATAAGATAATTCTTTACTTTCTTCAATTTTTCCTATAAATAATACTTCATATTCAACATAAAAGATAAGTTGAGAAAATAAGTCATTTACTCTCTTCGAAATTCGTCAAAGATCTTGGTTTTGATAAAAATCAAGGAAGGAGACAAAATCTTGAAGTTACACAGGATCATTCACCTTATGTTGAACTTTTAATGCTAGCTTTTAAGGTTGAGTTAGACCCAAGCCAAGTGAATGGACTTAGCTCAATCCATGTGGTGAATTTTTATATGGTATTAGAGCCACATGTTAAAGTGGGCCACTACCTTCCGTTATGGGCTCCTTCTTGCTCGCATGATGGACTTCATTATCCACCGACACACTTTATCTATATAACAAAGGCCTGAGTTTTCATTATTCCTCCAGTTATTCAAGGCTTGGAGATTCATTATTCCTCCGGTTAATAAAGGCCCGAAGTGTCATTATTCGTGTGTTGCATCTTCGCCCACATGTCGCAAATTCACAAGGTTGGACTTTCATATGTCACGTGTTGGATGAAGATGAAGATAGAGTGCAAGGATTTGAGGGAGGTTTTGATGATTTCCAAAACATCAGAATCAGCTAAGTAAGGAATGCTTAGATCCCTTAGAAGAATTTTGACCAAGTAAGAAGACTATCAGAAGGGTAAAAAATTCAAGGTCCAAAAGACTACTAATCTTATGCTGAATTCGAAATCAGAAGGGTAGGTTATCAGCTGACTAAAATCATATTAGTTCAGTTTTGGTCAGCAGAGTATCTATCAGACGAGTCACTTCGATCAGCAGAGTGGAAGAGATCAAGAAGTCTGCCCAACGGTAATAAATGCACTTGGAGTAATAAATGATGCTGAAGAAGGGTATTAATGGCAAATGATTGAAGACATTCTCGGATCAGCAAGGTGCATTTAATGCGACTGTCAGAAAAATACAGCAGACTGTACAATGCAACAGTTGCAGAGAGCCGTTCCAGGAAATGGGGGACCAATACTTGTAATTTTGAAATTTGTCTCATCTTCAACGGATAGATTTCAAACGCAAGTATAAATATAGCTGGATTCAAGAGTTAGAGACAACACAACAATCTGAGATTTCATACGCATAGCATAATTTCTCTAAGTCTCAAAAGCTCAAGAATAGCTCACTCGTCTGCTGAAGTCATTTGTTGACAGAAGCTAAGTTGAAGCAAAAAGAAAACATTTTCTGAGTGAATCTGTATTAGAGGAGTGTTATGAGAAGTAGATATCCATCTAAGTGAGTGATATTACTTCAAAGGGTAGGAGTTTCTTTGTGATTTCCTGCTGTGAACTTACGGCTCATAATTTGTTGTAATGCGTAAGCATTGTATATTGTAAACTGTGTGTTTATAGTATAACCCAAGATCTAAGTGACTTGGAAGAGTGGACTAAAAGATTTTTATCCATATAACCACTATAAAAATTCTTTATGTTTTAACTTGCATTATTTCTTTGCATATTTTCAAGTTGCATAAGAACAATTAGAAAACTGTTTTAAAGATTTTCAAAGGAGTTTGCAAAAACTGGGGATAAAATACTTTCTAAGTTGCAAAAGTTTACTTGTGAAAAATACTGTTTAAATCCGCTGCAAGTAATCTGATTGAAAATTGATTTTACTAAAATCATTTAACTTATCATCAGAAGAGTGGTCAACTCTGCTGTTCAAGCTTTGTGCGCGATCAGCCTAGTCTACTTGCAATTCTCGATCAGCTTAGTCTGCTGACAGAAGACTTAAAAAGTTTTAAAATCTATAATTTTCAGAGGTCTATTTACCCCCCCCTCTAGACCTAAACTGACCACTTGGGACCAACAAGTGGTATCAGAGTGGGTGGTTCATTAGAATCAGCTGCCTGATCAATGAGCTTGATCCGAGTATTTTTCAAAGGTTTTAAAATTTTCAAACGAGCATGTTTTTGAAAAATAAAAACTTTTTGAAAATGAACTCTATCAGCCATGTTCCCCACATTGGCGGTATGAGTTTTGAAGATTGGAAGATTAGGATGGAAATCTTCCTTGCTGCTTACAATGACAACATGTATACATGTATCATTAAAGGTCCATTCAAAATCACCCAGACAATAAAGGTCGATGAAATTGATATTGTGGTGAATAAAGAACTTGAAGAGATGACAGCTAAGGAAGTCAAGCTGTTCAATCTAGACAACGTTGGCCGTTTCATTATGACCAAGGCCCTAGACAACGATCAGTTTGACAAAGTCAAGCATTGCAAAACTGCAAAGAAAATGTGGGATAAGGTCCGTGACATGAGAGAAGAAAACGACGCCATAAAGGAGCACCAACTTAGTGTTGCTCTAGAAAAGTTAGACAACTTCATGATGAAGTCTGCGGAAACCATTGACCAGATGGATACAAGGTTAACAAGGATGCTGAATGAAGTTCGAAAGCTGAGAAAGACCTTCACTGACAAAGAGATCACTGTCAGAGAACTGAAGGCCCTGCCTCCAAAGTTCAACATGAAGGTGACGACTATGGAAGAGTCAAGAGATTTGGGGAAGATCTCTCTTACAAAGTTGTTCTCCGTACTCAAGGCATACGAGTATAAACTGCCAAGAATGAGTATTGAAGAAACCTCAACTTCAGGCCCCACAGCTGCACTGGTCGTTGCTGAAAACCCAAGAAGAACAGCAAACAAAAATAAAGAAGTGGACTCATCTAACGAAGCCACACTACTCAACAAAAAAGAGTACACTGCTGGAGACGTTGCATTGCTAATAAATAATTTCAAGAAGTTCTACAAGAGAAAAATGAAGAACAAATACAACAATGTTTCTACTTCTAACCCTACTTCTTCTTCTCATGATAGTAAGGATGCTTATAAATCCAAACTAATGCGTTATAACTGCAGGAAATTGGGACAATTCATCAGAGACTGTCCATATCCTAAAGCTGAAAAGTATACTGAAGAAGAGAAGAGAATCAGAAAGAAGAGAAAAAATCAGAAAGGCAAGGTGCTGATCGCTGAACCAGAAAAGCTTGCTGCTATCTACTCGTCCGATTCAGATTCAGACACTTCTGAAGAAGAATCTACTGAAGATGAGAACCCTGCTCTTATCTGTCTGATGGCCAAGGAATCTGATGATTCTGAGGATGAGGTAACTCCCCTTGATAATGAATTATTTAATTCATTTGAGCAAATGATTGTTAATAATACAAGTATTGATTCATTTGTTAAGCTTAAGGAAGAGATGATATTGCTAAGAGAGTAAAATAGTTCACTGAAACTTAATGTTGAAAGACCAAAATAATCAGCTGAATATAAACTGCTTGAGCAAGAGAATGAATCTGTGAAAGCTGAAAGTGAAGTATATAAGGGTGAACTCATGAAACATGAAAAAGTTATAGAGTCTCAAGATAAGTCATATGTTGCATCAACGCATATGTCTAGTAAACAGAAGATACCTTTAGAATAGGATAAGTTAGAACAGAACCATACTGAAAAATTCATATCTGCTGACAATAGTAAGATCATTTTGTATTTTCAGACAACTAAACCTGTTTCACCTGAGAATGAATTAAAGGAGAAGATAGCTCCTAAGGCTAAAAAGAGCAAAGAGCCAAAAATAGAAAAACAGACTGGTAAAGCTAAACAACAGAGTCCTAGGAAGTCAGCTGATAAGAGTAAAACCAACCAGACTAGTAACAAAACTAAGTCGTCTGTTAATGAGCAAGCATCTAATAAACTAAAGAAGCATAAGAAAAAGAAAAATCAAAATGCTTGGTATGGAAATGAGTCATTATATTATGTGCAACCTGCTGCATATCCACCTATATATCATGCACCTCAATTTCCACAATACTACGCTCCTTACCCTGCTCACCCAATGCATGCATATCCTGCATATCATGCACCATACTCTGCTTATGAACATCATCCTTATTATACTTATTATCAACGTAACATATTTGTTGAATATGATGAAGATAAACCTGTTCGTGCTCCTGCTAAGCTCAGGAGCCTAAGAAGCCTAAGACTTCAACATCTTGTGTTGTTAAGGGTGAAACTAATCCTCCAGGACCCTCTCAATAAAGGGTACCTAAAACAATTTTCTTTTGTTTTGTAGGTTAGGATAGGAGTAGGAGTAAAGTAGAAAAGAAGTGGTACTTGGACAGTGGATGTTCAAGACACATGTATGGCAACATACATGAACTGATAGATGCTGCTGCTGTAGACGGTCCGAAAGTTACATTTGGAGACAGCAAAGAAGGCAAGGTTGTTGCGTGTGGAAAGATGATCAAAGGCTACATTGAGATATCTGACGTCTCTTATGTTCAAGGCCTCAAATACGATCTGCTGAGCATTAGTAAATTTTGTGAAAAAGGTTTCTCAGTTATCATCTCATCGAATAAGTGCTACGTTGAACAGATTGGTACATGGAATATCATCTTATCTGGAAGATGACAAGAAAACATTTATGTAGTCGACTGGAATTCTCGGACAAGGATTCTAACGTTTGCTTGGTGGCCTCAACACCGAGTGAAATCAGTTGGCTTTGGCACAAAAGGATGAATCATGTGAATTTCAAGACCATCAACAAATTAATCAAGAATGATTTGGTAGAAGGAATTCCAAAAACAATCATGAGCAAAGACAAGATGTGCGACGCATGTCAGAAGAGTAAACAAATCAAGTCATCTTTCAAAATCAAGAAGCACCAATCTTATACAAGGATTTTGGAGCTACTACATATGAACTTATTTGGACCCATTGATCCAATCAACAATGGTGGAAAGAAATACTGCCTAGCTGTTGTGGATGACTATTCAAGATACACTTGGGTGATTTTCATGAAGAACAAAAGTGAAACCAAGGAGCATCTGACTAATCTGATGGAAATGATCCAGAATGAGAAGAGCATGAAGATATTAAAGATCAGATCAGATAGAAGGACTGAGTTTACAAATTGTAATACCAGATGAATCAACCATGAGTACTCTGCTACCAGAACCCCTCAACAAAACGGAGTTGCTGAAAGGAGAAACAGAACTCTGAAAGAAGCTACCAGAACCATGATAGTTGAAGCAAAACTGCCTCAAAGATTCTGGGGCAGAAGCCACAAGTACAGCCTGCTTCACCCAGAACAGATGCATGATCAACAAAAATCTGAACAAGATGCCATATGAAGTTTGGAACAACAGGAAGCCAAACATTCATTACCTTAGAATTTTTTGTTGTTAAATGTTTTGTTTTAAATAATGGAAAAAATCACCTTACTGCTTTTGCAGAAAAGGCTTATGAAGCTATTTTTGTAGGATATTCTACTCTTAGTAAAGCTTACAGAGTTTTTAACAAAAGAACTTTACTTGTAGAAAAATCTATTCATGTAGTATTTGATGAACCAAACCAATCTTCTGAATCAAAGTGCTAATTCAAATCTGTCTACTGATTTTCAGAAATTGAGTGTTCAAAGAAATGAAGTATATGTACCCATCATACTACCTGATCTCAACTCAGCTGCTAGCTCAAGTGCTGTTAAAAATCAGCCTGTTGATTGTCTAACAGACGAGTTACCAACAGCTGACAGACCAGAGACTGTTCAACAGACTACAAATGTTCAACATACTACTACTGGAACTCCAACAGTAGTGTTGCAATATCAATCAAGAGTACAACATCCTGATTTGCAACCTGATCTCAGATGGCTCAAGAATCACCCACCATAATTAGTGATTGGTAATTCTTTGGATAGAGTAAAGACTAGAAGAGCTGCTGCAAATGATGCTATGTTTGCCAGCTTTCTATCCCAAATAGAGCCTAAACAAGTAGAAGAATCTCTCAGTGATTCAAACTCGATTGAAGCTATGCAAGAGGAGCTGAATCAATTTGAAAGGAATGAAGTCTGGTACTTAGTTCCTAGACCAAGTCATCAAAGAGTCATTAGCACTAAGTGGGTTTTCAGAAATAAGATGAATGAAGATGGTATTGTCACCAGAAACAAAGCAAGACTAGTGGCCTAGGGTTACTGCCAGGAAGAAGACATTGACTTTGATGAAACATTTGCACCAGTAGCAAGACTTGAAGCAATCATATTGTTTCTTGCATATGCTGCTCACAAGAACTTCATGGTCTATCAGATGGATGTGAAGTCTGCTTTTCTCAATGGAAAATTGCAAGAAGAAGTGTACGTTGAACAACGACTTGGATTTGAAGTCTATCTACAAGGAGATAAGGTATATCGTCTAAAGAAAACCCTCTATGGACTGAAATAGGCTCCAAGAGCATGGTATGACACTTTATTTGATTTTCTTTTCATTAAAGGATTTCGAAAAGGTAAAGTAGATAAAACCTTGTTCACTGTTGAATGGGAATAACATATATTACTTGTGCAAATATAAGTGGACGATATTATTTTTGGTTCAACTAACGAACAAATGTGTGACAAGTTCTCCAAGCTTATGCAAAACAAGTTTGAAATGAGCATGATGGGTGAATTAAACTACTTTCTTGGTTTGCAAGTAAGACAGTTGCCTGATGAAATATTCATCAACCAAGCTAAGTACACAAAGGATCTGATCAAGAAATTTGGTATGAAAACTAGCTCCACTGTTAGTGTTCCTATGTCTACTGGACTTCGTCTGGATAAAGATGAAGATGGGAAATCAGTGGATATTACCAAGTACAGGCATAATAGGGTCACTGTTGTATCTAACAGTTAGCAGACCAGACATTATGTATTATGTTGGGGTTTGTGTGAGATATCAATCAAATCCTAAAGAATTTCATCTCTTAACTACCAAAAGGATTCTCAGATACCTCAAAGGCACACCGAATTCGGGATTCTGGTACCCTAGAGAATCAAGATTTGAGCTTATTGGATATTCAGATTCTGACCTTGTTGGTTGCAAGATTGATAGGAAAAGCACTACAGGTGTCTGTCAATTCTTGGGAAGTCGTCCGATCTCATGGATGAGTAAGAAGCAGACTTCAGTATCTATATCTACTGCTGAAGCTGAATACATTGCTGCTGGAGCATGTTGTGCACAGATACTTTGGTTGAAGCATCAACTAGAAGATTACAACATAAAGATCAGTGGAATTCCTATCTACTGTGATAATACAAGCGCCATCTCACTTACTCAGAATACTACAAGTCATTCTAGGATTAAACATATCGAGATCAAACATCATTTTATCAGAGACCATGTGGAAAAGTGAAATGTCATCATTGAATATGTTCATACTGATAATCAGATTGCTGACATCTTTCACCAAACTGCTAAGTGATGCAAGATTTTCAACTCTAAGAGCTGAACTAGGACTACTAAATTTGGATGCATAAGTTGAGGGGGAACTCATCAGAAGACTCGAAGTTCATCAGCTTACTTACCTATTATTATCTTCAAGGTTAACTCTCAACATATTAGTTAACTTATGGATTCTTGAAGTCAGGGGGAACGTGTAAGACTAGCGGTATTCTTGATCTACAGATGAAATTTTTTATTGTCAGTTAGTTAGAGTTATGTGCTCAGAAGATTTGTTCTTAATTCTTGAAGATTGAAGATAATTTATCTTGCTGGATTGACAAACAGCAGAGGAAGATTACTAGCTATTGGCCTTCACTAGTAATATCAGATGTCAGATCACTCGTCTGTCAGATAAGTTGAACTCCACTCGTCTGATATATTATATAAGTGTGTACTAAAAATGTTATATTTAAAAAATGCGATTTTATAAGTAACAGACTAGTGTCGCTTGAGTTTCCCGCCCATCTGACATTAAAATATAATATTTGAAATCCATAAATCTCGCCCACATGATCGAAAAACTGTCAGATTAATCTAACGGTTCGCGTAAAACATGGAAACCGAAGCTGATAGAAATCTATAAATCCAGATCTGATAAGAGGAGTCGAGCTTACGCACCCTAAATATTCTAAGCACTCAAGAAGTTACTAATCTCTTTCTTTCTGTCTTAAAGTTTTTGAATCTCAAAAATTCACTCAAAATCAATTAATGGCTGGAGCAGAAGGTAGATATCTAAGCTACGCTGGATTCTACGCATCAGGAACCCAACTCATGAAGAGTATACTGGAAAAGATTAAGGAATCAGGGTTGGTTTCGGTACTTGAAGCTCATGAAGAACTGGTGTTCTTGGGGGATGTCCTGAGTCTACGCTGATAGAAAGATTGATATGGCAAAAAGTACCATGATTGGGAAGGTAGGTGGGAAAACGATCTGCATTTCCCCTTCCGTGTTAAGTGAAGTGTACGGTTTAAAGAACTAGGGATGAGAGGTCTCTGTTCTTGGTTCCCAGAAAGAGGAAGCCTTCTAGGTTATATGTGCTAAAGAAAGGGAAGAAATATCTGGAACGATGATGAAGACTCAGCTAAAAGATGAGTATCAACGTTTTGCTGACATCATCACCCAAGTGCTGGAGTGTTCAACCAGCTCATTGGATGGGTTACCCAGAAGGAGATTTCGCACCATGGCCTGCATTTACTACGGCCTGGATGTGAACTGGGCTGCTCACATGTTCAACATTTTGGCTGTCAAGAAAAATGGACATGCCATTCTATTGATTCATCTGCTCTTGGCGTTGAACTGCCAAATGGTGAATGGCAAGGTAGTTCATGCATTGAAGAGGTTCCATGAGTATGAACCGGTAAGAGTGGAGCATAAAACGGCTGTTGCCCCTAAGAGGAAAGGAAAGGGGAACACCAAAGAGGTCGGTGCTGCGAAAAAGGCCAAGACTAGACAAACTAGTATGTCTCTGATCAAATAGCAGACCCTCATGTTGAAGCCAGATCAGTAGAGTCTGCTTCAGAAATTGTGAACAAAATAGTCACTCAAGTGACTAAGGAACTGGGAGAAAGTGCAGCAGCAACATCTCCTGAAAGAACCAAATCAGACGAACCGGTTCAGGTTGAAATGAAGAGGAGAACCAGGATTACTGCTAAGAGGCTTGCTGCTGAGCCTAAGCCAACTGGGGCTATGACCAAATCCAAGGCACGGATGAAGGTCACTTTCTCTGAAGAGCCAGTTGAAAAAGTGAGGAATGATACAACATCAGCAGAAAGACATATTGAACAAACAGAGAAGTCTGCTGAGGAGCCTGCTGTTAACTCTGAATTGGCTCAGTCTGATGTCACGTAGACAAAGCAGCAGACTAGCACAATTGGTGAGGATAAACCTCTACTCATCCATCCTCAACCAATTGATGCTCAACTACTCAAGGTAGTGGAAACCCCTGCTGCCAGAAGGAAGAGAACTGGCAAAAGGAAAGTGTCTGCCGCTCAGAAGAGAAAAGAAGAAAGAGAGCTGAAAAAGAAGGAAGATGCAGAATATAAAGAAGCAGTGAGAGTCAGTGAGCTGGAAGCTCAGGCTAAAAAGATGACACCTGATGAGTTAGCTGCAAAAGAAGCAAAAGACTTGTCTGCTGCCATGGAAGCCAGTACCAAGGACGCCCATGGTCCAAGGTATAGGGGTGGCATCAGAATTGGGGAGCTAGAAAGACTTGTGCTTGATGACCCAGAGGCTTATAAGAGGTTTGAGGCTGAACTGGAGAGGTACAACAACATGCTCATTCGCCAGAGTCTGTTTGCAAAAGAGAAGATTGGATGCAACATATGGAGAGATTATAGACTGACAAAGACTAAGGAGCAGATTGTTGAATGGAAGGTATTTTCAAGTTGCATAAGAACACTTAGAAAACTGTTAGAAAGATTTTCAAAGAAGTTTGCAAAAACTGGGGATAAAATACTTTCTAAGTTGCAAAAGTTTACTTGTGAAAAACACTGTATAAATTCCGCTGCAAGTAATCTGATTGAAAATTGATTTTACTGAAATCAGCTAAGTTATCATCAGAAGAGTGGTCAACTCTGCTGTTCAAGCTTTGTACGCGATCAGCCTAGTCTACTTACAATTCTCGATCAGCTTAGTCTGCTGACAGAAGACTTGAAAAGTTTTAAAATCTATCTAAAATTTTCAGAGGGCTATTCACCCCCCCTCCCTCCTCTAGACCTCAACTGACCACTTGGGACCAACATCACGTGTTGGACTTTCATATAATATCTTTTATTGGACAAGAATATAAAGTTAAATCTATTTCTTTGCATAAAAGATATTGATAGCCAATCAAATTGCGCCAAGTCATGGAGAGAATTTTACAAGATATTCAAATCTCACCTACAAATAGGGGGTCGTCTCTAAGAACAAAATCACAACTCAAAACAAAATTCATAAAGCACGAAGAATTTTAAGAAGAAAAAAGCAAATCCTCTCAAAGCGTTCTCCAAAAAACAAGGAGTTTCTTCAAGGCGTTCTTCAAATCAATGAGTTTCTTCAAGGTGTTCTTCGCGATATACAAAGGCATTCTTCCAAACTGAAGAAAAAATCCGACCTTTAATTTGAGATAAAGCTATCTAGGTCTCAAATTAACGTTATTGAAAATTTACGAAGATCCAAAGAATATCAAACTCCTTAAAAGATAAAGTATCCAAGATGGAGTACGAGACGTTTGTTGAAAAGATCTAAATCATTTCGCGTTTGATCCAAGATTAAGCATAATTTTCCTTGGATTAACGTTATTCGAACACCAAAATTACTTTGGACAAGATCAAGTTAACATTTTCCAAAATTAAGTTCAAGAAATATTTGTTTTCTTTAAAATTAGAATCAGAGGAATTATAGAGATTGTAACAACTTCTTTAATCTTTAAATTTTGGATGTGTAATATTATTTCATGTTTAATAAATTTTAAACTTGAAATTTTATTTGTTACTAAATTTTGGCACGGGCCAGTGGGAGATCTCTACCTCTTATCTCTTTTCTCTAAACAAACCAATCCCTCTAAACATGTAACTAATTCGATACATTCTCCTAGGAATAACGCCAAATTCTTTTGAAGAGTTAGCCACTCGAGTTTACAATATGGAATTGAGCATGACTAGAAGTTAAATGGATGAGCCACATGTGCATTCTCCTCGCGAAGTCCAACACGGTTCCACTACCAAATAAGGGGGGCAAATCCTTTGATGAAGCTTCAAATGAAGAATCCATCTGAAAATATAGCAACATTCCTGGATAAGAGCTAAAACTATCTGGGATTTTTCAAAGTAAGATCTCTTCAACGCTCCATGATAACAGATTAAATTGTCAACATAACTCTTTGATACGAGTTCAAACTTTCTGCAAATATTCAAGTTAAAGTGGTACGAGTCAAAACTATCTGCAAAATCTCCAAAGTTCAAGTGAAATCTCCTTAACATGAGTATAAAATGTTTACAAATCAAATTATTTACTCCTTAACACGAGTATAAACTGTTTACGAATAAAATCAATCACTCCTTAATATGAGTATAAACTATTCAAAAATCAAATTTACTACTCTTAACACGAGTATAAATTATTTGCAAATTTCAAATATGTCTCTAGTAGACGAGACGAAAACATTTACAAAACTCAAATCAAATTATGTCAGAAATGAGAAGGAAATGTCTGCAAATCTCAAATTAAAGTCTCCCGTAGAGACGAGACGAAAAAGTCTACAAAAATCAAATCGAAACTCCCAAACACAAGTCAAAAAGGTCCGCAAACTTCTAATCAAAGCCTCCAGTAGACGAGACAAAAAAGTCTACAAATTTTAAGATGAAAAAACAAAGTATCCAATATGGAGTTCAAGGCGTTTGTCAAGGAGATCTAAATCATTTCACGTTTGATCTAATATTAAGCACAATTGCACTTGAATTAACGTGAAATATTGCCCAAAAGGAGGTTTACACGTGATGATGAGAACACTTAGTGATCAAAGGGAAAAAAATTGCATGATTGGTTCTAGTATATAATTTACACTTCACTCTTTCTTGACGACAAGGTTCTTGCATTTTTAAATGAGCAAAGCAGTTGACTAGATTATTCTGTTAAGTTGAAGAATACTTCATTCATATCATTGTAAAATTATGTACAGAGTATATATAGAGCTAGTCTTAGACATAAATCCCTAAGATCAAGCTATACAAATAAATAAAAGATCCTTATAATATTTTCCCAATCTAATCTTCCTAAATAGGAAGGAAGAATCAATTGGTAAACTTGACATAATTCAACACGCCCCCTCAAGTTGGTGCATGAATGTCCCACATGCGCAACTTGTCTAAAAACTTTAAGAAAATTCGACACGAAACTGCTTTTGTGAGAATATCAGCCAATTGATCTTCTGATCGAATCTTTGGTAATTCCACACTTTTTTCATCTAACTTTTCCTTAATAAAAAAACCTGTCTACTTCAACATGCTTTGTACGATCATGTTGGACCGGATTATGCGCAATGTCACATGCTGCTTTATTGTCACAAAATAGTCGAATAGGATGTTCAGACATATACCCCGAATCTTTCAAAAGAAGTCGTAACCACAATGTTTCACAAAGTACATTTGCTAAGCCTCTGAATTCGGCCTCTGCACTTGAGCGAGCCACAACATTTTGTTTCTTACTTTTCCATGTCACAAGATTGCCTCCCACAAAGGTAAAATATCCAGAAGTAGATCGTCTATTACTCACATCACCAGCCCAATCAGCATCAGTATATGCTTCTATGCTTAAATAATCATTGCTTTTAGTGAATGATACTCCTTTTCCAGGAGAAGACTTTAGATACCTCAAAATGCGAATAACGGCATTCATATGTTGTTCTCCAGGATTATGCATATACTGACTTACAATACTCAAAGCATAAGCAAGATCTGGTCTGGTATGAGCTAAGTACATGAGTTTTCCCACAAGTCTTTGGTATCTTCTTTTGTCAACCGATACTTGATTGGGCTCAACACATAGTTTTAAACCTTCTTCAACTGGTGTATTAACTGGTTGACAAGCTGACATACCGGTTTCTTTTAATAGATCTAGGACATATTTACTTTGAGATAAAACTATCCCTTTATTAGATCGGGATACTTCAATCCCAAGAAAGTATTTAAGGGGACCTAGATCTTTCATCTCAAATTCCTTGGACAAGTAATTCTGTAAGGCCTCTCTTTCATATGGATCATTCCCTGTAACCACCATATCATCCACATATATAATGAGTGCCGTGATCTTTTCTTGTTGACGCTTTAAGAAAAGAGTGTGATCAGAGTTGCTTTGACGGTAGCCAAAGGCTATCATAGATTTTGTAAATCTTCCAAACCATGCTCTAGGAGACTGTTTTAGTCCATACAATGATTTCTTCAGTCTGCATGCTTTGTGACTTTGACTCTTAGGTGTCATACATCCTGGTGGGAGATCCATGTAAACTTCTTCAGATAATTCCCCATGTAAAAAAGCATTTTTTACATCGAATTGTTGCAGTGGCCAATCCAAGTTTGCAGCTAAAGATAGTAAAACACGAATCGTGTTGATTTTGGCTACTGGTGCAAATGTTTCTGTGTAATCAATTCCATAAGTCTGAGAGTATCCTTTTGCTACCAGTCTCGCCTTATAGCGCTCAATTGTGCCATCAGCATTGTATTTCACGGTGTAAATCCACCGGCATCCAACTGGTTTCTTTCCTGGTGGAAGATCTACTAGGTCCCATGTTTCATTTTTTTCAAGAGATCTCATCTCTTCGTTCATAGCTGCTTTCCACTTAGGATCAGATAAGGCTTCCTGCACATTGTTAGGAATAGATACAACAGATAATTGATTCATAAATGACATGTTTGATTTCGACAAGCACTGGTAAGACACATAATGGCTCATGGGATATTTTACTTTGCTAGAGATTTCAGGTTCATATGTAGGTTTAGGAATACCTCTGGTATGACGTGGTGGCAATTGCCTTCTGTTAGCCTCAAGGACATCTTCAGTAGACGATTGGTATGGTATGTTGACGGGAAATGATTCTACAGGATCCAAGACTCCATTACTTACTTCATCAGTTGTTGAAAGTTCATTGCTACTTTGATCTAATTCACCCACCTCCTGATTTATTTCAATATGCGAGTCATCATCCCTAGAGTCCAATGTGATGTCCTGTATATCAAAGATGCCCACATCTTGATTATCATATTCTAGAGTTTGAATTTCCTTTTGGTACTCCCCCTGAAATTCAGACTTGGAGAAGTACATTGTATCTTCATGGAAAATAACATCCATAGTGACAAATAATCGACATGTAGGAGGATGATAACACCGATATCCTTTCTGATGAGTGGCATATCCAACAAATACACATCTCAATGCTTGAGGGGTTAACTTCGTACGTTGATGTTTATGTAAGTGTACAAACACTACACATCCAAAAACCCTAGGAGTTAAATTAGAAACAGCTGGAGTCTCAACCATACCATTAAGAATTTCGAATGGTGTTTTAAAATCGATAGTGCTGGATGGTACTCGATTGATTAAAAAAGCCGCAGAAGTTAAGGCTTCTCCCCAATAAGATAAAGGCATATGAGCTTCGATTAGTAAAGCCCTAACGACTTCCAATAAGTGTCGGTTCTTTCGCTCGGCCACTCCATTTTGTTGGGGTGTACTGGGGCAAGTTGTGTGATGAATCATACCATGTGCCTCCAAATAACGTTGAAACTCGGTACTTTTATATTCTCCACCATTGTCACTATGAAGTACTTGAATTTTTTTGTTGTATTGAGTTTCAATCATTTTGTGAAATTTTTGAAAGATCGATTTCACTTCACCTTTGGATTTCATTAAGCAAAGCCACGTCATCCTAGTACAATCATCAATAAATGTTACAAACCAACGAGACCCACCTAAAGTAGTGACTTTAGATGGCCCCCATACATCAGAATGAATAATCATGAATGGAAACATACTTTTATTCAATCGTAATGAAAAAGAAGCACGATGCCTTTTTGCAAGTTCACATGTATCACACTTAAAACTAGAAACATCAACTTCTTTAAATAAACCAGGAAACAATTTTTTGAGATATCCAAATGAAGCATGACCAAAACGTCGATGATACAGCCATATTTGTTTACTTCTATTATCATCAGAACCATCAACTGCTAATGCCCGTAGACAGTCTATACTCTTTGATTCCAAGTCCAAGTAATACAACTTCCCACGTTTAATACCACAACCAATCGTCGTCCTGGTTTTGATGTCCTTAAACACACAAAAATTAGGCCAAAAAATTACAATGCAAGATAAAGCAGTGGTTATTTGAGAAACAGACAAAAGGTTATAATCTAACGAAGGAACAATTAATACGGAATCTAAATTTAATGTATTGGTAAGAGTCAAAGAACCTTCCCCAGTAACAGGGGTCGAATTTCCATTAGCAGTGGAAACAAATTTATGTGTGGAGTGATTGAGTGGTGTGACTTGTCTAGAATCATATGTCATGTGATCTGTTGCACCTGAATCAATTACCCATGCATTATTCAAAACAGGTGTGGAAATATTTAAAACCTTACCAATGTTTTCCGCACCAATTACCAATGCCGAAGCGTTGTTCGTAACTTCATCTTCTACTTTTGTTTGAACAACTGCAGTGGAAGGCTTGTGGTGATTTTTCTTTGCACGGCTGGGATCCCACCAATCTGGATAGCCCACTACTTCAAAACAACGACTTTTGGTATGTCCAGTCTTATGACAATGGGTGCATTTGTAGGAAGATTTGTCAACACCATTGGCAGGTCTATCTTTGTCCGATTGAGTTCGGTATTGTTGGATAGGCTGATTTCGAGCCACCATAGCACTAGGTTCCGATGCTCCAGACTCACCTTGCAATGTGGTATTACGAACAGCCTCTCGACGAACAAGTGAGTAACTTTCTTCTAGATTCGGTATTGGGTCCTTTCGTAAAATCTCACATCGGATTGAGTCAAAAACCTCATCCAAACCAGCGAGAAATATATGTACTCTTAATCGTTCAATAGACATGCGGTGGGCCTTGACATCATCCGGATCTTTCATTACCACCAAATCACGATGATCTAATTCTTGAAAAATTTCAGTTAATTCTCCATAATACACCGAAAGAATTCTTCCGTTTTGCCTTGCAGAAAATGCCTTTTGATTTAGAGTAAAAATATGCAATTCGTCATTGCCATCGTAAAAAGCTTTGGACAAAGCAATCCATATGTCGTAGGCAGTGGGTAAGCGTAAATAACGTCTCATAATATCGGGAGACATATACATTAATAGCCATCGTTTTACCTTTTGATTTTCAGCATACCATTTTTCATAGCCATCATCTGATTCTGCAGGTGGTTTATTCTTGCCACGAATATATGAAATCTTGTCCCTTTCAGCAATTTGCATTTCCATCAATTGAGACTATATATCGTAATTTGATTCGGTAAGAGTAATTCCAGCATTGAATACTCCTTCAGACTGAACTAGAACCGGAACAGATTTAATCTTAGTTGACTCGAGAATTTTGTCACTCATTTTGTGTCTTTTTTCAGAAAAAAGATTTGTTCATAAAATATGATTGTTTGATAAAAAAAAAAATTAAAAGTCAATGGGGTTTGGTTTTGGTGGGGTTAGAGCAATAGCGGAAAAAAAAAATTTTGATATAAGGTTTGGCTCGGATGCCATGTTAAGTTGAAGAATACTTCATTCATATCATTGTAAAATTATGTACAGAGTATATATAGAGCTAGTCTTAGACATAAATCCCTAAGATCAAGCTATACAAATAAATAAAAGATCCTTACAATATTTTCCCAATCTAATCTTCCTAAATAGGAAGGAAGAATCAATTGGTAAACTTGACATAATTCAACATATTCAAACACCAAAATTATTTTGGAGAAATTATTTTGGAGAAGATAGAGTTAACATTTTCCAAATTTAAGTTCAAGAAATATTTATTTTCTTTAAGATTAAAAATAGAGGAATCATAGAGATTTTAAACACTTCTTTAATCTTTAAAGTATGGATTTGTACTATTATTTAATGTTTAATAAATATTAAACATAAATTTTTTTTTTCTTACAGTAACGAAACCCTTTTCCGCACAAATTTTAAATTGTGATTACAACTTTGTTTCTCCACCTTTTTCATATATTTTTTTTGCGTCATCTTACTCCTTTGGACATGAGCTTCAATCTCCATCCTTTAGTTTTGTTGGTCCCAAGTGGTCATAAAGAGGTCTAAAGGGGAAGGGGTTGAAAAGACCTCTAACATTTTCAAAACTTTATCTTTTTCTTCTATAATTAGATTCTACTTATCAGCAATAACATGACTAAGCTAGTTTTGCACTAATCTTATCAGCGGAGTAGACTACTTAGCTGATTTTGCTTATAAAGCTTATATAATCAGAGTTTCAAACAATTATGCAATGAATATGTTTATGTGTATTTTTTAAACGGTGTTTTCAACTCGTAAGCAAGGTAAGATGCATGAAGCAAGTGATTTGTTTTGCTCTTTAAGCTTAGCAAGTGCACCAACAAATAATGTAAGTTCATTAATCTGTAGAAGTTACCTCAATTTCAGAGTCATCAGATTCCTTGGCCATTATGCATAGAGTTTCACGTATTTCTTAAATATTTTATGTAACACACAATTTCTTAAAAAATCAAGTCAAGGTTTTGAGCCCATTTTCATTTTAAAATTGGATTGAATTGTCAGCTAGTTTAGGTTATAACATTAATTTTGCAATAATTAAAATTGACTTAACGGTCATGTCATCAATTTGATGGTGATTTTTTAATTTAGTTAATTACAATATCAAAAGTAGAACAATTTGTTAAATTATAATACAAATGTGTTGACCTACATTTATTTGGTACCATTCAAACTAATTTTACAAAATCAAAATCAAAATCAAAATCAAGCGGAATCAAGTTAATACCAATTTATATAGACACTTTGAGAAATATAATTAAAAAGGACTGACTAAATAGTTATCAAATTTTCCTCAATTCTAGTTCAGGTTGCTCAGCTACACCATACCTTTGCCAATCAATCCAAAAACATTTATATTATATTTATAATCTATTTGCTTTGAGATTAAATGAATGATACTCAATCAAGCCAAATCAGGTATAACTAGAATTTTCTCTATTTCTAAATTTTAATATTGCATGCATGCTCCAATGAATCGTTTGAAAATACTATCTTCACCCCTTTATTTATGATTTTTTATTTTTATTTTTTGCGGAGTGTATTAAATAAGATTTAAATGAAACTAAAAGTTTTTATATTTATGTCTTTAAAAATTAAAAATGTCAAATTCGTAATTTACATATATAAGAAGATCTTTTAGAAATTATATAAGCCCTTTTTCAAGACAACATCTAAAAGCAAATAATAGTAAACAATATTTATTACATTCGGACCACTCACCTAACAATGATGCCATATGGCCCATATCATTTATTAAATATTTTTTCTTTTCGATACAGCAATTGATTAAATTTTAAATCATTATGATCCAATATAATTGCAAGATGTAGATCTAAGTGAATTATTTAATAAACCTTTATTCTAAAATAAACTTCACAGACTTTTCTCATCAATCATCAGATCTAGAAACAAAGCTTAGCCACACAATATAATATGTCATCACCAATTGATCCACACGTTGATCAATTGAGCCGGGCATCTCCGAAGCCCGATGGATCGACCCGACTAAAATTGGTTTAAACCCGAATATTTGTAAGTCAGACTGAGTTTGAGCCATTATATTAAGCCCGATAAATTCATGAGCTGATCTTGAGTCTAATACAACTAAGTCTAAATAAAGCCCGAATATATAATTATTTTAAGTATTACGATTAATTATTTGTGTTGTAGTTATAGTTACTAATTACTATTTTTATTCTGAAACAAGTAAACTTTACAAAAAGTTATATTGTCAATTCACATATACGTTCGTATATCAATCACGTACTAAAGCCAAAATTCAAAGGAAAAAAGTTTAATCAAAGATAAAAAAAAAAAAAAATAAAGATAAAGGTTAACACAAAAGGTCAATAATTTGAAGTCTTGAGACTTTAAAACTCTATTGCATGTTTATATAGATCAAACGTATCTTCAAAAATGTGGGCAAATAACTCGATATTTCAGATAAAATGTTGTTTAATGATATATACTCGAGTATTAAGTAGTAGTAGTCTATCCATATATTTTTCGATAATCGAAATATTTTATATGACAAGCTATTTTTGCCTATATTGACAAATTCGACATAAGCCCGATATAGACCCGAAACTCGAAAAATTACATGGTCGAGTTTGAGCCAGAGAAATCAGAAAATTCATGAGCCGAGTTTGAACATATAGCTACGAAACTCGATAGTATTTGAGTTCGAGTTATTTAAAGCTCGGCTCACAATACCCGATTGACAGTCGTAACGAGTATATATCATATATTAAAGAGTGAATAGCAAATTAACTCCTTGTGTTATTCTAAATAGGCAATTTAACTCATTGTGATAACTAAAAGGGCAAAATATCTCCGTATGATATCCTAAATAGGCAATTTAACTCCCCGTGATAAGAAAAATGGCAAAATACCTCACTGTGTTTTTATGAAAGAAGAACATTGCTCCCTCTAACTTGCTTACTAATTCATATCACGGGGAGTTTAATTGCTCATTATTTCATTTTACAGGGAAGTATATTGCCTATTCTTATATCAGAAGGATGTAAAATTGCTCATTATTTCATTTCGCAGGAAGTTAAATTGCTTAGACCTTCTCCAAGGGGACTCTTATTATTTCATAGTGAGGTAAATTGCCCATTAAACATATCAAAAGGAGTTATCTTGAAAATACCCTATATTAAAGGACTAGTCACTTCTTCCAACGTGATTAATTAGCTTCAAACTCACCTAATGATGTCATTAACTAGACCATCAACTAGCCTTTTTGATATTTTGTTCAATGTAATATCATTAATTAAACCATCAACTAGCCTTTTAAAACTTTATTTAATATACTTACACAACCTGATCGACAGGCTTCACATGGATTGATGCCTTGAAACTTTAAAATTTCTATTAATGTAAGTTTATCTTTTAATTTAATATTAATGTTTGGTTTCAATAGACCAATTTCTAATTTAATGTTATTGATATAATGATTATTTTTACTAAAAAAAATATATCAAACAATGTTTGAATTTGAACTTCGTGAAACCTAGAGTACTCCATCAATTTAAACTTAATAGTAAAATCTTAAATTTATTGAAGACAATGATTTAATATATATCGTCTAATTTTTCCTATAAAAAAATTATTGATATGACATATATAGTATTTTTCTCCTTCAAACTTCCAACCTCCAAAATGATAAATCAAAATAATATCTCAAATTTTAAAACCCACAAGATTCAAACTATTCAGACCAATTTTACAAAATTAAATTCAATCAAAACGGGGCCAATACCCTAGACCCAATTTAAATGGCTTCTCCAATTCGGCGAAATAAAATTAAAAAGTTTCAAACATTTAATGCATTTTTTATATCAAACATTTACCTACTTTAGTCATTTGGCACCAAACTTTCAAAAAAGACACATTTAATTCCAAAATTGCAGGATTTTTTTCACATTTTCTTTCTCCGTCAATTTTTTAGGACCAAATTATGTGTTCATTATATATATGGTCGAAAATTAAGCTCTTAACGTGAGATTTATAAATGGAGTTTCAGTTAATGAAACGCAATAAATAATCCCTAGAAAATTAACAAAGTTTCAGGGTATTAATTAAAATTGAATCATATCTCATAATCTATAAGGAATCATGACTTAATAATTTTAAGATATTATATAAAATTAATAAGCATGTTATGGTAAAAAATTTGGAGCACAATTTTAAGCATCCCAAAAGTCATTAACGATTCTTTCACTTTGGCGCAAAGTATTATGTCTTTAAGAAAACTGATTAAGAATTTAAATGTCAAATTCTTAATTTATGTAATATTTTAGAAATGAAGTCCTATGTTTGGAATTTTATGCTTATGAGAGCTGGCATTATGATTATAAATATACATACTGCATGCTCTCATCAAAACTCATCAGAACATCCTTCAATTCTAGCAACGTAAAAACACAGCTTAGCTACACAATATGTCTTCGCCAATTGATTCACACGTTGATCCTTACAGCTACATGGGAATTAGCCGAAACCCGAATGGCTCAATCACTCGTAAACCCGAATTTCTTCCCACTGCTCCTCCTTTGTACAAACCCGACCCAAACTTTCCCGTTCTAACTAAAGACATTCCCATCAACCTAGAAAAGAATACTTGGGCCCGTCTCTATCTCCCCGAGAATGAATTCAATTCCGTTCCGACCAAAAAATTACCACTCATTATCTACTATCACGGTGGAGGATTCATCCTATGCAGCCCAACATCACTTGTGTTCCAAAACTTCTGTTTTTGGATCGCCAACCAAATCCCAGCTGTCATTGTGTCCGTGGGATACCGTCTAGCACCTGAGCATCGTCTTCCTGCTGCCTACGATGACGGAATGGAAGCGTTGCATTGGATAAAAACCATCACCGATGTGTGGATGACTGAGTACGTTGACTTGTCAAATTGTTTTCTCATGGGGACTAGCGCCGGAGGAAATATAGTGCATCATGTGGGATTACGTGCGGTCTCATGTGTTGATGAACTGGCACCGCTGAAGATCCAAGGGTTAATATTTCATCAACCGTTTCTTGGTGGGACTCGGAGGACTATGTCGGAAGTGAGGTTGAGTAATGATAAAAATTTTCCTCTTTTAATGGCAGATGTGATGTGGGATTTGAGTTTACCTGTTGGGGTTAACAGAGACCATAAGTATTGTAATCTAATGGTTGGGATTAAGTCGGAGGTTTTGATGAAGGTTAAGGACCAAGGGTGGAGACTGTTAGTTATCGGGTGTGATGGAGACCCACTTGTGGATAGACAAATTGAATTGGTGAGAATGTTGAAAGAGTTCGGATTAGATGTGATTGGTGAATTTAATAATGGAGGTTTTCATGGATATCATTTGGTTGATGAATATAAAGCCCATATATTATGTGGTGTACTAAAGAAATTTATAAATTCTATGTAGAACATTTTTGTTTAGTGTTTTACTTATTACTCCCTATTACTCCCTTCGTTTTTTCTATTTGTAGTTTTGGCAAAAAAAATTTGTTTATTTTTATTTATCGCTTTAGGATTTCAATGTAAAAATGTTATTTTATCAATTTTATCCTTCTCATTAATACTTATCATTAAAGCTAATTAATGTTAAGCTTATTTGATAAAAAGGGTATTCTGATTTTTTGCTTTAAAAAATGACTATTTATGACATTTCTTAATTCGCGTGCAAAGAAAAAAAAACGGAGGGAGTAAATAATTAATCTTTTGGGTGTGGTTTCGTAGTTAAAGCTTTTGATTCTCATGAGTGTCTGATATTTATAGTATTAAATCTCCGCAAATTTACATGTGGGTACTAGAATTTGAGTATTGTAGAAATTTTTTTTTTTGGAATTAATTATGTGTGTCGCTCCTTATATAACTTTTGGACTATATAGAGGAGTGAATAGCAAATTAATTTCATGTGTTATCTTAAAAAGATAGTTTAACTCCCTCTCATAAATAAATGAGTAAAATATTTCCCTATTTTATAAAAGAAAGCTCGCTCTCTCTCTTTTGATTTTTACCTACAATTTGCCAAAGTGGAATGATTGTGAATTACAGCTAGTTAATGATCAAGCTTTGTTCCAAGTGAAAGAGTTAAAATTCCTGCTGGTAGTGGTAACATGATTGATTTACACCCATTTTTCTTTACACCAAATGTTTATATATATTCGTCCCCACACGTGCACGGTGCACGTAGGAATTGAACCACGTACAAAACTTTGTTGGATTTTATGGGTATTAACCCAATTGAATTGAGCCCAATTGGAATTAAGCCCATAAAATGAGAAATGAATGAAGTTTAGAATAATGAAAAATGCCTTCATCCCACATGGAGGAAAGTGAGACGTTTTTTGTCATTTATAATGTAAAAAAATGTATAAGGGGAGGGCCCCTTGGGGGTACCAAGTTTTATGAGGGGAGAAGACGTAGATGACAATAGTTTCCCACGCGCGCCGCCGCCGTCTGACCGTCAGGTCGGGCTTGGGTTCGGATTGGGCTTGGGCCTCAACATAACATTATTCTTTTTGGACAAAATTTAATTAATTTTTTAGCCCAAAATTAAAGGCCCAATTTCTAAATCCATACAATATTAGATCCACTACCGGTTTCTGACCCGTTTGCTCTAAAAGATCCGCGCGCCATTTTTTGAATTGTCTGTACCGGTTCGGTTTAAATCGAACCGGTTGCATCTTTTCGGACCAAACCAATGAAAGGTTTAATCCGAAAAGTCATGTCTCTCCAAACAACACCTTTCTCCAGCTATAAATAGAGGGAGAATCTGGCCAATTTTCTCATCCCGTTTTCTAGCAATCATAGCAGAATCCTATTCTTTCTCTCTATATTCTTCTCTCTTTTTAATTGTTCAAATATTCTATTTGTTAAAGTTCGCTGTGGACTTGTTCTTTGTGCAAAGAATCAAGTATCCGACTGTTGTATCTTGGGAGACTACTGGGACGAACTGTTGCACCTTTGACAGTCCAGAAATATTGTCTTAAGGACATTGCATTAGCAAGCCTCAGTCGTTTTTCGTTTCAGAATTATTTCAGTAAGTGCACTGTTATTAAATTCTGATTTTGTTTGTTCTGCCAGAATAAACTATACTAAGATTTATAATTAGAGTTAATTATAAATAATTATTCTGTTGGAATAATTTAATATAGTTTTATAATATAAAGTATTTTATAATTTACTATAATACTTAAAAATATAAAATATTCTATAATATATATTTTATAATATTTTATATACACATATTGTTTTAAACATTTTTCAACAAACTTGGCTTCATTTTTTACCCATTAGGAGTACGTCACGGGTATTTTTTGTTTATGACGGTCACGCTAAGGATTAATTATATTTGTATAATGTATATAATTATTCAATATTCAAATTTTGATTTTTTATTGAATTTGAGATTATGAATGAACTTGGTATGATTGTTATGCAGACATATTTGGAATAAAGACATACTCGAACTAGTTTATATATAACAAACCAACATAAAAAAATAATAGATTAATTTCGGGTTGAATTTCAATTAAATGATTTTTTTTCAAACTATTGAGCGAAAACTTACCACTTAATTTATGTGAATCAATAGAATAATGTCTTATTATCTGGTACCTGAAATATTGTTGGACTTACATGGAGGTCATTATGCTCATGACATCGACTTCCTTTCTCCACAACTAATCTTTTACCTTTTCATGGAGATACCATTATTTTCTTTTAACTTTCCATGGAAATTCCATTAATTTTTCTCCACTGTGGAGGATACTTTTATCTTTTTATTATCTTTTCATGGTAATTTAAATGATGATGTATTTTTCACCTTTTATTGGATAAACTTATACGGAGTAGTATTAATTTATCTTATATTATTTTTTTTATTAAAAACCAAAAAAAAAATTGAGTTTGTTGAAAAAAACCTTAGAGAAAATTATAGTATCTTAAGTTAATTTGTGTCATTTTATAAAAATCGTAAAATCTACAATTTGCTACCAAAAAAGTCCTGCCCCCCCCCCCCCCCCCCCCCTCCCAAACGAACATCGTTTAGGTCCGTCTCTGAATTTGGTGAAACCTTTGAAACTGTATTTCAGTTGAGTTTGAATGTTAGGCTTTTGTAGTTTTGCAAAGCCGAAACCTTATTTAGATTGTGTTTGGATGATAAATTTGGAGAGAGAAAATAAGTGGTATGTATCAAATCATTATTTTAAATTTAATCTAAAAATTAAAAACATGATAAAACTAACTAATCTAAAATTAAACCTAGTTAAAATTAACAGATTTAAACACGCTTGTTATATCAATTTCAACAACAAATATCAAACATATGTTATTAAAAGCATATATCACGATTGATTTAAATATATAATCGAATTTGACTATAATACCACCATCGGAATTCGTACTAGGAAACAAGCCACACGCAATGGATAATGATTTTTTTTGCTTCCCTAATAGTAATCTTGTCAGGATACTAAATTACAAATAATTCGTTATACCTGACTTCTAAATCGTCCAACTAAGATACGTACTAGAAACTAAAACTTTAGTCAACACCCCTTCGGCTTCAAGGAAATCGGTTCTCTTCTTTGAACATCTCAACAATATTCCACACACCACGCTATATGAGAACCTTGATTAAATAGATGGACAAGAATTATGAGTGCTCATAAACCCGCCTCAACCGACCCGATCTAACCCGTCCGGAACCTGTCAGTTTAATTTTTAAAATGAAAAATTGCAGATTGGTAACTTCTAAACTCGCATTTTTACTCGAATTTATCATAGATGATTTTCTATTTTATGCAGTGTTAGAATTCCAAGTACTTTATATAGTGTCAACGACTTTTGAGTCTTCAATTCCAAAAGAATTGACAAACACTTAAACACATTTTATTTGTTATTTGAAGAACTTAATATTTTATGCTTATATTTTTTGCTTTATTCATAGTATAATCCAAAGATGTTGGTGAAGTTGATCGGCAAATTAAACTACATTTCAAGCTGAATAGAACAGTAACTGTTGTAGGAAGTTAATCTTGATTTGGAAAATTCCTAAAAAATTTGGAGTCCCCTAGAATATGAAAGTTATTGAAAATTATATGGGAGAATTCTAAGAGAATACTTTTATGAGGTATTGTGAAATAGTCTAACTAGGGATTACGTTTCTTAAGTTTTTTGGCATTTTGCATCATGAAATTATAGGGTTTTGGCACTTTGTATCCTGGAAATATAATTTATTTGGCACTTTGCACACTAGTGTGTGATTTAGTGAGAAAATTCATTGGTAGAAGAGTATAATAGTTATTTCTATTTTTTTTTTCACTTTGCACCTTGGCAATATAGATTTTGCACCCTTACAATATAGAATGTTGGCATTTTGCACTCTAAAATTATAAAATATTAGTAATTTCGATTTAAATTTTTTTGGCACTCTGCCCCCTAAAAAAATAATTTGTATGACATTTTGCACCCTAATGTATTTTTCTTAACAAAAAAATTCATGAATGTCGGCGATGTAGAAATAAAATGGTCATTTCTATGCACAACATTCATAAACTTGTCATTCTAAATTTATTTTACTTTATAATAACTTATTTTAACATTTTCTCTCACTAAAATTTAGATTTAAAAAAAAAAAGACATTGTCTTCATTTTAATTTCAAGTATCCTCTAAATTATTTACTTTATATTTAAAATACGAGTTTACATATCTAACATATTATTATATTGCATATTATTTAGATTATCATATTATGTCTGGGTTGAAAATGCGAGAAATTATATTTTTTGTGTGCAAAGTGCCAATATTCTATATTTCAAAATGCAAAGTGTTAAATCTGTACTTTTAAAGTGGAAAGTGTCAAAAATATTCGAACATAACTATTATACATTTCAATAAATGAATTTTTTCCTTCAAAACACATCCTAGGGTGCAAATTGCCAACAAAACTATATTTCCAAGGTAAAAAGTGCCAAAACTTTTAAATTAGAGTGCAAAGTGCCAAAATCCTATAATTTTAGTGTGGGAAAAATGTTTACGTAAAAGGAAAAATTTAGAATTTAAATACAAGATAATCTGGACAGAAAGTAAACAACAATTAACAAAATGAACCAAACCGAGGCTTGTGTGAAAACACAGTGTCCTTAAGACAAATTTGCTCCCTCACCCTTCCGGTTCGTGCTCGAGGCTCCCTGAACGTTTGTCTCCTAGAATACAACAGTACTAGCAAGAAGCTTTGCACCAAGCTTTTGCTAATCGAACTGAAATTCTTTAGAACTCTAAACCAAGAAGAGAAGATGATTGTTTTAGTTTGTAAAATAGAATGAAGGGAGCTCCTATATATAGGAACGGAGGAGGGCAAAAATGGAAAAAAAATATTAATAGACATTTCAGTTTCTACCGTTACACAATTGAAATTTAAATTGGAGGTTACACAATTTAAAGTCTTCAATTGTTGTTACAATTTTAATTTTCATTTTTTCCAACAATCCCCCACATGAATGAAAATTGAATAAATTCCTAACAAGATGTTCTAAGAGGATAGAGTTCAGCGGTAGACACTTGCATAGGATAAGTAAGTATTACCCTTTGAACTTTCCCTTGAAAAAGTATGTTTACTTTACTGGCTGATCAGTAGACACGGTGTTCTTGAACTGTTCTGCTGTTTATGTAAACGATGACATACTCCTCACACGCATCTTACCTCGTAACATTTCAGTTCTTACGGTTATGTCCGTTTTGGCCATGGACATCTACCTGGTTCAGCAAGAGTTTCTAAGAATTGTGCCATAAACAATTCCCTTTGAAGCGGCCCTTCTTCTCTCTCACATAGGTGATTCATTTTCTTAGAGTATCCCGAGTTACTCTCTTTACAAGAATCATTAAAAGCTTGGCTTAACCTTATTCAACTGTTATCACTGTTTTCATCATAGGAATGGACTTGAGGGTAAAAACCCCACAGTGACTTAACGAAACCTTGCGGTTAGGTTGTCCCTTTGAACCTAGATCTTGGGATCTCCATTCAACTACGTTAGGTTTTCCTTCGCTAAGTTTTTATTCCATGGGCTTTAGTCACATTCCTCTTGATGATTTAGCAACTATCTCTCTTGTTAACCCTTTGGTTAGCGGATCCGTTAGATTATCCTTTGACATTACATAGTCAATAGTAATCACTCCAGTTGAGAGTAGTTGTCTAATGGTATTATACCTTCGGCGTATATGCCTAGACTTACCATTGTACATTTTACTCTGTGCTCTTCCAATCGCAGATTGGCTATCACAATGAATGCATACTGCGGGCACAGGTTTAAACCATTGTGAATACCCTCTAAGAATTGGCGTAGCCACTCAGCTTCTTCACCACATTTGTCTAGAGCTATAAACTCAGACTCCATTGTGGATCTGACTATCACAGTTTGTTTAGAGGATTTCCAAGATACAGCTGCACCACCTAAAGTGAATACATATCTACTGGTGGATTTTGAATCTTTTACATCAGATATCCAATTTGCATCACTGTATCCTTCTACAACAGCTGGATATTTTGTATAGTGTAGCCCGTAGTTACGAGTATACCTTAAGTATCTCAGTAATCTCACTATGGCTTTTCAGTGGTCAGTACCAAGATTACTAGTATATCTGCTTAGCTTACCTACAGCGTATGCTATATCCGGTCTTGTACAACTCATCAGGTACATTAGACTTCCAATAATCCTTGACTACTCCACTTGAGAGATGCTCTCACCTCTATCCTTTGATAAAGGTTGACTTGGATCTATAGGAGTTTTAGCCTCATTAGAGTCATCCTTATTGAATTTTTCAAGGATTTTTCTCGTGATTTTAACTCCCAGTATCTAATCTGCCAGACCCATATCTTTCATTTCAAATCTAGCATTCAACATTTCCTTAGTGGATTTAATCATCTTATCATTACATCCAACGATAAGCATGTCGTCAACATAGAGACATAGAATGACATAGCCATCTTTTGTTTATTTCACGTAAATTCATTTGTCGCATTCACTGGTTTTAAAACCTTTCTCCAACATGACATCATCAAATTTCTGATGCCACTGTTTCGGTGCCTGTTTTAAGCCATACAATGACTTAACCAGTTTACATACTTTCTTTTCTTTCCTTGGAGCAGAATAACCCTCAGGTTGTTCCATGTAGATTTCTTCTTCTAAATCTCCATTTAAGAAAGCTGTTTTTACATCCATTTGATGTACTTCTAAGTTTCGCAAAGCTGCGATAGCAAGTATCATCCTAATGGAAGTTATTCTCATCACGGGAGAATACATATCAAAATAATCAAGGCCTTCTCGTTGCCGATAGCCTTTTATTACCAATCTGGCCTTATATTTATCAATTGTTCCATCTGGTTTCATTTTCCGTTTGAAAATCCACTTATATCTTAGTGGTTTGCAACCTGGAGGAAGATCAACTAACTCCCAGGTATGGTTTTGCAAGATGGAATCAATTTCACTATTGATTGCCTCTTTCCACCAAAGGTCCTTCAGAAGAAGTTACAGCTTCTTTGAAGGTTTGAGGTTCAGTTTCGAGCATATATGTCCGAAAATCTGGACCAAAGGATTTTTCTGTCCTTGCTCTTTTACTTCTTCTTGGCTCAACCTCAGTTGGCTCATCTTCAGTTACCTGTTCAAACTCATGGTCTTGACTATGAGTTCATTTAGACGATCTCACTTCTTTTCTAGTTTTCGCTGGAAATACATCTTCAAAGAAAGATGCATTTCTAGATTCCATTATCATGCTTTTGTGAATCTCAGGATTTTTAAATTCATGCACAAGAAACCGATAAGCATTACTGTTCTGAGCATATCCGATGCAATCAACAATATTCGGTCCTATCCTTTCTTCCTTGGGTGTAGGTACTACCACTTTGGCAAGACACCCCCACACTCGCAAGTATTTGTAGGAAGGCGTTCTACCTTTCCATAATTCATATGGAGTTTTCTTCTGATTTTTCCGGGGTATCTTATTTAAAAGATAATTGCTAGAGAGGATAGCTTCCCCCCACATGTTCTGTGGTAATCCAGAACTTATCAACATTGAATTAATCATTTATTTCAATGTTCGATTTTTCCTTTCCACAATTCCGTTTGATTGCGGTGAATAAGGTGATGTTATCTCATGTATGATTCCGTGTTCAGCACAGAATTCACTAAATGGTGACACATATACACCACCTCTATCACTTCGAAGTACTTTGATCTTTTTATCAAGTTGATTCTCAACTTCTTTTGTGAATATAATGAATTTATCTATTGCTTCACTTTTTGCTCTTAGCAAGTATACATAGCAACATTAAGTACAATCATCAATGAAGGTAATAAAATAACTATAACCTCCCCTTGATTGCACACATCACTTATGTCGCTATGTATCAAGTCGAGTGGTTTAGTATTCCTTTAAACCTTTTGAAAGGAAGATCTCGTTAATTTAGCTTCAGTACAAGTTTCACACTTGTGCTTTTTATCAATTTGAAATTTAGGGATATGTTTCAAATTAATTAATCTACGCAGGGAATCGTAGTTAACATGTTCCAGTCTACCATGCCATAGATTAGGATACTCAAGCAAGTAAGCAGAATTATTAACTTTATTAATAATTTTAGGCTTAATAGCCATTACATTCAGCTTAAACATTCCGTCACATTCATACCCCTTTCCAACAAACATACCACTCTTAGTCAAAATAAATTTGTCAGATTCAAAAATAAGGCGGAAATCATGCTTGTTCAGCAGCGTCCCAGAAACCAGATTCTTGCGGATATCTGACACATAGAGGACATCTTTCAGAGTCAGCTCCTTCCCAGAGGTCATTTTGAGAATTACATTCCCTTTGCCTTCAATAGATGACGTAGCCGAGTTTCCCATGAACAGTTTTTCTCCATTCTGGACCGGCTCAGAAATGGTAAACACTTCCCTGTCAGAGCACACATGCTTTGTAGCCCCTGTATCTATCCACCACTCTTTAGGATTAGAGTCAACCAAGTTCACCTCTGAAACAAAAGCACAGAGGTCCACATTGTCTTCAACAACATTGGATTCATTAGGTTTCTTCTTTTCGGTAGCCTGCAATCTGCCGATTTGTGACCCATTTTGTCACAATTAAAGTATTTCCCTTGAAACTTGGTTTTTTGGAAATACCGCCCTTTGGCCCCATCTTGGACCCTTTGTTATTTTTCTTATTCTTTGAATTTTGGCCATGCTCCACCACATTGGCCTTAGGCTCACCAGACACAAGCCCTCTTTTTTCAGATTTCCTGTTGTCTTCTTCAATACGAAGCCTAACAACAAGATCCTCCATGCTCATTTCCCTTCGCTTATGCTTCATGTAATTTTTGAAATCCTTCCATGCAGGGGGTAACTTTTCAATGACACAAGCCACCTGAAAGGTTTCACCGAGCTCCATCTTTTCAGCTTGAATTTCATGAAGAATCAGCTGAAATTCTTGCACTTGGGCCATAAGTGGTTTGGAGTCCACCATCTTGTAGTCCAAAAATCGACCCACAACGAATTTCTTGGTACCGACATCTTCAGTTCTATATTTCCGGTCCAAGGGTTCTCAAAGTTACTTTGCAGACTTTTTGTCAGAGTATACATCATACAGTGAATCACTCAGACAATTCATGACGTAGTGTCGACAAAGGTAGTCCGACTGGTTCCAGCCATCAAGAGCAATGAGGAAGGCAGTATCTTGCTCCCCTTCTTTCTTGGGTGGATCCTCGGTTAAAAACCTTGACAGGTGCAAGGTGGTCAGGTAGAACATCATCTTTTGTTGCCACCTTTTGAAATTCGGCCCGTTGAATTTCTCCGGTTTTTCAGCTTGGCTCAGAGATGCCACAGCTCCAGCTTGGCTCAGAGGTGCTACAGTTTGGTTTGGTACTGGAGCTCCAGATGAGTTCTCAGTAACCACCACATCAATGTTTGATTTGGTTGCAATTTCTGAAACCAAAAACAAACTATCAAATTCCTCGAAGGAATTTCAGAAAAATTTTAAATTTGAAGGAAATTCAGAAAATTTTAGATAGTATCTAAGAAATAATTTTCTCCAAAATTTCCTATTCGAAAATCGTTATGTTCGAAAAAGTTTTTCAATCTTGCAAACAATTTTATCTATCCCAAGATAGATATGTAACCGTCCCAAAATTTTGTAAACAATTTTCTGTTCCAAACTTTTGTAACAATTTTGAAAGTATTACAAAATTGGAGGACCAGTATTGCTAATAAATTGCAATTACTTCAATGACTTCTTTAATAAAATTACGTAACAGTAGACTTTGTTACAAAATTTTAAATACACCACCAACAACAAATGTTATTTTCACTTGAGAAAAACCTTCGAAAAGTGTTACTAATGTTTGTAAACAATTAGTTTTTTCAAAACAATTTTCAATGACTCCCAAAAAGTTTTGTTCAAACTATGTAAAGAATCTTGGAAATATATTTAAAATGGAGGTCCAGTAAGTGCTAATTTCATAAAACAAAACACCTTTGCAATCACCTTACACGTCCAGTAAGTGCCTTAGTGCCTTATGTAGATAAAGTGTACTTGAATAACAATTTTCAATACAGCACCAAATTAATTTTTCAGAGAGCCTTGAAAATTACTATAACATTTTGAAAATTCCTTGATTAAAAATTGGGAAGTAATTTTGGAATTGGAAACCAAAGTTTCTGTCCACAAGGTCCGTAAACAATTTAGATATATTATAAAGAGATTTCTATCCAAGCAGAACACCACCAAACTTGTAAATGTTTTTCTACAAAATTGTAGTGTTCGGAATTTGTTGATAAAATAAAATCAGTAACAAATTTTGAAATCTGTAAACACTTTTGCGATCAAAATTTCCTGTCCAAAACAGATTATTTCCATAATCAAGTAAACTATTTAAGAAACAAGTTTTATAAACGTGTTCTTGTTTTACGAAACAGATTATGAAACAACTTTCCCTTTCCTTTTACGTAAAGACGGGTTTGTCTTAAGGTTGTAGGAAAAATGTATACGTAAAAGGAAAAATTTAGAATTTAAATACAAGATAATCTGGACAGAAAGTACACAACAATTAACAAAATGAACCAAACCGAGGCATGTGTGAAAACACAGTGTGCTTAAGACAAATTCGCTCCCTCACCCTTCCGGTTCGTGCTCGAGGCTCCTTGAACGTTTGTCTCCCTGGATACAACAGTACTATCAAGAAGCTTTGCACCAAGCTTTTGCTAATCAAACTGAAATTCTTTAGAACTCTAAACAAAGAAGAGAATATGATTGTTTTGGTGTGTAAAATAGAATAAAGGGAGCTCTATATATAGGAACGGAGGAGGGCAAAAATGGAAAAAAAAATATTAATAGACATTTCAGTTTCTACCATTACACAATTGAAATTTAAATTGGAGGTTACACAATTTAAAGTCTTCAATTGTTGTTACAATTTTCATTTTCATTTTTTCCAACATTTAGGGTGCAAAATGCCAAAAGCCCTGTTTCTTAAGTAAATTGGTATTTGTAAGCGTAAATAAATAAAACTAGTTTTGTTTATGTTAAATAAGTGAAATGAATAGAGAGTTTGACGTGATTATGAAGAAAATAAGTTTTAATGTATGTAATCAATTATTTAAAAAAGAAAAGTCGTATCCATTTTTTCATGTTTATTTTCTTAAACTAAATGTTATCTCACCAATTCTTTTTCCTAAAAACCTTGAGTTGAGAATAAATGATACAATAAAATTATAAGTATGATAGTGTTAAATATTAAGGTTAATGGATGTTATTGAAATCTCACATTGAAGTTACTAAAGTCTAGATAGAATTTACATGGAAGAGTTATTAAAAGTGTAACTTATGACTTATGAGTATCCCAATTGGACTTCAATGTAAATACTATTGTATTTCCTAGACCTTTAGCGTCTAGATGAATTTCAGCATCTAATATCCAAGATAAATAATTCTTTCCCGATTTGTAATGATAAACGATGCATCTAATCAAGACAAAGCAAAAGCTATGATTTTTCTTCGTCATCATCTGCATGAAGGATTAAAAATCGAATATTTAACGGTTAAAGATCCACTTGGATTATGGAACAATCTGAAAGAACGTTATGAACATAAAAAAAACGGTAATTTTACCAAAAGCTTGTTACGACTGGATGCATTTAAGGCTACAATATTTAAAACCGTAAGTGAGTATAATTCTTCGGTTTTTAAGATAAGTTCTCAACTGAAATTGTGTGGAGAAAGTATAACTGACGATGACTTATTAGAGAAAACTTTATCAACCTTTCACACATCTAATGTGCTCCTGCGGCACAATACCGTGAAAAGGGCTTTAAAAAATACTCTGAATTGATCTCATGCCTTTTGGTGGCTGAGCAAAATAATGAGCTATTGATGAAAAATCATGAAATTCGACCCACTGGTGTCGCCCCATTCCCAGAAGTGAATGCAACAGTACATGGAAACTTTGAGACCAGAACCTATCGTGGTCGAGGTCGTGGTCGTGGTGGTAGTCGTGGCCGTGGATGTGGACGTGGACGTGGTCGAGGATGTAATAATTTTAATTATTATGGCAACAATAACTTCGGCCAGCAAAAGAAAAACGATCTGAAAGATAAGGGTGGTCCAAGTAACCCTTCAATTTGTGGTCCGAACAATCATTCAAAAGGAAATGAAAATATATGCCATCGATGTGGTATGAAAGGGCATTGGGCACGTACCTGTCGTACGTCTGAGTATCTCGTGAAACTTTATCAATCATCAAAGAATATGGAAACTAACTTGACTTTTCAAAATAATGATACAAATGCCAATTTTGGTTATGAAGATGATGACCTCAATATTGAAGCAAATCTTACTTACAAGGATAATAACATTAATGATTTTACTCATATGGGTGTAGAAGACTTTTTCTAGACTCTCGGTGGGACAGTTGATGATGGAAATAATAAGAAGAACTAAATAACTAATTGAAAGTCATGTTTCAATGTTATTTACTTTCAGTATTTCACTTCGTACTTTTGATCATTTTTTAGTTGTAATTCAGTTTCAGCTATGAATAAATCACTTATGATAAATTATTTTGTTTAATGAAGAATATGGATTTGCAAAATTCTATGGTGGGATCAAAGATCGATCATGATGATGTATGTCTCGCCATGCCATACTTAAAGATAAAAAATATTTTTCTAAATTAACAGCAACTAATACAAATGTTAATACCATATCTTGTAATGCAAAATTAATTGAAGACTCTGAAAGAGCCGTTATATTATTACGTGAAGGAACAAAATTTGTCATAAATGATGTTTTATTCTAGTAAATCTAAAAGAAATTTACTAAGCTTCAAGGATATCCGCCGAAATGGATATCATATTGATACTACAAATGAGAATAATAATGAACTTACATATCATAGTTGTTATATCAGGAAAGAAAAGAGTTTTAAAAAATTTACCTAGTCTGCTTTATCTTTGGGTTTGTACTACACAACAATTAGTACAATTGAAACACATGCTATAGTAAACCAAAAGTTTACTGATCCAAATATTTTTAATATTTGGCATGACCGGTTAGGCCACCCCGAATCAACAATGATGCGTAAAATTATTGAGAATTCATATGGTCATTCATTGAAGAGCCAAAAGATTCTTCAATTCAAAGAATTCTCGTGTGCTGCTTGTTCTCAAGGTAAATTAATAAAGAAACCATCTCCAATGAAAATTGGGTTAGAATCTCCAGCATTTCTGGAACGGATTCAAGGTGATATATGTGGGCCCATTCATCCATCATGTGGACTATTCAAATATTTTATGGTTTTGATAGATGCATCTACAAGATGGTCACATGTGTGTTTATTATCAACTCGCAACCTGGCATTTGCGAGATTACTTGCGCAAATAATTAAATTAAGAGCACAATTTCCAGACTATGCAATTAAGACAATTCGCCTTGATAGTGCTTGTGAATTCACATATCAGGCTTTCAATGATTATTGTATGTCTATTGGAATAACAATTGAAAGTCATGTTGCCCATGTTCATATACAAAATGGACTAATAGAATCATTCTTTAAACGCTTGTGTACACTGCTTTGTTCGAGGATCTAGATAAGATAATAATGATACATTCTATGTATTTCTTTTACCAGCTCTTTATTCTCTCCCCTAATGTTGGAAACATTGTTTCATCAATATGACAATCAGCAAATCGCGACGTAAATAAATTTTTTGTCATTTGTTCAAGATACTTAATTATAGAAGGGAACTCATAACCAACATATATTCCCAACCTCCTTTGAGGACCCATCTTTGTGCATTGTGGTGGAGTAATTGGCACATATACCGCACATCCGAAAATCCTAAAATGGTGAATATTTGGCTCCTGGCCAAAAGTCAATTGTAATGGGGAGAATTTATGATAACTTGTTGGCCTGATGCGCACAAGTGTTGCTTCATGTAAAACAACATATCCTCATGCTGAAACCGGAAGTTTTGTTAAAACAACATATCCTCATGCTGAAACCGGAAGTTTTGTTCTCATAAGTAATGTCTAGCAATTAATTGGAGGCGAGTGCTCATGAAGAGTCAAATGACATAACTAATCATAATACCCCAGAAGCGGTGCAGGTTGATAAAAATAATGAAAATGAAGAGATCTCGATAAGTTTCTGTCACTACAAGAAAAAGATGGAACCGAAATAAAATAGTCGTCGACAACATTTTTTCATACAACATTGCTGTTGAAATTATAAATGAGAATGAGGATCTAGAACCTAAATCTGTCGAAGATTGTAGAAATAAAAATAACTGGCCAAAATGGAAAGACGCAATTCAAGCAGAATTAAATTCACTTTCAAAATGTATTTTTCGGACCAATTGTCCAAACACCAAAAGGTGTAAAGCCCGTTGGGTATAAATGGATATTCGTGCGAAAAGAAACGAGAAAAATGAAGTCGTTAGATATAAAGCTTGACTAGTGGCACAAGGGTTTTTGCAGAGACCCGATATTGATTATGAGGCGACATATTCTTCTGTGGTGGATGCAATTATTTTTAGATACCTTATTAGTTTGGCAGTACGTGAAAAGCTAGATTTGCGTCTAATGGATGTTGTTATAGCCTATTTATATGGCTCGCTCAATACTGAAATTTATATGAAAGTCCCTGAAGGACTCAAAATTCCAGATGCATTTGGAAAATCCCGGGAAAATTATTCAATATGCTTGCGTAAATCATTGTATGGATTAAAACAATATGGGCGCATGTGGTACAATCAATTGAGAGGATACTTGTCAAAAGAAGGTTATAAAAGTGATCCAATTTGTCCATGTGTTTTTATAAGGAAATCTGGATCAGAGTTTGTTATAATTGTTGTATATGTTGATGATTTAAATATTATTGGAACTCCTGAAGAGCTTCAAAAAGCAGTTGATTATTTAAAGAAAGAATTTGAAATGAAAGATCTTGGAAAAACAAAATTTTATCTTGGTCGGCAGATCGAGCATCTATAAAACAAAATTCTTCTTCACCAATCAACTTATATACAAAAGATCTTGAAATGATTCTATATGGATAAGGCACATCCCTTAAGTACCCTAATGGTTGTAAGATCTCTGGATGTAAAAAAGGACCCGTTCCGTCCTCGTGAGAGTAATGAAGAACTCCTTGGTCCTGAAGTACTATATCTCAGTGGGATTTTTCTAGGGTACGGGCATGTGAGTTACGCTCTCAAATGCGCGAAGCCTCATCATGCGGTTCATTTGGTTCAGATTGATCTGGATCGTTGATTAGGTAACTTGGTCAAATTTAATTTGTAACTATTGACTTTAATTAAATTATAATATACCTAATTTACCCTTTCAATTAATTTTTTTCTAAAAAATAAATAAAATCGGCCATTATATAAAATGACCACTTTACCCCAATCTTATTAATTGACTTTGACAATTTTGCAAATTGACCCCTATGTTCCGCGGTTTTACAAATTGAATTATTTTACTTCTAAAAATATAAAAAAACCTCCTTTCATATAAAAAGACCGCTTTACCCCCAATTTTGATAATAATTGACTTTGAAAATTTTACAAATTGACCCTTATGTTCCGCGATTTTACGAATTGAATTATTTTGCTTCTAAAAAAATATAAAAAACCCGCCTGTCTTATAAAAATACCGCTTTACCCTCAATTTAGATAATAATTGACTTTGACAATTTTGAAAATTGACCCCTATGTTCTGCGATTTTACGAATTGAATTATTTTACTTCTAAAAAAACAAAACGCCTCCATTATAAAAAAGACCGCTTTACCCCCAATTTTAATAATAATTGACTGACAATTTTGCAAATTGACCCTTATGTTTTGCGATTTTACGAATTGAATTATTTTGCTTCTAAAAAAATAAAAATAAACGCCTCTCATATAAAAAAGACCGCTTTACCCCTAATTTTGATAATAATTGACTTTGACAATTTTGCAAATTGACCTCTATATTTTGCGATTTTACGAATTGAATTATTTTGCCTCTAAAAAAAACCGCCTGTAATATAAAAAAGACCGCTTTACCCCGAATTTTGATAATAATTGACTTCGAAAATTTTGCAAATTGACCCCTATATTTTCCAATTTTACGAATTGAATTATTTTACTTCTAAAAAAACAAAAAAAAAATCCGCCTCTCAAATAAAAATGACCGCTTTACCCCCAATTTTGATAATAATTGACTTTGACAATTTTGCAAATTGACCCCCATATTTTGCGATTTTACGAATTGGATTATTTTGCTTCTAATAAAACAAAAAAACAAAACGCCTTTTATATAAAAAAAGACCTCTTATTTTGCGAGTTACGACAAATTAAGTTAGAATAATTAAACCAACAATTTTATATTTAAGAAATTAGTATAGTATTCTACCAAAACATGTTTAGCTGCAAATGGCTCCCCGACGAAACAATCGTGTCCCAGCGGTCAGATCATATATAATAATAATTTTGAAGAATTGAATTATTACAATAATAATATTCCTCAAATATTGTATCAACTCCATACCTACACATATACAACACATATGGTTCTGTTAATACATATGTTTTCATTTTGGAAAATATTGGGGTCAATTGAAAAAATTGTCAAAGTCAATTATTATTTAAATTGGGGGTAAAACGGTCTTTTTTATATGGCAGGCGGTTTTTTATATTTTTTTAGAAGAAAAATAATTCAATTTCTAAAATCGCAAAACATAAGGGTCAATTTGCAAAATTGTCAAAGTGAATTATTATCGAAATTGGGGGTAAAGTGGTCTTTTTTATATGACAGACGGTTTATATTTTTGCTTTTTCAGAAGCAAAATAATTCAATTCGTAAAATCGAAAAACATAGGGGTCAATTGGCAAAATTGTCAAAGTCAACTATTATCGAAATTGGGGGTAAAGCGGTCTTTTTTATATGACAGGCGATTTTTTTATATTTTTTTTATAAGCAAAATAATTCAATTCAAAAAATCGCAAAACATAGGGGTCAATTTGTAAAATTTTCAAAGTCAATTATTATCAAAATTGGGGGTCAAGCGGTCTTTTATCATAGGCGGTTTTTTTTTTTAGAAGCAAAATAATTCAATTCGTAAAATCGCAAAATATAGGGGTCAATTTGCAAAATTGTCAAAGTCAATTATTATCTAAATTGAGGGTAAAGCGGTCTTTTTATATGACATGCAATTTTTTTGAATTTTTTTAGAAGCAAAATAATTCAATTCGTAAAATCGCAAAATAAGGGGTCAATTGGCAAAATTTTCAAAGTCAATTATTATCTAAATTGGGGGTAAAGTGGTCTTTTTATATGACAGGTAATTTTTTTATATTTTTTTAGAAGCAAAATAATTCCATACGTAAAATCGCAAAACATAGGGGTCAATTTGCAAAATTGCCAAAATAAATTATTATCAAAACTGGGGGTAAAGTTGTCTTTTTAATCATAGGCGATTTTTTTTATTTTTGGAAGCAAAATAATTCAATTCGTAAAATCACGGAACATAGGGGTCGATTTGTTTTTAGTTTTAATTAATTTGATTTAAAGGTTATAAATGTCTTTTATTAATTGAAGATTATCTCAATTTTTATTTAAAATAAAATAAAAAAGGTTAAAATGGTCTATTTACAGACCGAGTCAACTCGCCGGGTTATATATTAGTTACGCACGCCACATGGCATGATTTCAGGGTCGTCCCGCATGTGAGGGCGAGTTACCTTGCCTGCACCCTAGAAGGCCCGATCTCAGTGCTATTGGAGCATTGATGTATCTTGCTAATAGTACACGTCATGATGTATCTTTTGCTGTAAGTTTATTAGCAAGATTTAGTTCTTCTCCGACACGTCGACATTGGAATGGAATTAAACATATATCTCGATATCTCCGAGTAACAATTGATATTGGGTTACTTTATTGAAATGATGCAAAATCATACTTAGTTGGCTATGCGGATGTAGGTTACTTAACTGATTCACAGAAAGCTCGCTCTCAAACAGGCTCTGTATTGACAAGCAATGGAACTGCTATATCATAGCGTTCTACTAAACAAACTTTAGTTGCCACTTCATCAAATCATGCAAAAATAATCGCAATGCATGAGGCAAGTCGATAGTGTGTTTGGTTAAAGATCAATAACCCATCATATCCAACGGATGTGTGGTATATTATTCGACAAAAATACCCCAATTATTTTGTATGAAGATAATGCAGCTTGCATAGCTCAACTCAAAGAAGGGTACATCAAAGGTGATAGAACGAAACATATTTCACCAAAAAATTTCTTCACTCATGAACTTCAGAAGAATGGTGACAAAGATGTTCAACAAATTCGTTTCAAGTGAAAATTTGGCAGATTTATTAACTGAGACATTGCCGCCTGCCAGATTTGAGAAGTTGATAAGTGGAATTGAGATGTGTCGACTTAAAAATGTTAACTGATTTTGTCATCAGGGGGAGTAAAGATATATTGCACTCTTTTTTCCTTCATTAGGTTTTCATCCCAATGGGTTTTTCCTAGTAAGGTTTTTAATGAGGCAATAAGCAATAAACAATGAACATCCAAGGGGGAGTGTTATAAATATTAAGGTTGATGGATGTTATTGAAAGATCACATTGAAGTTACTAAAGTCTAGATAGAATTTACATTGAAGAGTTATTGAAAGAGTAACTTATGACTTTTGGGTATCCCAATTAGTCCTATAAATAGTGATACTTTGTAATGTATTTTTGAATGAATATGAATATGAATGAAATCTTCCCCCCCTACTTTATTCTCTTTAGTTTAATCTTTATTTGTTTATCTTTTATCTTATTTTGTAACAGATAGCATGATATCAAAGCAATTGTTCAAATTATGATAAACACCATATAAAAAGAATTATTACTAATTACTTATTGAAAAGATGAAAAAAGTGATTAGTTTTGTCACCTAAATATATTTATATAAAAAAACATGAAAATAGTTGAAGTTGGAGATTAAATGAGTTTTTCTACTGAAATTGATGCTCAAATATATTTCTTTAACTATTTGTATAAAAGATTTTAGGCTTTTTGTTGATTTTGTTTGATCCAAATTGAAAAATAGAAGAAGAGATGTTTGAGTTTTTTTGAAATCTAAAGGCTGCAGAAGAGAAGTGAGAATTTATATGTATTTTTTTTTATTATAAGTGAACTAGGGGTTCAATAGGTTCACCGATTTTTGTTAGTTTAAATAGGTCAGGAACAAAATTGGTTTTTTAGAATTGATCGGATTGGATTGACAATCAATTACCGATCAAACATATTGACTTGTTCGATCCTGTTCAATTTCAAAATACTGAAGAAAAACCAAATGGGTAATAAAATATTTATTCTATGAGCAAGTTTGATCAGATAAAGTTTCAAGAAAGACACAAAAAAGTATGCATCCATGAACCCAAAACATAACATACCAAACTTTTCATACCACTCGCAAAAAAAAGTATGCATCCATGAACCTAAGACACATAAATTCATTTTTCATTCAATAGAACTAGGCAAAATTGACTTTTCATATCAAACTTGCAAAAAAAAGTATCAATTTCAAAACAGATGTTACAAAGTGGTATTTCCGTTAGTTTTGCCGATGGAATTGTCATGTGGCCGTAGAAATTTAAACTACTAATATTTTTAATAAAAATGATTAAAATTTTGGCCATTTTTTGGAATGAATCCTTCCTTTGGCCAATTTATGAATTGACACGTGTCTCATTCCTCATACACGATCACCGTTCTCTGGTAGTTGTTCGTCGGAAATAGTAGAGGGATTTTGTTCATCTCTTCAACACAAACCCTTACATATAATAAATTTCATATTACATTGAATGAATTATTCAACTTTTGCAGTTGAAATTCTAAATTGTTGTAGAAGAGTAAAATTTGTTGCCTAATTAAATTTTATTAAATTTGAGAGATAATGCAAATTACATTAAATCTCATCAAAGAAGGCAATTGTGTGTAGAAATTTTTTATACATTCCAAGGGATGGAGATGATGGGGTCGGTCCATGGATTTTCCTTCCTTTTGCCGCATTTCGCTCAAAGGGTTGAAGGACTCGAACCTCCACTTGGAATCTTCGCCACAATGCAATATTTTAATATAATATTTTTTATTGGACAAGAATATAAAGTTAAATCTATTTCTTTTCATAAAAGATATTGATAGCCAATCAAATTGCGCCACGTCATGGAGAGAATTTTACAAGATCTTCAAATCCCACCTACAAATAGGGGGTCATCTCTAAGAACAAAATCACAACTCAAACCACAATTAAAAAAGCACGAAGAAGTTCAAGAAGAAATAACCAAATTCTCTCAAAACGTTCTTAAAAAATCAAGGGGTTTCTCAAGGCGTTCTTCAAATCAATGTGTTTCTTCAAGGCGTTCTTCGCGATATACAAAGGCATTCTTCCGAAATTGAAGAAAAAATCCGACATTTAATTTGAGATCAAGCTATCTAAATTAACGAAGTTCCAAAGAATATCAAATTCCTTAAAAGATAAAGTATCCAAGATGGAGTTCGAGATGTTAATCGAAGAGATCTAAATCATTTCGCGTTTGATCCAAGATTAAACACAATTTCCCTTGGATTAACGTTATTCAAACACCAATGTTGGTCCCAAGTGGTCAGATGAGGTTTAGAGAGGGGAGGGGGGGGGGGGGGGTGAATAAACCTCTTTAAAAATTTTCTTCCAATTTTAACTTTAAAACTTTTTCTTTAACAGTGAGCAGACTAAGCTGATCAGAGTAGTTAGTTAAAAGTCTGTTCGCGAACAAATCTTTGAACAGATTTGATGACCACTCGTCTGATAAATACTTAGGTGATTGATGGGGGCTATTTCGCACCCTACATATTACTCGAATCAAACGAAGAAGTTAAGATCGATTAGACCAATCCAAACAGATCGGGATCGTCTAACAGACCCGGCCAAGCACAGCTCTCTTCGATCTAAAGATAATACTCCGGACCCATGAAGGATAATTGGGCCGAGTCCTATTAGGACTATGTTTCCTTGTAAAACTAGGTTAAACATTGTATAAATACCTAGTTAATGATGGTATTAGACAACTACGAAATCCTTTACTTCAAGGATACACAAATATTCTCTGCCTAAGGCATTACAACTGAATAAGAATTTATATTATTCATAATATTTTGATCTCCATATTGATGTGTTATTAGCTTTACTTGTGGTTTTACTTCTTGTTCTTAATCATTGCTTTTCTTTGTGATTGATCCATCCGGAATAAAGTAACAGAGCCCTACTAAATATATACACAATATCGTAAACCCCACCGATATTACAAATTCACTGATATACAATTAACCCGACGAAAACCGGTTAAATCAGTTGGCGCCCACCGTGGGGCTAGGTTAATTATTCGAATCGACACATGGCTCGCCCAAGGAAAAGCGCTCGCGTTGGGGCGAGAAGCAATACGACCACAGGCCACAACACATCTGAAGATCCACAAGACAACAACGATAACAACAATCCAAACACCAATGAAAACCTCCCGGATACCCGTTCCCGTCAGCAGGAACACCAAGGAGGTCTTACCGGTACAATACCAGAAGAACCGGAGCTCCCCGAAATACCCGCTCCTCTCCCTGGCGCTCAGGAAAAACTGAAACAAATAGTGATGCTCTTCAAGTCACTCTCTCCAGAAGAATTGCTAGTTTTAGACCAAATTCCTCGAAACGTTACGGCTCCCGGGGCAACTCCCGCGACAGGAGTGCCAAGACCTAACGAACGGACCTCTCAACAAGCTGACAGCCCAGCAAGTGAGCGTCGCTCGCTGCACAGCCCACAGCAGGTCAATTCTAAACCCTCCGACAACCGTCCCCAAAGAAAAACTGGTCGAAGAGTACCGCAAGCAGTTCGCAGCGGATCGAAGGAACGAACGATCATCCCAATCGAAGATGATATAGATGATACAATCCCCTATCGACCGAGAGCGACTCGATTCTCAGAACGAGAAATTGAAAGGATGGTACAGGAGCGACTTGAACAACGATTACGATCTGTGCAGAACCCCTGGGCCCGGACTACAGAACTCCAGGAAAGCCTTGCGGCTTGCTCTCCTTTCTGCAGGGAAATAAAAGAAGCACAGTCCGCAGGACAGGTCCCGGGAAGACTACCCCGATATGATGGAACCACCGACCCGGACGATTATATCTTTAGCTTTACGAACATAATGAATTTGTATGCCCACTCCGCCGAATTCACCGCCAAACTAATGGTAACAACATTCGAAGGACTCGCGCTGGATTGGTTTGCCAAACAGCCGGCCAACTCTATATTCAGTTTCCGAGAATTATGCAATAAACTAATACAGCAATTTGCCAGTCAGAGGAGGCAAAAACTTCCGATGAGCTACCTAGGAACCATACACCAACAAGAGGGAGAATCCCTAAGAAATTGGTTAGCGAGGTTCAACGTAGAATTACTCAAAATCGACTCACCGAATATCGATTACATAATTTCTATCCTCTTCGACCTCACTAAAAATAGGCAGTTTGGAAACGCCCTCAGTCGAAAACAACCGAGAACGTTTGCTGACATTATGAGCTTGGCCTCTAAGTATATGACCCAAGAAGAGATGAATTCCTTTAAGGATAAAAACAAAAACAAAGCCACCACCTCAGGCTCCAAACGGCATGAGAGGTTTCCTACCCAAAAACCTTTGGATTACGAGCGATCTTCCAGGAAAGGTAATGTTTTCCACCGACTGGAATACAACAAAGCCGACCAAGACAGACAACATAATTTCTACCAAAGACCAAGAAACCATGATCAACCAATCAGAGGCAGGGTGAATCATGTAGAACACCCAAGATTAAATGTTCCAATGGAAGAAATATTGGAAGTCCTAGAAAGAAATAACTGGATTCCTGAAGCAAGGAAAATCGCGCAACCGAGACCAGGCTCTCGAAACTACGATCAATACTGTAAATACCATAGGGCACATGGACATCGAACGGAGAATTGTTTTCACCTTAAGAGAGAGGTTGAGAAACTTATCGAGCAAGGAAAACTTGACGAATACATAGAGCAAGATAATCGTAAAAGGGAAAGAAGTAGAAGCCCTCAGAATGTTGATCGAAGGAGAAATTCTCATCAAAGATCACCTGAGCGACGACCTATTCAGGAGTCGAACCACGACCAGATCAATGGAACTATCCATACGATCTCCGGGGGTCCCGCGGGTGGAGATAGTCGTAACGCCCGGCGAAGAACTGCCAGGTCCATAATTGGAAACTCAAAATACCCAAAAGAAATTTGGACCTTGGAAAGCAGGCCGTCAAACGATCAGCAGATCAGTTTTAATGAGGGCGAAGCACCTAAAAATATTGTCTGGGACACAAGAGAGGATAACCCCGACTTCCCTATGGTAATATCGCTAGAAATAGCAAATTACAATGTCAAGAGAATCTTAATAGATAATGGGAGCTCAGCTAATATTATCTCCCGAGAAGTTTTAGCCCAAATGGACTTGGGGCAGATAAACTTGCAAAAAGTAGCTACGCCATTAATAGGATTCGGGGGGTCCGAAATCATCCCCAGCGGAACGATAACCTTAAGCGTATCGCTCGGAAAAGTACCCCACCGGACAGTGAAGCTAGTAAAATTTCTAGTAGTAGAAACCCCTTTCGCTTATAATGCAATATTGGGACGACCTGCTCTCAATCTATTCCGAGCTGTTGTCTCTACTTATCATCAGAAGATAAAGTTTCCAACCGATACAGGCATCGGAGAAATAACAAACGACCATTGCATGGCTTGGGACTGCTATAGTACTTCGTTAACTATGAAAGAACATCCTAAGTCCATTACTCCGAGTAAGAGAAAGATCGAAGGCGATCTCATTAAAAATGAGGTTGAAATTCCTAGTACTGATCGACTAGATAAAAAGGGGAAAGAACCGCTAGACTTATCTTTGAAACCCCCCGAACATAAAGATATAATTCTAGTAGAGGGCGACTCATCCAAAAAGACGAGAATTGGTACAGAGTTGAGCGAAGAAGGAGAAATAATGCTGATCGATTTCCTCCGAAACAATGCCGATGTCTTCGCTTGGAGCGCAAATGATATTGAAGGAATTGATCCTCGAATAATAAAGCATTCCCTAAAAATAGATCCTTTGGCGAAACCCGCCAGACAGAAGAAGAGAAATCATGGACCGGTGAAAGATAAAATTATCAAAGCCGAGGTAGAAAGGTTGCTCGAGGCAAAACAAATCCGAGAAATTCATTTCTCAGAATGGCTATGCAATGTCGTACTAGTCGCAAAAGGAGATAAAAAAGATAATAAATGGAGGATGTGTAATGATTTCACCGACCTCAACAAGTTGTGTCCGCGCGACCCATACCCCCTGCCAAGGATCGACTTATTGGTCGACTCGACAGCTGGCTTCGCATTATTCAGTATGATGGACGCCTTCCAAGGGTTTTACCAAATATACATGGATGAGCGGGATCAAGAAAAGACCGCGTTCGTAACCGAGCAGGGAGTATATTGCTTCATAGTAATGCCATTCGGCTTAAGAAATGCCGGAGCTACTTACCAAAGGTTAGTAAACCTAATGTTCAAAGAATTAATCGGAGAACTGATGGAAGTCTACGTGGACGACATGCTGGTCAAAAGTATGAACGAAGCAGATCATGTAAAGCATCTTGATCGTTGCTTTCAGATCTTAAGAAAATATCGTATGAAGTTAAACCCGGCAAAATGCACCTTTGGTGTCAAATCAGGAAAATTCTTGGGATATCTAGTTCACCAACGCAGAATAGAAGCCAACCCAGAAAAAATCCGAGCCATAACTGAAATGAAACCTCCTAAAACTATCTCTCAAGTACAAAGCCTAGATCGTAGCATTAAACAGGTTTATATCAAAGTCTGCGGACAAAAGCCTCCCTTTTTTCCAAACTCTCCGAAAAGCAAAGAACTTTGTTTGGACCGAAGAATGCGATCAGGCCTTCGAGCAGCTCAAAGAGTATTTGACGACACCTCCGATGTTGGCAAAACCAACGGAAGGAGAACCATTATATATGTACATCTCCATCTCCAATGTAGCGATTAGTTCAGTACTAATTAAAGTTGAGGGCTCAGAGCATAAGCCCGTATATTATCTCAGCAAGTTATTACAAGGGGCGGAGAAAAATTACTTAGAAATAGAAAAATTCACACTGGCCTTAGTAGTGGCTGCACGAAAACTCCGACCCTACTTCTTAACTTACAAAATCATCGTTCTGACGAATCAGCCGCTAAGGCAAGTTCTAGCAAAACCGGAAGCCTCCGGTCGACTAATCAAATGGGCCATCGAACTCAGTCAGTTCGAGGTAGACTACAAACCAAGGATCGCCATCAAGGCCCAAGTGTTGGCCGATTTTATATTAGAAACACCGACACAGGCTACTGAATCATCGAGCTGCCCCAACGAGGATGTTTTGATCATTGAAGATCAAACTTGGCTAATGCATGTCGATGGTGCTTCATGCCGAGAAGGAGGAGGCGCCGGAATCAATTTCACCGGACCAAATATGGAAGATTTAAATTACGCGATAACACTGGATTTCGTTGTGACAAATAACGAAGCTGAGTATGAAGCATTAATCGCAGGAATGGAGATGGCGATAAAAGCCAATATAAAAAGTCTTAAGGTACTAACTGATTCAGAATTAGTGCAAAGACAGATAGAAGGCCTATACGAGGCTAAGGAATTCAACATGGTCAAATACCTCGCCAAAGTGAAAACTCTAGCTGAGAAATTTGAAAGTTTTAGTATCCAGAACATACCACGTTCGGAAAATAAATGGGCCGATCAGCTATCAAAATTCACAGGATCCCATGACGGAAAAACCGAACGAGTGATCAACTGGTTGGTCTCTAATACACCAGCAATCGACATCGACAAAACGCCAGTAGTCGATATAATGGAAATCGAAGAAGCCGAAGAAAACTGGATGACCCCAATGATAGACTATCTTCAAGAAGGAAAATTACCACCTGACCAAAATGAAGCTCGGAAAATAAGATATCGAGCTCCGAAATATACACTGGTAGAAGGAAAACTCTACCGAAGATCAGTATCAGGGATTCTTCTGAAATGCGTACCTGAATCACAAACCATCGATATACTACGAGAAATACATGATGGGGATGCAGGAAACCACAGCGGATCAAGAGCATTGGCTTTAAAATGTCTCAGGACGGGTTACTATTGGCCGACCATCAATAAAGATGCCGCTCAATATGTCCAAGAATGTCATCACTGCCAGATCCATGCTAACATATGTCATCGACCAGCAGAAAACATGCACCCAATTCCAGTTTGTTGGCCATTCGATCAATGGGGAATGGACATCGTGGGACCTTTCCCAGTGGCCAGATCAAAGAAATCTTATGTCCTGGTCGCTGTAGAATACTTCAGCAAATGGATAGAATGCGTCGCCCTCGCCCGAATAACCCAATTCCAAGTTATCAATTTCCTATGGAAATTCATAGTTTGTCGATTCGGCATCCCAAGGATCCTTATCTCCGATAATGGAACTCAGTTCGCGGGGAAACAGATAATAGAATGGTGTACAAAACTTGGAATTCAACAAAATTTTACCTCGGTAGGACATCCTCGAGCAAATGGACAAACTGAAGTAGCAAACCGAGAGATAATAAAGTCTTTGGAAAAAAGATTAGGAGCAGCCAAAGGAAAATGGCTTGATGAACTCCCAGGAGTATTATGGGCTAATCGGACGACAGTAAGGAGCTCAACATGGGAAACCCCATTTAGCTTGGTATATGGGTCGGAAGCGGTTATCCCTGTGGAAACCCTAATCCCAACGCCAAGAGTAGAAATGTTCGATGACCAAGAAAATGAAAAGTCAAGAGAAAATGACATTGATCTAACAGAAGCCTTAAGAGATAAAGCTGATGTGCGCTTAAAAGCCACTAAAGCTAATATGGAGAAAGCATACAATCAAAAAGTACGCATCCGAACCTTCAAAGAAGGAGATTTGGTCTTGAAAAAGGTAGAAGTATCCAAGCATGTGGGAAAGTTACAACAAAATTGGGATGGGCCTTACATCGTCATTGGCGTGGGAAAGAAAGGTTCATACAGAATTGCACACTTGGATGGAACTGCCTTACCAAGAACCTGGAATGCTGTCAACCTTAGGAAATACTATGGTAAATAAATTTTAGCAGGTTATACTGCATTATTTTACTTTTTACATTATCAAATTTCAATCTTTGTAATAAAGGCCTTGGCCTAAAATTAAATTATTAAAGATCTCCTTAGCATTTTATATATATCGATTACATCGGTTAAATCAATCGGAATCGCGCAATCATATTGTCAGAAACAAAACGAGTCGAGTAAACATTGATCCGCTCAATGAAAACTCCTCGATATATCAAAAAAGACTTTTTGGGTTAAAAACCTAAGTCTACAATCAAAAACGAGTCGAGTAAACATTGATCCGCTCAATAAAAACTCCTCGATATATCAAAAAAGACTTTTTGGGTTAAAAACCTAAGTCTACAATCAAAAACGAGTCGAGTAAACATTGATCCGCTCAATAAAAACTCCTCGATATATCAAAGAAGACTTTTTGGATTAAAAACCTAAGTCTACAATCAAAAACGAGTCGAGTAAACATTGATCCGCTCAATAAAAACTCCTCGATATATCAAAAAAGACTTTTTGGGTTAAAAACCTAAGTCTACAAAAAAAAAAAAAAAAAAAAAAAACGAGTCGAGTAAACATTGATCCGCTCAATAAAAACTCCTCGATATATCAAAAAAGACTTTTTGGGTTAAAAACCTAAGTCTACAATCAAAAACGAGTCGAGTAAACATTGATCCGCTCAATAAAAACTCCTCGATATATCAAAAAAGACTTTTTGGGTTAAAAACCTAAGTCTACAATCAAAAACGAGTCGAGTAAACATTGATCCGCTCAATAAAAACTCCTCGATATATCAAAAAAGACTTTTTGGGTTAAAAACCTAAGTCTACAATCAAAAACGAGTCGAGTAAACATTGATCCGCTCAATAAAAACTCCTCGATATATCAAAAAAAAGACTTTTTGGGTTAAAAACCTAAGTCTACAATCAAAAACGAGTCGAGTAAACATTGATCCGCTCAATAAAAACTCCTCGATATATCAAAAAGACTTTTTGGGTTAAAAACCTTAGTCTAATCAAAAAGAGTCGAGTAAACATCGATCCGCTCGATAAACACTCCTCGAATTATTTACGACAATCAAAAAAGACTTTGTTGGTTAACAACCTAAGTCCAATCAAAGGAGTCGAGTAAACATCGATCCGCTCGATAAACACTCCTCGTTAAATACTCAACACTCGAAAAAAGACTTTAGGTTAAAGACCTAAGTTCTAAATTATGACAAGTCGAGTAAACATTGATACGATCAATAAAAACTCCTTGAACTGATTCCTAACGATCTAACTGATCTGCTAACACTCCTGAAGTTTTTGATAGACTAAGTATAAAACCGTCTGCTCGGAAGCTGCTACTCACAAACAAATTATGACAAAATTAAACGACAAAGAAGATGCGAAGGATAAAAATATATTTTATTCATCAAATCAGTTACATACAAAAGTCCTACGTTACAAAGATCTACATGCTACTTAAAGATCGTTACAATGATTTAAATAAGACGATCCTCTGAGATCAGCGATCTTCACGACAATGTCCACGGAAACACCAATCTCCTCCCTAGTACCTCGTCGATCATAATGAACCACCTAAGAAGCATGCTGCTCAGGATGGTCGACTTCTTTGGTTCGACGGCCAGGCTCTGAAGATCAAATGTTCTTCCAGACGAAATGAGCATTACCAGCCAGATAGCCAGCAATGCTCACTCACCCGCAAAGAAGATACTGCTTTTACTTTATCTATAAAACATTTTACTCTAGAGCAGCATCTCTTCGGGACCGTCGTGAAACGGTAAGTTTACCAGCCACCCCGGAGGTCTATCACTCCTGAGGTTACATCGAAGAGCAGAGGTGGCTGGCAAGTATGAACCCACCATGTGCAAACGGAAACCACGGACCTCTAGTTGATGAAGACAAAAACTGAGGCCTCATGGGACCCGTCGATACAAGGTAGGGCTGGCATGGGACCCGTCAATACAAGACTGGGAACGACTTCATTATTTTGAACAAATAATTCATAGTAATGTGATTTTTTGAAGACAATGGGATCAGAGGGCAGAATAAAATCTAAGGAATATGAGATCTCCATCCTTTTTGGTAAATTGCAAATGAAGAACGTAAACCAGCCCCCTATTTATAGGGGTAGATCTAAGAGATCCAACGGCTGAAAAAGTATTTGATCAACGGACATAGATACGACCCTTTGACTCCCCGTAATAAATGCAAATAAGTTGGAACGGCACCATCTATTCGCCTCAACTGGTCGACAACGAGAGAAGTCTTGGATCGAAGCGATCACCCGAATAACACAAGTAAACCTAAAGAACTCCAGACCGGTCATACTGGAACGATCATACTTCATGGTCGATAGCTTAAAAACCTAGAAGCCACAAACGATGTGACATAAGCTTCAAAATCACAGCGAAAAGGACAGTTGCTCGATAAAAGATAGAAGATAAAAGACCAAACCCTTCACAATACGAGGGACGTCACTGCCTCATACACTATATGACTGACCATTGACTAAGCTTTACAGAAACTCCTATGGAGTCCAAGATATCTGACATAGAAATCAGGAGAATAGTCCTCCTTATTCTAAACGGCAAAGACGTCACTGCCTAACATACCAAAGAATTGCTTAAGAAGGTCTGAACAGGGTAGATCTGGCTAAAACACCTACATTTTCCAATTCCTCCCATATCAAGAAAATGATATAATGGTACACTAGCCAAGGAACATATCGTTCAAAAATTGATGCTGGGAAATATAAGGGTTTGGAAAAGATTGAAAGGGACATTTTTCTGTAGAATGACGTAAAGAAAACCGAAGATCAACAAAGGGACAATAACCTCTTTATATAAGTTTTAGATCGCAAAAAGACAAAGGCACAATGCTTAGCTCGAAAATCGACCAAGACAATGAGCACTATCGATATGAATAACCTATTGCCTAAATTATGACGTAAAACATGCCGGTGCATGTAAACCAAAGGAATATACTGGATTTTGATCAACAAAGGAATCGATTTGCTGAAGCTAACATTATATATGTGCACAAAGGAAAAACGAGCATAACAAAGTACATATACAGAAAACAATTGATCGGGCAAGAATCTGCCTACAAAAAGATCATCATTTCCAATTTTCAATTCCTCCCATTACAAAAATTTCAGCCCAAATAATTGCACAAAAGTCGGGCCACAAAAAAAAAAAAAAAAAAAAAAAAAAAAAGAAGAAGAAAGACAGTCCAAAGCCTGCCAGGTCGAGCAAAAGGTCACTAAGAAGGATGGTCAGCAGGCCGACTACCAGAAACAGCCTTCCGAGGAGTCAGACTCCCAGCAAAAGCCATCAATTCTTCTTGACGCTTTAGATAACCGGCGTCATAACCTTCCTCATAAGACTGCCGACGAGATTCTTCCGCCAGAACAGCTGCCTGAGCTAAATTGTCTCTCTCCTTTTCAAGGACAACTTTTTCGGCCTCCAATTTTTGAAGATCATCTTTATCAAGTTGCAGCTGCAACTCCAAACCCCTGCTTTTAGCTTTCTCGGACTCCAACTGACCCTGAAGAACTCTCCGACAACTCCACAGTTCGTCGTTTAGCACACCCAGCTGGAGTGCAAAATACTTGCCCTAAGAACAGAAAGAATAAGAGAAACCGCCTTACAACAAGGAATTCTAAACGAAGAACAGGAAAAATATTCTAAATATATTTACCTGCTCACATATCTTCACCAAAGATTGAACAAGGCGAACATTGGAGGTACCTTCGAGCTTCCTCAACTCGCCAGGCAAAATAGTACTCATACCTAGGTCCCATGACAAAGCATCAGGTTCAACAGAACCAGGCAGTTCGCTGGTCAAAGGGACACCATCAGAACGTGGAGTCTCCGACAAAAGAATGTCATTAACTTGCTGAAGGATGCATCGATCATCTAATTGACGAGGAGAT
>CM064880.1:16034710-16143485 GCA_003313485.2 Penstemon barbatus
CTACTATTGCTGGAGAATTTGTCAAGCTTAAGGAAGAGATGAGCTTGCTAAAAGAGCAAAATAACTCACTGAAACTTAAAGCTGAAAAGCCAAAAGAATCAGTCGAGTATAAACAGCTTGAGCAAGAGCATGAATCTCTGAAAGCTGAATGTGAGGTCTATAAAGAAAAATCATGGAACTTGAAAAGATTATTGAGTCTCATGATAAGTCAACTGTTGCATCCATGTCTACATCTAGTAAACAGGAGACACCTTTAGAAAAGGATAAATTAGAATTGAATCATACTGAAAAATTCATATCTGCTGACAATAGTAAGGTCATTCTGTATGTTCAAACTTCTAAACCTACCTCATCTGAGAAAGTATTAAAGGAGAAGAAATCTCCTAAGGCTAAAAAGAGCAAAGAGCCTAGTGTAGGAAATCAGACTAGTAAGACCAAACAGCAGAGTCCTAAGAAGTCTGCTGATAAAGCTAAAGTGAATCAATCTGTTGGTAAAGCTAAGTCTAAACAAGTTGAGCAAGCTGTTAGTAAACCAAAGAAGCATAAGAACAAGAAAAATCAAAATGCTTGGTATGGAAATGAGTCATATTATGTGCAACCTGCTGCATATCATCCTATGTATCATGCACCTCAGTTTCCTAGTTACTATGCACCTTACCCTGCTCATCCAATGCATGCATATCCTGCATATCATGCACCTTACCCTGCTTATGAACATTATTCATATCATACTGATCATCAACATGACTTATCTGATAATTATGATAAAAATGAAACTGTTCATGCTCCTGTCAAAACTCAGAAACCTAAGAAGCCTAAGAGTTCAACATCTTGGGTTGTCAAAGGTGGAACTAATCCTTCAGGACCCTCTCAATAAGGGTACCTAAAACAATTTTATTTTTGTTTTGTAGGATAGGATTAGGAGTAGGAGTAAAGTAGAGAAGATCTGATACTTGGACAGTGGATGTTCAAGACACATGTGTGGAAACATACATGAGCTGACTGATGCAGTTGCTGTGGATGGTCCAAAGGTTACTTTTGGAGACAGCAAAGAAGGCAAGATTAAAGCTAAAGGAAGATTAATCAGAGGAAACATAGAGATATCTGACGTCTCATATGTCAAAGGCCTCAAATATAATCTGCTGAGCATAAGTCAATTTTGTGACAAGGGATATTCAGTCATCTTCTCAACAGATAAGTGTTATGTTGAACAGATTGGTACAAAGAAGGTAATTTTATCTGGAAGACGACAAGGGAATATCTACATAGTCGACTGGAATTCTGCTGACAAGAATTCAAGCGTTTGTTTGGTTGCATCTGCACCAAGTGAAGTCAGTTGGCTGTGGCACAAGAGGATGAATCACTTAAACTTCAAGACCATCAACAGATTAATCAAGAATGATTTGGTAGAAGGGATTCCTAAAACAGTCATGAGCAAAGATAAGCTCTGTGACGCCTGTCAGAAGGGTAAACAAATCAAGTCATCATTCAAAAGCAAGAAGCATCAATCTTCTGGAAGAATTTTGGAGCTGCTACACATGGACTTATTTGGACCCATTGATCCAGTCAGCAATGGTGGAAAGAAATACTGCCTAGCTGTTGTGGATGATTATTCAAGATATACTTGGGTGATTTTCATGAAGAAAAAGAGTGAAACCAAGGAACATCTTACAAATCTGATGGAACTGATCCAGAATGAGAAGACTATCAAAATATTGAAGATCAGATCAGATAGAGGGACAGAGTTCACAAACTCTACTGTTGAAGAGTACTGTAACATCAAAGGAATACATCATGAGTACTCTGCTGCCAGAACCCCTCAACAGAATGGTGTTGCTGAAAGGAGAAACAGAACACTAAAGGAAGCTGTCAGAACCATGATAGCTGAAGCTAAACTGCCTCAAAGATTTTGGGCAGAAGCAACAAATACAGCATGTTTTACCCAAAACAGATGCATGATCAACAAGCACCAAAACAAGACTCCATATGAAGTTTGGAACAATAGGAAGCCAAACATTCATTACTTTAAGATTTTTGGTTGTAAATGCTATGTTTTAAATAATGGTAAAAATCACCTTACTGCATTTGCAGAAAAGGCTGATGAAGCTGTCTTTGTAGGATACTCATCTGTTAGTAAGGCTATAGAGTTTTCAATAAAAGAACATTACTAATAGAAGAATCCATTCATGTAGTATTTGATGAGCCAAGTCAATCTTCTGAAAGAATCAAAATGTTAATCAAGATCTGTCTACTGATTTACAGAAGATGAATGTTGGAAGAATGAAGAATATGTACCCATCATACTACCTGATCTCAACTCAGCTGATAACTCAAGTGCTGTTCAAAATCACAGAGCTGATTGTCTAACAGACGAGTTGCAAACAGCTGATAGACCAGAGACTGTTCAACAGACGGCAAATGTTCAACAGACTACTACTGTGTCTCCAACAGTGGTGTTGCAAGATCAAGATAAAGGACAACATTATGATTTGCAACCTGATCTCAGATGGCTCAGAAATCACCCACCAGAGTTAGTGATTGGTGATCCTTTAGACAGAGTGAAAACAAGAAGAGCTGCTGCACAAGATGCTATGTTTGCTAGTTTTCTATCTCAAATTGAGCCTAAACAGATTGAAGAAGCTCTCAATGACTCCAATTGGATTGAAGCTATGCAGGAGGAGCTAAATCAATTTGAAAGGAATGAAGTCTGGTACTTAGTTCCTAGACCAAGTCATCAAAGAGTCATTGGCACTAAGTGGGTATTCAGGAACAAAATGAATGAAGATGGTGAAGTCACCAGAAACAAAGCAAGACTAGTGGCCAAAGGTTACTGCCAAGAAGAAGGCATTGACTTTGATGAAACTTTTGCACCAGTAGCAAGACTAGAGGCAATCAGACTCTTTCTTGCCTACGCTGCTCACAAAAATTTCACAGTCTATCAGATGGATGTGAAATCAGCTTTTCTCAATGGAGAATTGCAAGAAGAAGTTTATGTTGAACAACCTCCTGGATTTGAAGTTTATCAAGAAGAGGACAAAGTATATCGTCTGAAGAAAGCTCTTTATGGACTGAAACAGGCTCCAAGAGCATGGTATGATACTTTATCTGACTTTCTTTTAATTAAAGGATTTCGCAAAGGTAAAGTTGACAAGACCTTGTTCACCATTGAATGGGAAGAACATATTTTGCTTGTGCAAATTTATGTGGACGATATTATTTTCGGTTCAACAAATCAACAGATGTGTGATAAGTTCTCAAAGCTGATGCAGAACAAGTTTGAAATGAGCATGATGGGAGAACTTAACTATTTTCTTGGTTTGCAAGTTAGACAGTTGCCTGATGGAATCTTCATCAGCCAAGCAAAATACACAAAGGATCTGTTCAAGAAATTTGGTATGGAAACTAGCTCTACTGCTACAATTCCAATGTCTACAAGTCTTCGTTTGGATAAAGATGAAGATGGCAAATCAGTAGACATAACCAAATACAGAGGCATTATTGGGTCACTGTTATACCTAACAGCCAGCAGACCTGATATCATGTACTCTGTTGGGGTCTGTGCAAGATTCCAATCAAACCCCAAAGAATCTCATCTCTTAGCTGCCAAGAGATATTGAAATATATTAAGGGCACTCAAGAATTGGGATTGTGGTACCCTAGAGAGTCTGGATTTGAGCTTATTGGATATTCAGATTCTGACCTTGCAGGCTGCAAGATTGACAGAAAAAGCACAACAGGTGCCTGTCAGTTCTTAGGTAGTCGTCTGATCTCATGGATGAGTAAGAAACAGACTTCAGTTTCTATATCTACTGCTGAAGCTGAGTATATAGCTGCTGGAGCTTGCTGTGCACAGATACTTTGGTTGAAGCATCAACTAGAAGATTATAACATCAAGATCAGTGGAATACCAATCTACTGTGACAATACAAGTGCAATCAGTCTCACTCAGAATACTACAAGTCATTCAAGGACTAAACATATTGAGATCAAACATCATTTTATTAGAGATCATGTGGAGAAAGGAAATGTCATGATAGAGTATGTGTTTACTGAAAATCAGATTGCTGACATCTTCACAAAACCTCTAAGCGAGACAAGGTTTTCAACTATAAGAGCTGAACTGGGTTTGTTAAAATTAGATGCATAAGCTGAGGGGGAACGTATCAGAAGACTAGAGTTCAACAGCTTACTCATCTCTCTTATCTTCAAGGATTAACTTTCAACAGACTAGTTAACTTATGAATTCTTAAACTCAGGGGGAACGTGTAAGACTAGCGGTACTTCTGAATTAAAGATGAAATTTGTTAATGACAGTTAGTTGAAGTTATGTTTTCAACAGAAGACTCAACTATCGAAGATCAAGACTATTTTATCTAGCTGGATTGACAAACAGCTGAGGAAGGTTATCAGCTATTGGCATTCTCTGATAACAGCATTGTCATCAGGACAGTAGTCCATCAGATAAGTGTTTATGATACTCATCTGATTACTTATATAAAAGCGAGCTATTTAAAACGCTTTATTCAAAACACGCTTTTATAAGTAGCTGTCGGGCGGTACATATTCCCGCTCTTCAGTAAAATATCTTTTGAATTTGAAAGGTCGTAACAGAAGCCACACGATCATCACTGACAGAAAAACTGAATCTAACGGTTGGCTGGTATCACGGAATCCAAGATACCCTAACTCTATAAATCCCCATCTGATCAGCTGAGTAGCTCTTTACGCACTCTAAACATTCAAAAGTTCTTGTGAGAAAATTACTGCAATTCTCTGCAAATCTCTCTGTGTTTTCCTAACCTTCAACAGATTAACAATGGCTGCTGAAGGTATGTTTCTCGTCTATGATGCCTACTACCAATCCGGTACGGATCTGATGAAAGAACTGCTGGAAAAGTTCAAAGCTGCTTCGCTGGTGAATTTCATGGAATACCACGAAGGAGTTATCTGGACTGACCAGGTGATGGAGTACTACAATACAGCGAAAGCTGACTACAACTCACTGGAGATTAAGGCTACAGTGGGAGACAAATCTATCATCATCACCCCTGCTGTTCTTCATGAGACGTTTGGGCTTCCTAACCATGGAAGACACGACGTCACTATACTGACAGAGGACAAGCACCAACAGTTCTGGGCGATCTGCGCCAAAGAGGGAGAAGTGTTTTCTGGAAACATAAGGAAGAAGCAACTGAGGGATGAATATCAGCGGATGGCTGATATGGTATCAAAATTGATTGAAAATTGCACTTTCTCATTGGATGCTGTTACGATGAAAAGATTCAGCATCATGGCTGCCATTTACTATGGAATGGAAGTCAACTGGTCCATCATAGTATGGTACATCTTAGCTGATTTCCTGGATGATAAGAAGGGAAAAGGTCCTCACACCAACCACAGGATTACTATCAGTTATCTGCTGACTAAACTGGGTTGTAAAATGACGAACGGCAAAGAGATTCACAAATCTAAGGCCATGAACAAATATCTGCCAGTTCTAAAGAGGAAGGCTGATGAGCCTGAGGAAGCTGATGATGAGGGACAGAAGGAAGTCCCTGCCAAAAGACCAAGAAGATTAGTCAAAACAGCTAGCCTGGTTGTTGAGACTAAAAAGAAGAAGGCTGCTGATGCGCCTAAAAAGAAAGAAGCAAAGCAAATGGAGAAAGTGACTTCTGCTACTGAAGCCACTAAGATCATAGAGAATATAATTGCTGATGTAAGGACTGGATCCCCTGCATCACCATCAAGACCTCCATCAGCAGAGAAGCCTGCTGAAAGTGTCTCTAAACGAACGAGGAGCCAACAAAGTGATACAGCTGCTTCAAACTATCGTGAAGGAAGAACCAAGAAGTCTGCAAGGAAGCAGATGTCCTTCATAGAAAAGGATACTGAGTTGGTGGACTTGGTAAGATCAAGTCCAGAGTCTGCTGAAAGACCAGTTGAAGCTGTTGAAGCTTCTACTGCTGACAAAGCTGATGAGCAACAGACTACTCAGACTGCACCAACTGCTGAGGCTGCTCAACCTCAAGACGATCCAGATGTTCAAATCATACATTCTATAGCTGCTGCTCCTATATCATCTGCTGGACCAGCTCCTGCTCCTATTGACAAAGGGAAAAAGAAGATAGTGATTAAGAGAAAGAAAATCACTAAAGCTGACAAGAAGGCAAGGGAGGAAGCTGAACAAAGAAAGCAGGATGAGCTTGAAGAGAAAAAGGGACTAGAGCTGAGCAAGGCTCAAGAAGCTAAGGATGAGGCCAGAAGAAGAATGTCTGAAGCAGAGAGAAAAGCTGCTGAAGATGCTGAACTGGCTATGGTGATTGAAAAGAGCAAGACTGATGCCTATGGACCTGTCCATGGAGGTGGCATCAAGATTGGAGAAGGCAAGAATGAAGAAGAAGACAAGAAAAAGATCTTACTGCCTGCCCCCAAAGCCAAGTCCAAAGACAAATATGAAGTCAGAAAAGCATTTGAGATAGTGTATGCTGATAAGGAGCTTTTCAAGCAGTTTGAGAAGTCTCTAGCATACTATGATCAAAAGCTGATGCTAAGGACTCTGTTCAACCAGGAGAAACCAAGATATATCAGTTGGAGAGACAACAGGTTGAATAAGCCAATGGCAGAACTTCAAAGCATGAAGGAGTTGGTTGATGAAGAACGTTGGGTTCTAACTTGGCTAAAGACAAACTCCATTCAAAAGGCCCTTGATCCCAGCTATGTAAGAGATGTCATGCATAGTTATGCAAAAGGATTTGCATTGGAGGAGGCCAAGAAAATTAAAAGCACTTTGCCTGACAAGAAGAAAAAGTCTGAAGATGCTACTGAAAGAGCAATTAAATTTGCTACTATGGCTGCCCTGAAGAGATGGGCTAAAAAGTCAAAATATCAGCAAGGCTGTTCAAGTGACTTGCCCCTGCTGCCAAGCATTCAGCAAATCATTTTTGGCAAGGAAGTGCAACCATTCTATGAAGTTCCTAAGGGAAACAATGCCTTTGTTAACCCTTGGATTATTGTACGACAGATTAGACAGACAACATGCTTCAATGATGATGGAACCATCACTAATCTGTTCTACGACGACGTTACTGATGTCCATAAAGCTGCGGACAAGCCTGAAGTCAAGCCTGCTGATCAAAATGTTGAAGACAAGTCTGCTGATAAGTCTGCTGACCAGCATGAAGACAAGTCTGCTGCACAGGCCACTGACAAGTCTGCTGAAAAGATTGCTGATGAACCCTTAGCCATCGAGTGGAAAGCTGAGGATTCTGAAAATCATCAGGATGTGAAAATGGAAGAAGTTCCTGTTCACCAGGAAGTTGAAGAAAGGGATGAAGCTGCTGCTTCTGCTTCATCAGCTGATAAACATTCATCACTGATGGAAGCAATCCAGATGCTGATGGAAAATCAACTAAAGGAACTGGAAGAGAAGCATCAACAGCAGCTGTTGAAGGTCAAAGAGGAGCTGAAGACAGAGCTTAAAGAAGAATTGACAGAATCAAATAAGCTTCAGCTGGAAACTGTGCAACAGTCTACAGAAAAGATCATCAAGACTGAAATCACAAGTATTCCTATTCCTGAGGATCACTCCTTGCAGTTAGTGAACAGCTTGACTGAAATGAACAGAAATGTGGAAGATGTGAAGATCGATGTTAATCATCTTCATGCTGCACTTCAAAGAGCTGAACACAAGATCGCTGATCTGACTGCAACCTTCATCAAAGTCAGTGAAGAAGAAAAGGAAGTCAATCTAGGGTTGCTGAATGAAGTGGGAAATGTTGTACAATCCGTACAAGATGAAATTGCAACTGTCAACCTAAATATTGACTACTTCAATGACAAGACTGACATCATCAGCACTGATATTCTTAATCTTACAGCTAGTCACGATGTTGTCAATCAGAATCTAAAGGCTTTGTGTGCTGGAGTAAAGATTCCAACAGTTGCGCTCAACCCTGCTGTTGCACCTTCTGATGTCATCAAAACTGATGATGACAAAAAGGGGGAAGATAAAAGGGAAGAAACAGCTAAGGAACCTGCTGCTGAAGAAACAGCTGAGGAACCTGCTGCTGAAGAAACAACTAAGGAAACTGCTGCTGAAGCAACTATTGAAGCCAAGGAAACTGAAGACACTGCTGACAAGACTGAAGAAAATCCTGGAAAGGTAGAAGAAGAAGAAAAGATTGAAAAAGAAACTACCAAGTACAAGGAGACTGAATCTGCCAAGAAAGCAATGGAGCTGATCAGAGAACAACAACTCAAAGAAAAGATGGAAGCTGCCAAAGCAATCTTGGAAGAAGAAGCTGATGAAGAAGAAGAAGATGACGAAGAGTCATCTTATGAGTATATAGAAGAGCTTGAAGGATCAGATGAAGAAGCTGATAGTTAGAACTTGAAATATCATTGTAATCAGTTTACTTTATCTATTTCTTCAGAAATCTCATCTGATGAACTTGCATTGTAATATTCTTCAATATTAATGAAAAGTCAAGTTCAATCCAATAAACTTTTTCTATCTCAGAAAATTTTGAGGATTACATTCTTTAGCTTAGGTATTTAACAGGTACTTAGCTGAAGTTTTGTCATCATCAAAAAGGGGGAAATTGTTGGATAAGGATGAAGATGAAGGCTCTGAAGACAATTTGTAAAGGGAGGTTTTGAAGGATTCCAAAACTTCAGAAATTGGCTAAGTATGGAGTAACTTAGCTGATGATCCCTTAGAAGAAATTTTGACTAAGTAAAGAAGACATCAGAAGAGTCAAAAGTTTCAAGGTCCAAGACTTCTGATCTGCTGAAGCAAAGTTATCAGACTGATGAAGATCAGCCGACTCAAATCAGATTTGTTCAAGTTTGAGATCAGCCGAGTTCGCCATCAGACGTGTACTTTCGTCAGCCAAGTAAAGAAGATCAAGAAGTGTTCCCAACGGTAATAAATGCCCCTTGGAGTAATAAATGCTGAAGTACAAGGTTATTAAAGACAAATGATTGAAGAAATGCTTCGCATCAGCTGGGTGCATTTAATGCCGCATTTAATGCTGCCTGCATAATAGTACTGTTCATAGTACGGACAGACTGCAAAAGAGCCGTTCGCGGATTTTAAGGACCAGTACTCGAGGAATTTGAATCTTGTCTCTCTTCAACGGACACTTTTCAATCCTCAAGTATAAATAGCTGAAAGAGACGAAGAAGAAAAGAGCAACACACACTTTCTGAGAGAAATTTCCGAAGCAAAATTCTTTAAGTCTCAAGAACAGCTCACTCATCAGCTGAGTCATTTGTTGACGAAAGCAGAGTTGAAGAATCAAGAAAAATACATCTTCTGAGTGATTTTGTAAACAAGAGTGTTGTGCGGAGTTGTGATCCATCTTTGTGAGTGATCAAACTTCAGAGAATAGGTCTTCTGTGTGATTTCCTATTGCGAACTTGTGGTCGTTTCATTTGTTGTTCGACGCAAGCAGAGTATACTGTAAACTTTGTGATTATAGTATAACCCAAGATCTGTGTGACTTGGAAGAGTGGACTAAAGGATATTCAAATCCATATAACCACTATAAAAATTGCTTGTGTTTTTGTTTGCATTTTACTTGCATATTTTCTGTTGACATAAAAACACATTTAAGTTAACTGTTTGAAAAAGAGTTAAAAAGGAGTTTATAAAACTGGGGAAACATTTTTCAAACTGCTAAGACTACTTGTGAAAAACACTTTGAAAATCCGCTGCAAGTACTCTAAGTATTAAAACTGATTTTAGCAAAATCAGCTAAGTAATTATCAGACGAGTGGTCAACAAGGCTGTTCAAAGATTTGTTCGCGAACAGAACTGTTAACAACTAATCTGATCAGCTTAGTCTGTTCAGTTAAGAGTTAAAGTTTTAAAGTTAAAATTTGAAGAAAATTTTAAAGAGGTTTATTCACCCCCCCCCCCCCCCCCCCCTCTAAACCTCTTCTGACCACTTGGGACCAACATATGTTATTGTCACTTAATATATACAAGAAACTTAACATATACAAGAAGTAACAAGTTTAACCTTATCACTTAATATTTTGTACAAAATTCAATTTTCTTGTAGTGTAGCCATGCAAGTCAACTTTCTTTAAGTCAAGTAGTTGTTTGGAACTTTTTTATATATGTGGTCAAAAGTAGGTAGGTACAAGAGAACCTTAAATTTTCCAATTATGATATAAAAGAATTCATAATGATCAACGTTTGTTAAATGGTATTATTAGTAGTTTATATTAATTAAATTTTTTTTTTTGTTGTAGTTAAAACATAAAAAAAAATTCGTGTTCATTATTGAAAAGACTTCCCCCACTGATAATTTTGGAAAATCCATCGAAATTTCACCTTTTTTTAGTATTGTTTTAGCAACAACCTACTGACAATAAATACTGACACAATAATTTAATGACAATTTTTTTATTATCACTTATTGGATGTCACTAAATATCAATAGGGATAGTTTTTTTTTCCAACTCTTGTCACTAAATGTTTATGAAATCACGATATCTAGGTTATTGTCACTTAATAAATACAAGAAATAACAAGTTTAACCTTATCAAATAAAATTTTATCACAAAATTCAATTTTCTTGTAGTGTACGTAGCTATGCAAGTCAACTTTATTTAATTGGTCAAGTAGTTGTTTAGAACTCTTTTATATATGTGGTCAAAAGTAGGTAGGTACAAGAGAACCTTAAATTTTCCAATTATGATATAAAACAATTCATAATGATCAAAGTTTGTTAAATGGTATTATTAGTTTATATTAATTAATTTTTTTTTAAACATAAAAAAAAAAAATGATGCTCATTTTCGAAAAGACTTCCTCCACTGATAATTTTAGAAAATCCGTTGAAATTTCACCTTTTTCTAGTATTGCTTTAGCGACAACCTAGTGACAATAAATATTGTCACCATAATTTAGTGACAATTTTTTATTATCACTTATAGGGTATCACTAAATATCAATAGTGACAGTTCTTTTTTAATTCTTGTCACTAATATATTTATGAAATGACAATATCTAAGTTATTGTCACTTAATAGATACAAAAAGTAACAACTTTAACCTTATCACATAATATTTTATCTATGCAAGTCAACTTTATTTAATTGGTCAAGTAGTTGTTTGGAACTATTTTATATATGTGGTCAAAAGTAGGTACAAGAGAACCGTAAATTTTCCAATTATGATATAAAAGAATTCATGATGATCAAAGTCTGGTAGATGGTATTATTAGTTTATTTTAATTTAATTTTTTTATATATGTGGTCTAGCTCCGCCCCTACTAGGGAGGGTAGTATTTGCCTACTCTAAACAATCATTCAATTGGAAGTTAGTTTTATACTAAGGCATACAATTCACTATTCGATTATGCCATTTAATTTTACGTCATATTCGCAAACATGAATATTGAAAAGCTCGACACTCATTTTATTTCCCAAATCGAGCCAATTAACCAGTCAAATGCATTTTTGAGTAAACAATGAGTGATAAATAGAGCTTATTGCTAAGTTTATTCTCATTTGGGGTTTATTTAATAATGAGTTGGGAGCAGTACGTAGTTGCAGATATGGAGTAAGTTTGACTATATTGCAAAGTATTACAGAAATCGTCAAATATTCAAAACACAACGCACGCAATTTTGAATGGACCAACTGAGTAGAAGACTTGTCGTAGTTATCATCTCGTTTGATCAAACGCGTCTACTTATATATTACGTCCGTCCCTTTTTCTCTATTACTTATCTTTTTACGTGAAGTTTTAAGTAAAAGTTAAAAATATGAAATTTTTAAGTATTTTTAAATATGTGTGTTTAGAATTAGTGGTGCTAAATCATTAATTTATGTATAACAGTATTTTTGATAAACAAAATTTTATTTTTGGAATCTTAATTCACTACAAAAAAATTGTGCTTAAGTGACAAAAAATTAAGTGATAATGTGGAAGTTGTCACTCTTTGTATGCATTTAGTATAAAAATATTAATTTTGTGCCCCCAGGGCATATCTCCAACTGGCTGACCAACAATTCATAAGCCTTGCTCCAGCGACAAGGGTGGGGGTTCGAATTCCATTTGGAACTTGGATGGAAGCATTTATATGGGTCTATCTAAGGGTCATTTGTGGTGAAGACCCCTTTGTGCGCAGAGTGTACAACAGTATGGTGGGATCCCGAGGATTGGTGGAGGCACATCCTGCGATTTACATCCTTCAGGATTCTAGGGCAATAGTTCTGAGGGTCCAGGATTAGTATAGTGTAAACTTGTACACCTGAGTTATCAAAAAAAATATAATGGTGACAATAGTGACAAAATATGTTTTTAAGTTGTCACTAATAGCTATTAATGACAAATATATGGTGACTTAAGTTGTCAATATTGACAATTAGTGACACCCTTTTAGTATTCCTCAAAAAAAAAAAAAAAAAAAAAGTGACACTATTTTAGTGACAACCTAATGACAATAAATATTATCACTATGGTTTAGTGACAACTTTTTTATTGTCACTTTTGGGGTATTGCTAAAGGTCAATAGTGACAACTTTTTTTGCAATTCTTGTCAATAGTATATTTATGAAAACCATTTTAGTGACAATATTTGAGTTCTTGTCACTTAATGTATACAAGAAGTGACAACTTTAACTTTGTCATATAAAATTTTATCACTAAAATTAATTTTTTTTTTAAGTGATTTGGGACATCCTAAAAAATAAAATTTTTGGACAAAGGAAATATAAAATATATTGTAGTTCCCGGTCAGGTGATTTGTTACTATTTTAATAGTATTAGTCAACTATAAAAGTAAGTGAAAAACACATCCCTTTTAATTGGTTAAGACCAATGTTATTACTGATAGGGAATAATTAACTGATACATGGAACGCCACTCGTGGACCCGAATTTTTCGGGCCTATTAGACTTGACAATTCAAGTGCTCGCCTAAGCAAGGGCCCCATAACATTTTGAATATCTTTCTTTGGCCATTTATTAATAATAAGAATTATTAATATATGGCAGATTTAATTTTATGATGCGAAATGAGGTAGGGTATAACATTTTGACTAAACTTGGGGGTTTTTTTATTTCTCTTAATAAGAAGAACACAAACATTGTCGAACTTGATTATTGACCCAAGCATGCGCAAATGACTCAAGTTTCGGTTATCTTAATGAAATTGGAAAAATACTGAAATTTTATTAATTTTATGAGAATTGTCTATTGCGTTTCATGAACTGAAAATTGTACCATTAAAATATTCTCTTTAAGTGCTTTCCAGTCATATATAGAAGATGAAATTTGGCCTTGTAATGAAGTAGTTATGGAAAAATTAAGAATATGTTCAAATACTTCCTGTTCGAGCACAGTACGTGCAAAAAAAAGGCAATTTTGGCGACTTTATGGTCACGTGGTCGTTTCTGTCCAAAAAATTGATGGTCATAACAAATGTGTCAAAAGGCCTTCAACTTAGGTATTAAATGTGTCTTTTTTGAAGGTTTGATGCTAAATGTATAAAATAGCTAAAAATCTGGTATCAAAAATTAAATTTTACCCCTTACACGTGCAAAATTCGTGCCACTTAATAGACACATGCCGCCCACGTAATGAATCCATTTAAAAAATTGACGGCTAGATGAAAAGTATTAAAATAGCCTAAATTATTATATTAAATATATTTTTTCAGAAAAATTAATGTCAAATGTGTAATTTTATTTTATGCAAGTATTTAAGAAAGGAAGCCTTTGAAAACCCATCACAAAAAGAAAATAGCAATAAGAATAATATATTAATTACATCCTTATTCTCACCTGACGTACGTGACGGCTAAAATTCAAAGTCAAGGCAAGTTTCGATTTTTATGCTTAAGAAAGCCGACATTTTGATTGTAAAAGGCTGATCCAATTCCTCTGACTATATATTGAGTAAACTTTGATCTAGAATCTTCACAAACTTCAGACTACTTTTCTCATCAAAACTTCGCTCAATTCTTGCAACGTAAAAACTCAGCTTAATTAGCTACACAATATGTCTTGGCTAATTGATCCAAACGTTAATCCCTACGGCTACATTGGAATGGCCCGAAACCCGGATGGCTCAATCACTCGTATACCCGATTTTTTTCCTACCGCTCCTCCTTCCTACAAACCGGCAGACCTAAATAATCTTCCCGTTCTAACCAAAGACATTCCCATCAACATGGAAAAGAAAACTTGGGCACGTCTCTATCTTCCCGAGACCGAATTCAATTCCGTTCCGGCCAAAAAATTACCACTTATTATCTACTACCACGCCGGAGGATTCGTCCAAGGTAGTGCAGCAACACTTTTGTTCCAAAACTTCTGCTTTTGGATGGCTAACCAAGTCTCAGCCATCATAGTGTCAGTCGAATATCGTCTAGCACCGGAGCACCGCCTTCCCGCGGCTTATGATGATGGAATGGAAGCGTTGCATTCGATCAAAACCACCAAGGATGAGTGGTTGGCTAACTATGCTGACTTGTCAAAGTGTTTTCTCATGGGAACTAGCTCTGGAGGGAACTTAGTGTATCATGTGGGTTTACGTGCGGCTGCGTGTGTTGATGATCTGGCCCCGTTGAAGATCCAAGGGTTGATATTTCATCATCCTTTTTTTGGTGGGACCCAGAGGACTCTGTCTGAGGTGAGATTGAATAACGATAAGGTTTTACCTCCTTTGTTGATGGATGTGATGTGGGATTTGTGTTTACCTATTGGAGTTGATCGGGATCATGAGTATTGTAATCCGATAGTTGGAATTAAATCTAAGATTTTGATGAAGGTGAAAGATCAAGGATGGAAATTGTTGGTTATTGGGTGTAATGGGGACCCACTTGTGGATCGACAAATTGAATTTACGAGAATGTTAAAAGATAAGGGATTAGATGTGATTGATGAGTTCAGTGATGGAGGTTGTCATAGTTTTGAGTTTATGGACGAATCTAAAGCTAAAACTTTATTTGGTGTAGTGAAGAATTTTGTACATTCTATTATGTAGATCATTTTAAGTGTTTTCCTTTTGAATAAATTATTGGTTGGGACTTCATAGTTAAAGATTTTGATTCCGAGTATCTGATGTTTATCTCATTGAGATAATTCAAATATATCTTATTAAACATTTGATAATTTACATGTTGGGACTAGAACAGAGTAGGAGTTGCACAATTGGTACCACCATTAGCCATGTGCGTAGCTCGTGGCGTGATACAAAACTAAATTTTTGTATATGTTATCATAATGGGTTTTTCGCATTTTGCACCCTGGAATTATAGGGTTTTGGCACTTTGCATCCAGGAAATATAATTCATTTGGCACTTTATACCCTAGTGTGTGTTTTAGTGAGAAAATTCATTGATAAAAAAGTAGAATAGTTATTTTCAATTTCAGGGTGCAAAATACCAAAAGTCCAAGGGTGATACAAAACTAAATTATTGTATATGCTATCATAATTAGTAATTTAAAAATTAACCGAAAATAATTGTAGATATATTAGAAAAACTATCATGTGATGAAATTTTTTAAAAAAAAAATACATCTTCTAATGGTAAGTATTCACGGGTGGATTTTATAGATTGAGATATATCTTAGTTTGGTACCATTTCCATTGTCGGAAAATAACTTTGTTGAAGAATTTTTGGGCTTGACATTTTCCACTGCTAGCCCACGTTAATTAACTAGTGTTCATTCATTTCCATAGGCTTAATGGGCCATTCTTTGTTGAAGGATTTTTGTGATTGACATTTTCCATTGCTTAGAGTTCGGCTTAATGGGTCATTCTCTTTTAAAGGATATTGGGCTCAACTCTTTCAATGATTTGAATTTCTTATATAGAAATAGAACTATGTAGTTTAGAATGTGGGAAATTGTAAGTTATAAACGGATTAAATGCAAAATAATCCCCTGTGTTATGCTAAACCTATAAGAAATTATTCTGTGAAATTTTTATTGGGTCAAACTTCCTTGTATTTTCAAAAATTCTAAAAAAAACACCCAATTTGTAAAAAATAGGTGGATCGACATATTTTTAAAGCACTTCAAGTTGGTCCCTACAACTTCACGTATATATTTTTAAATGATTTCTTGAAAAATATCGATAAAAAAACTACCTATTTTTTACAAATTGGATTTTTTTTGCGGGGTTTTTGAAATCACAAGAAAGTTTGGCACAATAAAAATTTCACATGATAGTTTCTTGCAGATTTAACATAACACAGGGGAGTATCTTGTATTTTCCCCGTTATAAACAACTTAAAACTAGATCTACGTTTCGCCTCTTCGTTTATTTATGGAGTCAATTTACACATGTAGTAATAATTAATGAAACTTAAAATTATATAACAAATCCCTCTCAAAAAAAAATAAATTATATAACAAATCGTATATGATTCGAATATCGTTGGTGTGAAACATTAGTGGCCTAAAATAAAAAAGAAACATTTGTGACATGTTTGTTTGGCATTTGAAAGAGTAATTTGTGAGAGTGGTATGGATTTGTGAAATAATATCGATGTAATATTATTTATTCTGATTTTAAGAGAGTGGTTTGGAAAATAAGGTGAGTGTAGTTTTTTTAGAGGAGATTAGGTTGTAGTTGTAAGATGTGTAAGACTTTTATGTCAAATTGTGTTTGTTATGTGAGATAAGTTGTGTAATAGATATATTTTTTTTTATGTCAAATCAAAATAGAGATTATGTAGGTTTTTTAGAGAAATTTTTTTTTGTTTGTTTGGCTTTTGAAGAGTAGTTTGAGAAAATTAATACTCCGTAGATGATAATGTTGATGTGTTCGACTTTAATAAACTTCAATTGGCTAAATCTAACATAGTGTTATGCTAGCAAAATAGTCTGTAAGCCTTGGGTCAGGTCGGGCTGACCGATTTAGCTCGTATATACCTAATAAGATATTATACATTACAAATAACAGTCAGGGATAAAATTGAAACATTTTAAAGGCAATGACTTAATTGTAAAATGTGACAAATTTAAAGAGATTTTGTAATACCCAATACGCGAGGAGAATTTTCGTAATTATGTTTTACCACAGGAATATCCGTAATTTTCCCTATTTAATATATGTTGGGTTGAGATATGGTAAAATTTACATTAGTAAGTCTTAACCGTGCAACAAAGCACAAAGTGAATTTTGTTTACCTCTTACTCAAGAATGTAGTGAAGCTCGCCGCAATACGAGCAACATATTATGGAGGAGTTAGTGGAAATTTATGTTCAAGTTACTTAAAAAATGGTATTTTAACCTATATAATTTTATAATTTTATAAATTTTCACATTGCTTTTCTGTCATCTTTAAACTTACGAAAATATGAATTGATTAAATTAGCCTTATTATATGTGGCTCTTTACCCACCTTCCCCGTGTTGTAATAAATACGATAATTTACCCTCATATATTCTGATAAATGTTATTTTACCATCTATGCTACATAAACATTTTTCATTTGCATTCTCGATTTCAACGAATGAATTACACTCTACAACTGAAAAAAATAAATTATCCTTTCAAAATTTTCATATAAGATAAAATAAATTTTTTCAAATCACAAAAAATAAATTGAACAAAGGGATAAAAATTTGAGGCAAATGAAAATTTCTAAAACGACAAATATTATGGAACAAAGGGAGTAATTTTTATAACCGATATTTTGGTTGCCCACTTATCTTTATTCAATCATCAATAGATTTGTATCTAATCGTTTTCCATCGATGGAAAAGATGAAAATTTTGATCCATGATCAAAATACAAGCAAAAAAAAAAAAAAAATTAATTATGGAAATATAATCCGAAAAAGATAAAAATAGAAATAGTCCCTAGGCTTCTAGTATACATAGCAATGAAAAAGATAAATACTTGAATCAATGAAGATAATTAAACGTGTACCTCTTTGTTTGTATCAAGATTTTGTTGTTTTCTTTACTAATTTGTGAGCATTTTTAGATACATCATACTTTATCTCTTTGAGGAAACTTTCAAAGATAATACTAGTATAATAATGGACAAATATTAGCAAAACAAACAGGAACATAGTTTGTTTTCTTTCAGTCAAATAAAACAAGAGTTTATATGTATGTTGCATTGTTAATTATGTGGCACAAAAGGACAGATCAGACCATTCATGTGATGGGACCCATATGTAGAAGAAAATCTCTTGTTTTTACAGCAAATCCATTACATTACATGTTCTTGCTCTGGCCAATTAGCAAACGACATGAGATCCTAAATTGTAGTTAAAGATAATGTCAAATTAATCTGGATTCGATTCGATCGGGATTCTCATGGGAAGGAAGATATTTGTCAACGTGCCTTATTGGAGATAATCATCTAATTTTTTTTTTTTTTTTTTTTTTTAACTTATTTTCTTAAATATTTTCTTTCAACATATATCAATTACCCGAACTATAGAAGTTATAGCTCCTAAAACAAGATATATTTATATATTACAAAGAAAATATTATTTTATTTAATCTAACTTTTTTACTTGCATAATTTCTAGTTTGGATAAATCATAGGTCTACCAATTAAATTACAGAAAATTCGATACTTTTGAAGATTTAAATGATATTTTGAACTAGTGAACCAAGTATAACATCAAAGTAATTTTCAGTATATTTTTAATATATCAATTTAAGAAACTACTTCTTGAACTAATGTGTTTCTACTTTCTACTAAAATTTAAAATTATTTTCTCAAGAAATCCAGTAATTTTCCGATAAGTGACAACAAATTCGTTCCAAGAAAAAATTGATCGAGTATACGTATGTAATTATAATAATCAATTTAATAATTTTTCGCATATCTTAATCATGTTTTAAAATCAAAATAAAAAATTGAAATTCTTACACCCTCCCCTCTCCCCCAACTTTATCTTCTTGCACATTATTTTTAGTTTTCTTTCCTCTATCTCGAGGTTGCGATAAGTGATCGCTCTACTGTAACACTAATTTTTTGCTGTTACAGTCGCACAATATATTTTACTGTAAAAATCAATACTGGACTTGCCAGTCACTGTTGATCAATGGTTGGGAACGTTGTCTAACGCCATAAAAACTTGGGGGTTTGTAGGTCCGGTTTATGTTGTTATTTATTCTTTTAATTAGATTTTAAGTTTAATTTTATGCAAAAGTTACAATGACTTCAACTATTTAATCCATGAATTTGAGTTGCCCTATTTTAGTCATTAATTATATACAAATTTAGCAAAAACAACAATTTTATTCAATTCCTTAAACCAAAATGAAAATGTCCTATTCACTCGCTATTGTAATGCATGAACATCAAAATAGAGGAGAAGACAAGAAGAAGGGTAGGCCAGGTGGAATCTTGCCACAAGTGTCGTGTTATGTTAGGAAATTGCAGTGACAAAACAAAATACCATTACCCACATAAGTTTGATTTAGTGCGAAAAAATATACAGCAGAGCAGAGCAGAGCAAAACAGAGCAAAACAGAGAGACAGATACAATTGGACCAATTGCAAAGAAACAAAACGTTTCCACGTGAAGCCGGGCCTTTTGGAGAGCTATCAGATGAAAGTGACAATCATGTAGTATTTCTTGTTTTTTATAATTATTGTTTTTATTTATGGCGGCTGTATATATTTGATGAGAAATTCTTACACATATCGGGATTTATCGAATTAAAAGTAATCAAATAATAAGTGTAATACACTTGTTTTGTGATAGAATAAATTAACCAATCACAAAACAAGTGCAATACACTTATTCTGTAGTTAGATGGATTTGGTCAAGCCAGAATCGGAAAAGAATTTTCTATATTTGCTTTATTTCATTTTTACCATTTTAGATATGTACTACCCCAGATTCAAATTTTTTTTCTTTGAACTTTACCTCGGATTCAAATTAATTGCCACATTTTGTCTTTTCACACTGATTAAGAAATATATTAACTAGTGATTTTTTCAGAATAAAATTACCGTAATTGATCTTTGTGTACTTTACTTTACTCGATAAATTCAGAAGTAAAAAAGGGTAAAATTAAAAAAAAAAAAAAAATAAGATTCATTGAAAAATCAAATGTGACAGTAATTTGAAACATGAAAATCGTGCAAATTTGAAATAGAGGGATTATTACCTCACATTTTCAAATTTCCATGTGTATTAGATTTGAGCTCAATCATTATTACCAAACATAATTTAATCAACCCAGACGTAAACCAATTACTATATGGACTGAATTTGATCCCTCATAATCCTCATCTAGACCAAACTTACCCAAAAATAATATTTTTACATGTTCGTTTAGGTAAACATAACTTGATCAAACCAAGACCAACCCAATACAAACCCTTTTCTAATCTAAGCAATTTTGTATTTGTCAATTTTTTACCCGAATCGCTTTTAATTATAAAACTAAAAGTAAAAAAAATCCCGCCATAATTTAATTTGTTGGTACTTGGGGGGATGGGTTTTGTAGTAAAAGCCGAAAATAGCGACATGAGTAAATAAGGTTCTTATTTTACGTGGGGACTCGTACTCTCATCCACATCCTTAAAGACAATAAGCAAAACAAAATGAAAAATATTTGTGTTTATAATATCATAGGAAAAAGAATGTTGCAGCATGTAGGACAAACAATAGGACAATGTCGTCGTATTTGTTCGCAACAATCTTCCAAAATTCCATAAATATATACTAATATAAGTACCTTGCCAATAGCAAAATTAGAATACACTTTCCAAGAATCCACTAGAACGTACATCCAAAGCACTATCAACCCTAAATGGATTCTAGTTCATGATTCATTTTGTGGGTCATGTTTTTTCTCTTGGATTTATTTTTTTAAACTTTAGAATATCAATCCCAATTATCAAAAGTAGGGTTTGAATTATCTTTTCGCCCCCGAGTTTAGCCCTATATATCCTGTTTGACCCTTTTCATTTCATTCTAACATTTGGTTAACAAGTTTTCATGCAATCACATTGTTGAACTAACTTGCTTTAGTCATGCGGTTACGTTCAATTAGTCCAAAAGTTTAACATGCTAGAAAAAAGTGGCGTTTAAGCATAAAATTTCTAGTTCACGTACTCCTCCAATTACATGATGTATTTATACGGTGTTGCACACGAGGTCAAATCCGAAGTGAACTAGAGTAATTAAGAAAGTCATATATAAATAATCGTCTACATATTATATATGATTTAACATATGGAATTACAAAATTGCCTCATCAACTCTAACTTATTACCTATGTACACAATTCCATGTCTATTCTGCCCTCGATTCGATTATCATTTGTGTTGCTTCATTAATAAAACCTTAATCATAAGAGAACATAGATTAAACTATGATTAAATCAAGAACATAGACAACATAGGATATATCATCCATTTATTAATCACTAATGTTGTTGTTGTAGAAACCAATTTGAGAATGTTTGGAGTGTGTTCATATCGGCTCTATAGTGCTTCTGAGTAAACTCAAGCAGGTTTTTCCATCTAAAATCTGGATACATTCTTGGGTAATTGGAGTCCACCAATTCAGGTGGTGGGGCCACTACCTTATCTTTGTTTGGACAAAGAAAGAAAGCCAAAGATTTCCTAGTACACTTGTTGTTCACCACTGCCCTGTGCAAACAACTTTTGTATCTCCCATTTGAAAGTGCCTGTCCATTCCAAACAAATAAAATTAACTTCAAAAAAAAAAAAAAAAAAATTTACTAAAAAAACACTAAGTATATCAGTGGACGACATAAATAGGACATCAACGATGACATATATTTGTGGTGTTAGTGATGTCATGTTTATGTTGTCCGCGATGCCCTATTTTTTGTAGCAAGTGATTATCATACGTACCATGAAAGTGTCGCCTATGTTGACAACAAAAGCGTTAATGTTTGGCGTAATGGATTGCCATTCATCGTCCACGAATACTTGTAGTCCACCAACTGTGTCTTGATGAAGAATAGTAAGTGATGTTGGATCACAATGAGGTCCGGTCCCTAATGCTTGATCCGGTTTTTGGCATGGTGGATAATAGTTCAGTCTCATTATCGATTCGTTTTCTTGAAAAAATTGTTTGAAATGGTCGCGATTAACTCCAAGGCTCATTCCCAATAGTTCCATGATGCCTAGAGAGAGTTTGCTCATGGCATCGCAATATTCTTGATATACTTTCCTGTAATTTGCGATTTATTAGATGTCACACATATGCATGTATTGATGAATATTTATGTATTTTTATTTTATAATAGAAATATTAAAGTGCCCGAGAAAAGAAAGAACTTTTAATAAGTAGCTTTACACGTACCCTAAGTGTGCAAAATCACCACCCAATGTGTTTTGGAAGTATTCTTCCACGACGTGGGATGAGTCCTTTTGTGGGGAGTATTCAAAAGAAAGAGTTTCTTTCCATGGAAGCTTGGTTGAGAATCTTCCGGTGAAGCTACTAGCATAACCACAATGTTCACCAAGTTTCCTTTGAGCCTTTTGCTTCTCATGAAGTGATTGTTCAAAGAAACAATCCATGTAACGATGAGCGTCGGATATGAGTTTAGCATGAACACCATGGTTTACTACTAAAAAGAAACCATGCTTTCGACAAGCCTCGCCTACGAGCTGAGACGCACGTGCGGAGGCGACAGGGTTGCCAGAAAGGAAGCCGTCTAGGTCGATTAGCGGAACTTGAAGTTCCGGAGTGTTTGGGCTAGGCTTTTCGTGATCGGGCCATATGAATTGTGGTGGTATGTTGGGTTGGTGTTGTAGTAAACTTGCATCGAAAATTAGTGATTTTTTAAGTTCATCTTTGTTCTTGATTGTAGGATGAGGAATTGAGGGTTCACTTGTGATCATACAATTAATAGTCATTGCATGAAATTTTTAGTAAGTTTTGGAGAGAAAGATGAAGTATTTAGTTACAAGAGGAATGAGAATAAGAAGTAATTTTTGAGAGAGTTGTGATAGAAGAAAAGCCAATGCCGTTCAATTGAAAATTTTGTGAACAAAACTTGGAATCTTTATAGTCTCCCTTTCCCAACACAAAAAACAAAAGGCGGAATGGATGTCTAACTCAACCTCACATTTTTAATGTCACGCTTTAATTTCACAATTATACTTATAATAATATAATACGATTATATACAAGTGTCCCGATTTAAAATATACATGTGTCACTGCAAATATAAATATATAAAAAATTCATGTTAAAATCAGACTTCTTGAATCCCAAATATTTACATAGCGACTGTAATGCATATGCTTTATTGTTAGACAATATTTCTAGTAAAACGATCAATCACAGAACAATTGCAATACTATTGTTTATTTTGTTATAAGATGATCAATTCAAGTCAAGTCGAGTCAAGTCTGAAATATTTACATAAAAAAAAAAAAAAAACGTCATGTCTGAAGTATAATTTTTTGTTGTTATGTGATATGGAATGGAAGTGGCATAAATAAAATTTTGCCAACAAAAGGAGATTATTTGCAACAAAGGGCTTGATGAAAAGTGTTATTTCAAAAGGGGGCTTCTATTTGGATGATATTGGACAATGGTCCATCCTATTTGTTTGTTTGTAACGTCGACAGATAATCATTTCCCGATGGGTTTTGGCGTTTCTTTTGGTAGGAATGAGTAAAAACAAACTTATCTGAAATCAGATCAAACAAATCTTAATTGGTCTTAGCAAACTTTTTAAATAAATTTTATTTTTGGTTAATGACAATATTGCTTTGCATGCGTTGGATGGTGATGCTTCGGAACTTGAAGAGTTATAGTTGGATCGACCTCTTTGATATTTTAGTATCACATATTTCCATAAATAGAAAAGTATTTCAATTGAATTATTTAAAGGTCTATAATTCAGTTTAACATTCTATATCATATGGATATAGGCATATTACATCTTATAAAATAAAAATATTAAATGACTATGTTCATTTCATTGGAGATTATAATTTACGTGTCGAAATTTGAATTTAGAGGTCAGAATAATTACGTAAAAAGATAAAATTACTTTCATTGCATATACTATCTAATCTTATGTTTAGGAAATCAAATTTCAAGAAATTCAAAAACTGAATAATATATACAGGAGTTAAATTGATCCACATAAAACATAAAATAACACATAAATAAATTGATTTGCATAAAATAACAACTAATTTACATAAAATAGCGCAGAGATCAAAAGAATTTTTCATAAAATAAAATTCCCTTTTGTTCTAAGGTTTGAGAATAGGACAAATACGATAAGATACTTCTTAGAAAGATAGGAGGTATATTGTCGTTTATCTTATCACATTTGCGTAAATTAAGCATTATACTATATAAATTACCAATGACTCAAAAGAATAGGATATGATCAAGAATGAAGAATCTTTGGCCGATAGTAAAAATAATCTTATCTATACAGATTCAGTTTTAGTTAATTTTATGCACCAATTATCGACATCAAATCCAGGACCCAGCTAAGGTTTAAGTATTAATTAAGAATAATTATAATTCTTTAATTCGAAACTGATTGAAATGGGACTCCCATTAAATTTTTTTTAGAACCCAACAGAGAAAATTATAAAAATTTATTTGTTGCTTTGGAGGATAGCACACGGATTAAGAAACATAATAAATAATCATTTTTAACTCAAAAATCATAGCATTAATAAGAAAAATAAAATTGGTAGAAAAAAGTAATTTTAAATTGAAATCCCAAAATAACAAATAAAAGTAAACATTTTTTTTTTTGGTCAAAGCGACAAATAAAAAAAAAAAAAAAAAAAAAACAGAGAGAGTACATGATTATGGATCTGATGTATCTGGTATAAATAAGATGATTCATAAATCGAAATATGTGGAATGAATATGAATTTTAATCGATTCATTTCATTCAAAATTTGAATTCGCGCGGTAATAGCTATATATATATAATTTTTTTTTTTGTAATCATAATTAGCAAATATAATGTTTGACAAAAAGACTAAAATGATCTAATAACTAAAGTGTACTGACAAGTTTATTCTACATGTTTTCGTGCCGGTAATTTTACTCCACGGCATATCATGTGCTCGATTATTTAAGGGTACAAACTTTGAAAGTAATAATTGCATATTTACCGCCAAATTTAGAATTTTAGCATTATGGAAAAAATTTAAAACTAATAATAGCATAAGTACCTACAAATATTAAAATTGAAACATTTTGGCTAGCATGTTTACCCTTCCAAATTAGGAATTGAACATTTGGATTAAATTTTAAAAACGATAAATGCATATCGATTTGAGGAGTTTTCCAAAAAAATTGGATAAACTGTTTTTTTACTACAATAAATAAAATACTAGCTGAATAGTAATCATTCTACGAATTCATTTATTTAATTAATCAAAATATTATGTACAACTATTTAAATCTAGAACTTCATTTTTTTGTATTATTGAAACATAAATGGGTATTTCTAAATTTCATGAAAAAGTAATTGAATTTGAATAATTGATAATTTAAATGGGTATACCTATTTAATTAAAATACAATATTCCGTATTTTATTAAAAGATATTTTTAAATCTTGTACAAGAATAAAATGATTTTTAGTTAAAAGTTTATGGATCATTTATATTACATCAACTATTTTATACATATTGAAACTTTATGAAATATTGGGGGTGGGGTTAAATATGCAATTATCAGTTTTAAAATTTAATCAAAACATCCAATTCCTAAATTTTGGGGTTAAATATGCAATAGTCAATTAATTTTAAGTTAAGTCTAAATGTTCAATTCTAATTTTGAGTGTGAATATGTAGTTATCAGTTTTAAATTTTGATCTAACATGGAGTAATCAATTTTATAATTCAATCAAAATACTCGATTCTAGATGGGGGTGGGGGGGGGGGGGGGGGTGTTGGGGTTTGTTAAATATTCAACCATCAGTTAAAAATAAGACAAACTACTCTTGCACAGAATTATAGGAAGAAGGAACACAAGAAAAATGTCAGTAATAATTAATAACTCCATGGAATTCACCATAAGATAAGAGTAAAATTACTCAACTCGTTACTCAATGGTGCTGGACATTCTAACTTAGTGTGTGGGTGACAACAGTTGATGTGGCACTCAAATTGAGTGTGCGGGTATAGTAACAATCGAATATCGTGGGGTCTTGTGTGAATGTATTATAAGGTTAGGGTATGCGCCTTTCCTGATATCAATTGATTTTGGGGAAACTGTTAGTGCCTAAGGTCCTACTAGTGGTATCAGAGTCAAGGTTGCATTTTCAATTCCCAGCATGAGCAATTGTACGTTGAGGGGAAGATTATTGGGCACCCTAACTAAGTGGCACTGAAATTGAGTGTGTGGGTGCAGTCACAATTGAATACCGTGAGCGTTTGTGTGAATGCACTATATGGCTCGGGTATATGTATTTTCTAACACCAATTGATTTTAGGACAACTGGTAGCACCTGAAATCCTATAAATAAAGTTCACCAAAGAGATAAGAGTAAAATCACTCTAACTTGTCACTCAGTAAAATCCATCAAAGAAATAAGAGAAAAAAACTAGGAAAAATCTCTCTTCACCATGATAATCTTAATATTATTATTAATCTTAAAATTTTGAATGCTAGCATGGACAACTCCCATGAAATAGATTCATATATGAAAATTAAATATTATGCATACATGCATGAAGTCAATGGACACACATCTCATTTATAACTACTAGGTCAATGCATATGAATTAAATTAAGATGCATTAATTAAGTTTTTGTAGGCAAATTTTGCCAGACGCTTCTGCTACGGGACAACTCGTCCTCGAGTTTTGTTAATTGTCTTTTGTTAATTTAGTTTTGCCTATGGCTTCAAAAAATGTTGAGGTGGTCCGCATTGGTAACTAGTTTATTTTAATAGAGCAATCACTTGTTGGTAAACCTTTAATAAAAATTACGTGTGAAAGGACATCGTCAAGAACATCACAAAGGTTAGAAATTGATAATAGCAAGGAAAAAAAATCTTACCTAAAAATTATTAAGAATTCACCACACTATCAATTGTATTTATGTCATGCTTTCAAAACTTATAGCTTGATAAAAAATTTACCACATGATATATTTAAGAATCTTCCTTGCCCATAATAGTGTGTATTATTATATTTTTGTCATAAAAACTTTAGTGATTGAGCATTAAATATGTACCATATATAGCACTTTATAAGGTACATATACATATACTTTGAAAAGAACTTAAAAAAAAATCATTCAAGTAAACATGTGTCCCAAAAAAAACATAGATCTTTGTCGACTCTTTTAAATAATTGTGTTGCAGTTGACCTAATTAAATAATTTCGGTGGTGAAGGATTGCAGCTGGGATTTTTTGGCTATAGTTTCTGTTCCACATGACAATCTTTTCAGATGGCTTTGTTCCCCAACCTCCTACCTTCAATGTTATAAATTGTAGCAATTAGTGCCTATCAATACATATTTTATTTTCGAAAGAAATACATAAATTAAATAATTAATATCACGAGTGGTTCCACCATGGAATGGTACATGCAACTATATGCTAACAATCTTGTCGTGGATTTATATGATAATAATGCAAGAAAATATATTGAAACCTAGCAAGTGTCCATAAAATGTCACACACTTTATCACGTATGGCTAAACTAAAGTCTACTATCTAGCTACACAATTATTCCAACTTACCCCATGTTATCCATTTCTAGGGTTTTGTTTGTATTGTACATGTAAAGGAATATTAATTTGGTTGGAACTAGTATTTTAGAATAAATGTAAGTTTAGGGTCTTAAATGTACAACGTGGCTAACCAAATCTTAGACGTGCATGGATTAAAGTTTCGTTTTCGATGTATGTTTCGGTGAGCTCAATATAGGAAACTTTTCGACAAATTTTCAGAAACGTTTCGAAAAAATTAGGAAAAATTATGAAGAAAGTTATTAAATTAAGAAAAAGAGAAAGTTTCAAGGCAAATATAGAGTTTCGAAAATACACCTTATTTTTGTTTCAATTGATTCAAAAAAAGAATTTTTTCGAAGTTTTCGACAGAAAATAAGGAAATTTTGATCCATTCATGTGCACTTGATAGTTATTGAGTTCACTTATCTTTATTTATATATATATATATATATATATATATATATATTGATAATTTAGATGTCTAAGATTACACTAGACTAATTCTAGACCAGAATCCTTGTCCTAGAATTCTGAAGGATGTAAATCGCGGGAATTTATGTATATATTATTAACTTGACTTGTTGATTTTTTCTAATCATCCAAGAAAAAAGAATAACTAAGGTTCGGTTTAATTGACGCCCAAATTTTGACTTTTACCCTTTTGATCGTGGCTAAGTAGGTTAGAGTGTCATGCTACGTAGAATATGTCGCATATGATCGTTTTCATCTATATTCTAGTGTTTAAATCGATCAAGCCATATTAATAAAAAAAAAAAAATCGATCAAGCCCTCGACAAGTTTTTTTTTTTTTTTTTTTTTCTTTTGAGATGGTGAACATTATTGCATCAAGTCGTGAACAAGTTGAATTTTCCTTTATGTATTCACAATAGAGAGTCATGAAAATGACTTAATATATAGTACTATGACTAATCAACTAATGTCATGGAGAAATAAGACTACATAGATGATTTAATGAAAAATGGCCGGTCAAGATTGTACAACATTGTGAAGTTGTCACAAATTTGCCAACAAGGCCTAATTGGTAATTCGACATTTTGACCCATATGTAAGGAAAACCTCCCAACATATTACATATACGTACGTACACTCAATTTCTTGTTTATCTCAGATTCATGCACGAATGAATTGCATAATTGGTTTATTCTTAACTTATTGTGAACTAAAAAGGCATCATAAAACTAATTGCACTCGCCCCACCATTTTTCCTGAAAGAAAACAAAAATAAGAATCAGACCCACTTGGCCTATATATGGCGGCTTGTGTTAAGATACAGCTATGTTTTATATATATATATATATATATATATATATATATATATATATATATTTTCTTAGAGGTATGCTTTATATTTTCGGTACAACTTAACAATCGAATTTCTACGAAAAACTAGTATTGTTTCTTCTTTATTTTTCTCAAAGAGTATTCAAGCTTTTAGATTGAACCAGATCCAAAATTCAAAAGTCGAGATGGTACTCAAACTGCGTTATCAATAGAAGAAATTTTTTGATAAAGATATTCAATTTATTTTCTTTACATAAGCACACAAAATATAAAAGTACAACAAAATGCATTTTCACTACTGAATTTAAAATATGAAAAGTTAACTAAAAAACAATTTTGCAATACACGACGTTCTTTCAAAGAATAAAATTATATATGATGGAACTAATATATATCAAATTTTCTCAATACTTCTCTCCTAATTAATGTAAGTAATCAAACCATTGACAAAATTTTGATTTTCTATCTTATAAATCTATTTTTCCCAAACTTTATTACTTTATAAATTAGTAGGATAAATACCACAAATGATCCTCTTATCGTTATAAAATTTATACACAAAAAGACCATATAAATTAATGTTTACCCAAATTAATATCAATGTGCACTATGCTATCATAAGTTCTACACTTCTACTATTGGAGCATATTGTGCTTGTCTGGAGTTCATCAATTGAAGAAGAAGATCGAGTCTTTGGTTTCTAATTACGGCAGAATTAGGAATTAGGTATTAGGATATTTTCTTTTTCCTTCTATTTATTTTTCCTTATTTTATTTTGTATGTATTTTATGTTTCACGTTTTTTCTAGTTGTTAGGATTGTTCAGCACTTTTGTAACTACTTTCCTTCACCGACTTTGCAATTAGTATTTAAGGGTTCGATCCCTTTGTAAAGCATACACAATTATTTTTCTGGAAATAAAGTTTATACTCTTATTTTCAAATTCTCTCCCAAGAAATTCATCAACAAATTTACAGAATCATTCAATTCAAATTATGAAACTACAAGTTTCTAATATGGTATCAGTTAGTGCTTGATTACCGTTTCCGCTTCATCATCTCTCGATCATCTTCTCCAAATCTGTTATTGGAGTTCTTGAAATCTCCAGTTCTTTCCAATTTGGTTCTTATTGGAGTTCTGTCTCCATTTTTTTCCCCTTGAAGTTTTGCCTTCAATCTTCATTTTTTTCTTCAGCATAATCATGTCTGATTCCAGTGCTCCGATTACTTCTTCTACCACTGGAAGCACCCGTTCCAGATTACCCATGGAGGACCCCAGTAGTCCATACTTCTTGCATCCATCAGACGGCCCAGGCCTCTTACTTGTTCAATACAAACTCACGGCTGACAACTACACAACATGGGCTCGTTCCATGTCCATTTCCTTGAGTGTCAAGCATAAAATTGGGTTTATCAACGGTAACATCTGATCTTACGGGTTTTCGTTAGTTCGAGATGAGTGGTATAAAATGCTGTGCTAATGTATGTAAATAGAGATAAAAGATCAATAATATTATATTCAGAATGATTGAGTACGAATTACAAGAATTGAGAGTCCTATCCGAGCATTATTGGATGCCGTACGAGCTAGAGGGTGAAATACATATAAAGTAGCCTATACTATGCTTCCTAAGTAGTTCCGAGCAGCAGCCTCGGAGGAAGAGCACCTGGGAAGTTGTGTCGTCGTCATAAATGCTAGGGGTATTTATAGCCGAGTTAATGGGCTTTCTGACTCATTTTCAAGAGTTTCAGGCCTGCTGGCTTGGGCCTGGGCTCAGCCCAATAGTAACCTTCGACCTCGGATTCTCTTTATAGGCTCGGAACAGTTTACTTCAAACCCTGGCTTAGTACGACAATTCTGGGGACGGGAACTGGTATTACTCGATCCACATCGAGCTAGCGAGAGTAGGGGATCCAAATTACCCCTCATCAATACTCCCCCACTTCTCGAGCGTAAAGTGGAGCTTGCGCTCGAAGAAGTATAAGCTATGTTACACGCTGGGACGAGATGAGCCGTTCAGAATATGTTTCGGGTATGCCTCATTAAAAACCTAACTCGGAAAAACCCATTGGGATAAAAACCGAGCTAGGGAAAAAGAGTGCATATATAAGAAACAATATATCGGCATGTCGAGATGGTAACCTTGTCGTCCATTGTTTGCGTAGGACCTCTAAATCGGAATGTTCCTTATTGTAAATTACTGCGATGCTTCATTCAATTCCTTAGCGAATGCTTTCTTAATTTTCTGACCGCAACCTAAAAGGATCAATGGAATACCATGGGGACAATTTCCAAGGAACATGCCCCAAATTTTGGAAAGTGAGGGATCAAGAATGCAATTCTCAGAAGAATAACTTTAAATTTTTACCCAGAGTAAGTTCAACCGTCGCGGTTATTCGGGGACCTGTTTGCAATTTTACCTTTTTAACCCCATATATATATGTTGACTCGTTGAAAAATTACTTACAAACCACATACTTTCTTGAGCTCGGAGCGTTCGAGTTGAAAAAGCACTTGCTTTAGTATATTCGTTTCCTGATCCATAATGTCAAGTTCCAGAAGTTTAAGGGGCAAGAATAAGGTCGGAGAGAATCAAGAGTCCGATCCTTTGCTAAAGCTTGTCGACGATTACGAAGATGGAGAGTTTCATCAAGAAGACGAGGATGTTGATCCGACCGAAGATCTAGAGGAAAATGTGGTCGAGAAGCACAGCATCGGCGAGGGAGCCTTTGTTCGGATTTTTAAACATACGCTCCCTTCTAACGCCGCCATCTCAAACAGGTTAGAACTTCCTGCCGACCAAACTTCCTGTTATTTTTCAAAAAAGGATCGCGTTCATCTAGAGGCAGAGTTCGGGAAATTTCTTCCTAGGGGTTTTTCGATCGTCATCCCCTCTTACACCGAGCGTGCTACCGAGCCTCCTGCTGGGTGTCAAGCCTTCTACGAGAAGCAATTTTCTTGTGGCTTGCGTATTCCGTTTATTCCTCTTGTCCGAAACATTTTGACTTTCTTTTCGCTCTGCCCCGCTTAGCTTCTCCCGCATTCTGTTGCGTATATTATAGCATTCAGCGCTCTTATGGAGGAAAGGGGAAGAGGCCTCTTTTAGTAATTTTTGGCAGATATTTCGAATGGATCTGTGTAAGGGTTCGAATGTAGGATTTGTGTCCATTCGCCAGCGTTCAAAGCGGTCTATTCTTACGAACGTAACGACGGAGAAGATTAAATGATGGAAAAGAAGGTTCTTTTTCGTGAAAGGCCCTGATGTCCCTATATCAGAAGGTAGCTCGAAGACTAGACCATACCGGTGGGATGGCGTAAGTTCTTGGTCTTATGGTCGTCGTAGAATTAAAGAGACGCTCAACCATCGCCTTTCCGACGAGTTTCTCGAGCAACTGCGGTCCAACCCTTACCAAACCATGCTTCTGGTTCAAGAAGGTGTGTTGCGGTTGGCTGGGTTGAGCAAATGCGATTATCCTGCCCCAATGATCAAATACTCTTTTCCTTTATCCAATCAATCCTTCGAAGGATCCCTTCCGCAGCTCGGCGACTTGCCAGCTTCTGCTGCTCCGCCTCTCGCCCCTCTTTCTTTGGGTATGTTTTTAGTTTCTTCCTATTTCGAGGTGTGACAGATTAATTCTTCTTGTTTAAACTCATGTATACCTTGTGTTTTCTTTGCAGGTCGAATTGTTGAGAAGTTTCGACTGTCCGTTGCCGGCTCGGTTGGAGATATGTCATTCTACCTCGAGCCGTTACCATATACTTCCGAAAGAAGAGCGGATACAAGTAATTTAGGCGGAAATTCAATTGATATACCAGTTACAATTCCCGATCTGAGAGGGCTTGGTACTATGAGTTCCTTGAACTCTGCCACTGCTGGACCTCTTCGAACTCTGTTTTCCCCTGATACTTCTGCTCTTTCGTCCGTTGGTTATAGTCAACATTCCTGGAACCGGATTCTGGGTGTTCAGGAGTATGAGAAGCTCCAGAGTCGAAGGAGGAATGCTGACCATCCGGGACCCTCGAGGAGGGTAAAACCCTTTGGTGTGAGTTCTAACTCGGTTCCATGTCGAGAGGGTAGGTCGGAGCCCGATGTGGCAGATTTTATGGATGAACATTTCCACGGTAGCAGGGCTGCTGGATACCCTGAAGACGGGACTATTCAAACTGATCTGGACTCAGGTGGTGAGAAAGAATTCGACAAAGCCACTAGAGTTTATATGGCTAGTCGGTTTAAGCGGGATATGCTGCTTCAAACCGTCAAAGGTAATTTTGAGGTTCTGAGTGATTTCTCTCGAACGTATCATGAGGTAAGAATTTATCTTTTGAATATCTTTTATTTCTTTTAGAATCTCTAACATTTACTGATAACCGAAATTATCTCATAGGTCGGGGATTTGTTCGCTCTTCAAACCTATCGCTTAGCATTGCTAGAGCAGGAGTCGCATGACGCTCACGATGCATATGCACAAATTTTCGTTGAAAATCAAACCCTTCGATCTCAACTGGCAGAGAGTCAATGAGAATTGTCTCAAGTAAAGAAGGAGCTCGAGAAAACAAGTGCCCTCGAGGAAGAGCTCAAGAAAGTAAAAATCGAACTTGAGCAAGCGAAGCAAGATTCTGAGCGAGCATATGCCCAAGGCCGGGAAGAGGCTGTGATTCCAGCCATACGAGAATTTTTGAAGTCCCGTGTCTTAGATTCCTTAGTTCAAAGGAGAATGGGAGGGATTCTTCAAACGATCTTCTACAAAGGGGTTCAACAGCTAGTTTCGGTCAAGAAAATTCCAGATAACATGGACGAATATTTTCAATATATGAACCCTTATAAGAATGCTGAAGGGAAGGACTATAAAGCTTCCTCTTTACCCAAGGCAGATATGAATTGGCAGGATCATCAATTTGCCCCCTTAGTTGAGGAGTTTGGCATTCCGATGCCTAACCCAGATTTGCTCGAGCGGTCCGACGACGATCATCCATCTGCCTTAGGATAAAATGAAAATGTCGACGTAGAGGACGGATCGGATGAGGAGGATGATCGACCCTCTGATTAGATCGTTCCATTAGGCAGCGGTGATGAAGGTGGCGGTGGTCCGAACGCTGGGTTCAAGCGTGCTGGGGGAACGATTCATAGCCTTGTAGTTAGGAATCAAATGTATATATGCCCGTAATTCGTTTTTTCTTTGTAATCGGATTTGTTTTCTTTACGATCTGGTTCGCATGACTTGTAAATTCTTATCTTATAAACATTTTGACATCATTTGCTTTTCAAAGTTCGATATCTTTTCGCACTTTATGCTTGAAATTTATTTATTCCAAATGGAATCTTTCTTGAAAGTCGCGTCGATCCATTACTGTAATCATAGGGCGTAGTGCCTATAAATATAAGGATCTCTTCAAATTATTTACACGACACCTTTGTTTACAGAGATCAGAGCTCTCCCTCTATATTCTGCATTCTTCAAATTTTTTAACTCACTCCCCGTTTATCATGGAAAATATACTAGGCAAGGCTATCGACCCCAAACTGCTATTGGGTGGTTTGAAGAATAAAAATTCGTCCAAAGAGCAAAAGCCTGCCAAGGAGGCCAAACCCTCCAAATTCTCTTCTAAAACCTCCGTGTCTTCTCCAAAAGCTCCTAAAGGAGGGGAAAATAAGAAAGAGAAAAGCGCTTCATCGAAGCAAACTAAGGGCAACTCCAACAAGTCCATCTTGGATGAAGAGCTTGAGGCTGAGCTCGGGGGCTCCTCCCTGAAAGTTGTCGATTCTTCGAGTGAAGATCCTGTTAGGCAGAAAAGGCCTTATTCCGACGGGGTCACTCCCCTCGAGGCTTTGCAGAAGCTTGTTATTGGTAATAAGCCATACTCTGATGATTCCTCGGCTGTCCCCCCCACAGGAGGTTTTAGCAAAAAACCTAAGTTGGAGATTGGTGGAGAAGCTTCTGCTGAATCCTTGAGAATTGATAATCTTCCCGAACCCCGCGTTGATTCCGCTCCTCCGAAAGTTACTCCTTCCACGGCCAAGGAGTCGAAAGACGGGTCTACTTCTAAGGCTGACCCCATAGATAGTCTGTTGCGGGTTGACCTTACTTCTTGCGAAACCGACATGTCCAAGGAGAGAAATTTAGAAGAGTTGTTCCAATCTGGGTCGAACTTTCTGTTTCAGGTGTTATAATCTCTTTTTCTTTCTCTTTTTTTTTTTTTTTTTTTTTGACTTATCTGAACTTTTAATAGGCCGAACAAGATTTTCTCGAACTCAAAACGCTTGCTGAGCGGGAAACAAATTGGCATGCTGCTATTTCCCTCGAGCTGGAGAAGAAGAAAACCGAATTCGACCGTGTCTTTGAGGAGAAGCTTGCTCTAGAGAGAGAGAAGGCCGCTAAAGATCAAGGAGAAGAAATCCACAATAAAATGAATGAGGAGCTCGAGAAACTGAAAAGTCTTCACGAGCAGGAGAAACAAGACTTCGAGCGCCGTGAAAAGGAGGCTTATGACCGTTGATATGAGGATCGTAATGCTGAGATTCGGAAGATTTTCTCCGACAATAAGCTTCTCTAGATGTTGTCTTTTATTTTTCCAGACTTGCTGTATGGCTATATTGTTTTACTTCTGTGTGATCATGAATAATTCCTGACGTTTTTATCCTCTATGGTTTGTAATAATTTATTTATTTCTTGGATTGCATGCTCTTGTATGATTTGATGTGTTCTTTCTCATTCATACTTTAGTTTGCTTTTTTCGTTCGAACTTGCAGTCCCTACCCTCGGGATTCTTGATCTTCGATCTTGGTATATTAACTCCGCTTATTTCCCAAAATCAGATCATTTTCTTTTCCCGCTCAAATTCTCGGGAAGCGTAATAGTCTTTTGATCTCGATCGTTCCTTTTGTTTTCTGCTAACCGTTGGATTTTTGAAAATAGCACCTATAAATGGAGTCTTTCGTTTTGTATCCTTATAAGATTTTTTGAAAGCAGATTCCTTCGACCATGCTGATTAAAAGATCTTGTTGCATGGCTCAACATTTTGAATTTCGAGTTAGGACCTATTTTGCAGATTATAGGCTAACTAGTACTTCAATTTCGACTAGGATACCTGCAGGCGAACGCTATTCCGACCTTGGAGACCAATGAGCCTTATTGCTGACCACCCACGACCCAGGTAGCCCCCACGACCTTCTGTGGTTTAGGGGAGGCTCAAGCATCAAGTTTTTCAAGGGTGTTCGGCGGTTTGTTTGGTTCTTCCTCGAAGATGTTAGGGGTGGTGCTTCGAGGATCGAGGTCCTCAATAAAGTATTCACGTTACACCTAGAAAAAGATGCATTACCCCTCTCCTTTTTGAAGAATCATAAATAAAGACAAAAGCCTGTTGGCTTGACAGGCTCCTCATATTTGAGTAAGGACATTATCGTCCGCCGAAAATTTCATAGGATTGCCTGGTCATGAAGTTCCTCTCACGTTCGGATATATAGATTAGTTTTTTGTCGATATTCTCAGGATTGTAAAATGTACTAGTATCAAAAGATTGGCCTGATATGTAATAGGAGTTGATATTTTTGTAATTTGTAATTGCTTGTTATATCAAGCTCGGAAATTAATAGTCTTCGTGATCAATCCTTACGATCGTTTTACTTATATCAAGCTCGGAAATTAATAGTCTTCATGATCAATCCTTATGATCGTTTTACTTATATCAAGCTTGGAAATTAATAGTCTTCATGATTCTCTTTTGATGACCGGAACTGAGATTATAATGAATTCGAAAAGGACGAACTCGAGCAGGACTAATTTTGACATTTTCTTCACTTACCCAAACGGTTTCTTTATTCTCGGGAAGCGAAAATGGTCGGCGTGTTTATTGCTTGTATCCTAGCCGTTAGTTTTATCAAAATCTGAGTCGTCGATTGCCCTTTCCTTTCACTATATATAGTTCCATAGTTACCTCCATATTTTTACACTTCTGTAATTGTTTTGATCGTCCATATGATTGAACTTTTACTTCCTTTGATCATATATGTTTCGCTTCCTATCTCCAATAACATGGTTCGAGGTTCGAGTTCGAACTATCTTCCTTTATTACTTTGGCTACCTCCCATGGCGACTTATTTCGACTAGGGTATCGACAGGCGAAAAGGATTGCGACTGGGGTACCGGCAGGCGACCAGCTCTCTCTGAATCCATCCATTTGAGGCTGGTCCGAATTCCTGTATCCTGTCGCTCCAGCTAGTCGGATAGTGGGTCAACTTGTGGAAGGATCTTTAAGGTTTTGATCTCAAATTCTTTAACATACTTCCGAAGTTGGTTCACAGTATTCCGACTCGGGTTAGTGCGTACAGAAATCGACCGAGATTCCTCTCGCGCGCCGATCCTTCATCAGCGGATCTTAAAGCATTGGCATAGCCGTCACTACTTACTGATGAAGACCTAAGATCGGTTAAGAGTCCGGGGACATGCTCCGATCCCGCTCTCCTCCGTTCCTTTTTAAATTTGAAGGCTTTCAACTCTTTTGTAGTACCTGTAGTAGGACATGATAAATGTAATCCTTTTTCTCTTTTGAATTCGAACTTCATTTTTGTATTCGTAGAAAAGAAATACTCATAAATGTACTGAAGATTTTATGAATAAAAATTTTCTTCTATATTGTTGTCGATACTTTTAATTTCGACCTCTGTGACTCGCAACCTTTGTGAGATAATTTGAGAGCCATAACAGATTTGACTTTTCATTTCTGTAATATTTGATCCTTCCGTGAGATATCTTCCATAGTTTAAATTTTTCTGGGATTATGGATCTTTCACTCTTAGTCGAATAAATAATCGTGGAGAAATATCACGATAGAACTTAGATTGATCTTGAATATACTTTAGACCTAGGGGGCATAGCAAATGCTTTTACCCTTAGTCGAATGAATCATCCTGGAGGAATAACATGATAGAATTTTGATCGATCTTGAATATACTTTAGACCTAAGGGGCATAGCAAATGCTTTTACCCTTAGTCGAATGAATCATCCTGGAGGAATAACATGATAAAATTTTGATCGATCTTGAATAATAATTTCGATCTAAGGGACGTAGCAACGGCTTTCACCCTTAGTCGTTTCAGAGCATTTTTAGCCCGAGGGTCATAGCAACAGCTTTCACCCATTAATAATTTCGATCTAAGGGGCGTAGCAACGGCTTTCACCCTTAGTCGTTTCAGAGCATTTTTAGCCCGAGGGTCGTAGCAACAGCTTTCACCCATTAATAATTTCGATCTAAGGGGCATAGCAACGGCTTTCACTCTTAGTCGTTTCAGAGCATTTTTAGCCCGAGGGTCGTAGCAACAGCTTTCACCCATTAATAATTTCGATCTAAGGGGCGTAGCAACGGCTTTCACCCTTAGTCGTTTCAGAGCATTTTTAGCCCGAGGGTCGTCACCCACTATTATTTTTCGATCCAAGGGGCATAGCAACGGCTTTCACCCTTGGTCGTTCTTCGAGGGTCGTAGCAACAGCTTTCACCCTTTTTAATAGTAGATGGAGACAAATAGAGATAGATAATAGATGAACATAGATTGAGAATATCGGAATATGACGTATAAATAGGAATATTGGCGAAATGAACTTTCACTGAATAGATAACTCTGATCGAAATAAACTTTGATGAAATAATAGTCCTCTGTAACCATGAGAAAAGATGAAACATAGCGAAATAGCAAATAGTAAATAACCTTAGAACTTAATAAATAATTCTTTTGTCTTGTTAAGAAATTTTTTGCGAGGTTCTTGCTTAGCTTGACCCAAAACCCTTTGTTTTCTGTTGTTGTGTATATGTTCCCAATTTTGGTAAATTTGATTTTTTCCAAACGGATCCTTAATCGTCGGGAATTGCAACGGTCGACAAATCTCATCCATTTACTTCGCGGATCCTATGCCGTTGGATTCCTTTCAATTTTCGCTATAAAAGGCAGTCGTACCTTTGGAGATGTCTCATTCGTTGTGCTGGTATTTATTCGTCCGATCATGGTGATCAAGATCGTTATTCAATTAATTCAACTATTTGAGCTTAGACTTCGAACAATCTTTAAGCGGAACAATCTTCGAGCAGAAGAAAAACTACCCCGACCTCGCTTAGAATATCGACAGGCAAATACAATTTCCATCTGGAAGGCCAATAAGCCAGAAGCATGGAGTCCGTAGGTTATCGCGCAGGTCTTCAACTAGGGACTTGTTGCTACAATGCATTTAGGAAGACATATCGGGGAGAGAACGACGAAGAATATAGTTACCCGATTAACTGTGCGTTCACCCCTTCGTCCTCGGAAGATCGTAAATAAAGTTAAAAGCCTGCGGGTCCAAAGGAGATTCCATGCTCGGAGCTAAGTTACTTCGAATAAACGAGAGGAGGGGAGACCAAGAATTTCATAGAATTGTAGAAAGTAAAGGGGGTTCTTATGTAACATATTAGCTTGTGCTATGCCCGAAATGTATTTCCCATATTTTTTCCTTCGAACTCTTATATCTTGTAATAATATTCATAAATGCCTTTTCTCTTTTCCTTGTTGATAAAGTAAAGCATAATCAGATATGTTCTTATTTTCAATAACCCAATCTGGAATACCTAAAATTAATAAGGAAATAACCGAACCGCGCTTTCTTGAGTGAGTAACAAACAAATATCTCGGTAGACTTAAAATTAATAAAGAACTCGTTGCAACTAATCCTCGCTATTGCCGAACTTCCAAAGTTGTCGAATTTTTTTTTTTTAGTTCGAGAGTTTTGTTCGAGTAGGCCGATCACAGCTTTTTTCATTCGAACGTCATCAGTTAGTTGTAAAAATAGCGGTTTTAGAATATCACGTGCACAAGAGTTGAATTTTAGACAAGTGTTCTTGATCCCTGTGCTGTCTTTCGAGTAGGATAATAAGTAAAAGATTTGTTCGAATGAACTTTTCGAGTGAGCCCTTCTTTGCACATTGTTAGACCGTACATTCTCCTAACCAAACAGGACCCTATTTCTCGGGAAACGTATCGGTCTGTTCATTTATTACGTACATCCTAACCGTTCGCGATCTGTTATCTGGGCCGTTGGTTCAAAACCCTTCACCGCTATAAATAGGTCCACTTATTTATACGATATTCCTCACTTCTCCCTTTATGCTTCCTCCGATCCCCATGGATCGAGTTTTAGATTTAATTCGTATCATCTCCAAGATAAAGGAGTTTGAGATTAGAATTCGAACCCTGTTTTTCGATCTTGGTTCCTTTGGTGTAATCTTTTTCGCTTAGAATATCGACAGGCAAAAGAAATTGCGCCTAGAATACCGGCAGGCAACCTGTTTTCCTAGATATACCTTATCTGGGGCGGGTTAGAATTCCGGTTTTCTGGCGTAGCATCTGATCGGGCAGCTGGTTAATCTCAGAAGAGTTCTTTAAATCTAAAGCACCAGTTTCCTCGAGGGCTTTCTTGAAGTATAGTTCCTTCGAGCTCGCTTGGGGCGCCTCCGTTGAGATAACCCTTCGCTGCACCGGTTCGGATTAACCTGTAAATAATGATTGAGTATTTCAATCATTATTTACAGATGAAGACCTAAGGTCGGTCTGAAGCCCTGAAGAGGAGCTCCGATCCGGCTTTTATCCCGTATGAAGACGGATGTGCGACAAGTGGCGAGTGATGGCCACTAAGAATCACTGCTCAGTTATGCATCTGGAGCGATCTAAAGGGAATGATGACCGAACATACAACAGGGTAGACTTACTCGTAGAATTTGTAGTAGGGTAGTAATGATCGTACTGTATCTCTTGAGCTCGAGATTTAGTATTATATCCGAGGCATCACTTGTAACTTGTTTGAAGAATATCGATAATAAAACTTTTGTTATCTGGTCGAATTTCATTGTTTTCTTCTTTTATGTCTTTTCAATTTCTCTGATCGAATATGAGCGAGACTTGTTGGAACTTGTATTTATTATGAAATTATTTATCCCTTCCTTTTGGGACCATAAGTTTCTCTTAGCGATCGAACGGTTACCCACCCTCGGTTGCGACTTCGAGGATTTATATAACTTATTGCCGTCGTACTAACATTTGATTGCAGGATTCATTAGAAAATGTCATCGAGCAAAGGAAAGAAATTATACCTATCCCAACTGATCGAAAAAAATGCATCAGATAATCGATAAATAATCTGAATGAATTATGCGATTGATCGAGAAATAATTTATTCTGAGATTACTAAATATGATGATCGGAAAAATAAATTCCGAACACTAATAAGCTGTAACTCCATTGATTCTCACAACTTTTTGTCGTCCTGGAAAGTAAATGGCGGAGTTTCGGGTTAGTGAGGCTCTCTGCTGATATACGTATTTCTCCTCTTAGTAGGCATATTTCGATCTAATACTCAAATAAGGCCCCACGGTGGGCGCCAATTGATCTTACGGGTTTTCGTTAGTTCGAGATGAGTGGTATAAAATGATGTGCTAATGTATGTAAATAGAGATAAAAGATCAATAGTATTGTATTCAGAATGATTGAGTACAAATTACAAGAATTGAGAGTCCTATCCGAGCATTATTGGATGCCTTACGAGCTAGAGGGTGAAATACATATAAAGTAGCCTATACTATGCTTCCTAAGTAGTTCCGAGCAGCAGCCTCGGAGGAAGAGCACCTGGAAAGTTGTGTCGTCGTCATAAATGCTAGGGGTATTTATAGCCGAGTTAATGGGCTTTCTGACACATTTGCAAGAGTTTCAGGCCTGCTAGCTTGGGCCTGGGCTCGGCCCAATAGTAACCTTCGACCTCGGATTCTCTTTATAGGCTCGGAACAGTTTACTTCAAACCCTGGCTTAGTACGGCAATTCTGGGGACGGGAACTGGTGTTACTCGATCCACATCGAGCTAGCGAGAGTAGGGGATCCAAATTACCCCTCATCACCATCACAGATCCAGGTACCTCTGATCCTATCCTACAAGATGCATGGGCAAGAAATAATGATATAGTGGTTTCTTGGATTTTAAATTCAGTTTCATCAGAAATACATTTTAGCATCTTATGTACAAGTTGTGCAAAAGATATTTGGGAGGACTTAAAGACACGCTTTCAACAAAGTAATTGTCCTCGTGTGTTCCAATAATTAAGAAGAGACATTGCTACTTTACAACAGGAAACCAAACTGTCAATGTGTATTTCACCAGATTGAAATCCCTATGGGATGAGTTACAAAACTACAGACCAGCCATGGTCTCATGTCTTTCAGATTGTGGCAATGCACAAAAAGTTCATCATCACCACCAAGAAGAATATATTATGGCCTTCCTGATGGGATTAAATCCTTCATTTGACAATTTGAGGGAACAAGTACACATTATGGATCCCCTTCCTCCTATGAGTAGGGTATTCTCTCTTGCAACACAGGCAGAACGCCAGAAACTCATTGGACAGAAACATAACACTGATTTGTCAAATTATGTGGCTTTTACTGCCAAATATTTCAACACTCAAAACCAACCCAAACGCCCCTATAACCAGTTCAAACAACCATCCTTCAATAACTCTACTAACCCCCCTACTTTTAACCCTTATTTCAAGAAGAAAGATAAACCTATTTGTAGCCATTGCAACATACCAGGCCACACTATAGACAAATGCTATAAACTACATGGTTACCCTGTTGGATATCAACCTAAACCCAAACAGCAAACCTATTCCTCACAGAATACAGTTAATCAAATCTTTGATGATCAATCATCTCCACATACTAACAACACTGGTTCATTTTCTTCCCCTGATCAACATTCCAACTCCACCTATACAAGTCCTATGAATTCTCTTTTACAGAGTTTAAATGCTGAACAGTGCCAGCATCTCATGAACATATTTTCTAGTCAACTCAACATTTCTTCTCAAAATACCAACTCACACAATTCTGATCAGGCCCACATCTCATGCATTTCAGGTATATGTTCTAATGCTCATAACCTTGATTTTAGTTTTTTCTTACATAATTGGCTTTTGGATTCTGGAGCCTCTAGGCATATTTGTAACAATAGATCCTTATTTTCTTCTCTGTCTTCTATTAATAATGCTAAAGTGATCCTGCCTGATAGTTCTACTTATGATGTTTCTGAAATAGGTTCTATTATTCTTTCCTCTAAATTTACTCTTCACAATGTGTTTTACATTGCAGATTTTAAATTCAATTTAATATCTGTAAGTGAGTTATTTAAATCAACCAATTTTACCATTAAATTCACACCTACATACTTTCTGATTCAGGACAATCAAGAGAGGATGATTGGAAAGGGTAAGATGCACCAAGGACTTTATATTTTGGACTCTCATTCTCCCATTATCACTATTTCAGCTCACAGCAATAAAGTTTCCTCTACTACATGTTGGCCTGTCCACTCATTGTGGGGCCCAACCCATTCAAATAAAAGAAAAGAAAAAAAAAAGGAAAAGGTTTTTTAGTTGCTGCGCACAGCAACTTTGGAACATATATATAGATATTGGCATTAAGCCCTATAAAGGCAGCCGTATACATATCATAAGAGAAATATAGTCACAATAAAAGAAGAATATAAGTGAGAACTATTGAGATTTATTTTGGGATTTGTGAATGAGAAGTAATTGATTTCGTCTCGAATTCAGTCAGAGATTCTTCACAAATTGCTCAATCGTCCAATTGGTTCGGGTTTTATTCTTGCTCTTTAATTTGGTGATTTATTTGTAAACCTATTATCGTTATAGTGGTTGAGTTAGATCGGTTTTTGATCTCGTGGTTTTTCCTGGTTTGAGTTTCCACGTAAAATTGTCCTGTGCATATTTACTTTTCTCGCACCTTAATTCTTGTTTAGTTCAGTGAATTAGTGCTTGGGTTTAATTTGATCTTGTTATTCAAAATTTCAATCCGTGGATATTTGTGGGAAAGAACGAATTGCTTCCGTTGTGATATTAGTTGTTACTAATCTGGTATTCTTTCCCTAACAAGTGGCATCAGAGCCGCGGTTAGAATACGTTTGGGGAATAAAAATGGATGACTCCATTGGAGGGATGATCAAATTGAATAGATCAAATTATTCGTTTTGTCAAGTATGGAGGACTTGTTGTATTGCAAGGATTTGTATTTGCCCTTGCACGGAGATGAAGGCAAACCGAAGGATATGGCTGCGACTACTTGGGATATCATGCATAGAAAGACAGTTGCATATATCCGACGTTTCATTGATCACAGTATGTATCACAACTTTGCCAGTGAAAATAAGGCTGATGTCTTGTGGAAAAAAATTGAGGCTATGTTCGAGAGTAAAAGTGCCTTAAACAAAGCTTCTATCTTCAGGACGATGGTTCGGTTGAGATACCAGGATGATACTAGCATGGCAGAGCATCTCAACATTTTCCAGGGTTTGATTAATCAGTCTGTTGCCATGGAAATACCTCTAGATGATGAGGTGATGGCTATGTTGTTTCTTGGCACGCTATCTAACAGTTGGGACACAGTTGTTGTGACAATTAGTAACTCGGCTCCAGATGGTGAATTAACATTGGAGATGGTCAAAACAGTTTGCTAAATGAAGAAGCTAGGAGGAAGGAGAGAAATTTTAGTTCTGATACAGAGACTAAGATTCTGGTCACGGGAACTGATAACAGAGACAACAATAAAAGTTCTAATGAGATGTCCAAGTCAAAGAAACATGTGAAGTGTCATTATTGTGGTTTCATGGGTCACTATATGAGACATTGTAGAAAGAAGAAAAGGGATCAAGAGAAGGGGACTACAGATAATAAGAAAGATGACAAAAGCACTGCAGCAGTTGTATATGATGGTGATTTAATCACTGTTGTTGATTATGCATGTGTTAGTTCAGTATGCCAACGAATGGATTGGATCGTCGATTCAGGAGCTTCGTATCACATCACTCCCTATAGAGATATGTTTTCATCATACTCTAGTGGCAGTTTTGGTAAAGTAAGAATGGCGAATTTGGACGCTAGCGAGATTGTTGGCATAGGGAATGTTGTTTTGGAGACAGACACAGGTTGCAGACTTCTTTTAAGTGATGTCAGACATGTCCCGGATATCCGACTCAATATTATTTCTACAGGAAAGCTTGATGACGATGGCTATGCTTATTACATTAGTGAAGGAAAATGGAAAATCACCAAAGATACTCTCACTATTGCAAATGGTAAGAAACATAATTCACTCTACCTGATGCAAGCACAATTATCGAATGGAGAAGTGAATGTAGTTGGCAAGGATTACTCCATTGATTTGTGGCACAAAATACTTGGACACATGAGTCAGAATGGTTTGCAGCTTCTGGCCAAGCAGAAACTCCTCCCTGATGTGACATGTACTCCCTTACAGACTTGTGTTGATTGTTCGGCTGAAAAACAACACAAGTTTCCTATTTAGAATTTATCCTCCCGTAGAAATCTTATCCGCTAGATTTGGTGCATACAAATTTATGTTGGATGAAAGATAGAACATTTGATGGTGCTTTATATTTTATTTCTTTCATTGATGATTTCTCGAGAAAAGTTTGGTGTTTTGCTTTGAAATCTAAAAATCAGGTACTTGAGGTTTTTAAGATTTTTCAAGCAAAAGTTGAAAGAGAAATAAGAAGGAAATTGAAGTGTATTCGTGCAGATAATAGTGATGATTATCGGGGTCAGTTTGAGCTGTATTGCAAAAATCATGGTATCAAGTTTGAGAAGAGTTTTCCTCAACACAGTGGTGTGGCTGAGAGAATGAATGTGACAATTTGCGAGCGAACAAAGTGTATGCTTTCACACTCGAAATTGTCTAAATCCTTTTGGGGTGAAGCAATGAGAACTGCAGTTGATTTAATCAACCTTTCTGCGTCAGTTCCTTTGGATGGCGACATTCCAGACAGAGTTTGGACAGGGAAAGAAGTTTCGTATGAGCATTTAAGAGTATTTGGTTGCAGAGCTTATGTTCACGTTCCAAACGATGAAATATACAAGCTTGATGATAAGAGTAAACTATGTATCTTCTTGGGATATGACCATGAAGAGTTTGGTTATAGGCTATGGGATCCGGTAAATCGAAAGATTGTCAGAAGCAAGGATGTTGTATTCCTTGAGGATCAGATTGTTGCTGATTCAGAGCAAAGTCAGAGATCAGAATTCAGTCAAGAAATTCCTGTCAAATTTTCAGTTCCTACACCGTCAGTTCAAGATTACGGGGGAGATGTACGAGACGTACATGATGACTATGTTATGCTTTCTGATGGGGGAGATCCCGAAAATTCTACACAAGCAATATCAAAAGAGCAACTTGAAGCTTTCACTCATAGTGTAGGCTTGGTTGTACCCCACGCATGAGCTGGAGGGGGAGAATTGTTGGGTTGTCCACTCATTGTGGGGCTCAACCCATTCAAATAAAAGAAAAGAAAAAAAAAAGGAAAAAGTTTTTTAGTTGCTGCGCACAGCAACTTTGGAACATATATATATAGATATTGGCATTAAGCCCTATAAAGGCAGCAGTATACATATCATAAGAGAAATATAGTCACAATAAAAGAAGAATATAGGTGAGAACTATTGAGATTTATTTTGGGGTTTGTGAAAGAAATCGAGGTACTACAAGTAATTGGTTTCGTCTCGGATTCAGTTAGAGATTCTTCACAAAGTGCTCAATCGTCCAATTGGTTCGGGTTTTATTCTTGCTCTTTAGTTTGGTGATTTATTTGTTCTCTATGTTATTCAAGTTAGTGACTTAAGGTTTTCCACCTTGTTGGTGAGATTATTAATATTGTGATCCAAGAGTGTTCTCTTGAGAATTTGGTTAGCCCCTAGTGGTTTCAGGGAGGATTTTGTAAACCCATTATCATTATAGTGGTTGAGTTAGATCGGTTTTCGATCTCGTGGTTTTTCCCGGTTTGGGATTCCACGTAAAATTGTCCTGTGCATATTTACTTTTCTCGCACCTTAATTCTTTTTTAGTTCAGAGAATTAGTGTTGGGTTTAATTTGATCTTGTTATTCTCAATTTCAATCCGTGGATATTTGTGGGAAAGAAAGAATTGCTTCCGTTGTGATATTAGTTGTTACTAATCTGGTATTATTTCCCTAACACTACATGGCATAAGAGACTTGGACACTTACCTTACAAATCTATGGCATGGATTAAGGAAGATATAGGTTTAGACAGTTTTAGTAGTTGTAATAATTCTCCTTGTACTATTTGCCCTACGGCCAAACATATAAGATTACCTTTTCCTACATCTATTACTACTTCTACTGAGATTTTTGAATTAGTTCATTGTGATTTATGGGGACCCTTTCATACTGTTTCTCACACAGGTTTTGAATACTTTGCTACTTTAGTTGATGACTTTTCTAGGTTCACTTGGGTGTGTTTTCTTACTCAAAAGTCTGACATAATCAAGTTTCTTCCTGGATTTATAGCTATGGTCATAAATCAGTTTAATTGCAACATTAAAACCTTTAGAAGTGATAATGCCCCTGAACTCAACTTTACAGATTTATTTCAGACTCTAGGAATACTTCATCAATATTCTTGTGTTGAGACCCCTCAACAAAATTAAATTGTTGAGAGGAAACATCAACACCTTCTTAATGTTGACAGGGCCCTTTATTTTGAATCAAAGGTCTCTATACACTTATGGTCAGAATGTATCTCTATTGCTACCTTTCTCATCAACAGAATTCCTTCAAAAATTCTTAATTTTCAGTCTCCTTATCAAAGACTTTATAAGAAGAATGTGGATTACATCATTTTTAAAACATTTGGTTGTTTAACTTTTGCCTCTACTTTAAAGAAAGGGAGGACTAAGTTTGAACCTAGAACACGTATTTGTGTTTTTATTGGTTATCCTTTTGGAATGAAAGGGTATAATTGTTTGATGTTAAAACTCATGAGATTTTTGTATCTAGGGATGTCATTTTTCATGAAAATGTCTTTCCTTTTCATACTATTTCTCAAACTGATCCTACTGATCATTAAGTGGATCCTAATTTTTTTCCTACACCACCTTCTATGGTTGATTCTTATCCTTATCCAATTTTTGATCCTCCATCTCAACATGATGACCCTGATTTTTCACCCTAATTCAAGTTATGTTCCTTTAAGAAGATCTAGTAGACCTATTAAATCACCTACTTATCTTTCTGATTATCATTGTGGTTTATTGCATAACGTTGATCATTTAAATTCTGGTGCTAAATACCCTATCTGTAATTTTGTCTTATGACAATCTATCTCCAAATTATAGATCTTTTATTTTAAATCTGACCATAGAAACAGAACCCTCCTTTTATCATCAGGCTGTAGTTCATAAACATTGGAGGGATGCTATGTTGGCTGAAATAACTGCTCTAGAAGAGACTAAAACTTGGAACATTGTTCCTTTACCTGATGGAAAATCATCTATTGGGTGTAAATGGGTGTATAATATTAAGAGAAAGCCTAATGAGACAGTAGATAGGTATAAAGCAAGATTGGTTGCTAAGGGTTACACACAAAGGGAATGCATTGATTACAATGATACCTTTTCCCCAGTAGCAAAATTAGTGACTGTTAAAATTGTTTTGGCTTTGGCTGCTTCTAAAAATTGGGAATTATATCAATTAGATATTAATAATGCTTTTTCATATTGTGATTTGAATGAAGAAATATATATGGATCTTCCTTTAGTAAAGGTTCTCCTAAACTTGTGTGCAAATTGCAAAAATCTTTATATGGACTTAAACAGGCATCTAGACAGTGGAACACTAAATTCATTGATTCTCTTTTACAATTTGGTTTTAAACAATCAAAGGCTGATTATTCCTTGTTTATTATGGGTACTAATGACTCTTTTATTGCTTTGCTTTTATATGTGGATGACATTGTCATCACTGGTCCTAATATTGCTATCATTAATTCTTTGAAAAGTTTTTTTACAAACTAAGTTTAAATTAAAAGACATGGGATATCTCAAGTACTTTTTGGGTCTGGAAATTGCAAGATCTGAAAAAGGTATTTGTTTAAATCAAAGGCAATATGCCTTGCAAATATTAGATGATGCGGGTTACTTAGCTTCAAAGTCACTTTCCCTACCTATGGATCCTAATCAAAAGCTCAACTCTGAGGATGGTGATCTATTGGAGGACAATTCTATATACAGGAGGCTCATTGGCAGATTACTGTACTTAACAATAACCAGACCAGACATCACCTTTGCTGTACACAAACTCAGTCAGTTTGTATCCAAGCCAAGGGTGCCTCATTTGCAAGTTGTTCATCATATCCTTAGATATGTGAAATCTAACCCAGGTAAGGGTCTTTTCTATTCATCTAATTCCTCTCTAACTATCAAATCCTATGCTGATGCAGATTGGGCATCCTGCAAGGACACTAGAAGGTCAACTATAGGGTTTTGTATGTTCCTTGGTGATTCACTTATATCCTGGAAATCTAAAAATCAACCTACTGTTTCAAGGTCCTCTGCTGAAGCAGAGTATAGAGCATTGGCAAGTGCTTCTAGTGAAATTATATGGATTCAGCAAATACTCCTAGATTTACAAGTTCCTACTTTATCACCTACAGTTTTATTCTGTGACAATCAATCGGCAATTCACATTGCAAACAAGCCCATATTTCATGAACGAACCAAACACATTGAACTAGACTGTCACTTCATACGAGAATTAATAAATTGCAAGAAGATTAAGCTCATGCCCATCAAAACAGCAAATCAGTTAGCAGATACTTTTACAAAGGCTTTGAGCTTACCTCGTTTTTCATCTCTCCTGTCCAAGATGGCTTTGGTCTCCATCCATTCTCCATCTTGAGGGGGGAATATTGGAGCATATTGCTGCTTGTCTGAAGTTCATCAATTGAAGAAGAAGATGGAGTCTTTGGTTTCTAATTACGGCAGAATTAGGAATTAGGGATTAGGATATTTTCTTTTTCCTTCTATTTATTTTTCCTTATTTTATTTTGTATGTATTTTATGTTTCACGTTTTTTCTAGTTGTTAGGATTGTTCAGCACTTATGTAACTACTTTCCTTCACCGACTTTGCAATTAGTATTTAAGGGTTCGATCCCTTTGTAAAGCATACACAAAAAAAATTTTGGAAATAAAGTTTATACTCTTATTTTCAAATTCTCTCCCAAGAAATTCATCAACAAATTTACAGAATCATTCAATTCAAATTATGAAACTACAAGTTTCTAATATCTACCCCACATATACAAGTTCTTAGAATAAACAGCCCATTTTAAAACAAAGAATCGCGATGTCTTGAAAGATATTAGAGATTGTAAATTAAAAGCACAACACATAAATAAATTATTGATCACAAGAATGAAAGAATTGGGAGACAAGAAGATTTAATTCACAATTGACACGAATAATTAGAATATAAACCATCAATGTTCAACGAACCTGCTAGACCACTCCAACAACCCAACCTAAACCGATGCAATTTGCGGGTTGAAGATTTGATAGGTTGATCTTTTTTTTTTTTTTTTTTTTTGATAATAATTGATAGGTTGATCTTGAACATATTGAAAAAAAGACTGCAAATTATAATCGATGTTGATTTTATATTTTTTTAGACTACATATATATTCCATTTAAAAAATAAAATAAAAAATGAAAAAAGCAGGTGGCGCCAACTGCTTGGTTGCACGCGCCTGTCCAGTGCGTCCAGAGGTTTGGGGGAAGGACAGGGGGAGCCTTCCCCCTACCTCTTCTCTCATCATTGAAAACCACTTTCCGGTTGCGCCTCCCCCTTCCCCTCCCCCTCATCACTGGGCCGTAAACTTTTTTGAATGTGTTGGTACATTATGTTGAAATCTCTCACGATAAAGATTTGAGTTTGGATTGATCGCAATGTGTGTACCTATTCAAAACCCATTTGAAATTAGTTTCAGTTCTTCCAATCCAAGATAGGAGTGGGTTCCACAAAGATGTTGATCTTAGACTACTAAAATCAGTGAGCAGGCAAAATTTCATTTTAAGGTGGCTGATATTTTATTGTGGTACCTTATCAATTTTTATTTTTTGTGTCATCGGCGTCAATTTATGTCCTATTTGACAGGAAAATTTAATTTTCACAAAAAATATCATGTCGAGCACGTGACACTTAAACATTGGATATTTCGGATCCTGACCCTAAAATTTACACTTCTAAGTCACGTGATGGATCTACAACTGCAATTTCGGAGGAAAAAAGTAGTTGAAGTTCCCTAAAAATATTAAGATGTCTATTTTATTTTTAAAAAAAAAAAGTAAAATTATGAAATTTTTGATCCCTAAAGTGGTAGGGTTTCAAAATTAGTAATTTATTGTGGTACTTTGCACCAGTTTACATCTTTTATTGTGTTATCCATGGTCAATTTATGCCCGATTTCTTCAAAAATTTAAATTTCGTCTAAAAGATCATGTGTCGAGCATGTGAAATACTTCAAAATTGATAAAGAAAGGTCAATAATTAAAAGAAGAGGGAAAAAAAAGGCACCATTCTCCCAATTGCATATTATTGTCGGCATTGTTGTCATTAGTTTTGACTTTCTATATCGCCATTGTGATGGAATTGGTGAATATTGAGACTGTTTTGGTTTGTCATTTGTTTGTGTCTTTGATTTTTTTCATCGATTGTTTTGTACATTGTGATGGCTTGTAAACTAGATTTGAACTGTACGGTAGAATTTGAATAGCTAAATTGGCATAGTATATTAATTTATAATTTTTTTGGTTATATATTATCTATAGTATGATTACACATTAGACTTGATAAATTTGAAGCACATGCGAGTTTGATCTAAATATAGGTATTTTCATTTTATTAGGGATTTTTTACCCTTTTTCCTTCTAAATTGGAGCTATAGAGTTAGAATTTAAAATCCCCAATGTTTAAGTGTCACGTACTCGGCACAAGATATTTCAGGCAAATATTAATTTTTTCGATCAAGTATGAAATAAATTAAAGTCGGTGATCATGACACAATAAATGACATAAATTAACAAGGTACCACAATAAAATATCAATTTTGAAACGCAATCACTTTAAAAGATCAAAAATGAAATTTTCGCCCAGTAAGCCCATTCATGCAAAGCAAAATTTTATTTTTGCACTCTAAAGTAATTGCTTTTCAAAATTGACCATTTATTGTGGTACATCGACAATATACGTCATTTATTGTGTCATCATTCAGTCCATCGAAAATCATCAATTTATGTCTTATTTGACCGAAAAATTAAATTTGTTTGCCCAAATCACCAATTTATGTCCAATTTGACAGGAAAAAAATAATTTTAGCCAAAAATATCATCAATCAAGTGACAATTAAAAAAATATGAATTTCATATTTTAACTCCAAATTTTGAAAGTCCAAGCATGTGATAGATCTATAACTTCAATTTTTGATTAAAAATGGTTAAAGTTCGTTCCCCCATAAATCAAAAATACCTATTTTTATTTATAATTTATAAAGAAATAAATAGGTCAAATTCTGATCACATTTGCCTTAAATTTATAAAAAAAATTCGCTGTAAAATTACAATATAAAATAAAATTGAAGTTATAGACTTTCACATTTAGGTGTCAGAATATGAAATTCTCAATTTTTAAGTGTCACTCGATAAATATTATTTTTGGTTAAAACTAAAATTTTTGGTCAGATTAGACATGAATTAATTTGCATTATGAATTATTTTTTGGGTCAAATATAACATAAACTGATGACTAGCTGCGATAATTAAGATTTTTCGATGGTAAGGACTGGAATTTATGATAACGACATAATAGATAACGTATATTGTCGAGGCACCACAATAAAGAGCCAATTTTAAATACAGTCAATTTTGAGGAACAAAAATAAAATTTTACCTTCATGCGACAACTAAGGCTCAACATTGTCATTTTCTCTAGAAAAACTACATATATATTGTTTTGTATTTAAATTAGTTGAGGTTTAAAGTGTTGATTAAATTTTTTTTTTATAATCAGATGTACATATTACTTATGTTCCTTCCGTCCCTTACTTTATTTTTTAATTTTTTTAGCATGTTTCAAAATTAGACTTCATTAATTTCTAATTTCTTAATATGATACATAAATGTAAAATTATCTAAAAGTTCAATATTTTCTAACTTTTACTTAAAACATTGTATCAAAAGTGAAAGCGGAAAAAAATAAGAATAAAATATCAACACACGAAGTATAAAGGGCCAAAAAAACATTTTAGGTCCTTTAACTTTTACAAATCCGTAGGATTAGAACACTACAATTTCAATCCCTATTTATCTGGAATTCATAACATTGTTCAGAAATCGTCGACGTTGCAAAATTATTTGCCCCTACAATAACCTCCATCTGTAATAATTGTTTGCATAACCAACTTATGAATATAAATGTAATTTTAGGTGAAATAGGGACTGAAATTGCGAGAAAGTGTGGACTAAAATTGCAAACAAATGGATTTAAAGTGCTACTACAAGAAAGATAACTAATATATTATGTTCGTCGAAAAATAAAGTGTCCTGATCCGCGTCCTAAAAAAGTTAAAGGACTTAATGATTTTTTCCAAAGTATAAAGTAACACAATAATGAGCAATTTCATTGTCTCGAATTTTAAGTTGAATTTTATCAAGAGACATTTTTAGGGACAAGTACATTTACAGATAAGATATAATAAAAATATCAGTCATTTTAAAATCTTGAATCACATACATACAACTCATGCCAAATAAGATTCCATTAAGTTAGATCAAATAGGACGACGACACGATATATTTGATTAGACCATCACTTTGGAAACAAATAGAAATATTTCCTTTTTATAGAAAAGAACAGAAAAAAAGGGCACAAATGTTGCACTATTAGTATTAAGTGCTTGGTTATTAGAGTGCAAGTTTTTTCTTGTTAACTTTACTTGCAAAACAATTATTAGAGTTCTGAATTTTTTTTTAGAGATCTATTGGAATGGATTCACCGACACTAACACACGAAACAAGTGTTTTAATTTGAAATAAATAATATTTTAATCACAACAATAGTCATTACAATATAATATCAATTAATTTAATTGAGAAGACATAATTAATTGACACGTATAATATGCTTTTCCTCCAAAATATATGAAAATCATAACTCATATTTAAAAATTTCAACCCAACAAAATATTTCGCATTTAAATCAACCACACCTAAAAAACATTCAAGAATTCTTCTCATGGATTAGGCTAAATTTACATTAAGTGGTTTGGGTCTAACTCATCTCAAAAACTACCTCAATGATGCAGCCCGAAACCCGCAGCCTAACGAAATGAAATGATAGATGGCCGGGAACCCCTCAACCGGCGGTAGCGGACTCACTCAACGATACTAATTGCGGAATCACTCAACGCAGCGTAAGGAAATGAAATGATAGAGCGGCGGTAACGGACTCACTCAACGCTACTAATCTCGAAATCACTCGATGCGACCAAGTCACTCACTTGTAAAAGAAGAATCGCTCACTCTTAATGCAAGAACACTTGCAAACAAATATTTTTTTAACTTAAAATCTTTTTTTTATTTTATTTATTTGGAGGGGCTTTATATAGAAGTTTTGGAACATCCCTCCAAAACATAGAAAATTACAGTCGAATGACTCTTCATTTTAATTCTAGAAAATGGATAATATTGACTTTGACTCATAAAAATCATAGAACATGGCCTTAACATCTTATAACAATAATAATATTTCGAAAATAGGTTAATAAACCAAGTAAAACACTTAGAAATACCAAAAGACGTAAGGAGTGTTGTTTCCCGAGTGCAGTCTGGCAACCTTTAGTAAAATGGTCATAACTCTTTACACATATCTTCGTTTTGTAAACTGCTTTTTGTTCTGAAAACTAGACTTCTTTGGCTTTCCAACCATATATCACAATCCTTATAATTCATTGTAAATCAGAAACTATTATTGTTCAAATTTACCCCATTTGATGGACCAGTTTTCTGAAATTGCTCCTGCATCACTTAATTATTGAGGATTGCCCAAGACCTTATAAAGTAAACTTATATTCGATTTTTAATTCATGTGGGACATTTAGTCTCAACAATGTGTAGGTGAAACAAGTCATATACGTGATATATTAATGTCCAACCTTGTAAATTACGACATGTGGATAAAAGTCTAACACATGAATAATGATACTCCTACCCTTTATTAACTGGAGGAATAATTAATGTTAACCAATTGTTATATGGACGAAGTGTGTGGAAAGATAATATAGTTCATCATTCGTATAAGGAAGAGTTCATTACGAAATGAGGTGACCCACATTAACGTCAGGTTCTGAAAGAAAAGAAATCAATTTAAAATAATTAATCTAGGTAATAAGAAATGAGAGCGACAATCCAAGAAAATGGAGTATAAAGTACTAGTACTATTTTTCCGTTGCAAGGATTAATCCTATATTATATTGTATTGATTGGGACGGGTTTTGGAAGGGACAACTTCGACTAAAATAATGTGAAAACATCTCGTATCTATTTTTAATTGGCGGACAACTGTTTGTGTAATTTTTATTATCAAAAATCTTTATGTATTAATATTTTATTAGAAAATTAAAATCAATTTGCTAATATTTAAGAATTAAAAGATGGCCACATGAGAGTTATTGCTAAATTTTGAAGTTCATAGAGGCGATATTACCAATTTTTAAATTTCCTAAAATGGGTTCTTACCAATTTTTAAAATGAACAATAGTGTTTTCGCATTTTATTCCAAGAAAAAATAATATATATAGGTATAATTATCACTTTCCTGCAAATCATGAAGAATACTTACATTTACAATTAGTGAAACACACTGTGGTTTGGGAGAGATAATATGTTTAACAAGGGGAGATTTTCGCTTCTACCAATTAGAAAAACACAAATATATTTTTGCATTTTATTCATATGGCTTCTTAGTCGATTTAAGGAGTAAGTGCAGCTATTAAATCCGCATCTGGCTTGACTGAGGGAAAGCTTGACTTGGCTAGAAGGGACGAGCGACAAAAAGTCTTCTTTTTCTTAGTCTTCTCACTCATTCAAGTGTTTTTTCTTTCCTAAGAAAATAAAATGAATTCGACTATTTCTAACAAGTCATAATGTGCGAGTATTGTTGTTTGACTGTGATCGGCAAAAAATGCTCTCATACGTGCAAAGCCTCGAAGTAAGAGTTTGTGCAGTTCAAACGTGACATTTGACAAAAGTCTCAAAAATTTGATTTGTAGAGTTCCTATCATATATTGTGTATAAAAATTATTCATCATATATTGTGTGCAGATTGTGCAGTTGAAACGTGACATTTGACTAAATCCCTTTTCAGACACTATCGTTAAGTGATATTTTTCCGAACAGATATTCGAACATGAATTAGCTATACTCTGAGAGACAATCCACCCAGACCCTATTGGTGTTTCGGGAGACATTTAACAAGGACCGGATCGGAAAGGGTCTAAATGCTAATACACACAATATATGATGAATAATTTTTATAAATTATGAAGAAAATACATGTGCAAATATATATTGAATACAAGGACAAGCTTAGGTGGGGGAGCAATGCAATGAGAGGTCCACCAATGGAGGCAACTAACATGGTGCATGGTGGAGTGGCACCAAGACCAAAAAAAGTTGGACAAATGAGTTATCATCATCCCATGAAATTAACTGATTGACCCTGTAAGATTGGATCTTAAAAAAAAGCACTGTAATAAAGCACCATTGCAATCAGTTACAGACAAAAAACTGTTTCATCTTCCTCTTTCATTATCTACTAAAAAAATTGCTTACCTTTTTTTGCCATTATTAAATTGGTGGGACTTGTAAGAAACTTTTGATCTTATTACAAACAAATGGGGGGCAAAGACAATCTTCTACTGATCTTTGGCTTTTGATATTTTGTAAGGTTTTTGTTAGATTGGAGAATTGTGTTTCTCTTGTTGAGGTAAACCAACTGTGCGTTTTGCTCTGTATTCAAAGAAAACATTAATTATGGCTTGCACAAAATATATATACAAGATTTTCTATACTCTCTGAATAGAGAATCGTAGTCGAAAAAAGATTTTGAACTTTCTGACTCTCACTCAGAAACGTACATAAGACTTTCATCTCACACGACACCTAAGTTCTTCCTTCTTAATCAAGCCATAGAGCCATCAAAGTACGAATTCAAATTCGTGCCATACGAATTAGTGCAGTTTTAGAATGTTTAATATCAAAATTTTGACTTAAAAGCCATAACTTATGCAACACAATACATACACAAATGTTATGATATTACAACCATCATGTATTAAGGGACTCTATGCGAAATTCAGATTCTATGGCTCGGTGTTGGTCCGGTGTCGATTGACTTTGGTCTTGTGAAATAGGATTGGATATTTTCCGCAGCGAAGCTCCATTTGTATAGAGTTTAGATGTTCGATATCATGACTTGAAAATTTGAGACGTACCTTGAATTGGGTTTTAAGAGAAAAAAGCAAGTGATACTTAATAAATAACTTTTATATAGAAAAAAATATATGATAAATGATAAATTAATGAGTTATTAAAGTATATATTTTTATTTAATTTGGGGCCTTGGGCCAAGATCGAAATCAAACAAATGAGATTGTATATCAATGAATTATCCTAATTTTGATAGAATGAGACATTGGCCAGCCCCAATTCATATGGACCCTTAAAATCAGGGCCCTTATTCATCAAATACATAATTAAGGTTGTTGCACAAGAATTAAAGAAACTATTAATTATCTAAATTTTACGGGAACAAAAGTCGTATAGTAAAAAACTACATTTGAAAATAAATAAAAAAATATATAACTTCTCATATTGTCATTGATAAGAAAGGGTAAAACTATTTTAAGAAAATTTAAGTCTCTATTGAAATTCTAAAACAACATGTGTTTTGAAATGGAAGGAGTAAAAGATATATCTTTATTACTATTATGAAAAAGAATATACTATGTAAACAACCTTGCTAAAACACATCTATACTTAAATAGAAAAGAAGAAAATCGCGTCAAATAAAAGAGGGTATAAACGAGCCGAGCAGTACCAGAAAACATAATATCAAAGTTTGGTTTAAGCTTTTAATCGAGCTTGCAAGAGTTACTACGAAGTTCGGTAAAAAAAAAAAAAAGGGGTAGAAATAGGTTTCAGAAGATTTCAGGACAAACGGTTGTACTGTTCTATGCCCATGAAGGGTAGGGTCTCCTCATGATGCTTTGTCCGTGTTGTACACCAACTTCCCACATTTGTTCATTAAGACACAAAACAGAACAATATATAAGTGAATATATGACTCTTCTCTATTATGACAACAAAAGGACCCAATGTGCTGGGACATATATCATTTAAAGAAAACCCATAACAGAAAACATACACAAATGCCCATCAACCTCAATTTAAAGGCAAGAACAGATTCTTTCATGGAAATCGACGTAAAGAAAATGAAAATGACATCAAGAATTATATGAATGTGAATGAACAATATGATTATAGTATCAGGAGCTAAACATGGTAAGAAAAAAGAAGCAAAAAGACACCTCAAGTTATTGTCTGATATGATTTGCCAACTTTATATGCGCACTCAATTAAAAAAGAGGTTCAAATCAGATACTTCAATTGGTGAAAACCCTTTTCAGTCTATTCAAGTTTTACCCCACGTGATTTGCATAATGTTCAATTTACCTTCTTGTGAAAAACAGTGGCACTTTACCCCTGTGTTATGATAAATGTTGCAACTAATGTAACCCCTTGTGTTACAAAAACACTATTCATGCCCACTCTCGATTTCAGCGAGTGAGATACACTCTTCGGTTGATTACTTTATATAAAGAAGGCGAATATTTTGCAACCACAAGAACACAAGATATTCATTATTCGATGGAGGCATTGCCTATTGTACATAAAGCTAGAATAAAGTCTGCAATATAAAGAATTAAATGGAAAGCTAAAATCTAGTAGTACTTGAAAACTTTGGTCTTATGTGATGACTGTAGGTTGCTCCCTTCCGGTAAATTCTTTCAGCTTTGAAGTAGACAGTGCCAAATCTGAGAATTTAATATCACACATTTCAGAAGGGTATGAATTTAAAATATAAAGGTTTTAAAACGAAGAAGAAATATTTTACCGATTAATGGTTTTAATGCTACTTGTGCATCCATGTTATGTTTAGATACATCTGGCTCAAATTGTTCGATATATATTCTAACAGTTGCGCCCGCAGAACCGGTTCCCTACGAATACAAAGTTTGATTATTTTCGCGAAGAAAAGAACGGAAAAATAATTTATGTTTCACAAAAAATGGAGAGGTGGGATGCAAGTAATTATACAGACCGATAACCGAAATATGATCCTCGATCCATCACTGAAAACAAAACGAATGCCTTGCTTGGAAGCCACACTTCCATCTACCTGAGGATATACGAAAAAAAAATCATGTTACGTAAGTCAAAAGTAGTGACTAATGATTATTTGATTACATCACATAGGGAAAAATCGATAAATCTTGAGAAGTTTTAACTTACTGGATCAGTGTAGTTGAAGTCATCCGCGAATTGAAGGACATAGCTTCCTGCAATAGTAACAAATCTCACTTAAACGTCACCAAAAATCCCTCGATTTCATTTGAATCAGAAGGATTTGAACCCAAGTATGTCAAAGCCATAATACAAATCAATTTACCCTTCCGTGATATTCATAATGTTCAATTTACCCTGTGTGATTTTAAAAAAATGGCATTTTAAATCCCTGTATTCTTATAAAAGACTCACATTACCTCCCTAACATTTTTAAACCTGAGAAAAAATTTGATTTGACAAAAGTACCGTCCATTATTTACTATATATTGGACTTAAACGGACCAGTTTACTTTACCTCCATGTGTTATTTTTCACAGAGAAGGGTCATGTTGTCTTTTTATGCAACACTTTTCATTCACACATTCATTTTCGGGCGAGTGGTTAAAATCTCCAACGGAAGGAGGTAATTTGATCATTTAAAATTTTCATAGGGGGTAAAATGCTATTTTTCAAATTACAGGGGAGTAAATTGTATATTATGCATATCACAGGGGGTGAATGGGCATTAACCCTTTTAAATTTTGTATAAATTTCAAATTTTTATTATTCTTTTCACCAAAATGATGAATTTGAAATCTATCCAATAATGGCTTACTCCAAATCCTTCTTCCAATTAAAACCTATCATTCCAAATGAATAATCAGCCGACTTCGAAAAATAATGATTAATACTTACCATATGTATCACCCGCCTTGCTTTTAGAAACAATATCTCTAAGATATTCTATCATCTTATTTGCCCCTTCCGATTCACATTCCTGGACACAATCTCATGGAATGAGATACAAAGAGTAGACTAAATTCGAAAAATGAGATGAAGATGAAAAAGATTAAAAGGTGATGAGGCTTCTTGCCTCATAGTCGTATCTAGAAAAGAAATTTCTCCCGTAAGTGGCCCAATGCTCGGTCACAACATCAGAGACGGAAACCAACTTTTCTCCAGGCTTTTTGTCCTTGTTTCGATATGCTATTATTGACAACCAAGCTAAAACAGCCCTGTCATATAACAATATATGAGTCACCAAATGGCATGTCACAAAAAATATGGCTCTGATTTTAGTATTTGAAAAGAATTACGGAGTACAATTTTTCTTTTTCGTTATATGCGTAAGAGAATGTACAAACCATATCCCATCTTTCTCACGTATGTGGTCAGAGCCGGTTCCAAAACTTTCTTCCCCACAAATTGACAATTTTCCCGCATCCATCAGATTACCAAAGAATTTCCAACCAGTTGGCACCTAATAGAACTCACGTTGCAGCAAATATTAGGTGAGATTAGTTCTTTTACCCAGCTTTATCTCTTGTTTGGTAGCATTGATAAATAGAGTGAATCGACTCATAAAACAAGTGATAACTCGCTAAATTTAGGCATAAACACAAATACAACTATCCTAAGTCCAGCCTCTGATGATATAATCTCCTTCTAGCAACAAATTTGTTGCTAATCTATGGATTAGACTCTGCTACCAAATAAGCCAAAATAATAGATTATCTGCAATAACATAATTAACATTTATGTGAAATGCAAAAATTTCCCGTGTGTGTTTTCTAATTAGCAACAAAAAAAATATAGTGTTCATTTTTATTACCAATATTCTGCAGAAAAATGACAATCGTACCCCCAGCAAAACATGCAAAAACACCCCTACTTACCTAAAATTTGACAATAACCCCCGGGTTCACTTTGAAAATTGCCAATAACTTCCCAAATGATTTATGAAGGAATTTCAAATGGGGTTTTTGCTAATAAAAAAGATCGGGGGGGGGGGGAGGTTTGCTAATTAAAATTACTCGGGGGTTTTTGTCAATTAGGCAAAGCACAGGGGATATTTTTGCATTTAGCTGACAAAATAAAAATAAAAAATCCATATACATTGTCAGCAGTAAATAAGCAAAGCAGTAATCTACTAAAAGTCTAAGAGGAATAAGGAATGGGGAACCTCGTAAAAAGGAAGATTTAACTTGAGAGCTACACGATCTAGTGCACCACTTGTTGGCATGGACCTAGCTAAACCCTGTAAAATATGTGAACTAAGATATAATTATGTGAATTATGAGAGAACTTTATACCAAGAAAATTAGTACTATTTTAAGCTTAAACCTTTGGGCCAGTCTTGAAATATGGGATGGATTCTTGGGCATTGGCGGCAATTATCGCAACAGAATCCGAAGGAGTCACAAAAAATCCTCTCCCAAGAATCATGTTTCGATCACCATCTCCTAAAGAAGCATAGAAGTGGTCATTTTTTGATTAAATTTAATTAAAATGAAATGTTGAAACAATCACAAAACAATACCATCACTTGCAGCTCCAACATCGGGTCCATTCTCTCCATACATTATGTCGACCAACTCCTTAGCATATCTAGTCCCGAATAGTACCAAAACTAAAAATCAGTTATGTTTTAGTTTGAAAATCAAATGTATGTATTAGAAGCTCGACTTCTTACGTGAGATTGGGATCTGGATGACCATGTCCAAAATCTTCTAAAGGCACCCCATTTATAATAGAGTCCTGTAAAATGAAAATGTAATTATACATAAGTGCGATCCTTTTAGTGTTAATAATAAAAAAAAAGTAACATGCAAAAAAATACCAGGTTAGCTCCTAGCTTGTCCACGAAAATTGGTTTAGCATAAGCACCAGTAACAGCGTGCATTGCATCAAATATAAACCTGGGAATAGAAGTTTAAGTCGATGCTAAGGATTTATGAAAAAGATTACGAGTGAATCGCAAATTACTTCACCTTGTTATCCTTAAAATGCACTTTACCCGTATAAATAAAAGGTAAAATAGACCCCCTGTGTTTTTGTAAAACAAGCACACTGCCTCCCTCCTAGTTCTTAAATTTTCAGAGGGGTTAAGTGCTCATTTATACATATCACAAGGGATAAGCGAGTATGCTGTTCGGGCAGGGTTAAATTGGTCATTTTCCTCATCGAAATGAAGTCCCAGTCGCATTATAGCACGCGTGTGCCACCCCTCCACAAGAAAAGGGGGAAAATGCAAGATACTCCCCTGTGTTATGCTAAACCTGCAAAAAACTACCCTGTGAAATTTTTATTACGCCAAACTTCTTTGTGTTTTCAAAAACCCTGCAAATAACACCCAATTTGAAAAAAATAGGTCGTTTTGGATTGACATATTTCAAGAAATAATTTTTAAACACTTCAAGAGGTCCCTACAACTTCACGTGATATATTTTTCAAATGATTTCTTGAAAACTGTCGATCCAAAACGACCTATTTTCTACAAATTGGGTTTTTTTTGCAGGGTTTTTGAAAACACAAGGAAGTTTACCGCAATAAAAAATTCACATGTTAGTTTCTTGCAGGTTTAGCATAACACGGGGGAATATTTTGCATTTACCCCCCAGAAAAGAGGTAAAACGCTCATTATTATATATCACGGGGGGTCAAATTGGCTATTTTTCTATCACAACGAGGTAAATTGCAAAATAGGCATATCGCAGGGGGTTAACTTGCCAAAACCCGAAGATTTACCGTAAAATTGAAAATGACTAAAATATCCTTGGTTTAAACACTTTTTTTAGCTAAAACAAATTGAAAAATCCCCTTTTGATTAACTTTTTGTTGAGTCTTTTCAGGTTGTCATCACATTGTAAGAGAGTGACAATGTTAATAAAGCAGAAAGAAAAATTTATTATACTTCGATAACTATTTTTTTCCACCCTTCTGTATAGCTTTGCAATAAAATTTGATAACTACAACTACAAATTAATAGTAAAGGACAAACAGCATTTTGCATTACTGAAGAAGGAAACTCGCGTACCTGAATTCTGATTTTGAAACAAGGCTCTTAATAAGTGAGAAATCAAATACATTCTACCAAAAGAAAAAGAAAAAATGTATTAGAAATAAAAAAATTAAATTGTTATTGAAAACTCTGAAAACTTGTCACATTTCTCACCTCCATAAGCTCCAAATAATCAGCAACTGGGTCAACTACCTCTACGGTAAAAGTCCCAAAGTCCGTAACTCCAAGATTAGCAAGATCAACATCGGGAAGGTCCCCCATTTTTATTTCACTAATCTGCATCACATTTAGGCATTTCATTCTAAAACTCGTTACATAGAGACTCATAGATATAAATGTTTTTTTATAAAATATATTTCCAAATAATAAACTAGACTAATCAGTCTCGAAAAGTACCAACATATGATTAAATGACTATTTACTCTTAGAATTTAATTTTAATTCTCAACTCAGTTTCTGTAATTTTCTAGCTGAGCAGTAAATTAAATTCACTTGTCTATATCAAATATCATACATAGAAATATGATTAGCTATTGATGACATTAATATATCTCCATTGCATGCTTCTATACAAAGATGAAAAATAAGAAAAAGAAAGCATCACTTCTCTACAAGTTAGATCCCGAACTCATATTATAGAAACATTTCATCCCTTGGGAAATTAAAAGGAAAGGGGAATACGATCAACGAATATATCCTCGAATGTGCTTATGATATCTTAAAGACCAAAGAGACAAAAATATCACCTTTCACTATAATAGACTTGGCTAATTGCATGTTTTATTAAGCTATGATTCTTTGCAAACTTTGTCAATATAATTTGTATCAATACTACTTTCGTTTAAGTTCATGTTAATTAATGTTTATGTTAAAATACATCAAATTAATTCCCAAACTTAACTTAGATATTAACCAAGATCAATTGACATGAAAAAAAAAAAAAAGAATAAGAAATTCAATCAAGAAACATGCTCTAGCATTATTGAAGTTGACAATATGGTACCGAATATTGCAGTTGACACTTTCCTATCCTAACCTAGTCATTTTTTTATTCTAACCATTTCGGCAAAATACAATTTTGATCCTAACTAGAACCGATCCAACCACCTATAATTTCCAATCTCATATAGTTTGTCAGTTGGATTAAGGATTTTTGCCAGTAAAAGGTAAGCACGAGGATTAACTATATGAATTACATTATGTTCTGCAAAGCTCAGCACACTAAGAAATAAAAAGATAAGTTTACATATGGACATGCTTAAATGCCTAAGCACGTCTCCCGTACGAGTCTTAACAGTCAGAACTCAAAAACATGAACCAAAGAATAATTGAAAAATTAATAGTATAAGGGGTATATATCATAATCTATATGTTCTTCCTCCTATAATAATAACATTATTATGAGTTCCTAAAATTTAAATCACTGGTGTATGTGGATGGGTTTAGGCCCGGTCTCGCGGGTTTCGCGAGACCGCGCCAAAACCCTTTCAAATGAGTTTTCGTCAAACCCATAAAATCATCAAAAACCTATTCAGAAACTCACACTCAAACTCTTCAAACCTATAAAACATTGATTTGACACCGAACTCCTACTTTTTCCTTCAAATGTCACTAAAAAAAACATTGATTTGACACCTATCACCTACTTTTTCCCCTAAACCTCAACATCCAAACCCAATCCAAGTGAGGTTTCAACTTATTCAAACCACAAAACCCAAGAGCCAAAACCCATCCAAATAAAGTCTCAAAGGTTTCATCGAAACCACCCAAACCAATTCTTTTTAAACCGAGACCCGCTAAACCGAGCCAAAACCCATCCAAATAGACCCTAAAGTTCTACAGCTGTACTTGTGTTACATAATTTAATCATGTAATCTTAATAAATGTGTCCTCACTTTTTTGTGTCATCTTTTTGGAAATTGACCTATCACCCAAGTTGAAATAGTATGGTACCCACATCACACCTCAAAACATAAAGGATTACAAAGTAATCATACGCCGACTAAAATTAGGCATTCAACATAAAGCAACAAAAATCGAGAATTTTGTTTAGTAAAATGTGGAGAGAGAGAGATCTATTAAAACAACCTAAACCGAGACATGTACATGCAAGAACATATAGATGAGTAAGTACATACAGAAAGTGTGTTTCCATAGATCTTGTCGGTTATAGACTCAGGTGCAGGTTGGCCACTGCTATAATTAAACTGCAAATAAGAAACCAAAACACCCAATCAGAATTAATCAAAATACATTGTCCGAACTCTAAAACATAATTGTTTACAAGAAGATAATAAAACAAACACCCACAAATTTAGTGTATATTTACTAACAGTAATACTACACCTTAATACCCCAGTCATAATCAGGACCACCGGGATTGTGACTTGCACTCATTACAAAACCACCATTAGCCTGTAGCATATAAGATAAGCAGAATTTTCAAGATTTTCATAAGTCCATATATAAAAATAAAGCTAAAATAATAAAGAAGGAACAGTGATTATTGCCTTTCTCTTTCTTATTACTGCAGAAACGGCAGGTGTAGACATAATTCCATCCCTTCATTCACAAATTCAAATCTTAGCTTATAATAATCCAGCCATTTCATAGCAATCACAAACAATAACTTGAGGAGAAACAAATGATTCGTTTAGGACTAAAAAGAGCTTAAAAATGAGAGAAACTCACTTGCCAACTAAGATTTTACCAACACCATTACCGGCAGCAATTTTAATAATTATCTGTACATTAGAAACATCAGCTCGAAAACCACACGATTATGGATTATTGAAAATAATAATTTAACATAAATTTTAATACCTGTGCAGCCTCACGGTTAAAGTACCTACCGTCGCCGCCCAAAACCAAGACTCCGTTTTTGTAATCTTCTGGTGGCAAAGAATCAAACAATGCCTTCAATTCACACACACAAAGCCCTCATCAAACATACATAAGCATATCATAATCACTAATTCACTGATAATAAGATCAAAATCTCGAACCTGAATCCAATTTGCGAGGTAATTTTCTTCCATAAACACTTTCACCTAATACCCACCAAATCAACATATCAAAATATAATTCAAGAATCCCTATTTCTCAAACATGATCAGTCAATATGACCCTTCATTCATAAACAAAAAGAACAAAAAAATAAAAATTGAACCTTTTTTCGAAGCCCACTTGTACCAGTCTTCTGACCTTCAATTGGCTTTGTGGGCACACTCTTAATCTAAAAACAAACACCCAGCCCACAAAATAATTTAGCTAATAAAATTGACACCCAATTGAAATATAAGCACATAAAATGCATAAAAAAAATGTATGTAACATTGCAATTAAAAATTAAACCAACCTTGAGTTCCTGAGAAATGGTGGTGGGAGAAGAAGATGAAGCAGAGGCGGCCTTAACCGAGACACAAGAGAATTCATTTGAGGCTTTTTGGTGGAAAGAAAGATTGTAGAAAATGGGAGTGGGGTTTAGAAATGAGATTGATTTAATTGAGTGGGTTAAAATTGAAACATTGGTATTAGAATTCTTGAATTTTCTCGATAAAACAGAGGAAGGCCTTGAAGTTATGGAATTCAAGGCCATTGTAATTAACAACAAGAAACAATCTTTTGTGTGTTAATTGATGAAAGGGTTTTGAAACTTTTTTGGGTTCTCTGTATGTAAAATGTAGGAGTACAAGGAGTGGAGAGTGTAGTTTAGTTAGGAATGGTTGGAATTGAATATTATATTACGAGGAAATTTTAATGTTTTTAGTGGTATTTTTTAAGGAGGAGAAAGAAGAATAAGAGTGAGAATGAAAGCATGTGAGTGAGTGATTTGTGGTTCGGAAATCTAGAGGCTGCCACATGTACGTACGTGAGATTTGCTCTATCTTTTTTTTTATATATAAATTATCACGGATTTCATGTCACCTGGCCCATATCTTGTTTTTTTTTTTTTTTTTAATTCAAATAATTAAAGAATTGATAAATTCTCGAGTTTTTGGTATTTTACATCTTAAAAATATAGAAGTTTGATAATTTGAATCTCAATTTAAAGTTTTAACACTTTTCACTCGGAAAATATATTATTTGGCACATTGCACAATTTTTTTAAAAATAAATTATCAATGAAGGGTATAATAGTCATTTTTTGTCACTTCGCACCTTGCAAATTTTACTTTTTTGCCACATTCCACCCTGATTAAAAAAATATGGCACTTTACATCTTAGAGCATCTCCATTGATATGGGTGGAGAAAGAATCTATGAAGAGATTGAGTGAAGAAATAAACATTTATGGGGAGGGGGATGATGGTGGAGGGGTGGCTGGACGGTGGGTGATCACCGCCCCACACACCCCAATTTTTGGGCTGGGCAACGCGTCCAGCCCATTTAAATAAAAAATGTATATATATAAAAAAAAATAGGGGCTGGACAACGTGCCCAACCCATTTCTTATTTTTTTATTTAAATAGTAATATTAATTATCTATTAACATATAAATATTTAAAAATGTATTCTTTTAAAATTTTAATACACTAATTTACTTTTATTACTTGTGCATTATGTACTTTTATAATTTGTAATATTGTAATATTATGTACAATGTTTATTAACTGTTATTATTATTTAGCTCTATTATTATTAATTTTATTAAGTGAGAGTGAAAATATATGAGAATTAGATTTTTTTGGAATAAATGGTAATAAAGTTAACATTAATACAGATATTTTATTACTTGTAATATTATAACTTTTATGTAATAAATTACTTATTATTAATGTCAATATTTAATTTACTATTGAATTAATTATTATTATTATTATTATTATTATTATTATTATTATTATTATTATTATTATTATTTGTTATTATTATTATTATTATCATGAAACCAATTATGAGCAAAAAGTTGGGAAGATTAAGTGAGAGTGGGAAAATATGAGAATTGGAATTAAATAGAATGTGAAAATTGAGTCACTGAAGATGACTATAAAAAGAGGGGTATGAAGGGGAAGGGGAGTCCATACCCACTTGGCACTTTGCGCCCTAATATTTTTTTTTTTTTTTTTTTTTTTTTTTGAAAAAGGCTCATGAATGTCGTTGGTGTGCACAACACTCAAACATAGGAAACAAATATTTTTTTTTGGCAAATTATATGTACATGTTGTCCTTAAGTAGAAATTGATTTGCATCATTTATGATATTCAATACAAAATTATATAATAGATAAATGTTTTTAATTTTTTTACTTTACAAATCTATAGTTATTATCTACTAATATGTCAAACTTTGGAATTACAAAAAAGAAAAAAAAGTTCTTACCTAATTTGGTTAAAATAAAAAATGTGCAAAACTTTTATGTCGGGGTGGAAAGTGTAACAAAATTATATTTTAAGGGAGTAAAGTGCCAACGATCTATATTTTCAGGGTGTAAAGTGCCAACGATCTATATTTTTAGGGGGTAAAGTGTCAAAAAATTCTAAAATGACTATTATCTCCTTCTTGCAACTAAATTTTCTTATCAAACACACACTAAGATACAAAATGCAAAATAAATTCTATTTCGGTGTAAAATGTCAAAAAAAATTAAGTCAAAATACAAAGTGAAAAAAACCCTTAATTCTCCATATAAGTTTAATATTCAATAAAATTTTATATTTTATGAAGACGGATACTTTATGTGATATTTTGAAGGATAATCACGTCTCATTTTATCATGCAGTGTTATGGATGAATCTAACATTGCGGCTGGTAGTAAATTGACTCCAAAAAGACGAAGTTATACAAGAGGGTAAGCTGTTTCACATGGCATAATGAAGGGGTAAATTGTTGCACAAAAATATTGTGGTAACTTGTTGCACCATTTTTATAGAGACCCAGGGGCAAAAGGTCAATTAAATCACATTATATTGAGACTCAATGTCCCACATTAGTTGAAAACAATAGTTAAGTTCACCTTATAAGGTCTTGGACAATCCTCACCTTATAAGCTAGCTTTTGAGGTTGAGTTAGGCCCAAATCAAGTAAATGGACTTAGCACAATCCATGTGGTGAATTCTAATATGATATCAGAGCCCCAAGTTAAAGTGGGTTGTCTCCTTCCGTGATGGGCTTCTTCTTGTTCGCATTATGGGCTTCATTATCTACCAACACACTTCACCCAGATAACAAAGGTCTGGGTTGTCATTATTCCTCCAGTTAGGCTTGGAGTATCATTATTCCTCCGGTTAACAAAGGTCCGGAGTGTCATTATTCGTGTGTCTGGTCTTCACCCACATGTCGCTAATTCACAAGGTTGGGCTTTCATATGTCATGTGTTGGGCTTGTTTCATCTACACATTCTGTCCGCCCACACGTGAAGGGGGTGTATTGAGACTAAATATCCCACATTGGTTGAAAACAATAGTTAAGTTCACAGTTCACCTTATAAGGCCTTGGACAATCCTCACCTTATAAGCTAACTTTTGAGGTTGAGTTAGACCCAAACAAAGTAAGTGGACTTATTATTATTTCCTTGGACAATTCTCACCTTATAAGCTAGCTTTATTGATAACCTTGGGGAAACTATTAAAAAAAATGGAGTTTATGTAAATGTACTAAGGGGTCAACATCCGAATCTTTGCAACTTGGGGAACTTAAGGAAAAGTTGACAAAGAGAGATGAAGAATTCAAATCTCAACAAACTTTACTTGAAAACTATAAGGAATCTAATGAAAACCAAGCTAAGGAAATACATGAACTAAGTGAAGGTTAAAGAGGAATTGAAGAAAATGATGTTTGCTTTTACGAAAATGCAGCAAAACAACTCTTCTTCTAAACTCTATAAGTTAAACAATCACTTAATATGCACGAAGATAGCCTTAAACTATATTTGCTACTTAGTTTTTTGGAGCTTTGATGCTGAAGTTAACAGAGATTTTCATTAGTAGCCCTAATGGTATTGTTCAATTTTGGATAGGGAGTGCATAAGTGGGTGTTGACAAATCTGATTGTTTATACTTTGTCACTATAAACTTGTGTCTTTACTAATCTCAAATTTTATGCTAAAACAAGTGTCTTATTATTATTTCCTTGCAGGAGGTTATAAAGTGAGGTAAGAGTTTGGCATATTATGCAGAAAACTCTTTGATATTTTCAATTATAGACTCTACATTGAATTAATGCTAGATTTTGATTATATATACAGATTTTTGCTGCAATAACTTCTTGTGACTTAGTTCTTGAGACGAAAAAGATAAAGAGAAAATAAATTTCTCTAACGAATTTTGTCCTTACAAATAATGCATTTTATTGTAGTGCATATTGAGTTGTTTAGTAGATCTTGCTCAAGAAATGGGAAACAACCAATCAACCAAAGAACTTTATAAGAAATATGAATCAAAACAATGCCTTAAAGTTGCATAGACTTTACCTTAATTTGAACATAATTTTTTAAATCAAAATAAAGTTTGTTTTAGAATTCGCTAAAGCAATAATGAACCAGAGAACACTGAGAGAAAATATTGATTGGATTAATGATACGAGATAGCATGGTAGGTTAAAGTGTATGGGCCAAGGTGTTACACCAAATCAGAATCGTCGTTCCTTCACCTTCAAATTTATAGACTATTCTTGGTAAGATAAGTCAGTTGGCAGATAATGCAAAAAAAAAACACCCACAGGTGGTAGGTGTCAAATCAATATTTTATAGGTTTGAAGAGTTTGAGTGTGAGTTTCTAAATAGGTTTTTGATGGTTTCATGGGTTTGGCAAAAACTCATTTGAAAGGCTTTTGGCCCGGTCTCGCAAGACATCCACACACACCCATAGGTGTTTTTGTTAGTTAAAATAACACATGGGGATTTTTGTTAATTAGACAAAGCATAAGGGGTATTTTTGCATTTTACCAAAAAAAAAAAAAAAAAAAAAAGAGAAAGTGTCGGGTAACAACTTACATGCTGCTGAAAATAATTTACGGAGCCGAAATTTCTGATTGGATAGTGGCGGAATCTATTAATAGAGTGTCCCGTTAGATTAAGGCAAGTCACACACCACAACACCGCTAAATATATATACTGAATATACACATTAATCCATTTTTCTCTTTTTCGTTTCTTCTTCAACAACCCAAAAATTTCTCTACTCTGTCTCCTCCAAGATTTCATTTTTACCCCTCACCAAAACATTTTAACTCTTCTTCCTCTTTAATTACACCACCCACTTCCTCTCACACTCTTTACTGTGTGTATTCTGCTTTATTTCTTGAGTTCTGTCGATAAACACAAAGCTCCTCTGTTTTCTTTTTCTTTCTTGGACTCTGATCACTGCTTCAACATGGCTCAAAATCCCATTTCAGGTTCATTTTTTCTCATGTTCTTTTTATGCAGAATGATTTGTTTATACAGTAACAGTTTCGTGTTCTTGTGTTTATGGGTGAATGGTGATAATGTGATTTTTCATTGATTATTTGATTGAAATGATTTCTGTAATAGTGTTTTTTTATACGATGGAGATTTATGTTTTCTTTGATATGGGTTTTCTTGAATTCCTTATTATATGATCTCCAGTTGTTCAATTGAGTTTCTATTTCTTGAAAACTCTGTAGGGTTCCGAATAAAATCTCAATCTTGACCAATATACCATATTTCTTGTATGATCTTCAATCAGTTTGTGAATATATTTTGGGATTTTTTTTTGTGTGTAGAATCTAGGAATTTCAGTCATTGAAATGTGACAAGTGAACAATTAATTTAAGAAGCTAGATTCATGAATTGTAAATTATTGATGCTTATGGTATAATTTGATACTTTGTAGGTGATCTGAATAATCTTTCCTTAAACGGAAAAGGAGGTTCAATTAACAAGAGTCCTCTTGTTGTTTGCTTCGGAGAAATGTTAATAGATTTTGTTCCTACTGTTAATGGAGTTTCATTAGCCGAAGCTCCTGCCTTTAAGAAAGCTCCAGGTGGCGCCCCTGCTAATGTCGCTGTTTGCTTAGCAAAGTTGGGAGGTTCATCCGCGTTTATCGGAAAAGTATCTTTGTTCTTTCTCTTTATAAATTTATGTACTTTTTCATTCATATATTAAAGAAATCCAAATCAAATATATGAAAATGTATTTGTTGTAATGTAGGTTGGAGAGGATGAGTTTGGGTTTATGCTTGCTAACATATTGAAAGAAAACAATGTTAACAACTCGGGTGTTAGGTTCGACCCATGTGCAAGAACTGCACTAGCATTTGTCACTTTGAGAGACGATGGAGAGCGTGAGTTCTTGTTTTTCCGTAATCCGAGTGCTGACATGCTTTTCAAAGAGTCCGAACTCGATGTAAATCTTGTTAAAAAGGTCTGATTTTTTATTTTTACTTTTTTAGGCTATGTTTGGTTCTTGGATGCAACATTGAGCTCAATTTATTGCTCATATACATTTTACTCACAGAAATCCATGAATCAAACATAGCCTAAAATTCTAAATATGATTACATTGTTACGTATCAATCGAAATAAGGTTTCTTGTTTATACATTAAATGCAGGCGGCGATTTTTCACTATGGTTCAATAAGTTTAATTGAAGAACCATGTAGGTCAACGCATCTTGCTGCCATGGAAATTGCCAAGAAAGCCGGTAGCTTACTATCTTACGACCCAAATCTGAGATTACCATTATGGCCTTCGGAAGATGCTGCGCGAACTGAAATAATGAGCATATGGAACCAAGCTGATATTATCAAGGTATTACTCATAAAGTGTGTTAATATTTTTTTCCTATTTTGGAACATATAATTATATTAATTTGTTCATATAATGTGACAGATAAGCGAAGATGAGATTTCGTTTCTGACCGAGGGTGATGATCCTTATGATGATAATGTTGTGTTGACAAAGCTTTTTCACCCTAATCTACGTTTATTGCTTGTAAGTGAAGGAAAAGCTGGCTGCCGATATTACACAAAGGTAGATATGATATAAATATAAATAAAACTGTAGTAGTATATAATTTCTCTACTTAGTTAAGAGTTAAAGATATAAATGTAATATTTATTTGCAGCATTTTAAAGGAAGGGTTTCTGGTGTAAAAGTTAAACCGGTTGACACAACTGGTGCCGGTGATGCGTTCGTGGGTGCTATACTCTATCGTTTAGCCTCCGATTTGAATCTTTTTCAGGTAACAACTGCAAAGCATTTATCTAACAATAATATAAAAATAATAATATCTGTCTAATATAGTTTTGATATGTATACCGGCAGGATGAAAATCGTTTAAGAGAGGCTCTCTTTTTTGCGAATGCATGTGGTGCACTCACAGTGACAGAGAAAGGCGCGATTCCAGCCCTACCTACAAAAGAGGCGCTCGAAAAATTTATTGCGGAAGAGACGTCCAAGAACGAATAAATACCGTATTACTGTTTCAACTGCAGCAGCAGCAGCAGCAGCAGTAGCAATAATGAACTCTTTTTGTTTACTAATTGTATGGGATAATGAGTTAATATTGGAGAGTTCTTGTAAGTGTGTATAATCAATCATTAAGTGGGTGATTTTTACATTTTATGTTCTTCTTCAACATGTTGAAATAATTTTTAGAAGGTTAGATTCTGCTGGAATATTTTGTTGTATGTCTTTATTTTTCCAGTGCTGCTGAAATAAGGGGATCAATATAATAGGTCTGTTTCTAGTTAGACAATAATATAAAGTTGGCTTTTCTTTTCTTTTCTTTATCTTTTTTGTGTTACATTTGGATTGATTTTGTTTCCTTTCTTGCAGACATAAGAGTTTTGGACAAGTGTTGGAATGAGTTTTGGTTTTTTAGACAAGAATTGAACTTGAAAATAGTAATTCTTCTAGGTATTTTACATTTGTGTATTGAAATGATAGGATCAATATTTTCATCTTTTCCATCGAAAATATCGAAAAGTTTCTGTTTTTGAATCAGGCAAAACGAAAACAAGAAGTGATTTCGAAACTATTTATTTGCCTTAAATTTTGTTATTTTCCTAAATTAGTAACTTTTTTTTACAGTTTTTCCTTAGTGTCTCCGAAATATTTTCGAATAGTCTCGAAAATTATTCAATGTTTGGCTGACCGAAACAAAATTTAGGTGTTCTAGTTGATGTATTATACATTTTTCAGACAGAATAATAGGTGATGATAAAAAAAAAGGTATAATGTGACATGAATCTTTAGAGAGATGGGTGACTATTTTAATGGAAGAGAATAATCCCCACAATGTAATGAATCAAAGCTCAAATATCTGTTATGAGATTTCCAAGGAATTGAAATCGTAAAAAAGACTTTTGTATATCTTTCGTGATTTTAAGGTTAATCGTGTCTTTATGTGTGTATAGATCATAATTACTTTTAATTCTTATTGGAGAAATTCATGTTTTTTTTATTTTTTTTTAAATCATCATCTTTCAAAAGCAACAAAAGTAAAAATAAGGTTTGCCCCCATGGTATATCTCCAACTGGTTGACCTACAATTCATAAGGCTTGCTTGAGCGGCAAGGGTGGGGGTTCGAATCCCATTTGGAACTTGGATGAAAGCATTTATATGGGTCTATCTAAGGGTCATTTGTGGTAAAGACCCCTTTGTGCGCAGAGTGTACAATAGTATGGTAGGATCCCGAGGCTTCATGGAGGCGCATCCTGCGATTTACATCCTCCCGAGTTTTCGGGCAAGAGTTCTGAGGGTCCATGATTAGTTTAGTGTAAACTTGTACACCTGGGTTATTAAAAAAAAAAAAAAAAACAACTTGGAGGAGCATTCATTAACTCATGGTGATCGAGCTTCTAAAAAGTGGAGGAAAGCGAACGCGCTTTTAGAATTGCATTTCACATTTTACATTTTACATCACGTTTTAATCACGAGATTTTCCCACGGTTTTTGGCAGAAATCACTCACAAAATTCACCGGCGGAAAGGGAAAATAGTTTTCTATTTTTATCGTCTCCTGAAAGCAAAAACCACGTGCACTCGGCATTATTATCGAAAATCTTGTTTAGTGAACTTTAATTAGAAGTGATAGCATTTTGATTTGTTGTTTGATTTTGATCGCCGAGATTCGTTTCCTATGGCCGGAAACCCGAATCCGAATCCCTACAGCAATGCGGGTCCGTCGTTGTTGATGCCGGAGATCGGGCCCGACGGCCTTCCCCGAGAATCTGCTGTCATTGCTTACACCGAGAAGGTTTTTTGTTTCTCGTAATTTTGAAATTGATGAGTTGCTTTGTGAACGAAGTAATGATTTTATCGAATTTTTTGCTTTGATTTAGGTAATTGAGGAAGAGCAGCTTCAATTGAGGAAGTACGTTGACTTTCCTATCTTCCTTTCTCTAATTCTGCTCTGTAGTTAATTTTAGTTGGAGTTTGACGTTATTGTTGAATTTGAATTTTAAGTTTTACTTTGATTGAACAATGTTCTATCACTTGATTCCTAACAATGTGCTAGTTTAGGGTGATTCTGTCGCTTTGATTTATTAGAATAAAAGTTAATTACTGTTTGTTCACTATTGAATGGAGAGAACAAAGGCTAGCTATTGTTGTCACATTTGATATTTAGGAAAATATATTGCTTTGTTGTTTAGTTGTTTGCTATGTAATGGTGAGAACGACGGATTTATAATGATAGAATGGTAATTTCGGCTTATAGATGTGAGAGTTAGTTACTGTTATTAAACTTTGCTCTTGATCTTCCAGTTTCTTATCAAGATTCAGCCAAGAAGATATGTAAAAACTACATATATGAGGAGGATGCAAGAAAAATCAGAAGCTATATATTTACTCTAAAATAAAAAGATATTTGTAATATGATCAAACATGGGTTAGAATACATTTCGAGGACCAAGATATACGAGAAAAGTAAAAACAAATTCTGAATTAAAACCTTCCTATAAGCTGCTTCACTAAGAAATAGAAAGGGGTATCAACATCCACAACAGTCTCCTACTACTCCCACCTACAAGTTATCATAGGATTGAAAGGCAGTGTGACATAATATAATTAACATCTTCCGCAACTTCTACATGCATGAAGTGAATTATACTGAATTATACTCTGGCCTAAAATCCACACTTACATACCTATCATCTGTCTGGACGAGGAAGTCTACTCCTTTCCCTGGTGGGTGCTTCATTTAGCTACATAACCTTCAAAGGAAGTTCACTATATCAGCATTCATGCGTGCAGTCTAATGAACCGCTGCTTCTTTCAAAGGGAGCCAGTCAAGGACCTTCTTCAATGCTTAAGTTTGAATAGCTCCCCTAATATGCATAGTCCAGAAGATCAATCAAAAGTGGTTTTTAATTATAACTGCCAAACTAGCAGAATTAGCTAAGAAGGGTGATACTCTTTGGGAACCTCATGTTTGAAGACACCATCTCACACAGTCATAATGATAAAACCATCAAACTTAGGAAATACAGTTTCTTCCACCTCTTAACTGTATGAACACCTCTTACTCAAGAAAGTAGAAACTGCCTTGATCAAGAGTGACTTAGTTACTTCAGTCCTTTGCCAGACTCTCCTTATAGGTGGAGCACCCTATTGGTGACAGAGAAATAAGATCTAGTCTCTTTTTCTAAGCCACGTGCAATCTCTTCTTCTGGAGCTAGAAGACCAGTTTCAGTTACAATCTCCACATTCATCACTGTGGACGCCCTTAATGAAAAGACAAATTACTTCAAGGAAGATGTAAATGTATTGATGGCAAATAGATAAGCAAGACACTGATTAATTTCAATGACGTGGTCATGCATCTGTCTTTGTGTGCTTAAAGCATGGACTCTGAATTGTTAGGTCCATGGTGAGAAATAACTTCATCCACTCTTGGCATGCAATGTTTAAAGAATTTTGGATAGAAATGTTTCATTATTCAGATGTCTTTGGTTTATGACATGTAGGAGGAGTATGGTACTCTGAAAATCCTTGATTAGTAACCATAACAGTGTAACTGGACATTGGAACATCACATTACCTGAACGAATTCATCTTACAGAAGCAGGCTGTTCCTCCTTGGTGGTTTAGAAGTAGTTTAGGACCCCTATTTTAGAGGGGTGTCAAAATTAAGTCCAATGTTTTTATAGAAATGAGGGAATTTTAGTCTTCTTATCTTAATTAATGGCATATAATTTTTCTTTTCGTAGGTAATTAATATATATCTGTTTTATTTATCTCACCGATTTGTGACCCCATCATGTAGCATAGTTATAGGATTACTAAAAATCTCTGTCATTATATAGCTACTATTGATTTTGATAAGCTACGTGTCACATGCTACTAACGTGCAAATGTGATTAAATGATAATATTGTGTAGCAGTTGCTTCAGCTAAAAGAAGTTTCCATATTAAATTTCTTAAAAATATATTTGCGATCGAATACGTCACAAGAAAGACTTAGCAAAGTGGCCATTTTATCCGAAGAAAAGGATATGCTAGAAAAATTACAAAATTAAAATGAAATCAGTACTTTTGCATCTATGAAAGTAAAAACTAAATTTTGTATAAGATATATAATTCATTGTTTTAACATATATGATCCCGCTTTTGAATTTTACCTAAGATACCAAAAGAGCAGGTCCGGACACCGGGTTCCAGCTAAAATGTTCTATTTTAGTTACTTGTAGAAAACTAAGAGTTTGTAGGTTTAAGTATTCCTGTGTCACCTGGATCAAGACTATTCTTATGACATGTGTGCTTTATCTTGATTGGTTAACTGGATATGAATTTCATTTTATCACTGGATATGATTGGTTAACTGGATATGCTTTATCTTAAGTACTCCTCAGGTACATTGAAGAAAACTATTCAAAGATTCGTGATGTTGAACGAGAATTGGGGAATCTCACAATGGAAATGAAGCTCACAGCTGGGCCAAAGAAAGCTGGTATGTTTGACATTGCTGCATCGTCGCTATTAATGTCTTCCGACGAATTTACCTGATAATTGTATCATTTATTCTTTACTTTATCAGCACTCGAACACATGCGAAAGAAAATAGAAATGGCAACAGAGAGAATTCGTATTGCTAAGCTAAAAGAAGAACAGGCGAAAAAGGTAAATCATCTTTATCTAATGAGGTGCACTTGCTTCTTGTCCAACTTATAAGTGCACGTTTGAATCATGACAAAAATAATTGAGAAAGTTCTCTATTTTCTTTATCAATTACAAATATAGATGTTTGGCATGCCCTTCTATCTGTTTCATATATATAATGTTCTTTGTTTATCACGTTTTTTCTGATTTCTCATTGAGACAGATCTCATTCACATTTTCATTTGAGAACATTTAACAATAACTGCTTATCTTTATCCTTTGACATGAGGGAGCAACTTTTATATTTGAAGAAAGTTGCAAATAAATATGAAAGAAAGCTTCAAGAAACAATCTTATAAAAGTGCTTGTGAATTCAATGCGATACTTATTTGAAACACTAGAAGGTGAATCTTTGTTAATGTTTTATGCATATGTTTAAGTCATTTAGTGACATGTTTGTCCTAATATTTTTATTGGCATAACCATTTCACGAATGAGACGACATCTTTTTTTTCTTTCTTTTTTTAATCCTAACCAATAACTTTTCCAGGATAACTAAAGAAATCTCCTTTTTCTTTTTAGATATATATTACAGTATGAGCATTTGAGTTTGTTATTGTACATGTTATCTCATTTTCTTGTGTTCTAAGTGTTTCTCTTGTCTTCATCTAACGGTCTTACCTTAATCATCTCTGCTTTTATCGTAATCTGTACTTTCAATGTAATCAATCTCTCATGAATAATCTGCTAAATACTAGGCGTGGGAATTAGCGGCAAAAACTGTGCAGGATGAGGAAGCTATTAAACAGAAACTTTGTGAAGATTTAAATAATTTGGTAAATAATAATTTACATAGACCTCTACTCTCTTCTTTTTATTTATAGTAAATGATTTTCCTTTACAGGTCCAGGAAAGTAGTAATTCCCAGTTCTCTAGACTGGAGGAATTGAAACGCCGGTTGGAGAATCTGAACCCGAGCAGATCGTCTTCCTATGTTACATCTGTAAGGTTCCTCTCTACATTCATGTAGGAACTTTTAAAGTATTTTCTCTATCCATCAATTTTATGCCTATTCATTCTTTCACTGGCAAACACCTCACTACTAAAACAACTTGAACAGATATTTTTGTTGGCAGGTACCGCACATACAAATGCAACAAATTCAAAATTTGTTTACCATCATGAGATTTGATTGAATTTTTTCCCATAACTGCTCTGGTTACCCAAATTTAGAGTTTTAAGACAACTATAACTCTGATATGTTACCAAGCCTGTAAGAAGCTGTGAATCCACTTATACTTATCTCATTACCGATATGAATTGAGAATTTTATTTTTTCATATTATTACTTAATTATGTAAGTGTTTGATTTTTATACAAGAAAATTGCATTTGTACTCGCTTGGCAGTTGGCATTTTTAAGTCTTATGCTTAAAAAATTAGCACTTTTTTCTCTCAATATTCTAATAACTCTGTCATTTAGTCCTTTTCTGCCCTTCCCGTCCAATTTTTGGACCTTTGGTACCATAAAACAGTATATGTTTTGCACTTTTGGTTCTACATGACTATCTATTTCTGAAAGAGGTGGAAAAGACGAAATGTGCAAAAAATTAAAATTAAAGTTGTAACCTCAAGTGCCATTTTGGAAGCGCAAGAAATGTATTTTCCCCTACTTATAATGGTTGACTTTTGTCGGGGGAGAAATCACCTAGACTTTGAATTATCACATATCTCAAAACATTTTATGACTGGTGTAATTACCATTGTTTAGGAAGGGAATCAAAGACCAGCTCAGGCTACTATAACTCAAGATTCTTCTACGGTTCCAACTACATTGGAACCATCCAGTGCAACATCAGGAACCGTATCCAATGAAGGTATTGCTGGGAACGCAAAGGGCCAAAACCAACAGCCTTCTGGTGACGGGGATGGAAGAGGAAAAAAGAAAAATATAATCCAAGGTAGAGTAAAGGGAATCGGAGCAGTACCGAAGGGAAGAGGTCCTGCAGGACCTGGTTGGACAGGGGCCGGTTTTGATGTTGATGGCAGAGGTTGATAGCAGCATTTTGAAACATTAATCTCGTCTGGTGAAATGGTAACTTTTACCATCTTTTCGTTATTATATCGGTTGATTGTTTAATGGAAAGTATTATATCACGTCATCATTTGAAAACATTTCATGACAACTGGCTTATCTATCTATATTCGTAATTATGCTTGTAACTTATCATGTGAAACATTTACAAACTTGAATTCATGGTTAGAGTTACTGACTTCATTAAAGTTTGCCTTTCATTATTTTGAGTTTGTTTAATATCAAAGTTGCTTGATTTAAACATGGTATAATTTGTTTTTAACTTATAAAACATTATGTACTTCATGATTATAGATGAGTAATAAACTTTATGTAACCTTGGTTCTCTGTTACCGATATCATCATTTCTTGATTTAAACATCGTACCATTAGTTATGACAAAATTTGCAAACATTTGACCATCACAATCTCCTGCAGATTTGTATTCATTTCATTGGAACTAATTGAGACCGATTGTAATTTTATTATGACCGAGGCACTTCTGCAGTAGTTAGATGTCATAATAAAAAAGATAGTCCCACTAGTCTTTTTCCAATTAAATAGCTTCTGCAGTACTATCTGTGAACATTATGTATGTAGATCATGGAATAAATATGTAGTACTTTCACATATACAGTTCATGTGTCAATAATTTTATCTTCTCCTTACTTTCTCTGTTTTTATTTTCTTTTTATGTAAATTTTTCCTCATTTAATTTTCTACCTGCCAATACTTTTGAAAATCTGATAGATTTTTTACCAAATTAATGGCCAGCAAAAAATTCAATGTGATATGATTGGACTGAAGACTATTATCTACAACACTGCTGAAGAAGGAAAACTGGCAGAAGCAGTATTTGTCATTATCAGTGCCTTATTCTGCAATCATTTTCCAATTGTCAAACTCTTTACAGGTAATTTTGTAATTAAATTTCCATTTCTTTTTTACCAACTTCTTTGGGATATTTTAACTTTCATAAAATGATAATATCATTTCCTTAAAGATCTTGAATGTCATTATATTAGGTGAAGTAAAGTTGGATCTCTTTCTAACATTAATGTTGAGTGTTGACCTATCAACATTTGATATTATTTTGTCTGATGATATAAGATCATGTGCCCAAATTAATTGCACTTTACATATAGATGTACATTTTGCCATTCTTATGTTAAATTTGCTTAATGCTCTCAATCTGGGCTGTGGTAAAACACTCTAATTATAGTTTGTTTATCGCATAATTATGGATATAACTACTCTTTGGACAATTGTAAGTATGCTTGTCAATGAAGCAAAATTTAATCTAAATTTGACATGAACCAAAATTAGCATTACTTGGTGAAATGAGTTGTTTTCATATCATTATTGAGGATTTGTTATCGATGAAAATATGAAATTCTTATCCTGATTAAATAGAATGAATATGGAGTTGAAGTGATTTGATTCTTATATGATTTGGATTTGATGGACCTCAATTTATATTTATGTATAAAATCTTGTCCCTATAACATTAACAATATTTTATTTGACGACTCCTTTCTATACCTCAACTTTCACCAATAACATAATATTTTAATACAAAGTAGCTTTGAGAAATCTATTGTCGAGAGCAATAGATGTTCAAATTCTAAGAAGTGCATGGATTTTAATATTTATCTGAAATTTGACTAGAAATTGAATATCCAATAGATTTGGTGTATTGGAGGTTTAAAAATTTGATACGATTAAAAGACTTAGATATAGGATTAAGCATATATAATCGAATCCCCATATTTGGACCAGGACCACATTAAGGGTGAGATTGCCCAGTGGTTGTAGCTTTTCAAAGCACTTATAGATTTATATTGTGATTTTTGAAGTGTTTGGCCCTGATTATTAAAATTACTTCTGCTCAATCGTGATTTTCATGGTGTTTGACCCCAGGATTATAATCACTTTTGGGATCTCGAGAAGCAAAAAATCAACTTGTTTTAAAAGCTACTAAAGTGTTACTTTTGCAAAAGCTATTATACAAAAGCAATTATTCTATACTTAATTTTTATTAGAATCAATTATTATCAAAATCAATTTTAGTAAAATTAATTCTCCTATAATTGATTTTCGAATCGCTAGGTCAAACTCACCCTAAAATTTTTTGAAATATGTTGTCATAGCATGCCTCATGGTGTGGACAAATAGATATTTCTGCGTAACTTTTTATAATTGTGTATTAGACCGTAAATTTGTATTAAATTTGGACTTAATACCGCGTGATTTTTGATGTTGAATGCTTATATGATTTGGGTCTGGACTTGAAACCTATTTTAATTCAGATTAATTAGCGAGTTCCTTGAATTAGCATGAATCAAATATTAAATATATAGTATATATTAACAAACCATGCTTGTCCTTCAGAGTTCAGAATCATAGCAAACTTCTCCACACTCAATCTTTAAGGAAGTTTGATTTTATTATTTAGGTCGAGATTATTTTCGAAAATTGGTATTTCAATGAATGGTACAAAAGAATATCTTAAATAAAGCGTAACACAAGTCAATCTTGAGTAACTTGATGTTTCTCATAATTTTTTTGCTAATTCTTAGATTATCGTGGGAGAATTGGGTTTCAAAAGTTATTAAACGGCATATGTGTTAGATATTTGGTTGATATGAAAAACAATTAAACTCAAAAAGACGACCATGCTTGAGTTGAATATTTTGGTATGATTTTCAAGTTAAGCAAAATTATTTACCCGTTTTGATTAATTATGAGGCTCTTTTGTAACATTCTCTCATGAGTGATATGAAATTGACACATAAATTAGAGTTATTTATTAATCCTAACGAAACAAGAATACACATTCTAGTAACAGGCAATATAGGATAATATTCGCAATATTGTAAAACGAAAATTTGTACTCGTTAAAAGAAGGTTTTCTAAATTAAATTTAATAAAATTGTAATCTATTATATCACAATCAAATTTAGGTAAAATATATAAAATGTAACATTAACATTTAATAGATACCCAAAAAAGCAGAAAAATAAAGTTGTTATACCTATTTTTTTTTCCTAAATATATCTAAATACAAACCCTTCTCACACTCACAAAACGTCAGTTTTTTAAAATGTCCTCAAATCTTAAAACTTAACCGTAAGGGAAGGTAAAACTGCAGAAAACGTCCCAAACTAATCGGTGATTTTAGATTTTCGTCCCAAGCTATGTTACTTAGCTAAAATCGTTCCGTAATTTTATATTCTTTTGGAATATTGTCCCATTTGCCTTACATGTCAAGACATGAAAATTTTTAGCATGAAAAATTATACAAGATTGCAGAATTCATTCAAAAGTAATTATGAATTTTGATTTTTGGTCCCAAACTACTAATCTCGTATTTGCTTAAAAGTTGGAAGCATTGGTTAATTCAATCAACTGTAACTTGTATTTTGTAAAACTAATGTAGTAACACAATTAAATAAATATATATATATATATATATGTACATATATAATAATTTATTAAATTTCTTCTGCATTCTTAGTTCAATATAGTCCTTTTAATCGTCAACTTATTTAATTCAATTTATATATTTTCCATACACTGTACAATTAAAGTCTACCGAAAATAAAAATTCACAAATTGTACAGTTTGGTCCTCTCGACTCTTCAAACATGCTTCCCTTCTTTGACTGTTATTTCTCATTGATTAATTGTTTGATATTGCAATGAAGCTGCCATGTATCTTCCGCGTCCACTAATTTATGTTTATTATATGACGAAGAATTTAAGTCTTCAAAATTTGGTCAACAAGTCTTCTTTGTTTATTATTGTGTCAAATTCCATGATTATAGCATGCAAAGATAAAGATGATTAGAATAAGTACATTACAACTTTGGTGCCATTTAGCCAAAAAATAAAAACCCAATATCAACTCTAGAACGTAAAGATAAAGTTCATGGATGACAACGTCACCCGCATTCAAAGAAATCTTGATGCACCAATGCCATGGATAGGGATGTATATTGCCGCAGCTTCCGCACTCTGCACGCTTGCAATGGCAGCTGATGTCTTGACGGGTTTCAAAAGCAAAAAACTGTGGTTCCCATGTAAGTATTTCTCTCTTAATGCCATTTCGTTGACTCTACTAGGCGTGGCAATGAAGCTAACACTGGATCTTACAAATAATTTGCTGGGAGCTAATGAACAGATTGCTAAAGTCAGCAGCCTTGCAATGATGTCAATTGCTATGGGTAACTTTATGGTATCTATGTCATCCATGGACTCAAATGAAATGTTCCTAAACATTTCTGCTTTAAGCATTCTAGTCCTTACGGTTGTAGTAAATGTATGCATCTACGTTTCCCAAACAAAAAATTTTCATGAAGGACAATTTATTTTATATGAAGAAGTTGCATCTATTATCTTCCTGATTCCGCAACTTTTTATAATATATTCTTATGATAATGTGGTTCCAACCACCAAAAGATACATAGAATCAAAGTATCGTGAAATGCACAAAATATTAGTTTCAAATGAACGATTGTCACCAGATGGAAAACTTCATATCCATGAATTGAAAGTGGTACTGAAGAAATATTATGTGATGGCAGAAACCGGAAACCCTCAGTTTGTGATGGCACGCTCTGTGATTTGTGTTATTCCGGGTGTGATGTGTCTATTAATGGCTTTAACGTTGATAGAAGCTCATATAAGAATGCATAAGTTATACACGTCTTTCTCTAGAACTTCTTCGAACTATAAGTGGTCCATCAACTGGATTTTATTAATCCAGTTTGGCGGGGTAGCACTAGGTACTATTGCTCCAATATTCAGATGGTTCACTATTGTCCGATTCAGAAGCTCAAAGATATACCATATAAGAAGCCTCAAAGAAGAATTAAAAATTGAAACATATTGGACTCAAAAGATAGTGAAAAGGAGAGAACACATATTACCTTTATTTGTTCGACACAAAAAGTGCAGAAAATTTCTTCTTGATGCAAATAGATTGCATATCAACTTTTGCCGTGGAACTCAATGTTTAATAATTTTCTCCAGCAAACTTATTCTCGTCATTTCTATTGCCTTGATATATGTAGTTGTTTTATTGTTCAACCACATCAAGAAATGGCCATTAAATAATATGAGAGGAGAGTTGACATCAAGGGCCGCGAACACAGAGCTGGATTTTAGGCCATATGTTATGCTACTTGAAGGTGAGCCTGAGATGCCTGAGCAGATAATTACAAACATTTGCATTGGGGTTGATAAGCTAATAGAGATTGGTAATTCAAAGAAACCAAAGAATATAGTTGAACTTTTAAACAAGTCTGTAAACTTCAATGGAGTGAAAGAGTTTGACAATAATGAAGTCAGAAGCTTGCATTCTCAAGAACCTCGTAATTGCTGGTCTCTTTCAGTGGTGACCTTAACAAGCATTGCAGTTGCACTTCCCAACATCTCGAATCACAAGGTTGTTCAGCTATTGAACAGTGTGAATGAAGGCCTCTCATTTGTAAAGCTTATAGAGAAAACAATGGACACAAACAAAGAATCAGTAAGCATTAGACGTGCAGCTGTTTTCGTCTGGGTAAGACTCGAACTATATCACAAGTGGCTAGATATAGATATTCGAGGAACATATCTGAAAGACCAAACATATAAGCAGACATTGCGAGAACTCTCTGATATAGCTGAAAAGAAAGTTGCAGATTTCAAGACTAAGACGAATGATTTGCTCATGGAAAATCCTGTCAATTGGCCGATTAACGTTATAGCTGCTAACTCAATGTACCGGATTTGTCAAACTCTTCTGCTAGCTCTTCACGGTGATTGTAACCATCAAACTGATGAGGAAATGTTTGAGAGATTATCGGTCATTATCTCAGACATAATGGCTGCTTGCTTAACAAACTTATCGCACATTATAATCACTCATTGTCAGAGCATTGTCATCAAAGATAGGGTGGAACGTGTTCGTCATGCAGCCGTTCTTTTAGGTGAACGTGAAGAAATTCTTCAACTCCTTGAGCAACGTGAGCTTCCAAACTTGGATCCCGGAAAATCAGCTTATATTGATGAGTGGCGAGCCTTTATGAAGGACGATGTCGAAAATCCATCGATCTCTGGCTCAGCATCAAGTAATGAGACGACAATTCGGGAATCCAATGGACAACATGTATCTATGGAACTGGTGGCCTTGCAACGATGAAGATTCAGTTTTATTTCCATTGTCAGAATTCATGAAGAATAAATGGTTTGAGGTCTATTATGATAGTGTGTATGGTGAAATACGTTTTTAAAGATTTAAGTCATCTTTGTATCTGTTGATACATCTATAAGGCAATCTTCTAAATTTAAATAATTATGTATCTGTTGCCCTAGGATTTCATTTCATGATTTTTGTGTCAGTTATTAAACTTTTTTCTTACTGAAAAATTGATATTTACCAATATACTTTACATAATAGTAGACAATGGAAATGAGAGAAATTTTATTATTGTCCATGGATGCCATAGAATAATTTGTTTAATTGTTAAATCAAAGATATTATAACTATATACAAAATCTAACTTCCACTTGGCATATTCAGCTTGTCATTGAAAAAACTATACAACCTTTATCTATACTAACTCTAAAAACATGAATAATTTAAGTTTTTTTCCTTTTTTTTAAGGACAAAAATGTTCTTATTCAAGTTGTCAAGTATATTAATAAAATATAGTCAAACATGAATTTTCCTTAAATTTTTTCATAAAAAATATGGTAGGTAAATATTTTAAGAAAATTTGTTACTTTTTTTCCTCCTAACCAAGCACCATGAATATGGAAGGAAAATAAAAGTATATTCAAATAAGACATGACGTCTTAATATAGTTATTTAGTACATTAACTCCAATAATTAATGAATTAACTCTTACATCACTTTTACAATTTCATTATTGTTCTCCTCTAACACATAAAAAATAAAAAATACTATTATTTTAAATAGTTGCTAATAAATATATTTAAAATTATTATAATGTATTATCAATATGTTTTTATGTAAAATATATTATTTGTTTCATTTAAAGATTTAGTACAATATGTGACTACTTAAAAAATTCAAATTCTCGTAAAGATCATAAAATCTGTTAAAGTATAATTACATCTTACCTATGAATGAACAAAAATGCTTATGACTTAGTGAATTAAGTAATCTTTATTTGATATGAGAAACATTACCTAATTTTCATGAAAATCTTTTCGAGAAAAATGTGTGAATGAAGTTAAAAAAATAATGAAAATCAATGAAAATTGGTGAAACCGATCAAATAAATTTTATGTAATTGATGAAAACATGTGAAATAGATCCGGATGAAATTTATGAACACTGGTGAAGTATGTGAAAATATGGGTGAAATTGGTAATAAAAATATGCCAGTAAAATCGCTAAATACAAGTGAAATTGATGAAAATTCAGGTGACATTTGTGAAAACATGGGAACAAATTGATGAAATTAGTGAAAAACGGGTGAAATATATTAAGAATTTGTTAAATCATTGAAAAAAGATTAAAGTCTGTGAAATAATGTGAAATCAATGAAAATTCAAGTGAAATTGATTAAAAAAATGAGAAATCAGTGAAATATAAGTTAAAATGATAAAAATGAGTAAATTAAGAAAAAGAAATAAAAAATTTAACTAGAAAAAATTTGTTTTTTTGTTTGAATAGGATAAAACAAAAGAAATCGATAAAAAATAGGAAAAATTATGGACAATAGGTTATAATTGATCAATAATGAGTAAATCAATAAAAAAAAAAAATCAATGAAAATTGAATCAAACTAATTAATATAATAAGTGAAATGGCTTAGATTGATAAATAATACCTTTCAAATGTTATGGTAATTTAAGATATACTTAAAAGTAATTGAAGATATATAATTATTTGAGTTGAAAATTCAGTAAATACATGTGAAATCGATGAAAATTCAAGTAAATTCGCGAAAAAATTGATGACATCGGAGATACGATGAAATTAAAAAAATGATCAAATATGTGAAAAAGGCTAAGGTCGGTGGAAAACATGTGAGAATTGGTTAAACAGGTAAAAATGAGTCAAACCAATAAAATGAAAAATTTCAACCAAGAAAACAAAGCCAAACAATTAGAAAAATGGTTTAAACCTTAAAAAACTAAAGTAATCGATGGAAAATACCCATGATGAAGTTAATATATTGAATATCAGTCATTAATATGTGCTATTTTATGACATAATGAAGTTAATTTTACTCTGATTTACAACAAAATACAACTGAAATTAAATAGACACGTACAACGTATGTGCACTTTAAACCGGTGAAAAAAATACATGTGAAATCGTAAATACATTTGAAGTCGATAATAAAAATCAGGTAAAATTTGTGATAAATGGATGAAAACGGGTAAAATCGGTTAAAAATAAAGATAAAGTTTGTGACAATATGTGAAATCGATGAAAATTAATTCGAATGGAATTTCTAAGAAAAATGATGGAACCAGTGAAATCCAGTAAAATTGGGTAAAGTAGGTGAAAAATGGATAAAATCAGTCAAAAAACGTAAAGTTGGTAAGAACATATTTAATCAATGAAAAATTTAGGTGAATAACATGTGAAATTAGTTAAAAAATGAAAAATAGGTAAAAATGGGTTAGAATGGTAAAAATGAGTGAAATCGGTAAAAAAAGAGTTTAACTGGTAAATAGGTGAAAAATGGTTTAAACTGAAAAAAAAATAAAAGAAATCCACCAAAATTGAGAAACATTGAAAAGTATTATAAACAATAAAAAAAAGGGATAAATCGCTAAAAAAATAAACCGATAAAAAAAATTTAAACATTGAGAGCATATGAATCGATGAAAATTTGGGTGAAATTTGTAAAGAAACGGATAAAATTAGTCAAAAAAGCTTGAAGTCAGCGAAAACATGTTTAATCAATGAAAAGTTTAGGTGACCAACATGTGAAATCAGTGAAATAATTAAAAACGAGTTAAACTTTAACCTACAAAAACAAGGTGAAATTGGTAGAAAATGGTTTAAATTGGAAAAAGGATCAACGAAAAATGAAAAAACAACAAAAATGTTAAAGTCGATAAAAAGAGAAAAAATCCCTAAAAAAATATAACAATGGAAACATATGAATCGATGAAACTTCGGGCGAAATTGGAAAATAGTGGTGAAGTTTGTGAAAAAATTGGTGAAACAAGTAAGAAAGAATGCTCTTGAAATCGATGAATGTTTGGATGAAATTTATGAAGAAACAGATAAAACATGTGTCATCGATGAATAACGGATAAACTAGACATGAAAACTATTATGATGGAATGAGCTAAATAAGGAAAATTCTAGGGTGCCGCTACGTTATGTGCCGCTAATATCACATTAGGTGGTATTACCACACAATGTGTATCACATTGTATGGTACATGATCACATTACATAGTATTAACCCCATATATTTAGTATGACCCCCACATCATGTAGTATTTATTCCAAATTAGGTGGTATTACCACGCAATGTGTGTCACATTCTATAGTATAAATTATACTCCTTATATCATACAATGTGATACACATTATGTGATAATACCACCTAATGTGGTATTAGCGGCACGTAACGTAGCGGCACCCTAGAATTCCCCGCTAAATTATGTTCTTAAGATCTTATTTTAGAACCAATTTTATAAGATGTAATAACTAAATTAGTCATCATTTTATATTTTATTACACCTATTCAAAGCCATCATTTTTTTTTATAAACCAATAATAATTAATAAAAATAAATATAAAAAAATAAATTAATAAGTCATGATATATGATATATTATGAAATAAAATGGCTAATTTTATTCTAACTTAGAAAAATATCCATATAATTAAAACTAGACACGTACAGTGTACGTGCACTTTTCTAGTACATATAAAAGTACGAGTTCATCAAATCGAATTTCTTGAATTTTTTGTGTAGACTAATCTACCGCTACTTAAATTCTACTATGATACATAATTTAAATGACAAAATTGGAAATAATTGAAGAAGCATACTTCAACCCAAACACTGACACTTGAAGAAGTATACTTATGTTGTAGAGTATCACTAACAAATTTAATCATATTGATTTTACAAACACACACAACAAACCTATTAAAGAGATGCATTAATTGAACGTTCACAGGTGTTGAGATTGAATATTAATTATGTTGTTATTATTAATTATTAATAGACAATATAATTATTTTGTCTATATCCATACATATAAAAGTAAAAGTTCATCAAATAGAATTCCTTGAATTTTTTGTGTTAATATACCTTTACTTAAATTCTACTATGATACATAATTTAAATAAAAATTGGAAATAATTGAAGACGCGTACTTCTACCCAAACGTTGACACTCGACGAAGTATACTTATGTGGTAGAATATTTCTAAAAAAATTTAATCGTATTGATTTTGCAAATTAACACAACAAACCAATTTGAGAAATATCAGTAATTGAACGTTCACAGGTGTTGAGATTAAATATTAATTATGTTGTTATTATTAATTATTAATAGACAATATAATTATTTTGAAAGTTTTACAAGTCATTAAAATATTAATATTAAGAAATATAATTAAACAATATAACATTAGACAATAAGTATCTCCTATATCATCTCTTATAATAATTTCTAAGTCTTACAACTCATTGCGATATAGAATACAATGGCAGAATAATGAAATAATAAAATTCAAGAAGTATAATAACACAAAAGATCTCTACTACATCAAATTTTATATTATTTTTAAGTTTTATAACTCATTGAAATATCAGTAGTAAACTAAATAAATAAAAACCGTCCTTCTATAAGTCATATGAAAATATCACACATTAAAAAAATCTTCATATAAGGAAATAAATCACATTTTCCCTTTCTCATGGGCAAAAGAAAAAAAAAGTTACATGTGTTCTAAGCATCAATCACATTTTCAATTACTAATAAAAAAACTATAAATTACTAATTAGTTAATCGAAAAACTTAAAATCGATTAAAATTGAATTAAACCGGAGATAATTGGTGAATAAATGAACAAATAGGATAAAATCAACTAAAATTGGATTAACTTGAAGAAGATGGGTGAATTAATTAAAAAAGGGATAAAATTGACTAAAATTGAGTTCAATAAGAGAGAATGAGTGAATTGATTACCAGATTGTATAAAACACAAAATATCGGTGAAATTGGTAAACGAATGGGTTAAAATAACAAAAAAGAAGTAGTACGCTCAGGGTAAAAGCGAATGAAATAGATATTTCTTCGGAAAGTTCGATGATAAAAAAATTGTAAAATCAATGAAAAAATTAATTATATATAAAAATTGAGTTAAGCACAATTTTTTTTACTAAAATTGGGTTATGAGAATGAGTGAATTGATTAATAAATAGGATAAACCACAAAAAATGGATGAACTATATGAATGAAAGAGTTAAAATTACAAAAAAAAAAAAAACTAGTAAACTCAATGTAAAAGCAGGTGAAATCGGTGAAAAAATGGGGTTAAAATGACAAAAGAAATAATAATTTAAATGTAAAAGCGGGTGAAGTCAGTGAAAAACAGGTTTAGTCGACAAAATGTACATATAATTATGCAAACATGTAGTTTTAGGCTAGAAATACTTAGTAATTATAGTTCATTTTTAATTTTTAAGTCTTGATTTTGGGTATTTATAATCTCAACTTTAATTTTTTGGTAACAAATATTAATTAAATTGAATTAATCAAAAAATTGTATAGAATGTCATTAAGACGATAGTATGATAAATATTATTACATGATGATTCAAATAACATAATTAATTATCATGTGCAACGCACGTGCATGTTTCTAGTACATATAAAAGTACAGGTTTGACCAAGAATTTTTTTTCCCTTTTTTGTGAAGACATACCTCTATTTAAATTATATTGTGATATTTAATTCTATGACAAAAATATAAATAAAAAAATTTCTAGAAGTATAATTAGACAAGAAGTCTCTCGTATATCAACCTTATTGGCCAAGAAAATTTCTTCGCTTTTTTGTGAAGACTAATATATCCCTATTTAAATTATATTGTCATATTTAATTCTATAACAAAATATTTGAAGAATGAAAAGCCATTCGATGATCAACAACCACTGTTAAATCCGTGACAATTTGTCAATTTCTTTAATTCTATGCCAGTGGCTTCCTTTTCAATCCGACAACAAAAAAATGGGAAGGGAAAGATTAATTTGGTATTGACAATAATAAATATGCTTGACCTTCTCTAGGTCGAACATGAACTCATTGAATACGGGGAAGTATTTTGCATTTATCTCGAAAATTAAACATGTTTTGGCATTATTACTAAAATTATCATAAATTATTAAGTCGGCATTGACAAAAATAAGTGATAGTGTTTGCCTACTCCACATAATCAATTGATTAAAAGTTAGATTCTTATCGAGGCATTTCGAATCAATTCATCGATTATGCCTATTTATTTACTATTAAATATGCACATACGGATATTGAACACTCTGCACTCACTTTAATCATTTTTATACTTTTGAACTTTTCCTTGCAACATAATGAGTAATACATAGTGGACACATTTGTATTAGAAGTTTAAAATTTTTGGTGTATTATTTAGAGGTTTAAAAATTTGTTACGAGTCAAAGATTTAGATATAGGATGAGGATATATAATCCGAATCCCCATATTCGGGCCAGGACCACATTAAAACTTTTTGAAACATGTCATAGCATGGCCGGTGTGAACAAATAGACATTTCAGCTTAACCTTTTATAATTGTGTATTAGATTAGGCCTTTTTTTTTTTTAAAAAATAATTTTATTAGATTAGGCAATAGGACCATGATTTCTTTTATGTTGAATATCTTATGTAATTTGGGTCAGGATTTGGAACCAATTTTAATTCAGATTAATTAGTGAGTTCTTTTAATTAGCATGAATCAAACATATAGGTCCATTACTAAACTACAATGAGTTGATGACAATTGTATGTTAGGCTGTTATCTAGTACATATTAACAAACCATGTTTGTCCTTCAGAATCATAGCAAACTTCTCCACACTCAATTCTTAAGGAAGTTTGATTTTATCATTTAGCTCGAGATTAAAAATATTAACATTTAATCGATATCCAAAAAAGCAAAAAAATAAAGTTTTTATATCTAATTTTAAATTTCAATTTGCCATTATATAGGGCCCTAATATTAAATTTCTCCAAGAGCCTTCCAATAGTGTAGGGTGTAAATTGTAATTCTGGTATTCATATAAATTGTAGAGAGAAAATAGAGAAAAATATGTAAAAGTGAACTTGTATTGGTATTAAAGAATTAATGTGTACAAAACTTTAAATAAAACAAAACAGAAAAAAGAAATAACTTGTGTACGTGATAATATTATGTTTGAAGGTAATGTGATCCTAGACCGATTGTGTTTGATGAATGTAAGGAACGAGAGAAATTTACTCTGTTTTTCATAGTTAATTATTAATTATATCACTTCAAATATATATGAATCTATTTCTATGTGCCTTTACAAATTCCAGGTATTCTGACCGATCTCTAAACCGGTCGGAATATTGAATTTATTAATTTTTTTTATTTCAAATAATTCCGACCGATTTGGAATTTATTAAATTTCACCGGATTGATTTCACATATTTTCATCAATTACATGAAATTTACTTTTTCGATTTCAAGAATTTTCATTGATTTTCACCCCTTTTTTAACTTATTTCACTTTTTTTTCGGAAGATTTCCATGAAAATTTAAGGTAATGCATGTTCTTGGATAATCTTTATATTTTATTTCTCAAACCAAAGAAAAATTACTTAGTTCTCTAAGTCATAAGCATTTTTTTTATTCAGTGGTAAGATGTGATTCTACTTTAACTATTTTTTTTTTTGGGTAGCCATTATGATATTTAAGAGAGTTTGATCTTTTTAGAAGTTTTATATTGTACTAAATCTTTAAATGATACAAACAATATTTTTTACTTAAAAACATATTGTAATACATTATTACAATATTATATATGTATTAAAGCAACTATTAAAAATAATGGTGTTTTTATTTTTATGTGTTACTAGGAAAGTGCACGTACGTTGTACGTGCCTAATTAATTTCATGGTTACTTTTTGTAAATTAAAGTAAAATTATTTTATTATGTCATAAATAGAACAAATTAACACGTTTTCACCTAATTCATTAGTTTAATTCATTTTTCACTAGTTTAATATGTATTTCACTGATATTGTCGTTTCACAAATTTCATCAATTTTTCATGAATTTTACCGATTTCACCCAAAATTCCAACCATTTCGTCAGTGTTCACAAATTTTAATCAAATATTCATCAATTTCACATGTTTTCAATTATTTCATAGATTGTTTTCAGCGATTTCACCATTTTCCATCAATCTATCCTGTTTTTCAAGAAAAGAATTCCATGAAAATTCAAGGTTGTGCATATTTTGATATTACTGAATATTCTTAATATTTTCTATTCTAGCCAAAGTGAAATTACATAATTAGCCAAGTCATAGGTACTTTTTTATTCTTTCATAGAAAGTTGCGATTCAATTTAATTTTTTTAGTAACATAATGATATTTAAGAGAATTTCATTTTAAAATTTAAAATTATGTAATTTGTATTAAATATTTAAAATTAAATAAATATTGATGCTAAAATATAATATTTATAAATATATTTTAGGGGATATTAAAAATAACAGTGTTTTCTTATAGTTCGTTTTTATTTATTAAGAGAGTAAGATTAAAATTACAAAAATTGATGTAAGAGATAATTTATGAATATTAGGAGTTTATGTAGGAGATAAATATAATAAGAATTCATGTGTAATTATATGATTAATATAATAAGACTTCATGTGTAATTATACCTCTTCAATTATTTTTAGTCTTTCCTATATTTACCATTTAAGTTAATATCATTTACAATTTAAATAGGGGTATTTTAGACTGCACAAAAAAGTTAATAAATATTCATGTTTTAATAATAGTAGAGACAGGAGAAGAAGAATGAAATTGTAAAAATGATGTTAGAGTTAATTTCTAAACTTTTGGAGTTAATGGATAAAATAACTATAATATGAATCCATGCCTAATTATACCTCTTATGACGTGTTGAATATATAATTGTTTTTTCTTCCATATCCAATTTTTGATAAGGTAATTTTTATTTTCATGTATGGTGTTTGATTAAGGAAAGGAAGCTATACATTTTCTTAAAATATTTTTCTACCAATTTTTTATGATAAAATTTAAGAAAAATCCATATCTAATTATATTTTATCAATATTACTTTACAACTTGGATAAGTTTGTTTTAAAAGAAAAAAGAAAAAAAACTTAAATTATTCAAGCTTTTATTATTAGTAAAGTAATAATAGTAATAATAATAAACAACTGTTTGGACCTATCCCTATTACATCAACATCAAATGCCGATGAAACGATCTCTACATCAGCTATTTTCAAAGAATGTTACCTGGAAAATGATTTGAATGACATAGAATGTTCTTGATTGAGGTCCAATTCTTCGGTATAATTCAAAACACATGAATATTATGTGATTTCAAAGTGCTCAAAATCTAAAATCAAAATCTAATTAAGAGTCCTCCAGTTAAATTTGGACTCAGATCATAATTAAAAAATATTAGATTTACACATAACTCTTTTGGAAAAGAACAATTATGGATATATACATGTCAAAAGACTTCAATAATGTTGGATAAGGATGAAGATGAAGGCTCTGAAGACAATTTGTAAAGGGAGGTTTTGAAGGATTCCAAAACTTCAAGATTGGCTAAGTATGGAGTAACTTAGCTGATGATCCCTTAGAAGAAATTTTGACTAAGTAAAGAAGACATCAGAAGAGTCAAAATCTCAAGGTCCAAGACTTCTGATCTGCTGAAGTAAAGTTATCAGACTGATGAAGATCAGCCGACTCAAATCAGATTTGTTCAAGTTTGAGATCAGCCGAGTTCGCCATCAGACGTGTACTTTCGTCAGCCAAGTAAAGAAGATCATGAAGTGTTCCCAACGGTAATAAATGCCCCTTGGAGTAATAAATGCTGAAGTACAAGGTTATTAAAGACAAATGATTGAAGAAATGCTTCGCATCAGCTGGGTGCATTTAATGCTGCCTGCAGAATAGTACTGTTCATAGTACGGACAGACTGCAAAAGAGCCGTTCGCGGATTTTAAGGACCAGTACTCGAGGAATTTGAATTTTGTCTCTCTTCAACGGACATCTTTCTATCCTCAAGTATAAATAGCTGAAAGAGACGAAGAAGAAACAAGCAACACACTTTCTGAGAGAAATTTCCGAAGCAAAATTCTTTAAGTCTCAAGAACAGCTCACTCATCAGCTGAGTCATTTGTTGACGAAAGCAGAGTTGAAGAATCAAGAAAAATACATCTTCTGAGTGATTTTGTAAACAAGAGTGTTGTGCGGAGTTGTGATCCATCTTTGTGAGTGATCAAACTTCAGAGAATAGGTCTTCTGTGTGATTTCCTATTGCGAACTTGTGGTCGTTTCATTTGTTGTTCGACGCAAGCAGAGTATACTGTAAACTTTGTGATTATAGTATAACCCAAGATCTGTGTGACTTGGAAGAGTGGACTAAAGGATATTCAAATCCATATAACCACTATAAAAATTACTTGTGTTTTTACATTGCCTTTAAATCTGCATATTTTCTGTTTGCATAAAAACACATTTAAGTTAACTGTTTGAAAAAGAGTTAAAAAGGAGTTTATAAAACTGGGGAAACATTTTTCAAACTACAAAGATTACTTGTGAAAAACACTTTGAAAATCCGCTGCAAGTACTCTAAGTATTAAAACTGATTTTAGCAAAATCAGCTAAGTAATAATCAGACGAGTGGTCAACAAGGCTGTTCAAAGATTTGTTCGCGAACAAAACTGTTAATAACTAATCTGATTAGCTTAGTCTGTTCAGTTAAGAGTAAAAGTTTTAAAGTTAAATTTGAAAAAAAAAAATTTTAAAGAGGTTTATTCACCCCCCCCCCCCTCTCTAAACCTCTTCTGACCACTTGGGACCAACAAGTGGTATCAGAGCGGGTGGTTCATTAGAATCAGCTGCCTGATCAACGAGCTTGATCCAAGTGTTTTTCAAAGGTTTTCAAACTTTTTCAAAAGAGCATATTTTTGAAAAATCAAAACTTTTTGAAAAATGGATTGTATCAGTCATGTTCCCCACATTGCTGGTATGTCCTTTGAGGACTGGAAGATTAGAATGGAAATCTTTCTAGCAGCCTATAATGACAACATGTACACATGTATCATTAAAGGTCCATTCAAATTCACCAAGACCATCATAGTAGATGAAGCTGAAATGGTGGTGGAAAAAGATCTGACAGAGATGACAGCCGAGGAAATAAAGCTGTTCAATCTGGATAATGATCGGTTTGACAAGGTCAAACATTGCAAAACCGCAAAGGAAATGTGGGACAAGGTTCGTGACATGAGTGAAGGAAACGACGCCATCAAAGAGCATCAGCTCAGTGTTGCCTTGGAAAAGCTGGACAACTTCAAGATGAAATCTGGAGAGACCATTGATCAGATGGATACCAGGTTTACCAGAACGTTGAATGAAGTCCTAAAGCTGGGAAAGACCTTTACTGACAAGGAGATCACCGTCAGAGTTCTAAAGGCCCTGCCCCCCAAGTTCAATATGAAGGTGACAGCTATGGAAGAATCAAGAGATCTGGGGAAGATTTCTCTTACAGAGTTGTTTTCTGTACTCAAGGCATTCGAGTATAAACTGCCTAGGATGGGTATTGAAGAAACCTCAACTTCAGGACCCACAGCTGCCTTAGTTGCTGCTGAAAACACCAGGAGACCAGCACATAGAAGTCAAGATGTGGACTCATCTGATGAAGCATCACTACTCAACAAGAAGGAGTACACTGCTGGAGATGTAGCATTATTGATGAACAACTTCAAGAAGTTCTATAAGAGAAAGATGAAAAACAAATACAATCATGCTGCTTCTACTTCTAAACCTAACTCTTCTTCTCAAGAAAAAGATGATTATAAAGCAAAACTAATGTGTTATAACTGCAGGAAATTGGGACATTTCATCAGGGACTGCCCATATCCAAAAGCAGAAAAATACACTGAGGAAGAGAAGAGAATCAGAAAGGAAAGAAAGCATCAAAGAGGAAAAGCAATGGTAGCTGAAGCAGAAAAGCTTGCTGCTGTCTACTCATCTGATTCAGATTCAGACACATCTGATGAAGAATCCTCTGATGAAGAGAAACCTGCTCTCCTCTGCCTGATGGCTAAGGAATCTGATGACTCCGAGGATGAGGTAACTCCTCCAAATAATGAACTGTTTGATTCTCTAGAGCAAATGATGTTAAATAATACTACTATTGCTGGAGAATTTGTTAAGCTTAAGGAAGAGATGAGCTTGCTAAAAGAGCAAAATAACTCACTGAAACTTAAAGCTGAAAAGCCTAAAGAATCAGCTGAGTATAAACAGCTTGAGCAAGAGCATGAATCTCTGAAAGCTGAATGTGAGGTCTATAAAGGAAAAATCATGGAACTTGAGAAAATTATCGAGTCTCATGATAAGTCAACTGTTGCATCCATGCCTACATCTAGTAAACAGGAGACACCTTTAGAAAAGGATAAAATAGAATTGAATCATACTGAAAAATTCATATCTACTGACAATAGTAAGGTCATTCTGTATGTTCAAACTTCTAAACCTACCTCATCTGAGAAAGTGGTAAAGGAGAAGAAATCTCCTAAGGCTAAAAAGAGCAAAGAGCCTAGTGTAGGAAAACAGACTAGTAAACCCAAACAGAAGAGTCCTAGGAAGTCTTCTGATAAGGTTAAGACTAATCAGACTAGTGAGAAAACTAAGTCGTCTGTTAATGAGCAAACTGTTAGTAAACCAAAGAAGCATAAGAACAAGAAAAATCAAAATGCTTGGTATGGAAATGAGTCATATTATGTGCAACCTGCTGCATATCATCCTATGTATCATGCACCTCAATTTCCTAGTTACTATGCACCTTTTCATGCTCATCCAATGCATGCATATCCTGCTTATCTGCACCTTACCCTGCTTATGAACATTATTCTTATCATACTGATCATCAACATGACTTATCTGATAATTATGATGAAAATAAAACTGTTCATGCTCCTGTCAAAACTCAGAAACCTAAGAAGCCTAAGAGTTCAACATCTTGGGTTGTCAAAGGTGGAACTAATCCTTCAGGACCCTCTCAATAAGGATACCTAAAACAATTTTATTTTTGTTTGTAGGATAGGATTAGGAGTAGGAGTAAAATAGAGAAGATTTGGTACTTGGACAGTGGATGTTCAAGACACATGTGTGGAAACATACATGAGCTGACTGATGCAGTTGCTGTGGATGGTCCAAAGGTTACTTTTGGGGACAGCAAAGAAGGCAAGATTAAAGCTAAAGGAAGATTAATCAGAGGAAACATAGAGATATCTGACGTCTCATATGTCAAAGGCCTCAAATATAATCTGCTGAGCATAAGTCAATTTTGTGACAAATGATATTCAGTCATCTTCTCAACAGATAAGTGCTATGTTGAACAGATTGGTACAAAGAAGGTAATTTTATCTGGAAGACGACAAGGAAATATCTACATAGTCGACTGGAATTCTGCTGACAAGAATTCAAACGTTTGTTTGGTGGCATCAACACCAAGTGAAGTTAGTTGGTTGTGGCACAAGAGAATGAATAATTTAAACTTCAAGACCATCAACAGATTGATCAAGAATGATTTGGTAGAAGGGATTCCTAAAACAGTCATGAGCAAAGATAAGCTTTGTGACGCCTGTCAGAAGGGTAAACAAATCAAGTCATCGCTCAAAAGCAAGAAGCACCAATCTTCTGGAAGGATATTGGAGCTGCTACACATGGACTTATTTGGACCCATTGATCCAGTCAGCAATGGTGGAAAGAAATACTGCCTAGCTGTTGTGGATGATTATTCAAGATATACTTGGGTGATTTTCATGAAGAAGAAAAGTGAAACCAAGGAACATCTTACAAATCTGATGGAACTGATCCAGAATGAGAAGAGTATCAAAATATTGAAGATCATATCAGATAGAGGGACAGAGTTTACAAACTCTACTGTTGAAGAGTATTGTAATATCAAAGGAATACATCATGAGTACTCTACTGCCAGAACCCCTCAACAGAATGGTGTTGCTGAAAGGAGAAACAGAACACTGAAGGAAGCTGTCAGAACCATGATAGCTGAAGCAAAGCTGCCACAAAGATTTTGGGCAGAAGCAACAAATACAGCATGTTTTACCCAAAACAGATGCATGATCAACAAGCACCAAAACAAGACTCCATATGAAGTTTGGAACAATAGGAAGCCAAACATTCATTACTTTAAGATTTTTGGTTGTAAATGCTATGTTTTAAATAATGGTAAAAATCACCTTACTGCATTTGCAGAAAAGGCTGATGAAGCTGTCTTTGTAGGATACTCATCTGTTAGTAAGGCTTATAGAGTTTTCAATAAAAGAACATTACTAATAGAAGAATCCATTCATGTAGTATTTGATGAGCCAAGTCAATCTTCTGAAAAGAATCAAAATGTTAATCAAGATATGTCTACTGATTTACAGAAGATGAATGTTGGAAAGAATGAAGAATATGTACCCATCATACTACCTGATCTCAACTCAGCTGATAGCTCAAGTGCTGTTCAAAATCACAGAGCTGATTGTCTAACAGACGAGTTGCTTACAGCTGATAGACCAGAGACTGTTCAACAGACAACAAATGTTCAACAGACTACTATTGTATCTCCAACAGTAGTGTTGCAAGATCAAGACAAAGGACAACATTATGATTTGCAACCTGATCTCAGATGGCTCAGAAATCACCCACCAGAGTTAGTGATTGGTGATCCTTTAGACAGAGTGAAAACAAGAAGAGCTGCTGCACAAGATGCTATGTTTTCTAGTTTTCTATCTCAAATTGAGCCTAAACAGATTGAAGAAGCTCTCAGTGACTCCAACTGGATTGAAGCTATGCAGGAGGAGCTAAATCAATTTGAAAGGAATGAAGTCTGGTACTTAGTTCCTAGACCAAGTCATCAAAGAGTCATTGGCACTAAGTGGGTATTCAGGAATAAAATGAATGAAGATGGTGAAGTCACCAGAAACAAAGCAAGACTAGTGGCCAAAGGTTACTGCCAAGAAGAAGGCATTGACTTTGATGAAACATTTGCACCAGTAGCAAGACTAGAGGCAATCAGACTCTTTCTTGCACACAAGAATTTCACAGTCTATCAGATGGATGTGAAATCAGCTTTTCTCAATGGAGAATTGCAAGAAGAAGTTTATGTTGAACAACCTCCTGGATTTGAAGTTTATCAAGAAGAGGACAAAGTATATCGTCTGAAGAAAGCTCTTTATGGACTGAAACAGGCTCCAAGAGCATGGTATGATACTTTATCTGACTTTCTTTTAATTAAAGGATTTCGCAAAGGTAAAGTTGACAAGACCTTGTTCACTATTGAATGGGAAGAACATATTTTGCTTGTGCAAATTTATGTGGACGATATTATTTTTGGTTCAACAAATCAACAGATGTGTGATAAGTTCTCAAAGCTGATGCAGAACAAGTTTGAAATGAGCATGATGGGAGAACTTAACTATTTTCTTGGTTTGCAAGTTAGACAGTTGCCTGATGGAATTTTCATCAGCCAAGCAAAATACACAAAGGATTTGTTCAAGAAATTTGGTATGGAAACTAGCTCTACTGCTACAATTCCAATGTCTACAAGTCTTCGTTTGGATAAAGATGAAGATGGCAAATCAGTAGACATAACCAAATACAGAGGCATTATTGGGTCACTGTTATATCTAACAGCCAGCAGACCTGATATCATGTACTCTGTTGGGGTCTGTGCAAGATTCCAATCAAACCCCAAAGAATCTCATCTCTTAGCTGCCAAGAGAATATTGAAATATATTAAGGGCACTCAAGAATTGGGATTGTGGTACCCTAGAGAGTCTGGATTTGAGCTTATTGGATATTTAGATTCTGACCTTGCAGGCTGCAAGATTGACAGAAAAAGCACAACAGGTGCCTGTCAGTTCTTAGGTAGTCGTCTGATCTCATGGATGAGTAAGAAACAAACTTCAGTTTCTATATCTACTGCTGAAGCTGAATATATAGCTGCTGGAGCTTGCTGTGCACAGATACTATGGTTGAAACATCAACTAGAAGACTACAATATCAAAATCAGTGGAATACCAATCTACTGTGACAATACAAGTGCAATCAGTCTCACTCAGAATACTACAAGTCATTCAAGGACTAAACATATTGAGACCAAACATCACTTTATTAGAGATCATGTGGAGAAAGGAAATGTCATGATAGAATATGTGTTTACTGAAAATCAGATTGCTGACATCTTCACAAAACCACTAAGTGAGACAAGATTCAACTCTAAGAGCTGAACTGGGATTATTAAAATTAGATGCATAAGCTGAGGGGGAACTCATCAGAAGACTAGAGTTCAACAGCTTAATCATCTTTCTTATCTTCAAGGATTAACTTTCAACAGACTAGTTAACTTATGAATTCTTAAACTCAGGGGGAACGTGTAAGACTAGCGGTACTTCTGAATTAAAGATGAAATTTGTTAATGACAGTTAGTTGAAGTTATGTTTTCAACAGAAGACTCAACTATCGAAGATCAAGACTATTTTATCTAGCTGGATTGACAAACAGCTGAGGAAGGTTATCAGCTATTGGCATTCTCTGATAACAGCATTGTCATCAGGACAGTAGTCCATCAGATAAGTGTTTATTATACTCATCTGATCACTTAAATAAAAGCGAGCTATTTAAAACGTCTTATTAAAAACACGCTTTTATAAGTAAATGTCGGGCGGTACATATTCCCGCTCTTCATTAAAATATCTTTTGAATTTGAAAGGTCGTAACAGAAGTCGTACGATCATCACTGACAGAAAAACGAATCTAACGGTTGGCGGATATCACGGAAACCGACATACCCCAACTCTATAAATTCTCATCTGATCAGTCGAGTCGTTCTTTACGCACCCTAAATCTTCAAAAGTACTTAGTGAGAATTTTGAGCAATTTTCTGCAAAAACTCTCTTCGTTTTTCTTTCTAACTCCTACAGATCTGAAATGGCTGCTGAAGGGATGTATCTCGTGTATGGTTCCTACTACCAATCCGGTACGGATCTGATGAAAGAACTGCTCGAAAAGTTCAAAGCTGCTTCACTGGTGAACTTCATGGAATACCACGAAGGAGTTATCTGGACTGACCAAGTGATGGAGTACTACAACACAGCGAAAGCTGACTACAACTCACTGGAGATTAAGGCTACAGTGGGAGACAAATCTATCACTATCACCCCAGCTGTTCTTCATGAGACGTTTGGGCTTCCTAACCATGGAAGACATGACGTCACTATACTGACAGAGGACAAGCACCAACAGTTCTGGGCGATCTGCGCCAAAGAGGGAGAAGTGTTTTCTGGAAACATAAGGAAGAAGCAACTGAGGGATGAATATCAGCGGATGGCTGATATGGTGTCAAAACTGATTGAAAATTGCACTTTTTCTCTGGATGCTGTTACGATGAAGAGATTCAGCATCATGGCTGCCATTTACTATGGAATGGAAGTCAACTGGTCCATCATAGTATGGTACATCTTAGCTGATTTCCTGGATGACAAGAAAGGAAAGGGTCCTCACACCAACCACAGGATTACGATCAGTTATCTGCTGTCCAAACTGGGGTGTACTATGACGAATGGCAAGGAGATTCACAAGTCTAAGGCCATGAACAAATACCTTCCAGTTCTGAAGAGGAAGGCTGATGAGCCAGAGGAAGCTGATGATGAGGGACAGAAGGAAGTCCCTGCCAAAAGACAACGAAGATTAGTCAAAACAGCTAACCTGGCTGTTGAGACTAAAAAGAAGAAGGCTGCTGATGAGCCTAAAAAGAAAGAAGCTAAGCAGATGGAGAAAGTGACTTCTGCTACTGAAGCCACAAAGATCATTGAAAACATAATCGCTGATGTAAGGACTGGATCCCCTGCATCACCATCAAGAACTCCATCAGCAGAGAAGCCTGCTGAAGGTATCTCTAAAAGAACAAGAATCCAACAGAGAGATACAGCTGCTTCTAACTACCGTGAAGGAAGAACCAAGAAGTCTGCAAGGAAGCAGATGACCTTCATAGAGAAAGAGACTGAGTTAGTGGACTTGGTAAGATCAAGTCCAGAATTTGCTGAAAGACCAGTTGAAGCTGTTGAAGCTTCTACTGCTGACAAAGCTGATGAGCAACAGATTACTCAATCTGCACCAACTGCTGAGGCTGCTCAACCTCAAGAAGATCCAGATGTTCAAATCATACATCCTATAGCTGCTGATCCCATATCATCTGTTGGACCAGCCCCTGCTGATAAAGGCAAAAGAAAATTTGTGCTAAGGAAAAAGAAAATTTCCAAAGCTGACAAAAAAGCAAGGGAGGAGGCTGAACAGAGGAAACAGGATGAATTGGAAGAAAAGAAAGCCCTAGAGCTAAGTAAGGCTCAAGCTGAAAAGGATGAGGCCAGGAGAAGAATGTCTGAAGCAGAGAGAAAAGCTGCTGAGGATGCTGAACTGGCTATGGTGATTGAAAAGAGCAAGACTGATGCCTATGGACCTGTCCATGGAGGTGGCATCAAGATTGGAGAAGGCAAGGATGAAGAAGAAGACAAGAAAAAGATCTTACTGCCTGCCCCCAAAGTTAAGTCCAAGGATAAATTTGAAGTCAGAAAAGCCTTTGAGATAGTATATGCTGATAAGGAGCTTTTCAAGAAGTTTGAGAAGTCCTTAGCTTACTATGATCAAAAGCTCATGTTAAGGACTCTGTTCAACCAGGAGAAACCAAGATACATCAGTTGGAGAGATAACAGGTTGAATAAGTCAATAACAGAACTTCAAAGCATGAAGGAGTTGGCTGATGAAGAACGTTGGGTTCTGACTTGGCTGAAGACAAACTCTATTCAAAAGGCCCTAGATCCCAGCTATGTAAGAGATGTCATGCATAGTTATGCAAAAGGCTTTGCATTGGAGGAGGCCAAGAAAATTAAAAGCACCCTGCCTGATAAGAAGAAAAAGTCTGAAGATACTGAAGAAAGGGCAATTAAGTTTGCTGTTATGGCTGCCCTGAAGAGATGGGCTAAAACGTCAAAGTATCAGCAAGGCTGTTCAAGTGACTTGCCACTGCTGCCAAGTATCCAGCAAATCATTTTTGGCAAGGAAGTGCAACCATTCTATGAAGTGCTAAAGGGGAATAATGTTTTTGTTAACCCCTGGATCATTGTGAGGCAAATCAGACAAACTACTTGCTTCAATGATGACGGCACTATCACCAACTTGGTCTATGATGATGTTACTGATGAACCTAAAACTGCGGACAAGCCTGAAGTCAAGTCTGCTGATCAGATTGAAGACAAGCCTGCTGATCAACCTGCTGACAAGCCTGCTGATCAACCTGCTGACAAGCCTGCTGATCAAAATGCTGATAAGTCTACTGATCAGACTGAAGACAAGTCTGCTGATGAACCCTTAGCCATTGAGTGGAAAGCTAAGGATTCTGAAGATCATCAAGACGAAAAGATGGAAGATATTCCTGTCCACCAGGAAGTTGAAGAAAGGGATGAAGCTGCTGCTTCTGCTTCATCAGCTGATAAACATTCATCACTGATGGAAGCAATCCAGATGCTGATGGAAAACCAACTAAAGGAACTGGAAGAGAAGCATCAACAGCAGCTGTTGAAGGTTAAAGAGGAGCTGAAGACAGAGCTTAAGGAAGAATTGACAGAATCAAATAGACTTCAGCTGGAAACTGTGCAACAGTCTACAGAAAAGATCATCAAGACTGAAATCACAAGTATTCCTATTCCTCAAGATCATTCCTTGCAGTTAGTGAACAGCTTAAATGAAATGAACAGAAATGTGGAGGATGTGAAGAGTGATGTTAATCATCTTCATGCTGCACTTACAAGAGCTGAACACAAGATCGCTGATCTGACTGCAACCTTCATTAAAGTCAGTGAAGAGGAGAATGAGGTCAATTTAGAATTGTTGCATGAAGTAGGAAGTGTTGTACAGGCTGTTCAAGATGAAATTGCAACTGTAAACCTGAATATTGACTACTTCAATGACAAGACTGACATCATCAGCACTGATATTCATCATCTTACAGCTAGTCACAATGTTGTCAATCAGAATCTCAAGGCTTTGTGTGCTGGAGTGAAGATTCCAACAGTTGCGCTCAACCCTGCTGTTGCACCTTCTGATGTCATCAAAACTGATGATGACAAAAAGGGGGAAGATAAAAGGGAAGAAACAGCTAAGGAACCTGCTGCTGAAGAAACAGCTAAGGAACCTGCTGCTGAAGAAACAGCTAAGGAAACTGCTGCTGCAACTATTGAAGCCAAGGAAACTGAAGACACTGCTGACAAGACTGAAGAAAATCTTGGAAAGGTAGAAGAAGAAGAAAAGATTGAAAAAGAAACTACCAAGTACAAGGAGACTGAATCTGCCAAGAAAGCAATGGAGCTGATTAAAGAGCAGCAACTCAAAGAGAAATGGAAGCTGCCAAAGCAATCTTGGAAGAAGAAGCTGATGAAGACGAAGATGACGAAGAGTCATCTTATGAGTATGTAGAAGAGCTTGAAGGATCAGATGAAGAAGCTGATAGTTAGAAACTAAATTCATTGTAAACAGTTTACTTCTATCTATTCTTCAGAAATCTCATCTGATGAACTTGTACCTTGTAACTCTTTTTCAATATTAATGAAAAGTCAAGTTCAATCCAATAAACTTTTTCTATCTCAGAAAATTTTGAGGATTACATCTTTAGCTTAGGTATTTAACAGGTACTTAGCTGAAGTTTTGTCATCATCAAAAAGGGGGAAATTGTTGGATAAGGATGAAGATGAAGGCTCTGAAGACAATTTGTAAAGGGAGGTTTTGAAGGATTCCAAAACTTCAAGATTGGCTAAGTATGGAGTAACTTAGCTGATGATCCCTTAGAAGAAATTTTGACTAAGTAAAGAAGACATCAGAAGAGTCAAAAGTTTCAAGGTCCAAGACTTCTGATCTGCTGAAGTAAAGTTATCAGACTGATGAAGATCAGCCGACTCAAATCAGATTTGTTCAAGTTTGAGATCAGCCGAGTTCGCCATCAGACTGTACTTTCGTCAGCCAAGTGAAGAAGATCATGAAGTGTTCCCAACGGTAATAAATGCCCCTTGGAGTAATAAATGCTGAAGTACAAGGTTATTAAAGACAAATGATTGAAGAAATGCTTCGCATCAGCTGGGTGCATTTAATGCTGCCTGCAGAATAGTACTGTTCATAGTACGGACAGACTGCAAAAGAGCCGTTCGCGGATTTTAAGGACCAGTACTCGAGGAATTTGAATTTGTCTCTCTTCAACGGACATTTTTCTATCCTCAAGTATAAATAGCTGAAAGAGACGAAGAAGAAACAAGCAACACACTTTCTGAGAGAAATTTCCGAAGCAAAATTCTTTAAGTCTCAAGAACAGCTCACTCATCAGCTGAGTCATTTGTTGACGAAAGCAGAGTTGAAGAATCAAGAAAAATACATCTTCTGAGTGATTTTGTAAACAAGAGTGTTGTGCGGAGTTGTGATCCATCTTTGTGAGTGATCAAACTTCAGAGAATAGGTCTTCTGTGTGATTTCCTATTGCGAACTTGTGGTCGTTTCATTTGTTGTTCGACGCAAGCAGAGTATACTGTAAACTTTGTGATTATAGTATAACCCAAGATCTGTGTGACTTGGAAGAGTGGACTAAAGGATATTCAAATCCATATAACCACTATAAAAATTACTTGTGTTTTTGTTTGCATTTTACTTGCATATTTTCTGTTTGCATAAAAACACATTTAAGTTAACTGTTTGAAAAAGAGTTAAAAAGGAGTTTATAAAACTGGGGAAACATTTTTCAAACTACTAAGATACTTGTGAAAAACACTTTGAAAATCCGCTGCAAGTACTCTAAGTATTAAAACTGATTTTAGCAAAATCAGCTAAGTAATAATCAGACGAGTGGTCAACAAGGCTGTTCAAAGATTTGTTCGCGAACAGAACTGTTAATAACTAATCTGATCAGCTTAGTCTGTTCAGTTAAGAGTAAAAGTTTTAAAGTTAAATTTGAAGAAAATTTTAAAGAGGTTTATTCACCCCCCCCCCCCCTCTAAACCTCTTCTGACCACTTGGGAC
>CM064880.1:16143498-16205449 GCA_003313485.2 Penstemon barbatus
GCAACCTGATCTCAGATGGCTCAGAAATCACCCACCAGAGTTAGTGATTGGTGATCCTTTAGACAGAGTGAAAACAAGAAGAGCTGCTGCACAAGATGCTATGTTTTCTAGTTTTCTATCTCAAATTGAGCCTAAACAGATTGAAGAAGCTCTCAGTGACTCCAACTGGATTGAAGCTATGCAGGAGGAGCTAAATCAATTTGAAAGGAATGAAGTCTGGTACTTAGTTCCTAGACCAAGTCATCAAAGAGTCATTGGCACTAAGTGGGTATTCAGGAATAAAATGAATGAAGATGGTGAAGTCACCAGAAACAAAGCAAGACTAGTGGCCAAAGGTTACTGCCAAGAAGAAGGCATTGACTTTGATGAAACATTTGCACCAGTAGCAAGACTAGAGGCAATCAGACTCTTTCTTGCACACAAGAATTTCACAGTCTATCAGATGGATGTGAAATCAGCTTTTCTCAATGGAGAATTGCAAGAAGAAGTTTATGTTGAACAACCTCCTGGATTTGAAGTTTATCAAGAAGAGGACAAAGTATATCGTCTGAAGAAAGCTCTTTATGGACTGAAACAGGCTCCAAGAGCATGGTATGATACTTTATCTGACTTTCTTTTAATTAAAGGATTTCGCAAAGGTAAAGTTGACAAGACCTTGTTCACTATTGAATGGGAAGAACATATTTTGCTTGTGCAAATTTATGTGGACGATATTATTTTTGGTTCAACAAATCAACAGATGTGTGATAAGTTCTCAAAGCTGATGCAGAACAAGTTTGAAATGAGCATGATGGGAGAACTTAACTATTTTCTTGGTTTGCAAGTTAGACAGTTGCCTGATGGAATTTTCATCAGCCAAGCAAAATACACAAAGGATTTGTTCAAGAAATTTGGTATGGAAACTAGCTCTACTGCTACAATTCCAATGTCTACAAGTCTTCGTTTGGATAAAGATGAAGATGGCAAATCAGTAGACATAACCAAATACAGAGGCATTATTGGGTCACTGTTATATCTAACAGCCAGCAGACCTGATATCATGTACTCTGTTGGGGTCTGTGCAAGATTCCAATCAAACCCCAAAGAATCTCATCTCTTAGCTGCCAAGAGAATATTGAAATATATTAAGGGCACTCAAGAATTGGGATTGTGGTACCCTAGAGAGTCTGGATTTGAGCTTATTGGATATTTAGATTCTGACCTTGCAGGCTGCAAGATTGACAGAAAAAGCACAACAGGTGCCTGTCAGTTCTTAGGTAGTCGTCTGATCTCATGGATGAGTAAGAAACAAACTTCAGTTTCTATATCTACTGCTGAAGCTGAATATATAGCTGCTGGAGCTTGCTGTGCACAGATACTATGGTTGAAACATCAACTAGAAGACTACAATATCAAAATCAGTGGAATACCAATCTACTGTGACAATACAAGTGCAATCAGTCTCACTCAGAATACTACAAGTCATTCAAGGACTAAACATATTGAGACCAAACATCACTTTATTAGAGATCATGTGGAGAAAGGAAATGTCATGATAGAATATGTGTTTACTGAAAATCAGATTGCTGACATCTTCACAAAACCACTAAGTGAGACAAGATTCAACTCTAAGAGCTGAACTGGGATTATTAAAATTAGATGCATAAGCTGAGGGGGAACTCATCAGAAGACTAGAGTTCAACAGCTTAATCATCTTTCTTATCTTCAAGGATTAACTTTCAACAGACTAGTTAACTTATGAATTCTTAAACTCAGGGGGAACGTGTAAGACTAGCGGTACTTCTGAATTAAAGATGAAATTTGTTAATGACAGTTAGTTGAAGTTATGTTTTCAACAGAAGACTCAACTATCGAAGATCAAGACTATTTTATCTAGCTGGATTGACAAACAGCTGAGGAAGGTTATCAGCTATTGGCATTCTCTGATAACAGCATTGTCATCAGGACAGTAGTCCATCAGATAAGTGTTTATTATACTCATCTGATCACTTAAATAAAAGCGAGCTATTTAAAACGTCTTATTAAAAACACGCTTTTATAAGTAAATGTCGGGCGGTACATATTCCCGCTCTTCATTAAAATATCTTTTGAATTTGAAAGGTCGTAACAGAAGTCGTACGATCATCACTGACAGAAAAACGAATCTAACGGTTGGCGGATATCACGGAAACCGACATACCCCAACTCTATAAATTCTCATCTGATCAGTCGAGTCGTTCTTTACGCACCCTAAATCTTCAAAAGTACTTAGTGAGAATTTTGAGCAATTTTCTGCAAAAACTCTCTTCGTTTTTCTTTCTAACTCCTACAGATCTGAAATGGCTGCTGAAGGGATGTATCTCGTGTATGGTTCCTACTACCAATCCGGTACGGATCTGATGAAAGAACTGCTCGAAAAGTTCAAAGCTGCTTCACTGGTGAACTTCATGGAATACCACGAAGGAGTTATCTGGACTGACCAAGTGATGGAGTACTACAACACAGCGAAAGCTGACTACAACTCACTGGAGATTAAGGCTACAGTGGGAGACAAATCTATCACTATCACCCCAGCTGTTCTTCATGAGACGTTTGGGCTTCCTAACCATGGAAGACATGACGTCACTATACTGACAGAGGACAAGCACCAACAGTTCTGGGCGATCTGCGCCAAAGAGGGAGAAGTGTTTTCTGGAAACATAAGGAAGAAGCAACTGAGGGATGAATATCAGCGGATGGCTGATATGGTGTCAAAACTGATTGAAAATTGCACTTTTTCTCTGGATGCTGTTACGATGAAGAGATTCAGCATCATGGCTGCCATTTACTATGGAATGGAAGTCAACTGGTCCATCATAGTATGGTACATCTTAGCTGATTTCCTGGATGACAAGAAAGGAAAGGGTCCTCACACCAACCACAGGATTACGATCAGTTATCTGCTGTCCAAACTGGGGTGTACTATGACGAATGGCAAGGAGATTCACAAGTCTAAGGCCATGAACAAATACCTTCCAGTTCTGAAGAGGAAGGCTGATGAGCCAGAGGAAGCTGATGATGAGGGACAGAAGGAAGTCCCTGCCAAAAGACAACGAAGATTAGTCAAAACAGCTAACCTGGCTGTTGAGACTAAAAAGAAGAAGGCTGCTGATGAGCCTAAAAAGAAAGAAGCTAAGCAGATGGAGAAAGTGACTTCTGCTACTGAAGCCACAAAGATCATTGAAAACATAATCGCTGATGTAAGGACTGGATCCCCTGCATCACCATCAAGAACTCCATCAGCAGAGAAGCCTGCTGAAGGTATCTCTAAAAGAACAAGAATCCAACAGAGAGATACAGCTGCTTCTAACTACCGTGAAGGAAGAACCAAGAAGTCTGCAAGGAAGCAGATGACCTTCATAGAGAAAGAGACTGAGTTAGTGGACTTGGTAAGATCAAGTCCAGAATTTGCTGAAAGACCAGTTGAAGCTGTTGAAGCTTCTACTGCTGACAAAGCTGATGAGCAACAGATTACTCAATCTGCACCAACTGCTGAGGCTGCTCAACCTCAAGAAGATCCAGATGTTCAAATCATACATCCTATAGCTGCTGATCCCATATCATCTGTTGGACCAGCCCCTGCTGATAAAGGCAAAAGAAAATTTGTGCTAAGGAAAAAGAAAATTTCCAAAGCTGACAAAAAAGCAAGGGAGGAGGCTGAACAGAGGAAACAGGATGAATTGGAAGAAAAGAAAGCCCTAGAGCTAAGTAAGGCTCAAGCTGAAAAGGATGAGGCCAGGAGAAGAATGTCTGAAGCAGAGAGAAAAGCTGCTGAGGATGCTGAACTGGCTATGGTGATTGAAAAGAGCAAGACTGATGCCTATGGACCTGTCCATGGAGGTGGCATCAAGATTGGAGAAGGCAAGGATGAAGAAGAAGACAAGAAAAAGATCTTACTGCCTGCCCCCAAAGTTAAGTCCAAGGATAAATTTGAAGTCAGAAAAGCCTTTGAGATAGTATATGCTGATAAGGAGCTTTTCAAGAAGTTTGAGAAGTCCTTAGCTTACTATGATCAAAAGCTCATGTTAAGGACTCTGTTCAACCAGGAGAAACCAAGATACATCAGTTGGAGAGATAACAGGTTGAATAAGTCAATAACAGAACTTCAAAGCATGAAGGAGTTGGCTGATGAAGAACGTTGGGTTCTGACTTGGCTGAAGACAAACTCTATTCAAAAGGCCCTAGATCCCAGCTATGTAAGAGATGTCATGCATAGTTATGCAAAAGGCTTTGCATTGGAGGAGGCCAAGAAAATTAAAAGCACCCTGCCTGATAAGAAGAAAAAGTCTGAAGATACTGAAGAAAGGGCAATTAAGTTTGCTGTTATGGCTGCCCTGAAGAGATGGGCTAAAACGTCAAAGTATCAGCAAGGCTGTTCAAGTGACTTGCCACTGCTGCCAAGTATCCAGCAAATCATTTTTGGCAAGGAAGTGCAACCATTCTATGAAGTGCTAAAGGGGAATAATGTTTTTGTTAACCCCTGGATCATTGTGAGGCAAATCAGACAAACTACTTGCTTCAATGATGACGGCACTATCACCAACTTGGTCTATGATGATGTTACTGATGAACCTAAAACTGCGGACAAGCCTGAAGTCAAGTCTGCTGATCAGATTGAAGACAAGCCTGCTGATCAACCTGCTGACAAGCCTGCTGATCAACCTGCTGACAAGCCTGCTGATCAAAATGCTGATAAGTCTACTGATCAGACTGAAGACAAGTCTGCTGATGAACCCTTAGCCATTGAGTGGAAAGCTAAGGATTCTGAAGATCATCAAGACGAAAAGATGGAAGATATTCCTGTCCACCAGGAAGTTGAAGAAAGGGATGAAGCTGCTGCTTCTGCTTCATCAGCTGATAAACATTCATCACTGATGGAAGCAATCCAGATGCTGATGGAAAACCAACTAAAGGAACTGGAAGAGAAGCATCAACAGCAGCTGTTGAAGGTTAAAGAGGAGCTGAAGACAGAGCTTAAGGAAGAATTGACAGAATCAAATAGACTTCAGCTGGAAACTGTGCAACAGTCTACAGAAAAGATCATCAAGACTGAAATCACAAGTATTCCTATTCCTCAAGATCATTCCTTGCAGTTAGTGAACAGCTTAAATGAAATGAACAGAAATGTGGAGGATGTGAAGAGTGATGTTAATCATCTTCATGCTGCACTTACAAGAGCTGAACACAAGATCGCTGATCTGACTGCAACCTTCATTAAAGTCAGTGAAGAGGAGAATGAGGTCAATTTAGAATTGTTGCATGAAGTAGGAAGTGTTGTACAGGCTGTTCAAGATGAAATTGCAACTGTAAACCTGAATATTGACTACTTCAATGACAAGACTGACATCATCAGCACTGATATTCATCATCTTACAGCTAGTCACAATGTTGTCAATCAGAATCTCAAGGCTTTGTGTGCTGGAGTGAAGATTCCAACGGTTGCGCTCAACCCTGCTGTTGCACCTTCTGATGTCATCAAAACTGATGATGACAAAAAGGGGGAAGATAAAAGGGAAGAAACAGCTAAGGAACCTGCTGCTGAAGAAACAGCTAAGGAACCTGCTGCTGAAGAAACAGCTAAGGAAACTGCTGCTGCAACTATTGAAGCCAAGGAGACTGAAGACACTGCTGACAAGACTGAAGAAAATCTTGGAAATGTAGAAGAAGAAGAAAAGATTGAAAAAGAAATTACCAAGTACAAGGAGACTGAATCTGCCAAGAAAGCAATGGAGCTGATTAAAGAGCAGCAACTCAAAGAGAAAATGGAAGCTGCCAAAGCAATCTTGGAAGAAGAAGCTGATGAAGACGAAGATGACGAAGAGTCATCTTACGAGTATGTAGAAGAGCTTGAAGGATCAGATGAAGAAGCTGATAGTTAGAAATTATAAATTCATTGTAAACAGTTTACTTCTATCTATTCTTCAGAAATCTCATCTGATGAACTTGTACCTTGTAACTCTTTTTCAATATTAATGAAAAGTCAAGTTCAATCCAATAAACTTTTTCTATCTCAGAAAATTTTGAGGATTACACTCTTTAGCTTAGGTATTTAACAGGTACTTAGCTGAAGTTTTGTCATCATCAAAAAGGGGGAAATTGTTGGATAAGGATGAAGATGAAGGCTCTGAAGACAATTTGTAAAGGGAGGTTTTGAAGGATTCCAAAACTTCAAGATTGGCTAAGTATGGAGTAACTTAGCTGATGATCCCTTAGAAGAAATTTTGACTAAGTAAAGAAGACATCAGAAGAGTCAAAATCTCAAGGTCCAAGACTTCTGATCTGCTGAAGTAAAGTTATCAGACTGATGAAGATCAGCCGACTCAAATCAGATTTGTTCAAGTTTGAGATCAGCCGAGTTCGCCATCAGACGTGTACTTTCGTCAGCCAAGTAAAGAAGATCATGAAGTGTTCCCAACGGTAATAAATGCCCCTTGGAGTAATAAATGCTGAAGTACAAGGTTATTAAAGACAAATGATTGAAGAAATGCTTCGCATCAGCTGGGTGCATTTAATGCTGCCTGCAGAATAGTACTGTTCATAGTACGGACAGACTGCAAAAGAGCCGTTCGCGGATTTTAAGGACCAGTACTCGAGGAATTTGAATTTTGTCTCTCTTCAACGGACATCTTTCTATCCTCAAGTATAAATAGCTGAAAGAGACGAAGAAGAAACAAGCAACACACTTTCTGAGAGAAATTTCCGAAGCAAAATTCTTTAAGTCTCAAGAACAGCTCACTCATCAGCTGAGTCATTTGTTGACGAAAGCAGAGATGAAGAATCAAGAAAAATACATCTTCTGAGTGATTTTGTAAACAAGAGTGTTGTGCGGAGTTGTGATCCATCTTTGTGAGTGATCAAACTTCAGAGAATAGGTCTTCTGTGTGATTTCCTATTGCGAACTTGTGGTCGTTTCATTTGTTGTTCGACGCAAGCAGAGTATACTGTAAACTTTGTGATTATAGTATAACCCAAGATCTGTGTGACTTGGAAGAGTGGACTAAAGGATATTCAAATCCATATAACCACTATAAAAATTACTTGTGTTTTTACATTGCCTTTAAATCTGCATATTTTCTGTTTGCATAAAAACACATTTAAGTTAACTGTTTGAAAAAGAGTTAAAAAGGAGTTTATAAAACTGGGGAAACATTTTTCAAACTACAAAGATTACTTGTGAAAAACACTTTGAAAATTCGCTGCAAGTACTCTAAGTATTAAAACCGATTTTAGCAAAATCAGCTAAGTAATAATCAGACGAGTGGTCAACAAGGCTGTTCAAAGATTTGTTCGCGAACAGAACTGTTAATAACTAATCTGATCAGCTTAGTCTGTTCAGTTAAGAGTAAAAGTTTTAAAGTTAAATTTGAAAAAAAAAATTTTTAAAGAGGTTTATTCACCCCCCCCCCCCCCCCTCTAAACCTCTTCTGACCACTTGGGACCAACAAATAACTACTATAAAGTATATTGGCAGAGGCTGAGGGATATGGGGTGTGGGTGGGGGCACCGCACCCCCAGCCAATGTTTTCTTCTTAGCATTAGTAAAGTTCTTTTTAATAAATCTCCAAATTAATTTATACTCCAAATTAATTTAAACTTGTTAATAATTAATAGTCGGCTCATTGGAAGAAGGACCTATGTATTTACTTACCTGCTCATATATATAAATATTGATTTAAGGAGAATTTCATTTCTATTAGAATAAGTAATTTTCAATTTCATTTTTTTGTTAGATTTCTTAGTATTTAACTATGTAAAAGAATAATATATATTTAAAAATAAAATTGCTCAAAGACAAAGTTTTATTAATTCAGTTGTAGACGAATTTGATGTCATAAAAGAACCATACAACATAATTTAGAATGCCTAAATAATATTTTAATTCAATCATGTATATGTGCAACTCTCTTTTCAAATTATTCGATATTTTATCTATGTCTAATGATTATTTACATCATATATATTCGATTTGTACATTCAATCAAACATTACTAAGATCATCTACATATGATTAAAATTCTATTTTTGATAACTTTTTAAATAATCCTTTGTATTCAAATTCCAAATGAACTGAGAGCTTTTCTCTAGTTTAAAACTATTCTTAATATTACTTGTATTTGTTTTGATATTTATATATATTTATAAAAGAATTAGTGATGTAATGTTGTAGCTACAGTGTCATTCAAAATAATAATAATAATAATAATAATAATACTAATAATAATAATAATAATAATATATTTCACTTAAATCTCGCCCCCCTCGATTTAAATTTTTGGCTCTGCACTGTATATTGGTAAATGTCAATTTTTCAGGTAAATATCAATTTTTCAGTAGGAAAAAAGTTCAATATCTGACACAAAAATCATGAAATGAAATTCTAAGCCATCATATACATAATTATTCAAACTTAGAAGATTGCCTTATAGATGTATCAATAGATACAAAGATGACTTAAATTTTCTAAACAATATTTCACCTTACACACTAGCCTAATAGAGTTCAAACCATTTATTCTTCGTGAATTCTAACAATGGAAATAAAATAGAATCTTCATATATCATTGCAAGGCCACCGGTTCAATAGATACATGTTGTCCATTGGATTCCCGAATTGTCGTCTCATTACTTGGTGCTGGGCCAGAGATCGGTGGATTTTCGACATCCTCCTTCATAAAGGCTCTCCACTCATCAATATAAGCTGCTTTTTCGGGATCCAAGTTTGGAAGCTCACGCTGCTCAAGAAGTTGAAGAATTTCTTCACTTTCACCTAAAAGAACGGCTGCATGACTAACACTTTTCACCCTATCTTTGGTGGTAATGCTCTGACATTTTGCGATTATAATGTGCGATAAGTTTGTTAAACAAGCAGCCAGTATGCCTGAAATAATGACCGATAATCTCTCAAACATCTCATCATCAGTTTGATGGTTACAATCATTGTGATGAGCTAGCAAAAGAGTTTGACAAATCCGGTACATTGAGTTAGCAGCTATAAAGTTAACCGGCCAATGGACAGGATTTTCCATGAGCAAATCGTTCGTATTAGTCTTGAAATCTGCAACTTTCTTTTCAGCTATATGAGAGAGCTCTTGCAATGTCTCATTATATGTTCGGCCTTTCAGATTTGTTCCTCGAATATCTATATCTAGCCACTTGTGATATAGTTCGAGTCCTACCCAGACAACATCTGCTGCACTTCTAATGCTTAATGATTCTTCGTTTGTGTCCATGGTTTTCTCTATAAGCTTTACAAATGAGAGGCCTTCACTCACACTGTTCAATAGCTGATCAACCTTGTAATTCGAGATGTTGGGAAGTGCAACTGCAATGCTTGTTAAGGTCACCACTGAAAGAGACCAGCAATTACGAGGTTCTTGAGAATGCAAGCTTCTGATTTCATTATTGTCAAACTCTTTCACTCCATTGAAGTTTTCAGACTTGTTTAAAAGTTCAACTATATTCTTTGGTTTCTGTGTATTACCAGTCTTTATTAGCTTATCAACCCCAATGCAAATGTTTGTAATTATCCGCTCAGGCATCTCAGGCTCACCTTCAAGTAGCAGAACATACGGCCTAAAATCCAGCTCTGTGTTGGCGGCACTTGATGTCAATCCTCTTCTCGTATCATTTGATGGCCACTTCTTGATGTGGTTGAACAATAAAACAACTGCATATGTCAAGGCAACAGAAATGATTAGAACTACTTTGCTGGAGAGAATAATTAGACGTTGAATTGCAATGCAGACATTCAAAAGCACTCTTTTGGCATCATGAAGAACTTTTCTGGACTTTTGGTGTCGAACACGTAAAGGTAATGAGCTTTCTCTCCATTCCACCAGCCTTTGAGTCCAGTATGTCTCAATCTTTAATTCTTCATTGAAGCTTCTTCTATGGTCTATCTTTGAGCTCCTGAATTGGATAACAGTGAACCATCTAAATACCGGAGCAATAGTACCTAATGCTACCCCGCAAAGCTGGATGATTACAATGAAGTAGATGGACCACTTATAGTTTGCAGAAATTCTAAAAGGCATATATATAAAAGATCCTACCAAAGTTATAGCCATCAACATACACATCACACCCGAAATAACACAAATCACAGAGCGTGCCATCACAAACTGAGGGTTTCCAGTTTCTGCCATCACATAGTATTTCTTCAGGACCACTTTCAATTCATGGATAGGAAGTTTTCCACCCGGTGGCAATCGTTCATTTGAAACTAATATTTTGTGCATTTCACGATACTTCGAATCTATGTATCTTTTGGTGGTTGGAACCACAATAGCATAAGAACTTAATACAATAAGCAAAAGAAGCATGCAGATAATAGCTGCAGTTTCTTCAGCCAAAACATCTACTACATCACCAACAACTACCTCACGAACAAGACTAATAAACATGACGTTGTGGGTAAACGCATTTACTGCAATTGTAATGACTAGAATGGCTAAAGCAGTTAAGTTGAGTAAAATTTCATTATTGTCCATGGATGCCATTGATATCATAAAGTTACCTAAAGCAATTGACATGAATACAAGGCTGTGAATATTAACTCCCAGCATATTACTTGTAAGATCCAGTGTAAGCTTCATTGTCACGCCTAGTAGAGTCAAGGAGGTGGCATTGAGAGAGAAATACTTACATGGGAACCACATTTTTTTGCTTTTGAAACCCGTCAAGGCATCAACTGCCATTGCAAGTGTGCAGACCGCGGAAGCTGCGGCAATATACATCCCTATCCATGGCATTACTGCATCAAGATTGTTTTGAACATAGTTATCGTAGTCATTGTTGCATATGTCATAGCAATCGCTGACATTATACATGTTTGAATCCATGAACTTTATCTTTACGTTCTAGAGTTGAAATTTGACACAATTATAAACAGAGAACTGCTTGACCAAGTCTCTAACCTCCTGGAAAAAAACACATACGTACACAACTAAGGAAGTTTCGTTCGAAGACTTAAATTCTTGGTCAAGTGAGAGGGAACCACACATATGGTCATATAATAATCAATCAAAAAACTAGTGGATGCGGAAGGTACATGGAAGCTTCATTGCAGTATCAATTAACCATTATAAGGACTATATTAAACTCAGAATGCAACAGCAATTTAGTTGTCCTATTACATTAGTTTTACGAAATACAAGTAATAATTGATAACCTTTGCTTCAGATTACAATTTAGACAAGAGATAATACGAGATTAGTAATTCGAAAACTCACTTGTTTGGAAGAATAAGCTTGGCAATATTAATATGCCTACAAACTATAAACTATAAACTAAATGCTATAAAATAATTATACAAAATAAATAATCACCCAAAAAAAAAAATTACAAAATCAATAGTCAATAGAGTTTAAATATTATCAACATATGATTGGTCACTAAAAATATAATATCCACCCACATAAACTTGATTTTTTGGAGAGGTATTAATTATGAGTTAATGGTAATTTACTCCCATGTGATATATATATAATTTTTAATTTACTTAAATATAATTTAGAAAAATATCATTTTACCCCTTAAATCTAATATTTTCACACTATCGCCTTAATATTTTTAACCTTAAAAAAATACATATAAATTGACAAAACTACCCCTCTTATATACTCCCTTCATTTTTTTATTTGTCGTTTTGGAGGATTGCACCATATGGAAGTAAATTGCCAATAACTTTTTTTTAAGAGAAAATTAATATAGTATGTATTTTTTAAATTCCCGTGCGCTTTTGATAAATAAATAATCTTATCTCAGTTTATTAGAAAAAAATTGTGCATTTTTTTGTACTAATAAATAATAAATATTTATAATTAGTTTGGAACAAATTCTTTTTCCATGTCCTTTCCATTACGGGACGGAAGTTGGCGTGTAGATATAGTTTAGGACGAAAAATTAAAATTTGTAATTAGTTTGGGATGAATTCTGCAATCTTACATAATTGTTTATGCTGAAATTTGCCACGTCCTGACAAGTAAGCATCCATCACTACAGAAAAAAGGGGCTTCACCTACGACCTGATTCCAACGAAAATAAATTTGTCGCTCTTAGTGACGGATTAGTAACCAAATACCAACATAATTTCAATTAGAAAATCTACCTTCAATAATAGCGACAAATTACCGATGGAATGTCGACAAAATTATTTTTTGTAGGAATTCGGTTGTTAAGTTGTAGGGAAAAATTATTTATAGCGACGAATCATTCCAACGGAAAATTATCTGTCGCTATTTAGATTTTAGTAACTGAACAGCGACGGAACCATCAACAAAAATATGTTCCGCTAATAATAACGACAAATAACCAACAAAAAATTGGGAAAAAATATTTTTCGTAGGAATTCAGTTGTTAAGTTGTAGGAAAAATTTATCCATAGCGACGGAATCATTCCAACGGAAAATTATCCGTCGCTATTTAGATTTTAGTAACTGAACAGCGACGGAACCATCAACAAAAATATGTTATGCCAATAATAACAAATAATAACAAACAAAAAATTGGGAAAAAATATTTTTCGTAAAAATTCAGTTGTTAAGTTGTAGGAAAAATTTATCCATAGCGACGAAATCATTCCAACGGAAAATTATCCGTCGCTATTTAGATTTTAGTAACTGAACAGCGACGGAACCATCAACAAAAATATGTTCCACCAATAATAACCAACGAAAAATTGGAAAAAAATATTTTTCATAGGAATTCGGTTGTTAAGTTGTAGGAAAAAGTTATCCACAGCGATGAAATTGTTCCAACGGAAATTTTCCGTGCTATTTAGCTCTCGTAACAAATGTATAACTGAATAGCGACAAAACCAACGATAGAAATATGTTTCCCAAATATATTTTCATTGATTAAATTCATTTTTCAATGGATTAACCAATTTTTTATCGATTCATAAATTTTATATATTTTCATTGATTTTACACTTCGATAAAATTAGTGAAAAAACAAGTTACTCGGCGAAAAAATGTGTAAATCTGTAAATTGGTGGGGAAATGGTGAAAATGGGTAAAGTCATTGAAAACAGGTGATTTCAGTTAAATTGAAGAAAAAAATTGGTGAATTCGATTTAAAATGAGTTTAACCTATCAGGAACATGTAAATTTGATGATATTCGTAAAAAAATGAATGAAATCGGTAAAAAAAAAAAGAATTTAATTGTTTTGAAACATGTTGAATCTGCTAACTTTGTTAAAATAAGTGAAGTCGATGAAAAATGGGTGAATATGATTAAATTAGTAAAAAGAGAATGAAAATGGTGGAAAAACTAGCTAAATTGGTCAAAACGATTTAAATGATGAAATTAAGGGGAAAAACTAGTTATATCAATAAAAAAAAAAAAAAAATCAATAAATTTGGGAAAAAATGGGTGAAATCAATGAAAAATGGGTTCAATCGATGAAATTAAAAAAAAAAAACTTATGAGATTGTTAAAAAAATGAGTTAAGTTGGTCCAAAACAGTTTAAATCGCTGAAATTTGTGAACAAAACGGGTTAAATCAATAAAAAAAATTTACCATCGATGAAATTAATGATTAAATAGATTAAATCGGTGGGAAATGGGTCAACGGTTAAAAATGATTTAAATCGATGACAACTTGGTGAAATAAACTATTAGTTGGCTCATATATATATAATTGTCTAATGAAAATACAATAAAGATGTCCAACTCAACTGGTTTGATCCTTTAATATGTATATATATGAGGTCAAGGGTTCAAATCCCACATCCAGCAAGTTAATTAAAATTACATTGCCTAGTCGCCCAGGCGTCGCCCGGGCGCACATTGCCTAGGCCAAGCCCAGGCGAGACCTAGGCATCCGAGGCAGCCCCATGAGTGGCCCAGACAAGACCCGTGCGTGACCTAGGCGCCTAGGCCAAGCCCAGGCGAGCTCTAGGCAGTCCCATGAGTGGCATTGGCGCCTAGGCCAAGCCCAGGCGATACAGAGGCGCCCGAGGCAGCCCCATGAGTGGCCCCGGCGCCTGGGCTATAACCAAGCTTGGCCTAGGCGCCTCAGTCAAGCTTAGGCGAGACCTAGACACCTGGGTCAGCCTCAGGCGCGCCCAGGAACGACTCAGTCAATGCTAAGTCGAGGTTTAATTTTTTGCTCCGACCCGATTGCTAGTAACGGAATCAGCAACAAATAAGTTGTCACTAGGTTCCAACTGATTTCCTTCAAATTAGTGACAAAAATAAATTAACGGAAACATTTCAATGCTAAATCCGTCAGAATGATTCCAACAGATTGGCGACAAAATACAGACATATTTATGCCGTTGGAAATCAGTTAGTAACTTTCCTACGCATTTCCAACAACAAAATTGTCGGAAAAAATAATCGAGCCCGATCGTTTATCCGACGCTTTTTCCAACAAAAATACCAACAAAAACTAACCGTTGCAACATTTACCAACGAAAAAAAAAACCGTTGCTTCATTTACCTACGGGGCCTTCACCTACGAATCAACCAACGGAAAAAAAGCGTTGCTACGCATGAATACCAACGGAAATCAGGGCTTCACCAACGGAATCTGCCGTAGGTGAAGCCCAGTTTTCTTGTAGTGCATGTGACAAGTGAGACAATATTTCAAAATAATATAAAATTACTGGATGATTTTGGCTAAGTGATACACTTGGGACGAAAATCCAAAATCGCTACTTAGTTTTGGACATATTTTGCAATTTTGCCTATTGGAAAAATAGGGTTAAATTTTGAAAAAATTATACCAATAAAGTGATTTCGTTTTTTACACATACAGTTATTTTTTTCAAAGCTTGACATAAAGGTCCTTAGGGCAAACCCAATGCTGGGGTCGGGTCGAGCTCCAGAGCTCCCCAGTTGCCCCTGCCTTCACTCCCTATCTATCTAAATCCAACTCTGGGGTTTCCCACTTTATTTAGGGTGAGTTTGACCTAGCGTTTGTATAATTGCTTTTAAAATACTTGATTATAGTATAATTGCTTTTAATAGAATTACTTTTACGAGAATTGATTTAGCGTTTGGTTTCATCTTTTCAAAAATGCTTTCAAGAATGTAGATTGTTACTTAATTACAAAATTAACCTTGTAATTATATATATGTTAAAGAATATAATTCAATAAATTTTTTTCATACTATCAAATAGCACAAGACCATTGATTATAAAACACATAATAAAATTAGCAAAAAAATTTAATTGCTTATACTGAAAAACCAAGTTTGATAATTTTAAACTTTTAATAGTTGAGGTTTAATGTAGTATCTATTTATTTTATGATTGTTCTAACCTCACTACTCAGGACATAAAATTGATGCATAGAGAAAATACTACTTTCATGGACCTGATAAGGAAAATTATTATTTACCAGATTATTTAAATCTTCACAAAGCTTCTGGTTCTGTTTAATTCTTGGAAAAATTTCTATAATACAAGGAATGATATGATTATTGTTGTTTGATAATATGGACCTGATAAGGAAAACTTAACTAGGAATACGTAAGATTATTTACAATAATATGATTATTGTTGTTTGGTATTTATTATAAACAGAATCCTGCGAAGCTCGATGACTGGCTTGGTGATTTGAATCCAGAGTCTAAAATTGTTGTAACCGATGCGTATGCTATACATTCACTTAAAAGTGCTGAGATTGGAGATACATTTCAGTTTGAAAGACTAGGTAAATTTCTCAATCGTGGAACTCTTCTATAATTGGACAATCTACCCTTTTCAATGTTAAAAATGCAATAAAAATATATGGATTGTGTCCATGTGTAACTCATGTTCTGAAATTTTGTTGTTCTCGGTTATACTGCTAGGGGTTAACTTGAAAAGTGCCTTGGTTGTGTTGTGTATTGAGGGGCAGAGGATCTAGCCATTATCTCGTAATTTTATTAGTAATCTTTCTTAGACCTTCAGCATCGGTAAAATCCCTATCAATCAATAATAGGCCAGAATGGTGGAATGAATTGAGTCATATACATACACGAGGAAGGTAATAATAAAGGAGTAGAAGTTATTTATTTTATCCATTAGGAGCCGTGTGAGATGAACTCGTGCGGTTTTGTATGAGAGAACGAAGTGATGAATTCTCTTTTTTGACTCTGACTTTTCTCTCTTTTCTGCAAAAATAGATTCATCTGTTCTCATTAACCGAATGATAAATTCCTGTGAAAATCCTAGCTTTTATGGATTGCATTTTTAGTTTTAATGTTCCCTACTTTTGAATTATATCACGTAAGTTTGTTGAGATTCTTCTTATTATTGTTTAATTTTTGCAGGGTATTTTGTGGTTGATAAGGACTTATCGCCTGAAAAGCTTGTTTTCAATAGAACTGTTACATTGAGAGATAGTTATGGGAAGGGAGGAGGAAAGTGAAGTGGAAAGACAAAAGGATGAATGAGCAAAATTATCATACAATTCAGAAATAAAGTCTTTGCATTAGGTTTTCAAGAAAAGAAGCCAACGTCACTGTTTCAATAGCATGAAACATTATTTTAATTTGCTGCAAGATCTGTTCAACTCAAGAGGACATATCATAATGGAGAAAAGAAAGATAAGTTATATATTTTGCATGCATTGCAATATGCTTGAATATTTCAATGTCTTAGATGAATGGATAAGTTATAATATTTCAATGTCTAAGAGGACTCGTATTAGAGTAACACAATCTTTGTGTCTTGGTATAAATATAACTTTGATTGATGAATTACTATTCCAATGTCTTAGATGATTATTTTCTTACTAATCAACAATAAATAATTTAATAGTCTCTAATTCGTTGAATAATTTTGCTGGCTTTTGCTGTTAACAATAGCCAGCCCCAAAGTCTAAATGCTAACATAACACTCCATGCCTGGTGGTGCGTATAAAAGCTCTTCAAACAACCCAACAGCCCATTTTTATATTTTTTTACTCTGCAATAAAATATTTTAATACTGTGTATATCAATATCATGTTGCGTCCTATGTAACTTTGCTGTTGGGGTTGGTCTCCATTATAACGAGCCATTTTACGTATTCCTAGTTAAGTTGTTCTTCCTTTCGGAAAATTTCCTAGTTACATAATTATGTATCTTGTGTATGCAATATACTTCCTCCGTCGCAATTATTTTTATCTCTTTGGCATAGTTGACCAGTCAACTTGACTAAATTTATAAAAATTATAATAAATAATTTAATTTATATATTTTATTAATAAGTTAATAATATCACATGATACTATATATTTTTATATTTAAAAGGTTTAATACTCCACAAATGTGAATAATTTAATATGATTAATCACTTAAAAGATTAACAAGTTTGACTGAATACTATAGCAAAATGAGCAAAATAAATGTGACGAAGAGAGTATGAAATTAAGAATCACATTATAAAATCTACCCGTCATTAATTGTGCTAAAAGCTATATATGATCAAATTCCACATTTTGGCCCACACCCTATTTTCATTTACTATAAACCACTGTTTTGAAAATCGGACCGGATCGGCCGGTTAGCCCGGTTCAACCATTAACCGGTTCCCAATTCGGTCTGGTTTACCTCTAAAAATCAGTTCTCAAATTAACCATGTGAACCAGTAAAACCAGTGAACCGATAAAATCAGTGAATCAGTGATTCATTTAATTTTTTTTTTTTTTTTATAAATTTAGAGTTTTATTGGTTATTATTATTTATTTGAACTATTGTTTAACATTTAATAGGATTGCATTTATATATTTTAGTTGGAATAACATTCATTATTTTAGTGTTTTAACAATCAATGTAATATTACACTTTTTTTTTTACATAAAGAAGTATATAGCCATTTTCTCATCATTGTGAATAATATTATTTTTTATATGAAATTATGCAAATCAATTACCATATAAACATCAACTTACAACAATAGAACCCAAATGAACAATCCAAAATTTTGAAAATGAGATGAACTTTTAATTTTGTTGTCTTGTTTTGAATGTATGTATCTTTGACGGATACTTGAAATTTATATTTTTGACATTGATCTTAATTTTTAAGACATTTTGATTATTTGCATGCAACAAAAAAAAAAATTATATTGACATAGAAGGAAATTTTTTTGAATTATAATTGTATTTTAGATAATCTAAAAATATATATATATAAATATTACATAATAATATAGTCACACTGGTTATACCGATCGAACCAGTGGTCGACCCGATCTAACCGATAGAACCAGTAACCAGTAGAGTTTCCGGTTCAATGACCGGTCCGATTTTAAAAACACTGCTATAAACCCGTCATCCTGCACAGCTTTTGCCTCTAATTGCCCAATATTTAGCAGAATATTCGAACAAACTACAGATCCCTTGGGGGACTGGGGGGGGGGCATGGTCCCCCCAGAAAAATCCGCTGCAATATTATTAGTAATATTTGTAGCAAAAACTAGTAAAATATCTTCACTTGATCATGTGGTTAAGATATGTATTTGTTAAGCCAAGGTCCAGTGTTCAATCCCTAACAACAACATTTTTTATTTTAGTTTGACTATCCTTTAGGTTAGGTTGAATGCTATAGTTAGGTGTGTTTTTTCCCCCTTTTAATAGTTCAATTTCTTTTTGCAATATTTTCGTTTATTGATTACCTTAACTTTGTATATATATTTTTAAGCACAATTTTTTATCCTTCAAATTACACTATTTTTATAAGTTGCAAATGGTAAAGCTTAGGTGTTCAAATTATAGAGTTGTGAAGCTAAAGTATCTAAATTTTGTTAATGAAACGCTTGGGCTTAAAGTTTTCTAGTGGCAATTTATTCTTATGCTTAATTAGCTAGTTCTCAGATAGACGATTTTTAATCAAACAAACATCGCCAACCATAGTTGAAACGATATTATTTTTATGATATATATTTATGTTTCTACATTTGTGGATAATAATATGACTTAATCTTGACATAATTTTTTATCACTTTATGAGAATAACAATAAAAATATCAAGTACATTACCAAAAAAAATCTCGCCCCTTAATAAAAATCGTATATCTCCACTTGACTACTGTATAAATTTTGGCCCCACGACACAAAGGGTCTAGGTCCGTCCCTGCTACAAATTACGATAAAAGCAGATATGATTAAGCTAAGTCCATTAGAAGGAAACAAAAGAAACACTTAAAACACAAGAAAATGAATTATCACCGGTATATTTGTTTCAAACACGTTGGGAAAATGCACCATGTGAATGAGTTTGGGGAAAAATTAAAGCATCACAGATTTATTATAGAAATTATTTGAAAGTGGGGGACAAAAACTTAGGTACTTTCCGTTGCAATGCAACATTGGTAGCATGCATTTAAACATTGTTATATTATATCCTACAATTAAGGAGATAATCATGATTTAAGAAACATTGTTGCTAGTGGAGTTTTCCTATATCAAAAAGTATTTTTGAGAATTTACTACATAAATAGGGAAAATCGCACTTCGCCCCCAACCTTTTTATGTTTTTGCAGTCTCCCCCCTAACCTTTAAAGTTTCGCACTTTCCCACCTCACCTATTTAAAAAGTCTCAGGCAACCACCTCATTGAACAAGGCACCCCCCAACATTTTTAAGTTTTTGCAGTCTCCCCTCTAACCTTTAAAGTTTCGCACTTTCCCACCTCACCTATTTAAAAAGTCTCAGGCAACCACCTCATTGAGCAAGACAATGGAATCTGGCGGAATATTCCGTTTGCTTGAAGTGACGTGACTTTAGTCAAGGGTAGAATAGTCCTTTAAGGCACAAAAGTGCGAAACTGTAAAGGTTAGGGGGGAGACTGCGAAAATTTGAAAAAGTTGGGGGGTAAAGTGCGATTTTCCCTATTTATAATAATTTCTAGATCAAAATTTTATTTCGAGTATATATGTTTCGGTCAACAAAATATTGAAATTTTTTGAAGAAATTCTTCGGAAATATTAAGAAAAATTGTGAAATATTCATTTAGTAAGTTATTTCACAATTTTTCTTAATATTTTCGAAGAATTTCTTCAAAAAATTTTAATATTTTGTTGCCCGAAACATATATACTCGAAATGAAATTTTATCTATAAATTATTATAAATAGGGAAAATCGCACTTCGCCCCCCAACCTTTTTATGTTTTCGCAGTCTCCCCCCCTAACCTTTACAGTTTCGCACTTTTGTGCCTTAAAGGACTATTCTACCCTTGACTAAAGTCACATCACTTCAAGCAAACTGAATATTCCGCCAGATTTCATTGCCTTGCTCAATGAGGTGGTTGCCTGAGACTTTTTAAATAGGTGAGGTGGGAAAGTGCGAAACTTTAAAGGTTAGGGGAGAGACTGCAAAAACTTAAAAAGGTTGGGGGGTGCCTTGCTCAATGAGGTGGTTGCCTGAGACTTTTTAAATAGGTGAGGTGGGAAAGTGCGAAACTTTAAAGGTTAGGGGGGAGACTGCAAAAACATAAAAAGGTTGGGGGGCGAAGTGCGATTTTCCCACATAAATAAGTGGAAGGAAATTCCATGATATTGCAATGTAGCTACCATGTATCTTCCGCGTCCACTAATTTTTTGATTGTTTATTATATGACGAAGAATTTAAATCTTCAAAACTTGGTCAAAAAGTCCTCTTTGTTTATTATTGTGTCAAATTCCATGATTATAGCCTGCAAAGATAAAGATGATTAGAATAAGTACATTACAACTTTGGTGTCATTTAGCCAACAAAATAAAAACCCAATATCAACTCTAGAACGTAAAGATAAAGTTCATGGATGAAAACGTCACCCGTATTCAAACAAATCTTGATGCACCAATGCCATGGATAGGTATGTATATTGCTGCAGCTTCCGCAGTCTGCACGCTTGCAATGGCAGCTGATGCCTTGACGGGTTTCAAAAGCAAAAAAATGTGGTTCCCATGTAAGTATTTCTCTCTCAATGCCATCTCATTGGCTCTACTAGGCGTGACAATGAAGCTAACACTGGATCTTACAAATATGATGCTGGGAGCTCATGAACAGATTGCTAAAATTAGTAGCCTTGTAATGATGTCAACTGCTATGGGTAACTTTATGGTATCTATGGCATCCATGGACTCTAATGAAAGGTTACTAAACTTTACTGCTTTAGTCCTTCAAGTCATTACAATTGTAGTAAATGTATTTATCTACGTCTCCCAGACAGAAGATTTTCATGAAGGACAATTTGTTTTACATGAAGAACAAGCATCTATTATCTTCATGCTTCTTTTGCTTATTGTATTATGTTCTTATGCTAATGCGGTTCCAACCACCAAATGTTACATAGAATCAAAGTATCATGAAATGCACAAAATATTAGTTTCAAATGAACGATTGCCATCTGGTGGAAAACTTCATATCCATGAATTGAAAGTGGTACTGAAAAAATATTATGTGATGGCAGAAACCGGAAACCCTCAGTTTGTGATGGCACGCTCTGCGATTTGAGTTATTCCGGGTGTGATATGTTTATTAACGGCTTTAACTTTGATGATAGCTCATATAAGAATGCATTTGTTATACAAGTCTTTCTTTAGAACTTCTTCAAACTATAAGTGGTCCATCAACTGGATTTTATTAATCCAGTCTGGCGGGGTAGCAATAGGTACTATTGCTCCGGTATTCAAATGGTTCACTGTTGTCCGATTCAGAAGCTCAATGATATACCATATAAGAAGCCTCAAAGAAGAATTAAAGATTGAGACATACTGGACTCTAGATAAAATGAGAGAACACTCATTGCCTTTATGTGTTCGACACAAAAAGTGTAAAAAATTTCTTAATGATGCAAAAAGATTGCATATCAACTTCTGCAGTGGAATTCAATGTCTAATTATTCTCTCTAACAAACTAGTTCTCATCATTTCTATTGCCTTGATACATGTAGTTGTTTTATTGTTCAACCACATGAATAAGTGGCCATCAAATGATACGAGAGGAGGATTCACATCAAGGGCCACCAACACAGAGCTGGATTTTAGGCCGTATGTTTTGCTACTTGAAGGTGAGCCTGAGATGCCTGAGCAGATAATTACAAACATTTGCATTGGGGTTGATAAGCTAATATAAATTGGTTATACACGAAACCAAAGAATATAGTTGAACTTTTAAACAAGTCTGAAAACTTCAATGGAGTGAAAGAGTTTGACAATAATGAAATCAGAAGCTTGCATTCTCAAGAACCTTGTAATTGCTGGTCTCTTTCAGTGGTGACCTTAGCAAGCATTGCAGTTGCACTTCCCAACATTTTGAATCACAATGTTGATCATCTATTGAACAGTGTGAGCGAAGGCCTCTTATTTGTAAAGCTTATAGAGAAAACCATGGACACAAACGGAGAATCGATAAGCATTAGAAGTGCAGCAGATATCGTCTGGGTAGGACTCGAATTATATCACAAGTGGCTAGATATAGATATTCGAGGAACATATCTGAAAGACCGAACATATAAGCAGACATTGCAACTCTCTGATATAGCTAAAAAGAAAGTTGTAGATTTCAAGACTAAGACAAACGATTTGCTCATGGAAGATCCAGTCAATTGGTCGATTAACGTTATAGCTGCTAACTCAATGTACCGGATTTGTCAAACTCTTCTGCTAGCTCTTCACGATGATTGTAACCATCAAACTGATGAGGAGATGTTTGAGAGATTATCAGTCATTATCTCAGACATATTGGCTGCTTGCTTAACAAACTTATCGCACGTTATAATCACCAAATGTCAGAGAATTGCCATCAAAGATAGGGTGGAACGTGTTCGTCATGCAGCCGTTCTTTTAGGTAAAAGTGATGAAATTCTTCAACTCCTTGAGCAGCGTGAGCTTCCAAACTTGGATCCCGGAAAAGCAGCTTATATTGATGAGTGGCGAGCCTTTATGAAGGAGGATGTCGAAAATCCATCGATCTCTGGCTCAGCATCAAATAATGAGACGACAATTCGGGAACCCAATGGATAACATGTATCTATTGAACTGATGGCCTTGCAGCGATGAAGATTCAATTTTATTTCCATTGTCAGAATTCATGAAGAATAAATGGTTCGATCTCCATTAGGATAGTGTGTATGGTGAAATACTGTTTAGAAGATTTAAGTCATCTTTGTATCTGTTGATACATCTATAAGGCAATCTTCCAAGTTTAAATAATTATGTATTTGTTGGCCTAGGATTTCATTTCGTGAGTTTTGTGTCATTTATTGAACTTTTTTCCTACTGAAAAACTGATATTTACCAATATACTTTACATAATAGTAGACAATGGAAATGAAAAAAAATTCATTATTGTCCATGGATGCCATAGAATAATTTTTTTGATTGTCAAATCAAAGATATTATAAATATATATAAATCTAACTTCCACTTGGCATATTCAGCTTGTCATTGAATAAAATATATATATCTATTCTATATCTATACTAACTCTAAAAGTATGAGTAATTTAAATTTTTTTTTGTAAAGACAAAAATGCCCTAATTCAAATTGTAAAGTATATTAATAAAATATAGTTAAACATGAATTTTCCTTAATTTTCTCATCAAAAGTTAGGTAGGAAAATATTTTAGGAAAATTTGTAACTTCTTTTCCTCCTAACCAAGTACCATAAATATGGAAGGAAAATAAAAGTATATTCAAATTAGACATGAAGTCTTATTATAGTTATTTCCTACATTAATTCCAATAATTAAGAAATTAACTCTTACATCACTTTCACAATTTCATTATTGTTCGCCTATAACACATAAAAAATAAAAAATACTATTATTTTGAATAGTTGCTAAAATATATATTTAAAATTATTATAATGTATTATCAATATGTTGTTATGTAAACAATATTATTTGTTTCATTTAAAGATTTAGTACAATCTGTTACTCCTTAAAAAATTCAAATTCTCGTAAAGATCATAAGATCTGTTAAAGTAGAATCACATCTTACCTGTGAATGAACAAAAATGCTTATGACTTAGTGAACTAAGTAACCTTTATTTGAAATGAGAAACATTACCTCAAATTTTTATGGAAATCTTTTCGAGAAAAATGTGTGAATGAATTGAAAAAAAAATGATGAAAATCAATGAAAATTGGTGGGGCTTTCGGCACTTTGCACCCTGAAATTATAGGGTTTTGGCACTTTGCACCCTAACTTAAAAGTTTTGGCACTTTGCACCCTGGAAATACAATTTAGCTGGCACTTTGCACCCTAGTGTGTGTTTTGAAGAAAAAATTAATTGATTGAAGAACATAATAGTTATTTTCTAATATTTTTGGCACTTTAAACCCTAAAAGTATAGATTTTGACACTTTGCACTCTGAAATATAGAATATTGGCATTTAGAACCCAAAATATATAATTTATGGCAGTTTCAGCCCCGACTTAATATGATAATCTAGATTATATAAATAACATGAAATATAATAATATGATAGATATGTAAACGTGTATTTTAGATATAAAGTAAATAAACTTGAGGATCTTTAAAATAAAATGAAGACAATGTTTTTTTTAATCTAAATTTTACAGAGAGAAAATGTTAAAATAAGTTATTGTAATGTAAAATAAATTCAGAATAACAAGTTTATGATTGTTGTGCATAGAAATGACCATTTTATCTCTACATCGCCGACATTCATAAGTCTGTCTTTTTTTTTTTTTTTTTTTTGAGAAAAATACATTAGGGTGCAAAATGTCATCCAAATTATATTTTTAGGGTGCAGAGTACCAAAAAAATTAAATCGGGTGAAAAATGCTAATATTTTATAATTTAAGGGTTCAAAATGCCAACATTCTATATTTTAAGGGTGAAAAATCTATATTGCAAATGTGCAAAGTGAAAAAAAAAAAATTGAAAATAACTATTATACCCTTCTATCAATGAATTTTCTCACTAAAACACACACTAGGGTGCAAAGTGCCAAATAAATTATATTTCCAGGGTGCGAAGTGCCAAAACTTTTAAGTTGGGGTGCAAAGTGCCAAAACCCTATATTTCCAGGGTGCAAAATGCCAAAAACCCAAAATTGGTGAAACCGATCAAATAAATTTTATCTAATTGATGAAAACATGTGAAATCGATCCAGATGAAATTTATGAATACTGGTGAAGTATGTGAAAATATGGGTGAAATTGGTTATAAAAAATGCCAGTAAAAGTATGAATAATTTAAGTTTTTTTCTTTTTTTTGTCAAGACAAAAATGCCCTTATTCAAGTTGTAAAGTATATTAATAAAATATAGTTAAACATGAATTTTCTAAAATTTTCTCATCAAAAATTTGGTAGAAAAATATTTTAAGAAAAATTGTAACTTCTTTTCCTCCTAACAAAGCACCATGAATATGGAAGGAAAATAAAAGTATATTCAAATTAGACATGGAGTCTTATTATAGTTATTTCCTACATTAACTCCAATAATTAAGAAATTAACTCTTAAATCACTTTTACAATTTCATTATTGTCCTCCTATAACACATAAAAAATAAAAATACTATTATTTTGAATAGTTGCTAAATATATATAAAATTATTATAATGTATTATCAATATGTTGGTATGTAAAAAATATTATTTGTTTCATTTAAAGATTTAGTATAATTTGTCACTCCTTAAAAAATTCAAATTCTCGTAAAGAGCATAAAATCTGTTAAAGTAGAATCATATCCTACATATGAATGAAAAAAATGCTTATGATTAGTGAACTAAGTAATCTTTATTTGACATGAAAAACATTACCTCAAATTTCATGGAAATATTTTCAAGAAAAATGTGTGAATGAAGTGAAAAAAAAATGTTGAAAATCAATGAAAATTGGTGAAACCGATCAAATAAATTTTATGTAATTGGTGAAAACATGTGTAATCGATCTGGATGAAATTTATGAACACTGGTGAAGTATGTGAAAATATGGATGAAATTGGTAATAAAAAATGCCAGTAAAATCGATAAATACTAGTGAAATTGATGAAAATTCGGGTGCCATTTGTGAAAACATGGGAAACAAATTGGTGAAATCAGTGAAAAACTGGTGAAATATATGAAGAATTTGTTAAATCATTGAAAAAATATTAAATTTGTTTTTTTTGTTTGAATAGGAGAAAACAAAAGAAATCGATGAAAAATTATGGAAAAATGAAATCATTGATCGAGAACGAGTAAAATCAGTAAAAAAAAATATGAAATCAATGAAAATTGAATTAAACTAATTAATATAATAAGTGAAATAGTTTAGATCAGTAAAGACATATCTTTCAAAGGTTATCGTAATTTGAGATATACTTAAGTCGTGCATTAAAAGGAACAAGTGATAGTGTCTGCCTAGTTCGTATGATCAGTTAATTAGAAGTTAGATACTTATCGACGCATATGGAATCAATTCATCGATTATGCCTATTTACTTACGGATATTGAAACACTCTGCACTCACTTTAATCATTTTTATACTTTTAACTTTTACTTGCAACATTATGAGTAATACATAGTGGACACATTTGTATTAGAAGTTTTTTGGTGTATTAGAGGTTTAAAAATTTGATACGAGTCAAAGATTTAAAAATAGGATAATCATATATAATCCGAATCCCCATTTTCCCACATTAAAACTTTTTCAAACATGTCATACATGCCTCATGGCCGGTGTGAACAAATAGACATTTCAGCTAGGGCTGTCAATGGGGCGGATTTCAATCCGGATCCATCCGAATTCGATCGGATTTATTAGGATAATTGTCCGATTAGAGATTCGATGGATCTGATCCGATTATAAAGATCCAAAATCCGAAACTCGTGGAGCGAATATGGATTTAGGTCGATCCGATCCGTTAAAGATCCGTATCCGACAACAAATAAAAAGAAAGATATATATACAAAATAATTCATAAAAATAAGTATCATTAATAATATTTCAACGTCAATTTAAGAAGATAGTAATTTATAATTCGTTTATAAATTTATTTAAACCAATATATTCATTCTACAAATATGAATATAGTAAATAAACATTGAAAATGTGAGCTCAAATTAAATAAAATTGAAAAGATAATAAACTTGTTTTAGAAAAAAAAAAATTAATTTAACCTTTTAAATACACATTTATTAGATCCGAAAAATATCCGATATCCGACCAAATCCGACCAAGATCCGTTGGATTCAAAAAATCTAGATCCGAGCAAGATCCGAATCCGACAAGATTCAATCCGATATAAATGGAGCCGGATCTGGACGAGCCTAATCCGACCAGAATCCGACCCATTGACAACCCTAATTTCAGCTTAACTTTTTATAATTGTGTATTAGATTAGGCCTTTTTATTTTTTTTTTTAATAGGATTTTATTAGATTAGGCCTAGGACCATAATACCCCGTGGTTTTTGATGTTGAATACTTTTATGACTTTGGGTCAGGACTTGGAACCAATTATAATTCAGATTATTGAGTTCTTTGAATAAGTATGAATCAAACACATAGGACCATTACTAAAATACAACGAGTTGATGACAATTCTATGTTACATATTGTCCTTCAGAATCATAGCAAACTTCTCCACACTCAATTTTTAAGAAAATTTGATTTTATTATTTAGGTCGAGAGTATTTTGGAAATTGGTATTTCAATGAATGGTACTAAAAACTGGTCTTAAATAGGACGTAACACACGCCTATCACGAGTAACTTGACATTTCTCATAATTTTTTTGCTAATTCTTAGATTATCAAGTCGAGAGCGAATTGAGTTTCAAAAGTTATCAAACGATATATATATTAAATATTTGGTTGATATGAAAAACAATTGAACTAGAAAAGGCGACCATCTTGTGTTGAATATTTTGATATGATTTTCATGTTTAAGAAAAGTTATTTACCTATTTTCACTAATTATGAAGCTCTTTTGTAACATTCTCTTATGAGTAAAATAAAATTGGCACACAAATTAGAGTTATTTATTAATCATGACAAAAATTGAATACACATTCTAGTAACATGCATTTACTATAGAATAATATTAGCAATATTGTAAAAATTTTAGCAAGATGAAGAGGAATTCAGACCGATATAAGAGTAATAGAGTTGGCAAATTGTACCAAAAAAAAAAAAAAAAAAATAGAGTTGGCAAATCCACTGCCCGAGAAGACAGAAAGAGGTCTTTATTTTTATCAGCTACAGGAAGGTTTTCTAATTAATAAAATTGTAGTCTATTAACTATTAGGTAAAATATAAAAGATGCATTAGCATACTTGAAAATATTGACATTTAATCGATATCCAAAAAAGCAAAAAATAAAGTTTTTATATCCATTTTTTATGATATAGAACCCGAAATTTAAATTTGACATTATATAGGACCATAATTTTAAATTTCTCCAAGAGCCTTCCAATAGTGTAGGTCCTAACTTTTATTATAATCAATTATTATCAAAATCAATTTTAGTATAACTAGTTCTTGTAGAAATGATTTTCAAATGAGTCTCAACTTAAACCAGTGTTTTGAAAACCGGACCGGACCGGTGGGTTGGCCCGGTTCAACCGCTAATCGGTCCCCAATTCGGTCCGGTTTACTCCTAAAAATCCGTCCTCAAATTAATCAGTGTGAACCGGTAAAACCAGCTCCAAAACTGGTAAGGCCAGTGACTTTTTTCTTTTTAATTTAGAGTATTTTTTGTTATTATTATTTATTTGAACTCTTGTTTAACATTTAATAGGATTACATTTATATATTTTAATTGGAATACCATTCATTATTTTAGTGTTTTAACTATCAATGAGGAACAAATCAATGCAATATTACACTCTTTTTTTACATAAAGAAGTACATAGCCATTTTCTCATCATTGTGAATAATATTATTTTTTGTATGAAATCATGCAAATCAATTACAACAATAGAACCCAAATGAACAATCCAAAACTTAGAAAATGAGATGAACTTTTAATTTTGTTGTCTTGTTTTGAATGTATGTATCATTGAGGGATACTTGAGATTTATATTTTTGACATTGATCTTAATTTTTAAGACATTTTGATTATTTGCATGAAACACAAAAATTATATTGACAAAGAATGAAAACTTTTTTGAATTTTAATTGTCTTTTAAATAATCTTAAAAAATATATATAAATATTACATAATAATAAAGTCACACCGATTATACCGATCGAACCAATGGTCAACTCAATCTAACCGATCGAACCAGTAATCAAAAGAGTTCCGGTTCAATGACCGATCCGGTTTTAAAAACACTGACTTAAACAGCCTCACTTCTATCCTGCGAGGCGTAGTTCAACTCCACGTGTCGGTTAAAGAGTTCATCTCCATGATCACTAACTATAATTTTATTAATTATTTCTACAATTTTTATTTAATTAAAGTTCAATCAAAATCATGTATTTCATGTGTTTCTAAAAATATATAGACCATTTTTCTCGAAACCAAAGTGAAGGCAAAGTTGAATTATAAAAAAAAAAAAAGTGAAGGCAAAGTCAGTCAAAATTGATTTATATTTTCCCCATTTGGAGTTCTATTTATTGGGGTTTTTTTTTGTTGATAAATTTCATTCGCAGTTCAAGTTTGGCCTAGCGATTCGAAAAACAATTATAGGAGAATTAATTTTACTAAAATTGATTTTGGTAATAATTGTTGAAATGTGAGATATTTTGCCTAAGTTTCTAGAAAGTTCTACATTTATCAAGAAATATCAAGATATCACATGTAGATTCCAAACAAGCACTTTGTAGAAGAATCTAGAACAATATCTAATGTTCCTAGAAAATCTAAGATAGGAATGAATAATCTAGAATAAGGAATATCCTAGAAAGTCTAGATAGTTCTATGGTAACTATAAATATGTATGTACTACTACATTGTAAAGTAAGCAATTGAATGAAAAAAGAATTCTCTCCAAAAATCATCCTCCTCCAACTAACTACAAATAATTAAAAAACAAATCATCAAGTTGATATCAATTTTACAATTGATTCAACCTCAAAAATCCAACAAGTGGTATCTAGAGCTCATTGATCTTAAGGGATTGAGTTCAAAAAATGGGTTCATCAAATATAATGCTTCCTACACCACCGATTTTCAACGGTGAAGACTACGATTATTGGGCGGTAAGAATGAAGGCTTTTCTCGTAGCAAATGAGTTATGGGAAATTGTTGAAAACGGTTATGAAAAACCGGATGATGAAGGTACTCTTACCGCACCTCAACAAAAGAAAAATAAAGATGAGTATACAAAGAACATGAAGGCTCTTGCATTCCTACATGCCACTGTAACTCAAGAAATCTTCATTAGCATAGTCGCTGCAACTACCGCTAAAGAAGCATGGGAAATCCTCAGAGAAGAATATCAAGGTACGGAGAGAATCAAAGCAATCAAGTTGCTAACTTTAAGAATGGAGTTCGAAAATCTTCGAATGAAGGAAGGTGAGTCCATCAAAGACTACTCCTCTAGAGTTAAAGAAATAGTTAACAAAATGAAGTTACAAGGAGAAAAAATGGAAGACAAGAGGGTAGTAGAGAAAATACTTATAACCCTTCCTGAAAAATTCGAATCAGTTGTTGCTGCCATTCAAGAGTCTAAGGACCTTACTAAACTCTCTGTTAATGAGCTAGTGGGTTCTCTTCAAGCACACGAACAAAGAATTAACAAGAAGGTGGAAAACTCAACCGAAGAGGCCTTTCAATCAAGGCACAAAGAAAATAAATTTGTCAACAAAAGTCCTATTAACAGTCAAGGAGGAGAGAAAAGAAACAATTTTCCATCATGTGGTGTGTGCAAGAAGACAAATCATCTTACAAAGGATTGTTGGAAGAAGAAGACATGTGAGTTTTGTGGTAAGTTTGGGCATATTTCAAAAATATGTAGGCTCAAACAAGAATATGAAAACAAAAAAATGCACAAACATCAAGCTAATTTTAGCGAGGACAAGGACGAGTCAGAAGGAGAACACCTTTTCATGGCTTGTCAACCTTCATCAAACGACAAGCACGTTCGGTACATTGACAGCGGTTGTACGAGTCATATGGCCAAACATGTGGAGATGTTTCAAGAGTTGGACACTACGGTCAAAGTTCCAATAAAAATGGGAAATGGAGTTGTCCTCGAGTCCGAAGGTAAAGGAACCGTTGCCATCCAAACAAGATCAGGTACTAAACTTATCCAAAATGTTCTTTTAGTACCTAAACTTGATCAAAATCTATTAAGTGTGGCACAAATGATGAAAAATGGGTATTCTATAACTTTTAAAAATGATTCATGCTTTATAATTGACAAAAAGGGAAGAGAAATTGCTAAAATAGTTATGAAGAACAATAGCTTCCCATTAAGAATGCATGAATCACCATTAAGATCACTAAGAGCTAAAGTAGATGACACAAGTTTACTAGAAAAACAAATGGATGGTGCTAATGGTTGCACCTTTAAAAATGCAACTGAGAATTTGGGTAAAAATGTTGATAGAAGTAAACTAGAAGCACCAATAACGCCTGAACATAAGACAAAGAAGGGCAAGAAAAAATCCAACAATAAAGGAAAAGAAATGTTGGAAGACTCTTTTGGGAGCAAATCTCCAAAAAAATTCAAATCCATAACGGATATTAAAGAAAGTTGTCAAATGGCATTTACGAAGCCAAGCAATTGCGATGAAACTTCTCAGTACAAGAAACAGAGAGCTACAATGAAGGAGGAGACAAAAACGACATGTACAAGGCAATCATGGAAGTCGATGGAAAATCTTAAAGACAGAAAGGTGATTGGTACGAAGTGGATTCCTAATAAGGTAAATCGAAATGACACAATCAACAAACATAAGACTAAGCTGATTGCAAAAGGACATGCACAAGAAGCGAGAGTTGTCTACAACAAGTCATTTTCACCTATGACACATTATAGTACAATCAGTCTCTTCCAAAATCCAAATTTGAGATACATAGATAGATGCTTGGAGTATCAGGCAAAAATCTCAAGGAGGAGTGTTGAAATGTGAGATATTTTGCCTAAGTTTCTAGAAAGTTCTACATTTATCAAGAAATATCAAGATATCACATGTAGATTCCAAACAAGCACTTTGTAGAAGAATCTAGAACAATATCTAATGTTCCTAGAAAATCTAAGATAGGAATGAATAATCTAGAATAAGGAATATCCTAGAAAGTCTAGATAGTTCTATGGTAACTATAAATATGTATGTACTACTACATTGTAAAGTAAGCAATTGAATGAAAAAAGAATTCTCTCCAAAAATCATCCTCCTCCAACTAACTACAAATAATTAAAAAACAAATCATCAAGTTGATATCAATTTTACAATTGATTCAACCTCAAAAATCCAACAATAATTGATTATAATAAAAATTAATTATAGAATAATTGCTTTTGTATAATAGCTTTTGCAAAAGTAACACTTTAGCAGCTTTTAAAATAAGTTGATTTTTTGCTTCTCGAGATCCCAAAAGCGATTATGATCTTGGGGGCCAAACACCATGAAAATCACAATTGATCAAAAGCAAATTTTATAATCTAGGCCAAACACTTCAAAAATCACAATAGAGATCTAAAAGTGATTTTATGAGATTCAACCGCTAGGCCAAACTCACCCTTAGTTGCTCTGATTAGTGAAAATCAGATTGTATGTATGTATGTATACTTAACATTATTCAGAAAACAAAATAAAACAAAACAGAAAAAAGAAAGAACTTGTGTACGTGATAATATTATGTTTGAAGGTAATGTATTGAAGGTCAAATTAAGGAAAGAAGAAGAATTTGATAATTGCAAATTAGAGAAGAAAGGAGATTAGGTTTTTAATTTAATTCCCAAATTGAATTTGGATTAATTTTAAGTGCCGTTGTATTTTAAGTCGGCTTAGTTCAGTTAGATAGTTAATTTTATTGTTTTTTACTTTTTTGCCCTTCTTTCTCCTAGTGTTATATAAAGGAGTTTTTTTGGGTTGTTTTTGTACAAAATTCATTCTTATACTTCAGTTTAATATACAAGTTAATTTCTCTCAAATCTCAGTTTATTCAATTTCTCACAAATCATATTATATACATACTCAATATATTATCAATATACATATCAAGATTATATGTCAATATGGTATCAGTAGAGTTTTGAAATCCATTACTCTTTGTTCTTCTTCCGCTGATATCCTTCTTCGATCAGGTATCTCTTTTTCTTTTCCTTTGATTCCAGTTCCTTCTTCTTTTCAAATTGTTCTTCTTCTGGTTCTTCTCATATTTTCTTCTTTCTGTCATAATATTCATCCTTTTCTTGATCTTTCTGGACGTTTTTTTTTCTTTCTTGCACTGTTTTTCTTCTCATCAATCATGTCTGAGGATAATTCTCCAACCCCTGAGACTATCACCCATCCTTCATCATCTTCACGCACCAGATCCCCCTCTTGAGGATCCCACAAGCCCATATTACATCCACCCTGCTGATGGGTCAGGGATTGCTCTCGTCTCTGAAAAGTTAACGGATACCAATTACCAAACATGGAGTAGAGCGATGTTTATGGCATTATCTGTCAAGAACACAGAAGGTTTTATAGATGGATCTTCAGGTTCTAAGAGCACTTGTCCATGAGCGATGTTTATGGCATTATCTGTCAAGAACACAGAAGGTTTTATAGATGGATCTTCAGGTTCTAAGAGCACTTGTCCATGAATTGTTTGAGCAATAGGGAGAGTAGGAGATGCAACAGCAGAACCAATCTTCCTGTTGAGTTGTGAGATGTGGAAAACATTGTAAATCTTTGCAGTAGGAGGCAATATCAGTTTGTAAGCAACATTGCCAACCCTTTCCAGAATAGGAAATAGATCAAAATATTTGGGGCTGAGTTTGGTGTAGGAAGTGTCCCTCATGGAAAGTTTTCTATAAGGCTGCAGTTTAATGAAGACATAGTCCCCAACAGAGAACTCTTTATCCACCCTATTCTTGTCAGGCAAGGACTTCATTCTGGCCTGAGCTTTGAACAAGTGAGATTTTAGCACTCTAATAGTAGCCTCTCTAGCATTAAGGCTTCTGTCAACAGTCTCCACAGAAGAATCAAAGGGTTGATAGCTAAGATGGTTAGGTGGTGGTTGACCATACACAATCTCAAAAGGAGTGCAATTAGCTGAAGAGTGAAAATTGGTGTTGTACCACCACTCAGCTAAGGAAAGTTAGTGTAACCAAGAAGAAGGTTTGTCCCCTACCATACATCTCAAATAAGTTTCCAAACACCTGTTAACTACCTCTGTCTGTCCATCAGTTTGTGGATGGTAGGCAGTAGAGTGCAACAAAGAGGTACCTTGTATCTTAAAAAACTCAGTCCAAAACTTACTCAAGAAGACCACATCCCTGTCACTAACAATAATATGAGGTATCCCATGCAATTTGAAAACATGATCAGTAAAAGCCTGAGCTACTGTGATGGCAGTGTAAGGATGACTTAAGGCAATAAAATGAGCATATTTGCTAAGTCTATCTACCACTACTAGAATTACTTCCTTACCAGCAACTCTAGGAAAACCCTCAACAAAATCCATTGATATATCAGACCATACCTTGTTAGGAATAGGTAATGGTTGTAAGAAACCAGCTGTCAAAGTATTTAGTGGCTTGCAAGTTTGACAGGTCAGACATTCTTGCACATATGTATAAACAGTGGCTTTCATACCTTTCCAGAATAAGCTCATTTTGACCCTATGAAGAGTGTTTATCATGCCTGAATGTCCACCTTCAGGGCTGTCATGATAAAGTCTAATAATCTCCCTTTGAAGTGATTCATCATTACCAACAACCAGTTTTCCCTTTCTTCTGAGTAGCTCTTGAGACCAGGTATACTGTGGTTTAGAATTTGCATCTTCCTTCAATGCTGTGATAATATCTTGTATTCTATCATCAGTAGTCCAACTCTCCTTGATTTTAGTAATTAATGAGGAAGTAATGACAACCATACTATGCAGTGAACCTCCAGTCTGTCTACTAAGGGCATCTGCTGCCTTGTTATCACAGCCCTTCTTATACACAATTGTAAAATCATAACCTCAACAATTTCACCAACCATTTTTGTTGGGCTGCGGTAGCAATTTTCTGCTCTAATAAGAATTTAAGACTCTGGTGATCTGTGTTAATAGTGAAATGTTGACAAAAGAGATAATGTCTCCATTTCTCCACTGCAGCAACCAAAGCTAACATCTCTCTTTCATAAACAGGTAAGGCAGAGTATCTTTCACATAAAGCCTTACTGAAGTAGGCTATAGGTCTGGTTTCTTGCATCAAAACAACACCTAATCCCTTTCAAAACAGTAGGCTATAGGTCTGTTTTCTTGCATCAAAACAGCACCAAATGTTGACAAAAGAGATAATGTCTCCATTTCTCCACTGCAGCAACCAAAGCTAACATCTCTCTTTCATAAACAGGTAAGGCAGAGTATCTTTCACATAAAGCCTTACTGAAGTAGGCTATAGGTCTGTTTTCTTGCATCAAACAGCACCTAATCCCTGACCTGATGCATCTGATTCAAAAACAAACTCTTTGTTGAAGTCAGGCAGAGCAAGGACTGGAGTAGTCATCATGGCTTGTTTCAGCAAATTAAAGGCTTAAGTAGCTTCCTCACTCCAAGCAAACATGTTCTTCTTGAGTAGATAAGTTAAAGGCCTAGCAATAGTTCCATATCCTTTAACAAACCGCCTGTAGTACCCTGTAAGTCCAAGGAAGCCCCTTAACTCTTTGATATTTTTTGGTACAGGCCATGTATCCATAGCTTGAACCTTCTGTATATCAGCTGAAACCCCTTCTTCAGAGATCACATAACCAAGATACTCCACCTTTTTTTGTGCAAAAGTGCATTTATTCTCTTTCACAAGCCATTTATGAGTCCTCAAAACCTCAAACACAGTCTTTAAGTGAACCAAGTGTTGTTCCCAGCTGCTACTGTATATTAAGATATCATAAAAAAAGACTAGGACAAATTTCCTCAGTAAATGTTGAAAGACTTGGTTCATGAGGCTTTGAAAAGTAGAGGGGGCATTTGTGAGCCCAAATGGCATCACAACAAATTCATAATGTCCTTGATGTGTTCTAAAAGCTGTTTTGCAAATATCATTTTCTGCCATCCTAATTTGATGGTAACCTGACCTTAGGTCCAGTTTTGTATAATATTTTGCTCCTTGTAGTTCATCTAGCAATTCTTCAATGACTGGAATAAGAAACTTATCCTTAACAGTCACCTTATTCAACTCTCTATAGTCAATGCACATCCTCCAAGTGCCATCTTTTTTCTTAACTTGAACAATGGGGGAAGAGTATGGGCTGTTACTATGTCTTATGACTCCTGCCTCAAGCATCTCGTTAATCATCTTTTCTATTTCATTTTTTTGTATAGCTGGATACCTATAAGGTCTCACATTCACTGGTGAGGTACCCTCCTTCAAGGTAATTACATGATCATGCATCCTATTAGTGGGTAATTCTGTGGGGGTCTCAAATAAGTCTTTATATGCATCTAACAAGCTTTGAAGGTCAGGTGGTTTACCTTTGTCTTGCATAGATTGCATACTGAAAATGTGAGGGAGTTCAGTGCCACTTTGAATCCAGCTCAGTCCCATCATTGATAGAGTAGCTGGTTGGTTCAAAAGCTTCTTCATCTTTTCAGATTTTACCAACCTCACCAAAGCAGGGCTCCATCTCAAACATATCCTCTTATTGTTCACATTGAACTCCATAAGCAGTTCCTTGAAATTCCATTTGATAGTCCCCAAAGAAATTAACCATTGCACCCACTAACACAAGGTCACATCCACCCAAAGGTAGTACCATAACATCAATGTTGAAAGTGGTCCCTTGTATAGTCCAACCAAAGCCTTCACAAACATAATCACTATATATCAAGTGTCCTCCAGCTACTGCCACCTTGAAAGGAGGTATTTTCTTCAAATTGCACCATAATCTCCTGGATACATGTAGATCCAAGAAGTTATGAGTGCTGCCAGAATCTATAAGTATGTGTATTGCCTTCCCCCTTTTTGTGATCCTGTAATCCTCATGGTATTGAAGTTATGCATACCAGACATTGCATTCATAGAGACTAAAGGTAAGTCAATGTTTTCTTCAGTGAATACCTCAGTTCCTTCTCCTTGTTCTGTTGAGTCCTCTTCATCCTCATACTCCATTAACCATATCTGCTTCCTTTTTCCACAATTGTGGCCAAAAGTGTATTTTTCATCACACGAAAAACACAGGCCTTTTGCCCTTTTTTCATCCATTTCAGAAGTGGACAACATTTTGGATGAAGTAGGAGTTGATCTCTGTGGGACATTGAATTTCTCCTTATCTCTTGGTGTTGGTAGGAGAGGGGTGTTTCTGCTCACATTTCCAGAATAAGGTTTCTTGTGCATAGCTTGGTTGGTCTGCTCCTGCATTCTGGCCAATCCATAGGCTCTCTGCAAGGTTCTGGGATTGAACATTCTAATGGGAAGTTCAATCTCTTCCTTTAGTCTTGTTAAATATAGGTTGATGACATACTCCTCTGATATGTCAACTCTATTGAGCAGCTCATCAAAGGTGTCTAAGTAGCTTTGAACAGAAGATACATGTCTCAGCTTCTTAAGATCACTCATTGGATCTTCATACATCATATTTCCCAACCTATGTTGAATTGCAACAATATATTCCCCCCAGTGAATGACACCTCTCCTCATCCTTACATAAGCTTGATGCCAATGTAAGGCCCTTCCCTCCATATTAACTCCAGCAATCTTCACCTTAGCATTGTCAGGTGTATCATCTAACTCAAAGAATTGTTCACTCCTATATAGCCAGTCCTTCAACTTATCCCCATAAAATTTTGGAAATTCCAGTCTCATGTGTTGCTTAGTATTGAAATAAGCAGCACTATTACCAGTACGAGGGGAATGTTCCCTTGGTGATTGATTCAAAATTGGATCCCCCTATGCACACTTGCTCTCTCACTCATTAAATCAGCAAAAGATTTACGCATCTCCTCCATACACATATCAACTTTCTTCTCCAAACAAGCTGAAGTAGCCTTCAGTTGATCCAACTCTTTCCTCCAATCCTGTGACCTTGTATTCTCAGCCATAACCCACAACACGAAAGAGATCCAACCTGGCTCTGATACCACTGATACAGTTTAATATCCAAACCAACAATCAATATAACAGCAATACCAATTCAAATACCAAAAATGCACTATATTAAACTGTAATTATGATCAATCCACTATAAATCCAACTCAATACAAAATTAATGAATCAATTAACTCCGACTGTAATTACAAGATAGCAAACAACACCACAACCCACAGACACAATTTGCAAAGGACTGCCACAGACAACCGATTACAAAGCAACCCAAGCTAGGCTTCCATATTACCTGAAATGGAAACGAAGGACTTGGATTAGATTAGCTCAAATTCCAGTTGAGATACTTCGGAGAAGAGAGAAGAATTGAACTTACAATTTTCAGGGTGATGATCATAGCAATCGCGTGCATAGCTATTTAAGTAAGCCCTTTTCCACGTGTAAATTCCACCTCAGCTGCAGCTGTCCTCGCGTGTCAAAAGTGTCTGCCCAGTCGACCCAAAACGGCACCGTTTGCTCCCAGGCTCTTCTTATTAATAGAAACGTTTTTTCCAATGTCACGTTGTCTCTTTTAAAAACTAACTAAACTAACAGAGGGGGTATTTTCATATTTATTTAGTGAGCACAAGGCACCCCAAACTGCTCTAATTATTTGCATGTAACAGTTTTATAGATGGATCCTTACCAAAACCAGTCAATGACCCTATCATGGCCAAGAACTGGGATCGAAACAACCTTCTTGTTATCACCTGGCTCACTAACTCTCTCTCCACATAAATTCATCATACCATCCAGTACCATGTCCTAGCCATTAACCTATGGACTGAATTAAAACAACGTTTTGAACAACCTAGTGGGCCTCGTATGTATCAACTTCTGAAGGATGTTCTTAATCTTCAACAACAGAACCTATCTGTCAACTCTTATTACTCTCAACTAAAAATCCTTTGGGATGAGATCACTAATTTTCGCCCTAAATGTGAGTGTGTCAAACTGGAGGATTATTTTGAAAAACTGTATTTACTCATCTTCTTGATGGGTCTACAGGACTCTTTGGCCCATACTCGCAACTAATTACTCCTAATGGACCCTCTACCCCCTGTACCCAAAGCCCTCTCTTTAGTCACACAAGAGGAAACTCAAATCTCCATTCATCAGCATAAAAAACCAGCAGATACATCCAATTCTATGGCTTTTTCCACCAGAAATTCATCATCTCCCTACCCTCCCAGACCTCCTGTTACCACCCCAAACATCCCTCCCTCATTCAGACCACCTTACACTCCAAACTCATCATACAGACCACCCTTTAATCCTGCAAACAGAAGGAATAGGAGACCATACTGTACTCATTGTCAAATAGCAGGCCATACAGTAGAAACATGTTTCAAAATCCATGGGTTTCCCCCTGGATACAAGAGTCCTGCCTTTAGACCACAACATCTTCAACAGAACAAAGTCAACAATATAAGTTCTATTCCTGCACAAGATCCTAGCACTCCTTCACACCCTTCTACTGTTCAATAGTTTCTACATACACTGTCCCCTCAACAGATCACTCAACTATCCAGTATGCTGTCTCCTCAACTCAATGGTTCTATTTCAAATCAGTCAGTTCCTACTCCCACTACTTCTTTCAATGTTAATGCTACTTCAGGTACTTGTTCTTCAACTCATAAATCTACATTTTCTTTTAATAAAAGCACTTGGGTTGTGGACTCTGGTGCCAATCATCATATATGTAATTCTTTAAATTACTTTTTATCTATGTCTCATGTTTCTCATACTACCATCACATTGCCTAACAATTTTACTATTCCTGTTTACTTCAGAGGATCTGTTTCTATAGAAACTGATCTAATCCTGCATCATGTGTTTTATGTTCCTACTTTTCATATCAATTTACTATCAATTGGAGCCTTGCTTCAATCTAATCAATATTCCATATCTTTCTTTGCTAACTATTTCTCCATTCAGGATTTGATGACACAGAAGCAGATTGGCAGGGGTGAATTCATTAAAGGATTGTACCTCCTGCTTCAACCTACTCTGGACAGCTATCCTACTTGCAATTCTGTTTCTCTTAATATTTGGCATCATAGATTAGGTCATCCTGCCTTGGATAGGATAAAAATGTTACAAACTGAATTAAATTTACATTCTGTTCCTATAGTTGATTCTTACCCCTGTGATATTTGTCCCCTTGCTAAACAAAAATGTTTGCCCTTTATTTCTAATAATTCTTTTTCTGTAAACTATTTTGATCTCATTCATATAGATATTTGGGGACCTTATCAAGTTTCTTCTTATAATGGTTTTAGATTTTTCCTTACTTTAGTAGATGATTGTTCTAGGTTTACTTGGGTGCATTTACTTAAATTTAAATATGATGTCCTTAGAATAATTGCTCAATTCATTGCTATGGTTAAAACTCAATTCAATGTTACTATTAAACAATTTAGGAGTGATAATGCTAAGGAACTAATTTTTAAAGATTAATTTTCTAAACTAGGCATTTTTCATCAATTTTCCTGTGTTGAGACTCCACAACAAAATTCAGTTGTGGAGAGAAAGCATCACCACATCTTAAATGTGGCCAGATCTCTACTTTTTCGTTCCAAAATTCCTCTTCAATTTTGGAATGAGACAGTTTTAACTGCTGTTTTTCTTATCAACAGAATCCCATCTCCCATTCTCAAAAACAAATCCCCTTTTTCTCTCTTATTTCAATCTCAAGTAGACTTTCTTTCTCTAAGGGTCTTTGGGTGCTTGGCTTTTGCATCCACCTTAAAGGATCACAGGACTAAATTTCAACCAAGAGCTAGGAAGTGTTATGTTTTAGGTTATTCCCTTGGTTTTAAAGGGTATAAGCTTCTTGATCTCACTACAAAAGATGTGTTCATTTCCAGAAATGTTGTCTTTCATGAAAAGTTTTTTCCTTTTCATGATCCTAATGTTTTAAAGTCTTTTTCTCCCGACACCTCTCTGGTTTGATCCAATGAGGTGCCTTCCCTTCTTCATATTCTTCTTTTCTCCCCTTCTACTGACCTACCCACTCCCCCATCATCTCCCTCACCTCATATACCCATACCCTCTCCTTCACCACCTCTATCTCCCTCACCACCTTCCTCTTCCTCACCATCTTCATCTCCATCTCCCTCACCACATTTATCCTCTCCTACTGTCAGAAAATCTACAAGACCTACTAAACCTCCTGTTTACCTTCAAGACTATGTATGTAATATTCATTCTCATCCTCACTCTAGATATCCTATCAATTCTGTTCTTGATTATTCTCAAGTCTCTCACACCTACAAGGCTTTCATAACAAGTTTATCTACTCATATAGAACCTCACACTTATGCTCAGGCTATTAAATCCCCAGAATGGGTTAAAGCCATCAATGAAGAACTAACTGCTATGGAATCTAATCACACTTGGACCATTCAGACTCTTCCACCTAACAAAATTCCTATTGGTTCTAAATGGGTTTTCAAACTCAAGAGACATTCTGATGGTACTGTTGAAAGGCACAAAGCCAGGCTTGTAGCCAAGGCTTCACTCAATTAGAGGGGGTAGACTATACTGCCACATTCTCTCCAATAGCAAAACTTGTTACTGTAAGAGTTTTGTTAGAACTTTCTATGTCCCAACAGTGGCATCTTCATCAGTTGGATATAACCAATGCTTTTCTAAATGGGGACCTAGAAGAAGAGGTCTACATGTCTCTTCCTAAAGGTCTCACTCCTCCTGCTATTCCAGGTATGTCAGGTACTTTAGTATGTAAATTAAATAAATCCATTTATGGTTTAAAACAGGCCAGCAGGCAATGGAATCACAAATTGACTAGTGTTCTCCTATCAATGGGGTTTCCCAATCTAGATCAGATTACAGTTTATACACAGCAGGTAAAAATTCCACCTTTTTAGCCATTTTAGTTTATGTTGATGATATGATCATTGCTGGTCCTGATCTTCAACTAATCTCTCACACTAAATCTCTTCTAAGTTCCGCCTTTAAACTAAGAGACTTAGGTAGGCTTAAGTACTTCTTAGGAATTAAGTTAGCATATTCAAATATTGGTTTAGTTATTTCACAAAGACAATACACTTTGCAGATTTTGAAAGATACTGGTTACTTAGATAGTAAGCCAGTTTCTACTCCTATGGACTATCATAATAACCTAAAGAATGATCCTAATGATTTGCTTTCTGATCCTACCCCATATAGAAGACTTATGGGCAGGCTCATCTATCTTACCATCACTAGACCTGATATTTCCTATTATGTACACAAACTAAGTCAGTTTGTTGCTAATCACACACACTCACCTATTTGCTGTTCATCATTTGCTTAGGTATCTAAAATCTTCCCCAGGTGAAGGATTATTTTATTCTAATACTTCCAATCTAACTTTAAAAGGTTTTTGCGATTCTGACTGGGAGGCTTGTTTAGACTCCAGACATTCTACTACAAGTTATTGTACCTATTTAGGGAGTTCTCTTATTTCCTGGAAGGCTAAAAGACAGCCAACAGTCTCAAAGTCATCTGCCGAAGCAGAATACCGATCATTAGCATCTATTTCTGCAGAAATTTTATGGTTCAAACAATTATTGAAGGACTTACATATTGATTTAAACAATTATTGAAGGACTTACATATTGATTTAGCTCAGCCGCTTGTCATTTACTGCGACAATCAATCTGCAATCTCCCTTGCCCACAATCCGATATTCCACGAGTGCACAAAGCATCTTGAGATCGATCTTCACTTCGTAAGGGAACATTTGGCTCAAAATGATTTCAAATTATTACCCATTTCCTCAGATTCCCAACTCGCAGACATCTTTACCAAACCGCTGCCCAAGCTTCGATTTCAACAAATTTTATCCAAGATTGGAGCTCACAATTTGTATTCTCCATCTTGCGGGGGGTATTGAAGGTCAAATTAAGAAAAGAAGAAGAATTTGATAATTGCAAATTAGAGAAGAAAGAAGATTAGGGTTTTAATCTAATTCCCAAATTGAATTGGGATTAATTTTAAGTGCCGTTGTATTTTAAGTCGGCTTAGTTCAGTTAGATAGTTAATTTTATTGTTTTTACTTTTTTGCCCTTCTTTCTCCTAGTGTTATATAAAGGAGTTTTTTTGGGTTGTTTTTGTACAGAATTCATTTTTATACTTCAGTTTAATATACAAGTTAATTTCTCTCAAATCTTAGTTTATTCAATTTCTCACAAATCATATTATATACATAATCAATATATTATCAATATACATATCAAGATTATATGTCAATATAATGTGACCCTAGATGAATGCAAGGAACGAGGGAAATTTACTCTGTTTTTCATAGTTAATTATTAATTATGTCACTTCAAATATATATGATACTATGTGCCATTACAAATTCCACCTTTTTTTTTTAATTGATGAACAATGGAAGAAGAAATGCTTTTGCCGATAGTTATCTTGAAATATTCTCACCGATTTCATATCAGTGGAATAATTAAGAAAGATACGATCGGTCGGAATTTGTTATTTATTTCGATCAATATGAGATCCCGATCGATCTCTAAACCGGTCGGAATATTGAACTATTAATTTTTTTTTATTTCAAATAATTCCGACCGATTTGGAATTTATCTGATTAATTCGAAAGAATTTATCCGATTAATTAGAAAATATATTCACCAATGTCACCCGAATTTTTGCGATTACATGTAGTTATCGATTTTACCAGCATTTTTTATTATCGATTTCACCAATTCTTTCACCAACATCACCAGTGTTCATAAATTTCATCCGGATTGATTTCACATGTTTTCATCAATTACATGAAATTTACTTTTTCGATTTCAAGAATTTTCATTGATTTTCACCCTTTTTTTTCACTTATTTCACACTATTTTTCGGAAGATTTTCATGAAATTTATGGTAATGCATGTTCTTGGATAATCTCTATATTTTATTTCTTAAGCCAAAGAAACATTACTTAGTTCTCTAAGTCATAAGCATTTTTGTTTATTCAGAGGTAAGATGCGATTCTACTTTAACTATTTTTTTGGTAGCCTTAATGATATTTAAGAGAATTTGATCTTTTTAGAAGTTTTATATTGTACTAAATCTTCAAATGATACAAACAATATTTTTTACTTAAAAACATATTGTAATACATTATTATAATATTATATATCTATTATAGCAACTATTAAAAATAATGGTGTATTTATTTTTATGTGTTACTAGGAAAGTGCACGTACTTTGTACGTGTCTAATTAATTTCATGGTTACTTTTTGTACATTAAAGTAAAATTAATTTATTATGTCATAAAATAGAGCAAATTAACACGTTTTCATCTTATTCATTAGTTTAATTCATTTTTTACTAGTTTAATCTGTATTTCACTGATGTTGTCGTTTCACCAATTTCATCATTTTTTCATGAATTTTACCGATTTCACCCAAAATTTCAACCATTTCGTCAGTGTTCACCAATTTCAATCGATTTTTCATCAATTTCAGTTTTCAATTATTTCATAGATTTGTTTTCAGCGATTTCACCATTTTCCACCAATCTCGCCTGTTTTTCAAGAAAATAATTCCATGAAAATTCGAGGTTATGCATATTATGATATTACTGAATATTCTTAATATTTTCTATTCTAGCCATAGTGAAATTACATAATTAGCTAAGTCATAGGTATTTTTTATTCTTTCATAGTAAGATGCGATTCAATTTAATTTTTTTTGTAAAATAATGATATTTAAGATAATTTCATTTTAAAATTTTAAATTAAGTAATTTGTATTAAATATTTAAATTAATATTTTCTTAAATAAATATTGATGCTAAAATATGATAATTATATATATATATATATATATATATATATATATATATATATATATATATATATATATATATATATATATATTTAGGGGATATTTAAAATAATAGTGTTTTCTTATAGTTCGTTTTTATTTGTTAAGAGAGTAAGATTAAAATTACGAAAATTGATGTAAGAGATAATTTATAAATTTTAGGAGTTTATGTAGGAGATAAATATAATAAGACTTCATGTGTAATTATACCTCGTCAATTATTTTTAGTCTTTCATATATTTACCATTTAATTTAATATCATTTACAATTTAAATAGGAGTATTTTAGTCTGCACAAAAAAGTTAAGAAATATTCATGCTTTAATAATAGTAGAGATAGTAGAAAAAGAATGAAATTGTAAAAATAATGTAAGAGTTAATTTCTAAACTTTTGGAGTTAATGGAGAAAATAACTTTAATATGAATCCATGTCTAATTATACCTCTTATGCATGACGTGTTGAATATATAATTTTTTTTCTTCCATATCCAATTTTTGATGAGGTAATTTTTATTTTCATGTATGGTGTTTGATTAAGGAAATGAACCTATACATTTTCTTAAACTAGAAAAGTGCACGTGCTTTGCACGTTATTAACTAATTTCTTTTAATCAAATTAGAAAAGTGCACGTGCTTTGCACGTGATTAACTAATTTCTTTTAATCAAATTAGAAAAGTGCACGTGCTTTGCACATAATTAACTAATTTCTTTTAATCAAATTAGAAAAGTGCATGTGTTTTGCACTTAATTAACTAATTTCTTTATATCAAATGAGAAAAGTGCACGTGTTTTGCACGTGATTAACTAATTTCTTATGTTAGTTGAATAATATCATCATTTTTAATCATATTATGGTCTAAATGACATACCAAATAATTTTTTTGATTAAATTTCTTTAATTATGACTATGAGTTTAACATTTATTTTTCTGTTATCCCATGTTAGGTCAAATCATTCATTTTTACCATTTTTCTTCAATTTTAATCATTCTATATTTTGATTATGAGTTTTCCAGTTAAATAAATAATATTCTTTTATTCCTATAGCCCAAATGTGTCCTTTTATTTTTAGGTTCTTTAATAAATTATAATTTCATAAAAACTTAGGAAAGAAATACCGATTTTACATGCTTTTACATTGAGTTTATCATTTCTTTTTTGTTATTTTAATCCGTTCGTTCACAATTTTTTTATGGTTTGTCCAATTTATTAATCGATCCATCAATCCTCAAGTTAACCCATTAGTTGATCTTCACATTTGTTAATCAGTTCACTCATTCTCTCCGGTTTAACCAAATTTTAGTCTGATTTTACTTATTCATTTGCTTATTAATCATATTTTCTCACATATTTCACATTTTTTTTTGCCAATTAACTCATTTTTTTGTTCTTTATCTCTTTGATCCATTTATTTGTTATCCCGTGTTTAGCCGATGTCATTCAATTTTGTTTACCGATTTTACCAATTTTTTTGCCGGTTAATCTTTTTGTTTTATCAATTCACCATATTTTTTTGTTTGTTCTTTTATCGATTTGATCCATTTTTTTTGTTATCCCGTGTTTAGCCAATGTCATTCAATTTCTTTTACCGGTTTTATCCATTTTTTTGCCAGTTAACCTTGTTTTTTTTTTTTTTTTTTTTATCAATTCACCATTTTTTTTTTGCTTTAACTCACTTTTCTTTCTATATGATCCATTTTCCTATTGATTTTATTATTTTTATCATATATTTTTGATCGAATAATTGATTTTAATAACTTCTATCTTTTGACTTTTTTGGGCTTAAGCCAATTATATATTTTTTAGTTAACTAAACATCATTCATTTTTACCATCTTCATCAATTTTAACCATTCTTTGTTTTTATTATGAATTTTCCAGTTAACTAAATAATATATTTTTATTCCTATAGCACAAAGGTGCCCTTTTAATTTTAGGTTCTTTAATAAGTTATAATTTCATAAAAACTTAGGAAAGAAATACCGATTTTACCTGCTTTTACATTGAGTTTATCATTCATTTTTTGTTATTTTAATCCATTCGTTCACAATTTTTTCATGGTTTTGTCCAGTTTATTAATCAATCCATCCACTCTCAAGTTAACACATTAGTTGATCTTCACATTTGTTAATCAGTTAACTCATTCTCTCCGGTTTAACCGAATTTTAGTCTGATTTTACTTATTCATTTGTTTATTTAACATATTTTCTTACATATTTCACCTTTTTCTTTTTTGGCCAATTAACTCATTTTTTTTGTTCTTTTATCGATTTGATCCACGTATTTGTTATCCCGTGTTTAACCGATGTCATTCAATATTTTTTTACCGATTTTATCCATTTTTTTGCCGGTTAATCTTGTTGTTTTATCAATTCACCATATTTTTTTGTTTGTTCTTTTATCTATTTGATCCATTTTTTTTGTTATCACGTATTTAGCCAGTGTCATTCAATTTTTTTACCGGTTAACCTTGTTTTTTATTTATCAATTCATCATTTTTTTTTTTGGCTTTACCTCACTTTTCTTTCTATATGATCCATTTTTCTATTGATTTTACTATTTTTATCATATATATTTGATCGAATGGTTGATTTTAATAATTTCTATCTTTTGACTTTTTTGGGCTTACGCCAATTATTCATTTTTTAGTTAACTAAATAGTACCTTTTTTATTCATGTAGCATGAATGTGACATAATTTTTTTTTCAGTCTCTTTAATATTTTTGATGTTCCTTAATAAGCAATAACTTTTAATTAAGAACTTTTCAAAGAAATTTTTAAAGAAATATAGAAAATTTAATTTTTTGTTACCATTAATATTTTAATGAGTTGTAAAACTTTAAAAAATAATAATAAGGTTGATGTAGGATAGAACTCTTGTCTAATTATCTTCTAGGATTTTTTTCTTTTATCTTTTCCATAAAATTAAATATCACAATATAATTTAAAAAGGGGTATATTAGTCTTCACAAAAAAGGGAAGAAATTTCCTTAAGTCAACTCGTACTTTTATATGTATATAGAATATTTCCCTACCAATTTTTTATTATAAAATTTAAGAAAAATCCATATCTAATTATATTTTATCAATATTACTTTACAACTTGAATAAGTTCGTCTTAAAAAAAAAAAAAAAAAAAAAAAAAGCTTAAATTATTCACACTTTTATTATTAGTAAAGTAATAATAGTAATAATAAGTAAACAACTGTTTGGACCTATCCCAATTACATCAACATCAAATGCAGATGAAACGATCTCTACATCAGCAATTTTCTAAGAATGTTACCTGGAAAATGATTTGAATGACATAGGATGTTTTTGATTGAGGTCCAATTCTTCGGTATAATTCAAAAGACATGAATTATGTGATTCAAAGGGTTCAAAATCTAAAATCAAAATCTAAGAGTCCTCCAGTTAAATTTGGATTAAGATCATAATCCCAAAGTATTAGAGTTACACAGAACCCTTTTGGAAAAGAACAATATTTGTGGATATATATACATGTCGAAAGACTTCAATAACTACTATTATGTAAAGTATATTGGTAAATGTCAAATTTTCAGGTAAATATCAATTTTTCAATAGGAAAAAATTTCAATATCTGACACAAAAATCAGGAAATGAAATCCTAAGCCACCATATAAATAATTATTCAAACTTGAAAGATTGCCTTATAGATGTATCAATAGATACAAAGATGACTTAAATCTTCTAAACAATATTTCACCTTACACACTAGCCTAATAGAGTTCAAACCGTTTATACTTCATGAATTCTGACAATGGAAATAAAATTGAATCTTCATCATTGCAAGGCCACCAGTTCAATAGATACATGTTGTTCATTGGGTTCCCGAATTGTCTTCTCATTACTTGGTGATGGGCCAGAGATCGGTGGATTTTCGATATCCTCCTTCATAAAGGCTCGCCACTCATCAATATAAGCTGCTTTTCAGGGATCCATGTTTGGAAGCTCACGCCGCTCAAGAAGTTGAAGAATTTCTTCACTTTCACCTAAAAGAACGGCTGCATGACTAACACTTTTCACCCTATCTTTGATGGTAATGCTCTGAAATTTTGCGATTATAATGTGAGATAAGTTTGTTAAACAAGCAGCCAGTATGCCTGAAATAATGACCGATAATCTCTCAAACATCTCATCATCAGTTTGATGGTTACAATCATTGTGATGAGCTAGCAAAAGAGTTTGACAAATCCGGTACATTGAGTTAGCAGCTATAACGTTAACCGGTCAATTCCCAGGATTTTTCATGACCAAATCGTTCGTATTAGTCTTGAAATCTGCAACAATCTTTTCAGTTATATCAGAGAGCTCTTGCAATGTCTGCTTATATGTTCGGTCTTTCAGATTTGTTCCTTGAATATCTATATCTAGCCACTTGTGATATAGTTCTAGTCCTACCCAGACGACATCTGCTGCACTTCTCATGCTTACTGATTCTCCATCTGTGTCCATGGTTTTCTCTATAAGCTTTACAAATGAGAGGCCTTCACTCACACTGTTCAATAGCTGATCAACCTTGTGATTCGAAACGTTGGGAAGTGCAACTGCAATGCTTGTTAAGGTCACCACTGAAAGAGACCAACAATTACGAGGTTCTTGAGAATGCAAGCTTCTGACTTCATTATTGTCAAATTCTTTCACTCCATAGAAGTTTTTAGACTTGTTTAAAAGCTCAACTATATTCTTTGTTTTATGTGTATTTCCAATTTTTATCAGCTTATCAACCCCAATGCAAATGTTTTTAAGTATCTGCTCAGGCATCTCAGGCTCACCTTCAAGTAGCAGAACATACGGCCTAAAATCCCGCTCTGTGTTGGCTGTCCTTGATGTCAATCCTCCTCTCGTATCATTTGATGGCCACTTCTTGATTTGGTTGAACAATAAAACAACTGCATCTATCAAGGCAGCAGAAATTATGAGAACTAGTTTGCTGGACATAATAATTAGACATTGAATTCTAATGCACACATTCAAAATCAATCTTTTTGCATCATGAAGAACTTTTCTGCACTTTTGGTGTCAAACACGTAAAGGTAATGAGCTTTCTCTCCAGTCTACCAGCCTTTGAGTCCAGTATGTCTCAATCTTTAGTTCTTCTTTGAAGCTTCTTCTATGGTCTATCTTTGAGCTCCTGAATCGGACAGCAGTGAGCCATCTGAATACCGGAGCAATAGTACCTAGTGCTACCCCGCAAAATTGTATGTATAAAATCCAGTTGATGGACCACTTATATTCTCCAGGAGTCGTAGAAAAATAACCATATAAAGAAGGCCTTCTTATATAAACTTCAATCAAAGTTATAATCATTGATAAACACATCACACCCGAAATAACACAAATCACAGAGCGTGCCATCACAAACTGAGGGTTTCCGGTTTCTGCCATCACATAATATTTCTTCAGTACCACTTTCAGTTCATGGATAGGAAGTTTTTCACCCGGTGGCAATCGTTCATTTGAAACTAATATTTTGTGCATTTCACAATACTTCGATTCTATGTATCTTTTGGTGGTTGGAACCACAATAGCATATGAACATAATACAATAAGAAACAGAAGCATGAAGATAATAGCTGCAATTTCTTCAGCCAATACAAGTGTTCCGTAAAACACATCACTTGTCTGGAAGATGTAGATACACACATTTACTGTAACTAGAAAAGTGCACGTGCTTTGCACGTGATTAACTAATTTCTTTTAATCAAATTAGAAAAGTGCACGTGCTTTGCACGTGATTAACTAATTTCTTTTAATCAAATTAGAAAAGTGCACGTGCTTTGCACATAATTAACTAATTTCTTTTAATCAAATTAGAAAAGTGCATGTGTTTTGCACTTAATTAACTAATTTCTTTATATCAAATTAGAAAAGTGCATGTGTTTTGCACGTGATTAACTAATTTCTTATGTTAGTTGAATAATATCATCATTTTTAATCATATTATGGTCTAAATGACATACCAAATAATTTTTTTGATTAAATCGCTTTAATTATGACTATGAGTTTAACATTTATTTTTTTGTTATCCCATGTTAGGTCAAATCATTCATTTTTACCATTTTTCTTCAATTTTAATCATTCTATATTTTGATTATGAGTTTTCTAGTTAAATAAATAATATTCTTTTATTCCTATAGCCCAAATGTGTCCTTTTATTTTTAGGTTCTTTAATAAATTATAATTTCATAAAAACTTAGGAAAGAAATACCGATTTTACATGCTTTTACATTGAGTTTATCATTTCTTTTTTGTTATTTTAATCCGTTCGTTCACAATTTTTTTATGGTTTGTCCAATTTATTAATCGATCCATCAATCCTCAAGTTAACCCATTAGTTGATCTTCACATTTGTTAATCAGTTCACTCATTCTCTCCGGTTTAACCAAATTTTAGTCTGATTTTACTTATTCATTTGCTTATTAATCATATTTTCTCACATATTTCACATTTTTTTTTGCCAATTAACTCATTTTTTTGTTCTTTATCTCTTTGATCCATTTATTTGTTATCCCGTGTTTAGCCGATGTCATTCAATTTTGTTTACCGATTTTACCCATTTTTTTGCCGGTTAATCTTTTTGTTTTATCAATTCACCATATTTTTTTGTTTGTTCTTTTATCGATTTGATCCATTTTTTTGTTATCCCGTGTTTAGCCAATGTCATTCAATTTCTTTTACCGGTTTTATCCACTTTTTTGCCAGTTAACCTTGTTTTTTTTTTTTTTTTTTATCAATTCACCATTTTTTTTTGCTTTAACTCACTTTTCTTTCTATATGATCCATTTTCCTATTGATTTTATTATTTTTATCATATATTTTTGATCGAATAATTGATTTTAATAACTTCTATCTTTTGACTTTTTTGGGCTTAAGCCAATTATATATTTTTTAGTTAACTAAACATCATTCATTTTTACCATCTTCATCAATTTTAACCATTCTTTGTTTTGATTATGAATTTTCCAGTTAACTAAATAATTTATTTTTATTCCTATAGCACAAAGGTGCCCTTTTAATTTTAGGTTCTTTAATAAGTTATAATTTCATAAAAACTTAGGAAAGAAATACCTATTTTACCTGCTTTTACATTGAGTTTATCATTCCTTTTTTGTTATTTTAATCCGTTCGTTCACAATTTTTTCATGGTTTTGTCCAGTTTATTAATCAATCCATCCACTCTCAAGTTAACACATTAGTTGATCTTCACATTTGTTAATCAGTTAACTCATTCTCTCCGGTTTAACCGAATTTTAGTCTGATTTTACTTATTCATTTGTTTATTTAACATATTTTCTCACATATTTCACCTTTTTCTTTTTTGGCCAATTAACTCATTTTTTTTTGTTCTTTTATCGATTTGATCCACGTATTTGTTATCCCGTGTTTAACCGATGTCATTCAATTTTTTTTTTACCGATTTTATCCTTTTTTTTGCCGGTTAATCTTGTTGTTTTATCAATTCACCATATTTTTTTGTTTGTTCTTTTATCTATTTGATCCATTTTTTTTGTTATCCCGTATTTAGCCAGTGTCATTCAATTTTTTTACCGGTTAACCTTGTTTTTAATTTATCAATTCATTATTTTTTTTTGCTTTAACTCACTTTTCTTTCTATATGATCCATTTTTCTATTGATTTTACTATTTTTATCATATATTTTTGATCGAATGGTTGATTTTAATAATTTATATCTTTTGACTTTTTTGGGCTTAAGCCAATTATACATTTTTTAGTTAACTAAATAGTACCTTTTTTATTCATGTAGCATGAATGTGACATAATTTTTTTTTTCAGTCTCTTTAATATTTTTGAGGTTCCTTAATAAGCAATAACTTTTAATTAAGAACTTTTCAAAGAAATTTTTAAAGAAATATAGAAAATTTAATTTTTTGTTACCATTAATATTTTAATGAGTTGTAAAACTTTAAAAAATAATAATAAGGTTGATGTAGGATAGAACTCTTGTCTAATTATACTTCTAGGATTTTTTTCTTTTATCTTTTCCATAAAATTAAATATCACAATATAATTTAAAAAGGGGTATATTAGTCTTCACAAAAAAGGGAAGAAATTTCCTTAAGTCAACTCGTACTTTTATATGTATATAGAATATTTCCCTACCAATTTTTTATTATAAAATTTAAGAAAAATCCATATCTAATTATATTTTATCAATATTACTTTACAACTTGAATAAGTTCGTCTTAAAAAAAAAAAAAAAAAAAAAAAAAAAAAAAAAAAAAAAAAAAGCTTAAATTATTCACACTTTTATTATTAGTAAAGTAATAATAGTAATAATAAGTGAACAACTGTTTGGACCTATCCCAATTACATCAACATCAAATGCAAATGAAACGATCTCTACATCAGCAATTTTCTAAGAATGTTACCTGGAAAATGATTTGAATGACATAGGATGTTCTTGATTGAGGTCCAATTCTTAGGTATAATTCAAAAGACATGAATTATGTGATTCAAAGGGTTCAAAATCTAAAATCAAAATCTAAGAGTCCTCCAGTTAAATTTGGATTAAGATCAAAATCCCAAAGTATTAGAGTTACACAGAACCCTTTTGGAAAAGAACAATATTTGTGGATATATATACATGTCGAAAGACTTCAATAACTACTATTATGTAAAGTATATTGGTAAATGTCAAATTTTCAGGTAAATATCAATTTTTCAATAGGAAAAAATTTCAATATCTGACACAAAAATCATGAAATGAAATCCTAAGCCACCATATAAATAATTATTCAAACTTGAAAGATTGCCTTATAGATGTATCAATAGATACAAAGATGACTTAAATCTTCTAAACAATATTTCACCTTACACACTAGCCTAATAGAGTTCAAACCGTTTATACTTCATGAATTCTGACAATGGAAATAAAATTGAATCTTCATCATTGCAAGGCCACCAGTTCAATAGATACATGTTGTTCATTGGGTTCCCGAATTGTCGTCTCATTACTTGGTTATGGGCCAGAGATCGGTGGATTTTCGATATCCTCCTTCATAAAGGCTCGCCACTCATCAATATAAGCTGCTTTTCAGGGATCCATGTTTGGAAGCTCACGCCGCTCAAGAAGTTGAAGAATTTCTTCACTTTCACCTAAAAGAATGGCTGCATGACGAACACTTTCCACCCTATCTTTGATGGTAATGCTCTGAAATTTTGCGATTATAATGTGAGATAAGTTTGTTAAACAAGCAGCCAATATGTCTGAAATAATGACCGATAATCTCTCAAACATCTCATCATCAATTTGATGGTTACAATCATTGTGATGAGCTAGCAGAAGAGTTTGACAAATCCGGTACATTGAGTTAGCTGCTACAACGTTAACCGGCCAATTCCCAGGATTTTTCATGACCAAATCGTTCGTATTAGTCTTGAAATCTGCAACAATCTTTTCAGTTATATCAGAGAGCTCTTGCAATGTCTGCTTATATGTTCGGTCTTTCAGATTTGTTCCTTGAATATCTATATCTAGCCACTTGTGATATAGTTCTAGTCCTACCCAGACGACATCTGCTGCAGTTCTCATGCTTACTGATTCTCCGTCTATGTCCATGGTTTTCTCTATAAGCTTTACAAATGAGAGGCCTTCACTCACACTGTTCAATAGCTGATCAACCTTGTGATTCGAAACGTTGGGAAGTGCAACTGCAATGCTTGTTAAGGTCACCACTGAAAGAGACCAACAATTACGAGGTTCTTGAGAATGCAAGCTTCTGACTTCATTATTGTCAAATTCTTTCACTCCATAGAAGTTTTTAGACTTGTTTAAAAGCTCAACTATATTCTTTGTTTTATGTGTATTTCCAATTTTTATCAGCTTATCAACCCCAATGCAAATGTTTTTAAGTATCTGCTCAGGCATCTCAGGCTCACCTTCAAGTAGCAGAACATACGGCCTAAAATCCCGCTCTGTGTTGGCTGTCCTTGATGTCAATCCTCCTCTCGTATCATTTGATGGCCACTTCTTGATTTGGTTGAACAATAAAACAACTGCATCTATCAAGGCAGCAGAAATTATGAGAACTAGTTTGCTGGACATAATAATTAGACATTGAATTCTAATGCACACATTCAAAATCAATCTTTTTGCATCATGAAGAACTTTTCTGCACTTTTGGTGTCAAACACGTAAAGGTAATGAGCTTTCTCTCCAGTCTACCAGCCTTTGAGTCCAGTATGTCTCAATCTTTAGTTCTTCTTTGAAGCTTCTTCTATGGTCTATCTTTGAGCTCCTGAATCGGACAGCAGTGAGCCATCTGAATACCGGAGCAATAGTACCTAGTGCTACCCCGCAAAATTGTATGTATAAAATCCAGTTGATGGACCACTTATATTCTCCAGGAGTCGTAGAAAAATAACCATATAAAGAAGGCCTTCTTATATAAACTTCAATCAAAGTTATAATCATTGATAAACACATCACACCCGAAATAACACAAATCACAGAGCGTGCCATCACAAACTGAGGGTTTCCGGTTTCTGCCATCACATAATATTTCTTCAGTACCACTTTCAGTTCATGGATAGGAAGTTTTTCACCCGGTGGCAATCGTTCATTTGAAACTAATATTTTGTGCATTTCACAATACTTCGATTCTATGTATCTTTTGGTGGTTGGAACCACAATAGCATATGAACATAATACAATAAGAAACAGAAGCATGAAGATAATAGCTGCAATTTCTTCAGCCAATACAAGTGTTCCGTAAAACACATCACTTGTCTGGAAGATGTAGATACACACATTTACTAGCACGTGATTAACTAATTTCTTTTAATCAAATTAGAAAAGTGCACGTGCTTTGCACGTGATTAACTAATTTCTTTTAATCAAATTAGAAAAGTGCACGTGCTTTGCACATAATTAACTAATTTCTTTTAATCAAATTAGAAAAGTGCATGTGTTTTGCACTTAATTAACTAATTTCTTTATATCAAATTAGAAAAGTGCACGTGTTTTGCACGTGATTAACTAATTTCTTATGTTAGTTGAATAATATCATCATTTTTAATCATATTATGGTCTAAATGACATACCAAATAATTTTTTTGATTAAATCGCTTTAATTATGACTATGAGTTTAACATTTATTTTTTTGTTATCCCATGTTAGGTCAAATCATTCATTTTTACCATTTTTCTTCAATTTTAATCATTCTATATTTTGATTATGAGTTTTCCAGTTAAATAAATAATATTATTTTATTCCTATAGCCCAAATGTGTCCTTTTATTTTTAGGTTCTTTAATAAATTATAATTTCATAAGAACTTAGGAAAGAAATACCGATTTTACATGCTTTTACATTGAGTTTATCATTTCTTTTTTGTTATTTTAATCCGTTCGTTCACAATTTTTTTATGGTTTGTCCAATTTATTGATCGATCCATCAATCCTCAAGTTAACCCATTAGTTGATCTTCACATTTGTTAATCAGTTCACTCATTCTCTCCGGTTTAACCAAATTTTAGTCTGATTTTACTTATTCATTTGCTTATTAATCATATTTTCTCACATATTTCACATTTTTTTTTGCCAATTAACTCATTTTTTTGTTCTTTATCTCTTTGATCCATTTATTTGTTATCCCGTGTTTAGCCGATGTCATTCAATTTTTTTTACCGATTTTACCCATTTTTTTGCCGGTTAATCTTTTTGTTTTATCAATTCACCATATTTTTTTGTTTGTTCTTTTATCGATTTGATCCATTTTTTTTGTTATCCCGTGTTTAGCCAATGTCATTCAATTTCTTTTACCGGTTTTATCCACTTTTTTGCCAGTTAACCTTGGTTTTTTTTTTTTTTTATCAATTCACCATTTTTTTTTGCTTTAACTCACTTTTCTTTCTATATGGTCCATTTTCCTATTGATTTTATTATTTTTATCATATATTTTTGATCGAATAATTGATTTTAATAACTTCTACCTTTTGACTTTTTTGGGCTTAAGCCAATTATATATTTTTTAGTTAACTAAACATCATTCATTTTTACCATCTTCATCAATTTTAACCATTCTTTGTTTTGATAATGAATTTTCCAGTTAACTAAATAATATATTTTTATTCCTATAGCACAAAGGTGCCCTTTTAATTTTAGGTTCTTTAATAAGTTATAATTTCATAAAAACTTAGGAAAGAAATACCGATTTTACCTGCTTTTACATTGAGTTTATCATTCCTTTTTTGTTATTTTAATCCTTTCGTTCGCAATTTTTTCATGGTTTTGTCCAGTTTATTAATCAATCCATCCACTCTCAAGTTAACACATTAGTTGATCTTCACATTTGTTAATCAGTTAACTCATTCTCTCCGGTTTAACCGAATTTTAGTCTGATTTTACTTATTAATTTGTTTATTTAACATATTTTCTCACATATTTCACCTTTTTCTTTTTTGGCCAGTTAACTCATTTTTTTTGTTCTTTTATCGATTTGATCCACGTATTTGTTATCCCGTGTTTAACCGATGTCATTCAATTTTTTTTTTACCGATTTTATCCTTTTTTTTGCCGGTTAATCTTGTTGTTTTATCAATTCACCATATTTTTTTGTTTGTTCTTTTATCTATTTGATCCTTTTTTTTTGTTATCCCGTATTTAGCCAGTGTCATTCAATTTTTTTACCGGTTAACCTTGTTTTTTATTTATCAATTCATCATTTTTTTTTTGCTTTAACTCACTTTTCTTTCTATATGATCCATTTTTCTATTGATTTTACTATTTTTATCATATATTTTTGATCGAATGGTTGATTTTAATAATTTCTATCTTTTGACTTTTTTGGGCTTACGCCAATTATACATTTTTTAGTTAACTAAATAGTACCTTTTTTATTCATGTAGCATGAATGTGACATAATTTTTTTTTCAGTCTCTTTAATATTTTTGAGGTTCCTTAATAAGCAATAACTTTTAATTAAGAACTTTTCAAAGAAATTTTTAAAGAAATATAGAAAATTTAATTTTTTGTTACCATTAATATTTTAATGAGTTGTAAAACTTTAAAAAATAATAATAAGGTTGATGTAGGATAGAACTCTTGTCTAATTATACTTCTAGGATTTTTTTCTTTTATCTTTTCCATAAAATTAAATATCACAATATAATTTAAAAAGGGGTATATTAGTCTTCACAAAAAAGGGAAGAAATTTCCTTAAGTCAACTCGTACTTTTATATGTATATAGAATATTTCCCTACCAATTTTTTATTATAAAATTTAAGAAAAATCCATATCTAATTATATTTTATCAATATTACTTTACAACTTGAATAAGTTCGTCTTAAAAAAAAAAAAAAAGAAAAAAAGAAGCTTAAATTATTCACACTTTTATTATTAGTAAAGTAATAATAGTAATAATAAGTAAACAACTGTTTGGACCTATCCCAATTACATCAACATCAAATGCAAATGAAACGATCTCTACATTAGAGGGGGAGGGGGGGGGGGGGGGGGTGAATAAACCTCTTTAAAAATTTTCTTCAAAATTTAACTTTAAAACTTTCACTTTAACTGAACAGACTAAGCTGATCAGATTAGTTAGTTACAACTCTGTTCGCGAACAAATCTTTGAACAGCCTTGTTGACCACTCGTCTGATTGTTACTTAGCTGATTTTGCTAAATTCAGTTTTAATACTTAGAGTACTTGCAGCGGATTTTCAAAGTGTTTTTCACAAGTAATCTTAGTGGTTTGAAAAATGTTTCCCCAGTTTTATAAACTCCTTTAAATTTCTTTTCAAACAGTTAAGTCAATGTGTTTTATGCAAACTGAAAATATGCAAGTAAAAACAAATAAAAACACAAACAATTTTTATAGTGGTTATATGGATTTGAATATCCTTTAGTCCACTCTTCCAAGTCACACAGATCTTGGGTTATACTATAATCACAAAGTTTACAGTATACTCTGCTTGCGCCAATCAACAAATGAAACGGCCACAAGTGCGCAGTAAGAAATCACAAAGAAATCCTACTTCTCTGAAGTAATATCACTCACTTAGACGGACATCTACTTCTCACAACAATCTTGATTACAAAATCACTCAGAAGATGTATTTTTCTTGATTCTTCAACTCTGCTTTCGTCAACAAATGACTCGGCTGATGAGTGAGCTGTTCTTGAGACTTAAAGAATTTTGCTTCGGAATTTTCTCTCAGAAAGTGTGTTGCTTCTTCTTCTTCGTCTCTTTCAGCTATTTATACTTGAGGATTGAAAAATGTCCGTTGAAGAGAGACAAGATTCAAATTCCTCGAGTACTGGTCCTTAAAATCCGCGAACGGCTCTTTTGCAGTCTTACCGTACTATGAACAGTACTATTCTGCAGGCAGCATTAAATGCAGCATTAAATGCACCCAGCTGATGTGAAGCATTTCTTCAATTATTTGTCTTTAATAACCTTGTACTTCAGCATTTATTACTCCAAGGGGCATTTATTACCGTTGGGAACACTTCATGATCTTCTTCACTTGGCTGACGAAAGTACACGTCTGATGGCGAACTCGGCTGATCTCAAACTTGAACAAATCTGATTTGAGTCGGCTGATCTTCATCAGTCTGATAACTTTACTTCAGCAGATCAGAAGTCTTGGACCTTGAAATTTTGACTCTTCTGATGTCTTCTTTACTTAGTCAAAATTCCTTGATAAGTTTATCAGCTAAGTTACTCCATACTTAGCCAATCTTGAAGTTTTGGAATCCTTCAAAACCTCCCTTATCAAACTTCCTTTGGAGCCTTCATCTTCATCCTTATCCAACAATTTCCCCCTTTTTGATGATGACAAAACTTCAGCTAAGTACCTGTTAAATACCTAAGCTAAAGATTGTAATCCTCAAAATTTTCTGAGATAGAAAAAGTTTATTGGATTGAACTTGACTTTTCATTAATATTGAAAAAGAATTACAAGGTACAAGTTCATCAGATGAGATTTCTGAAGAATAGATAGAAGTGAACTGATTACAATGAATTTATAATTTCTAACTATCAGCTTCTTCATCTGATCCTTCAAGCACTTCTTCATACTCATAAGATGACTCTTCGTCATCTTCTTCATCATCAGCTTCTTCTTCCAAGATTGCTTTGGCAGCTTCCATCTTCTCTTTGAGTTGCTGTTCTTTAATTTGTTCCATTGCTTTCTTGGCAGATTCAGTCTCCTTGTACTTGGTAGTTTCTTTTTCAATCTTTTCTTCTTCTTCTACCTTTCCAAGTTTTTCAGTCTTGTCAGCAGTGTCTTCAGTTTCCTTGGCTTCAATAGTTGCATCAGCAGTTTCCTTAGCTGTTTCTTCCCTTTTATCTTCCCCCTTTTTGTCATCATCAGTTTTGATGACATTAGAAGGTGCAACAGTAGGGTTGAGGGCAACTGTTGGAATCTTCACTCCAGCACATAGAGCTTTCAAATTCTGATTGACAACATCATGACTGGCTGTAAGATGATGAATAGTTGTGCTGATGTCGTCAGTTTTGTCATTGAAGTAGTCAATATTCAGGTTTACAGTTGCAATTTCATCTTGGACTGCCTGTACAATAGTTGATACTTCATGCAACATCCCTAAATTGACCTCCTTCTCCTCTTCACTGACTTTAATGAAGGTTGCAGTCAAATCAGCAATCTTGTGCTCAGCTGTCTGTAAAGCAGTGTGAAGGTGGTTGACATCACCCTTCACATCTTCAACATTCTTGTTCAGATCTCTCAAGCTGTGCACTAACTGCAAGGAATGATCTTGAGGGATTGGAATGTTTGTGATTTCAGTCTTGATGATCTTTTCAGTAGACTGTTGCACAGTTTCCAGCTAAAGTTTGTTTGACTCTGTCAATTCTTCCTTAAGCTCAGTCTTCAGCTCCTCTTTGACCTTCATCAGCTGCTGTTGATGCTTCTCTTCCAGTTCCTTCATAGAATTTTCCAACAACATCTGGAAAGCTTCCATCAGTGATGAGTGTTCATCACCTGATGAAGCAGAAGCAGCAGCTTCATCCTTTTCTTCAATCTCCTGGTGGACAGGAATATCTTCCATCTTTTCGTCCTGATGATCTTCAGAATCCTTAGCATTCCACTCAATGGCTAAGGGTTCATCAGCAGCCTTTTCAGCAGACTTGTCTTCAGTCTGATCAGCAGACTTATCAGCAGTTTGATCAGCAGGCTTGTCTTCAATCTGATCAGCAGACTTGACTTCAGGCTTGTCCGCAGCTTTATGTTCATCAGTAACATCATCATAGACCAAGTTGGTGATAGTGCCATCATTATTGAAGCAAGTAGTTTGTCTGATCTGCCTCACAATGATCCAGGGGTTAACGAAAGCATTATTCCCTTTTGGCACTTCATAGAACGGTTGCACTTCCTTGCCAAAAATTATTTGCTGAATGCTTGGAAGTAGTGGCAAGTCACTTGAACTACCTTGCTGATACCTTGACCTTTTTGCCCATCTCTTCAAGACGGTCATAACAGCAAATTTAATTGCCCTTTCTTCAGCATCTTCAGATTTCTTCTTCTTATCAGGCAGGGTGCTTTGAATCTTCTTGGCCTCCTCCAATGCAAAGCCTTTTGCATAACTATGCATGACATCTCTTACATAGCTGGGATCTAGGGCCTTTTGAATGGAGTTTGTTTTCAGCCAAGTCAGAACCCAACGTTCTTCATCAGCTAACTCCTTCATGTTTTGAAGTTCTGTTATTGACTTATTCAACCTGTTGTCTCTCCAACTGATATACCTTGGCTTCTCCTGGTTGAACAGAGTCTTCAACATGAGCTTTTGATCATAGTATGCCAAGGACTTCTCAAACTTCTTGAAGAGCTCCTTATCAGCATACACTATCTCAAAGGCTTTTCTGACTTCAAATTTGTCCTTTGACTTGACCTTGGGAGCAGGCAGTAAAATCTTTTTCTTATCTTCTTCATCCTTGCTCTCTCCAATCTTGATGCCACCTCCATGGACAGGTCCATAGGCATCAACTTTGCTCAATTCAATCA
>CM064880.1:16206987-16382016 GCA_003313485.2 Penstemon barbatus
ATCCGTACCGGATTTGTAGTAGGAATCATATACGAGGTACATACCTTCAGCAGCCATTTCAGATCTGTAGGAATTAGGAAGAAAAACGAAGAGATTTTTGCAGAAAATTGCTCAAAATTCTCACAAGTACTTTTGAAATTTAGGGTGCGTAAAGAACGACTCGACTGATCAGATGGGAATTTATAGAGTTGGGGGTATGTCGGTTTTCGTGATATCTGCCAACCGTTAGATCTGTTTTTCTGTCAGTGCTGATCGTGCGGCTTCAGTTACGACCTTTCAAATTCAAAAGATATTTTAATGAAAAGCGGGAATATGTACCGCCCGACAGTTTCTTATAAAAGCGTGTTTTGAATAAAACGTTTTGAATGCTCGCTTTTATTTAAGTAATCAGATGAGTATAATAAACACTTATCTGATGGACTACTGTCCTGTTGACAATGTTGTTATCAGAGAATGCCAATAGCTGATAACCTTCCTCAGCTGTTTGTCAATCCAGCTAGATAAAATACTTTTGTTCTTCGATAGTTGAGTCTTCTGTTGAAAACATAACTTCAACTAACTGTCATTAACAAATTTCATCTTTAATTCAGAAGTACCGCTAGTCTTACACGTTCCCCCTGAGTTTAAGAATTCATAAGTTAACTAGTCTGTTGAAAGTTAATCCTTGAAGATAAGTAAGATGAGTAAGCTGTTGAACTCTAGTCTTCTGATGAGTTCCCCCTCAGCTTATGCATCTAATTTTAATAATCCCAGTTCAGCTCTTAGAGTTGAAAACCTTGTCTCACTTAGAGGTTTTGTGAAGATGTCAGCAATCTGATTTTCAGTAAACACATATTCTATCATGACATTTCCTTTCTCCACGTGGTCTCTAAAAAAATGATGTTTGATCTCAATATGTTTAGTCCTTGAATGACTTGTAGTATTCTGAGTGAGACTGATTGCACTTGTATTGTCACAGTAGATTGGTATTCCACTGATTTTGATGTTGTAGTCTTCTAGTTGATGTTTCAACCATAAGATTTGTGCACAGCAAGCTCCAGCAGCTATATATTCAGCTTCAGCAGTAGATATGGATACTGAAGTTTGTTTCTTACTCATCCATGAGATCAGACGACTGCCTAAGAACTGACAGGCACCTGTTGTGCTTTTTCTGTCAATTTTGCAGCCTGCAAGGTCAGAATCTGAATATCCAATTAGCTCAAATCCAGACTCTCTAGGGTACCATAATCCCAATTCTTGAGTGCCCTTAATATATTTCAATATTCTCTTGGCAGCTAAGAGATGAGATTCTTTGGGGTTTGATTGGAATCTTGCACAGACCCCAACAGAGTACATGATATCAGGTCTGCTGGCTGTTAGATATAACAGTGACCCAATAATGCCTCTGTATTTGGTTATGTCTACTGATTTGCCATCTTCATCTTTATCCAAACGAAGACTTGTAGACATTGGAATTGTAGCAGTAGAGCTAGTTTCCATACCAAATTTCTTGAACAGATCCTTTGTGTATTTTGCTTGGCTGATGAAAATTCCATCAGGCAACTGTCTAACTTGCAAACCAAGAAAATAGTTAAGTTCTCCCATCATGCTCATTTCAAACTTGTTCTGCATCAGCTTTGAGAACTTATCACACATCTGTTGATTAGTTGAACCAAAAATAATATCGTCCACATAAATTTGCACAAGCAAAATATGTTCTTCCCATTCAATAGTGAACAAGGTCTTGTCAACTTTACCTTTGCGAAATCCTTTAATTAAAAGAAAGTCAGATAAAGTATCATACCATGCTCTTGGAGCCTGTTTCAGTCCATAAAGAGCTTTCTTCAGACGATATACTTTGTCCTCTTCTTGATAAGCTTCAAATCCAGGAGGTTGTTCAACATAAACTTCTTCTTGCAATTCTCCATTGAGAAAAGCTGATTTCACATCCATCTGATAGACTGTGAAATTCTTGTGAGCAGCGTAGGCAAGAAAGAATCTGATTGCCTCTAGCCTTGCTACTGGTGCAAAAGTTTCATCAAAGTCAATGCCTTCTTCTTGGCAGTAACCCTTGGCCACTAATCTTGCTTTGTTTCTGGTGACTTCACCATCTTCATTCATTTTATTTCTGAATACCCACTTAGTGCCAATGACTCTTTGATGACTTGGTCTAGGAACTAAGTATCAGACTTCATTCCTTTCAAATTGATTTAGCTCCTCCTGCATAGCTTCAATCCAGTTGGAGTCACTAAGAGCTTCTTCAATCTGTTTAGGCTCAATTTGAGATAGAAAACTAGCAAACATAGCATCTTGTGCAGCAGCTCTTCTTGTTTTCACTCTGTCTAAAGGATCACCAATCACTAATTCTGGTGGGTGATTTCTGAGCCATCTGAGATCAGGTTGCAAATCATAATGTTGTCCTTTGTCTTGATCTTGCAACACTACTGTTGGAGAATCAGTAGTAGTCTGTTGAACATTTGCAGTCTGTTGAACAGTCTCTGGTCTATCAGTTGTTTGCAACTCGTCTGTTAGACAATCAGCTCTGTGATTTTGAACAGCACTTGAGTTATCAGCTGAGTTGAGATCAGGTAGTATGATGGGTATATATTCTTCATTCTTTCCTACATTCATCTTCTGTAAATCAGTAGACAGATCTTGATTAATATTTTGATTCTTTTCAGAAGATTGACTTGGCTCATCAAATACTACATGAATGGATTCTTCTATTAGTAATGTTCTTTTATTGAAAACTCTATAAGCCTTACTAACAGATGAGTATCCTACAAAGACAGCTTCATCAGCCTTTTCTGCAAATGCAGTAAGGTGATTTTTACCATTATTTAAAACATAGCATTTACAACCAAATATCTTAAAGTAATGAATGTTTGGCTTCCTATTGTTCCAAACTTCATATGGAGTCTTGTTTTGGTGCTTGTTGATCATGCATCTGTTTTGGGTAAAACATGCTGTATTTGTTGCTTCTGCCCAAAATCTTTGTGGCAGCTTTGCTTCAGCTATCATGGTTCTAACAGCTTCTTTTAGTGTTCTGTTTCTCCTTTCAGCAACACCATTCTGTTGAGGGGTTCTAGCAGCTGAATACTCATGATGTATTCCTTTGACATTACAATACTCTTCAACAGTAGAGTTTGTGAACTCTGTCCCTCTATCTGATCTGATCTTCAATATTTTGATACTCTTCTCATTCTGGATCAGTTCCATCAGATTGGTAAGATGTTCCTTGGTTTCACTTTTCTTCTTCATGAAAATCACCCAAGTATATCTTGAATAATCATCCACAACAGCTACGCAGTATTTCTTTCCACCATTGCTGACTGGATCAATGGGTCCAAATAAGTCCATATGTAGTAGCTCCAATATTCTTCCAGAAGATTGATGCTTCTTGCTTTTGAACGATGACTTGATTTGTTTACCCTTCTGACAGGCGTCACAGAGCTTATCTTTGCTCATGACTGTTTTAGGAATCCCTTCTACCAAATCATTCTTGATTAATCTGTTGATGGTCTTGAAGTTTAAATGATTCATTCTCTTGTGCCATAGCCAACTAACTTCACTTGGTGCAGATGCCACCAAACAAATACTTGAATTCTTGTCAACAGAATCCCAGTCGACTATGTAGATATTTCCTTGTCTTCTTCCGGATAAAATTACCTTCTTTGTACCAATCTGTTCAACATAGCACTTATCTGTTGAGAAGATGACTGAATATCCCTTGTCACAAAATTGACTTATGCTCAGCAGATTATATTTGAGGCCTTTGACATATGAGACGTCAGATATCTCTATGTTTCCTCTGATTAACCTTCCTTTAGCTTTAATCTTGCCTTCTTTGTTGTCTCCAAATGTAACACTTGGACCATCCACAGCAACTGCATCAGTCAGCTCATGTATATTTCCACACATGTGTCTTGAACATCCACTGTCCAAGTACCAAATCTTCTCTACTTTACTCCTACTCCTAATCCTATCCTACAAAACAAAAATAAAATTGTTTTAGGTACCCTTATTGAGAGGGTCCTGAAGGATTAGTTCCACCTTTGACAACCCAAGATGTTGAAGTCTTAGGCTTCTTAGGTTTCTAAGTTTTCACAGGAGCTTGAACAGTTTTATTTTCATCATAATTATCAGATAAGTCATGTTGATGATCAGTATGATAAGAAGAGTGTTCATAAGCAGGGTAAGGTGCATGATAAGCAGGATATGCATGCATTGGATGAGCAGGATAAGGTGCATAGTAACTAGGAAATTGAGGTGCATGATACATAGGATGATATGCAGCAGGTTGCACATAATATGACTCATTTCCATACCAAGCATTTTGATTTTTCTTGTTCTTATGCTTCTTTGGTTTACTAACAGTTTGCTCATTAACAGACGACTTAGTTTTCTCACTAGTCTGATTAGTCTTAACCTTATCAGAAGACTTCCTAGGACTCTTCTGTTTGGGTTTACTAGTCTGTTTTCCTACACTAGGCTCTTTGCTCTTTTTAGCCCTAGGAGATTTCTTCTCCTTTAATACTTTCTCAGATGAGGTAGGTTTAGAAGTTTGAACATACAGAATGACCTTACTATTGTCAGCAGAAATGAATTTTTCAGTATGGTTCAATTCTAGTTTATCCTTTTCTAAAGGTGTCTCCTGTTTACTGGATGTAGGCATGGATGCAACAGTTGACTTATCATGAGACTCGATAATTTTCTCAAGTTCCATGATTTTTCCTTTATAGACCTCACATTCAGCTTTCAGAGATTCATGCTCTTGCTCAAGCTGTTTATACTCAGCTGATTCTTTAGGCTTTTCAGCTTTAAGTTTCAGTGAGTTATTTTGCTCTTTTAGCAAGCTCATCTCTTCCTTAAGCTTAACAAATTCTCCAGCAATAGTAGTATTATTTAACATCATTTGCTCTAGAGAATCAAACAATTCATTATTTGGAGGAGTTACCTCATCCTCGGAGTCATCAGATTCCTTAGCCATCAGGCAGAGGAGAGCAGGTTTCTCTTCATCAGAAGATTCTTCATCAGACGTGTCTGAATCTGAATCAGATGAGTAGACAGCAGCAAGCTTTTCTGCTTCAGCTACCATTGCTTTCCCTCTTTGATGCTTTCTTTCCTTTCTGATTCTCTTCTCTTCCTCAGTGTATTTTTCTGCTTTTGGATATGGACAGTCCCTGATGAAATGTCCCAATTTCCTGCAGTTATAACACATTAGTTTTGCTTTATAATCATCTTTCTCTTGAGAAAAAGAGTTAGGTTTAGAAGTAGAAGCAGCATGATTGTATTTGTTTTTCATCTTTCTCTTATAGAACTTCTTGAAGTTGTTCATCAATAATGCTACATCTCCAGCAGTGTACTCCTTCTTGTTGAGTAGAGATGCTTCATCAGATGAGTCCACATCTTTGCTTTATGAGCTGGTCTTCTTGGATTTTCAGCAGCAACAAGTGCAGCTGTGGGACTTGAAGTTGAGGTTTCTTCAACACCCATTCTAGGCAGTTTATACTCATACGCCTCGAGTACGGAGAACAGCTCTGTAAGAGAAATCTTCCCCAGATCTCTTGATTCTTCCATAGCTGTCACCTTCATATTGAACTTGGGGGGCAGGGCCTTCAGAACTCTGACGGTGATCTCCTTGTCAGTAAAGGTCTTTCCCAGCTTTAGAACTTCATTCAATGTTCTGGTAAACCTGGTATCCATCTGATCAATGGTCTCTCCAGATTTCATCTTGAAGTTGTCCAGCTTCTCCAAGGCAACACTGAGCTGATGCTCTTTGATGGCGTCGTTTCCTTCACTCATGTCACGAACCTTGTCCCACATCTCTTTTGCAGTTTTGCAATGTTTGACCTTGTCAAACCGATCATTATCCAGGGCTTTGGTTATGATGAAACGGCCAACTTTATCTAGATTGAACAGCTTTATTTCTTCGGCTGTCATCTCTGTCAGATCTTTTTCCACCACCATTTCAGCTTCATCAACTATAATGGTCTTGGTGAATTTGAATGGACCTTTAATGATACATGTGTACATGTTGTCATTATAGGCTGCTAGAAAGATTTCCATTCTAATCTTCCAGTCCTCAAAGGACATACCAGCAATGTGGGGAACATGACTGATACAATCCATTTTTCAAAAAGTTTTGATTTTTCAAAAATATGCTCTTTTGAAAAAGTTTGAAAACTTTTGAAAAACACTTGGATCAAGCTCGTTGATCAGGCAACTGATTCAAATGAACCACCTGCTCTGATACCACTTGTTGGTCCCAAGTGGTCAGAAGAGGTTTAGAGGGGGGGGGGGGGGGTGAATAAACCTCTTTAAAAATTTTCTTCAAAATTTAACTTTAAAACTTTCACTTTAACTGAACAAACTAAGCTGATCAGATTAGTTAGTTACAACTCTGTTCGCGAACAAATCTTTGAACAGCCTTGTTGACCACTCGTCTGATTGTTACTTAGCTGATTTTGCTAAAATCAGTTTTAATACTTAGAGTACTTGCAGCGGATTTTCAAAGTGTTTTTCACAAGTAATCTTAGTGGTTTGAAAAATGTTTCCCCAGTTTTATAAACTCCTTTAAATTTCTTTTCAAACAGTTAAGTCAATGTGTTTTATGCAAACTGAAAATATGCAAGTAAAAACAAATAAAAACACAAACAATTTTTATAGTGGTTATATGGATTTGAATATCCTTTAGTCCACTCTTCCAAGTCACACAGATCTTGGGTTATACTATAATCACAAAGTTTACAGTATACTCTGCTTGCGTCAATCAACAAATGAAACGGCCACAAGTGCGCAGTAAGAAATCTCAAAGAAATCCTACTTCTCTGAAGTAATATCACTCACTTAGACGGATATCTACTTCTCACAACACTCTTGATTACAAAATCACTCAGAAGATGTATTTTTCTTGATTCTTCAACTCTGCTTTCGTCAACAAATGACTCGGCTGATGAGTGAGCTGTTCTTGAGACTTAAAGAATTTTGCTTCGGAATTTTCTCTCAGAAAGTGTGTTGCTTCTTCTTCTTCGTCTCTTTCAGCTATTTATACTTGAGGATTGAAAAATGTCCGTTGAAGAGAGACAAGATTCAAATTCCTCGAGTACTGGTCCTTAAAATCCGCGAACGGCTCTTTTGCAGTCTGACCGTACTATGAACAGTACTATTCTGCAGGTAGCATTAAATGCACCCAGCTGATGTGAAGCATTTCTTCAATCATTTGTCTTTAATAACCTTGTACTTCAGCATTTATTACTCCAAGGGGCATTTATTACCGTTGGGAACACTTCATGATCTTCTTCACTTGGCTGACGAAAGTACACGTCTGATGGCGAACTCGGCTGATCTCAAACTTGAACAAATCTGATTTGAGTCGGCTGATCTTCATCAGTCTGATAACTTTACTTCAGCAGATCAGAAGTCTTGGACCTTGAAATTTTGACTCTTCTGATGTCTTCTTTACTTAGTCAAAATTCCTTGATAAGTTTATCAGCTAAGTTACTCCATACTTAGCCAATCTTGAAGTTTTGGAATCCTTCAAAACCTCCCTTATCAAACTTCCTTTGGAGCCTTCATCTTCATCCTTATCCAACATATGGTTTGTCCAATTTATTAATCGATCCATCAATCCTCAAGTTAACCCATTAGTTGATCTTCACATTTGTTAATCAGTTCACTCATTCTCTCCGGTTTAACCAAATTTTAGTCTGATTTTACTTATTCATTTGCTTATTAATCATATTTTCTCACATATTTCACATTTTTTTTTCCAATTAACTCATTTTTTTGTTCTTTATCTCTTTGATCCATTTATTTGTTATCCCGTGTTTAGCCGATGTCATTCAATTTTTTTTACCGATTTTACCCATTTTTTTGCCGGTTAATCTTTTTGTTTTATCAATTCACCATATTTTTTTGTTTGTTCTTTTATCGATTTGATCCATTTTTTTTTGTTATCCCGTGTTTAGCCAATGTCATTCAATTTCTTTTACCGGTTTTATCCACTTTTTTGCCAGTTAACCTTGGTTTTTTTTTTTTTTATCAATTCACCATTTTTTTTTGCTTTAACTCACTTTTCTTTCTATATGATCCATTTTCCTATTGATTTTATTATTTTTATCATATATTTTTGATCGAATAATTGATTTTAATAACTTCTATCTTTTGACTTTTTTGGGCTTAAGCCAATTATATATTTTTTAGTTAACTAAACATCATTCATTTTTACCATCTTCATCAATTTTAACCATTCTTTGTTTTGATTATGAATTTTCCAGTTAACTAAATAATATATTTTTATTCCTATAGCACAAAGGTGCCCTTTTAATTTTAGGTTCTTTAATAAGTTATAATTTCATAAAAACTTAGGAAAGAAATACCGATTTTACCTGCTTTTACATTGAGTTTATCATTCCTTTTTTGTTATTTTAATCCGTTCGTTCACAATTTTTTCATGGTTTTGTCCAGTTTATTAATCAATCCATCCACTCTCAAGTTAACACATTAGTTGATCTTCACATTTGTTAATCAGTTAACTCATTCTCTCCGGTTTAACCGAATTTTAGTCTGATTTTACTTATTCATTTGTTTATTTAACATATTTTCTCACATATTTCACCTTTTTCTTTTTTGGCCAATTAACTCATTTTTTTTGTTCTTTTATCGATTTGATCCACGTATTTGTTATCCCGTGTTTAACCGATGTCATTCAATTTTTTTTTTACCGATTTTATCCTTTTTTTTGCCGGTTAATCTTGTTGTTTTATCAATTCACCATATTTTTTTGTTTGTTCTTTTATCTATTTGATCCATTTTTTTTGTTATCCCGTATTTAGTCAGTGTCATTCAATTTTTTTACCGGTTAACCTTGTTTTTTATTTATCAGTTCATCATTTTTTTTTTGCTTTAACTCACTTTTCTTTCTATATGATCCATTTTTCTATTGATTTTACTATTTTTATCATATATTTTTGATCGAATGGTTGATTTTAATAATTTCTATCTTTTGACTTTTTTGGGCTTACGCCAATTATACATTTTTTAGTTAACTAAATAGTACCTTTTTTATTCATGTAGCATGAATGTGACATAATTTTTTTTTTCAGTCTCTTTAATATTTTTGAGGTTCCTTAATAAGCAATAACTTTTAATTAAGAACTTTTCAAAGAAATTTTTAAAGAAATATAGAAAATTTAATTTTTTGTTACCATTAATATTTTAATGAGTTGTAAAACTTTAAAAAATAATAATAAGGTTGATGTAGGATAGAACTCTTGTCTAATTATACTTCTAGGATTTTTTTCTTTTATCTTTTCCATAAAATTAAATATCACAATATAATTTAAAAAGGGATATATTAGTCTTCACAAAAAAGGGAAGAAATTTCCTTAAGTCAACTCGTACTTTTATATGTATATAGATAGATAGATAGATTGTAATGACTAGAATGGCTAAAGCAGTTAAGTTCAGTAAAATTTCATTATTGTCCATGGATGCTATAGATATCATAAAGTTACCTATAGCAGTTGACATTAATGCAAGGCTGCTAGTTTTAGCAATCTCTTCATTAACTCCCAGCATCATACTTGTAAGATCCAGTTTTAACTTCATTGTCATGCCTAGTAGAGTCAACGAGGTGGCATTGAGAGAGAAATACTTACATGGGAACCACAGTTTCTTGCTTTTGAAACCCATCAAGGCATCAGCTGCCATTGCAAGTGTGCAGATTGCGGAAGCTGCGGCAATATACATTCCTATCCATGGCATTGGTGCATCAAGATTGTTTTGAATATTGATTTCGTAGTCATTGTTGCATATGTCCTGGCACTCGCTGTATCTATAAATATTTGAATCCATGAACTTTATCTTTACGTTCAAGAGTTGAAATTGAGCTTTTTTTTTTTTTTTACCTTTGCAGGCTATACTCATGGAATTTGACACAATTATAAACAGAAAACTGGTTGACCAAGTCTCTAGCTTCCTGGAATAAACAAATAAACATCTATCCAGATTTTCAAGACTTAAAATTCTTGGTCAAGCCGTCAAGCGAGAGGGAAGATAAAATTTAAAAAAATAAAATAAAATAAAATAAAAAAAACATTTCTATGAGTCTATCTAAGGGTCATTTGTGGTAAAGACCCCTTTGTGCGCAGAGTGTACAGCAGTATGGTGGGAACCCGGGGTTTGGTGGAGGCACATCCTGCGATTTACATCCTTCAGGATTCTAGGGCAAGGGTTCTGAGGGTCCAGGATTAGTCTAGTGTAAGCTAGTACACCTGGGTTATAAAAAAAAAAAAAAAAAAAAAATAATTAATGGAATGGCTTATAAATAAATAATTAATCAACGAGAATTAACAGTCAAAGGAGGGAAGATACCTTAACATCACATTTATTGTATTCCCAAAGGGATGCATGATTGAAGAGTTGAGGGGACCAAACTGTACAATTTGTGAAATTTTACTTTTAGTCTACTTTATTTGTATAGCGTACGAAAAATAAATGAATAAATTAAATTAAATGAGTCGACGACTGGTTATAAGGACTATATTAATTTAATAAACTATTGATGGAATTGTATTTGTCATACTAAACATTTACCTACATTACATATTTGGTACCAAACTTGTTAAAATGACACATTTAATATCAAAATTGAAGGATTTTTTTTTCATATTTGCTTGAAATTATACTCCAAATATTTTACCATAGCATTCTTATGTTCCTTGTATCATATCTAAAAATTATTGTGGCATGATTCCTTGTAAATTATGATATATGATTAAATTTTGATTAATATCCAAATACTTTATTAATTTTCTGCGGATTATTTATTGCATTTCATGAACTGAAACTTGTACCATTAGAAAACTCTCTTTAAAAGCTTTCCAGCCATATAAAGAACACAATTATTTTTTTGCTTTTGAACCCCGTCAAGGCATCAGCTGGCATTGCAAGCGTGCAGACTGCCGAAGCTGCAGCAATATACATCCCTATCCATGGCATTGGTGCATCAAGATCATCCTTGCATATGTCCGGGCATAGATCTTGGCACCCGCTGTGGCTTCATTTGAATCCATGAACTTATCTTTGCGTTCTAGAGTTGATATTGAATTTTTTTTTCCTTCTGGCAAAGTTCTTTTTGAGTTTTCAACACTTAACTATAATTCGGGAAAAATGCAAGATACTCTCCTGTGTTATGCTAAATCTGCAAGAAACTACCCTGTGAAATTTTTATTGCGCCAAATTTCCTTGTGTTTTCATAAGTCCTACAAAAATCACCCAATTTTTTAAAAATCGGTCATTTGAGATCAACATATTTCAAGAAATAATTTTAAAACACTTCAAATTGGGAGATGTTCTCATTTAATGTTTTCGCCGCGTCTGAAAAAAGATTAAACCCTTAGAAGAAAAAAAAAATACAACTAGACTGACATCCTCAATATAACAGAAATTATACGGCCTGTTATTCGTTTCTAATGTAACTTTAAAAACTTGAACTAAAATTATGGCGTAGTAAGTTTTCTTAATAGGTCCATAAATAACTAACAAGAAAAAACAACCCCCTTGCATAAAAGAATCAACATAAATTCAACTTCAACCCTATTTTTTTGAACTTCCAGTAGAACAAATATAATCTATGGTAGCACCATGTTTGATGACATTTTAAAGAAAATATCACAAGATATTAATATAGTCATATTTTTAAAAAATGTTACAAACTATAAATGTCAATTTTACTGATTAGTGATGTTTTTATATTATAGTGATATTTCTAATGTTATTTTTAACTATAATTGTGGCATTGATTCATTTAGTCACACCACTGCAGGTGGCACTTTGCTAGTGACATTTTATATGTGATGACATTTTTCAAACTCCCACTTATAGCGGCATGGCTAAAAGTTAAATGACCTCACTATCATAACAAGATATAACATTATAAAATGTCATAATAATATAAAATGTCACTAAATAGTATGATTAACATTTATAATTCCTGACATTTTTAAAAATGTAATTATATACATTTTTTCTCATATTTTCTTTAAAATGCCATCAAGCTTGATGCCACCTAATATCATTTTTATTGTAGTTCCCCCAGCCAAGAGAAGTAGGAAAATATATATAATATCCAGCCACATAAATTTTATTTTTTGGAGAGGTACTAATTATGAGTTAATGGTAATTTATTCCCCTGTCATATATATAATAATCAATTTACTTAAATATAATTTAGAAAAAAATCATTTTACCCCCTAAAATCTAACTAATGTTTCACACTACCTCCATGAATTTTTAAACTTAAAAAAATATATAAATTGACAAAACTATCCCACTTATTTGCTATATTTTGACCCAGTCATTCTATAAATATGACACTCTATCCCTTGCATTTACTATAAATGTAGCACATTACCTCCATGTATTATGATAAATATGGCACTTTACCCACCATGTGTTATGATAAATGTGTTACTTTATCCCACCCCCACCCCCAACCCCTAAGGGTACTTTGTCTTTTTACGCAACACTTTTAATGTCCACTCTCAATATTCGATGAGGTTGTTACACTCTAAATTGGAAGGAGGTAAATTGCTCATTTAAGAATTTCACAAGGTGGTAAATTGAACATTATACATATCACAGGGGAATAAATTGGCATTACCCCTATATATATATAATTAAGGCAAAATTGCAAAAATCGTTCCAAACTAATCATTAATTTTGGATTTTCGTCCCAAACTATATCAACTTGGCGAATTTCGTCCCTTAATTAATTTTTTTTTGGAATATCGTCCCACCGTTAATTATGAGACGAAAATTGCGCATTTGTCCATAAAATTACCACATGGCTGCTTAAGTTTCATGACGTGGTAAATTTTAACATGAATAATTATATCACTACAAGAAAAATGGATTTTAGTGACAAAATATTAAGTGATATTGTTGAAATTGTCACTTTTTGCATACATTTAGTGATAAGAATATTAGTTTTGTCACAATAATAATAGTGGCAAGTGCAATAGTGACAAAATATATTTTTAAGTTGTCACTAATGGCTATTAGTGACAACTTTATGGAACTTAAGTTGTCACTATTGATAATTAGTGACACCCTTTCAGTGACAACCTAGTGACAATAAATATTGTCACTATAATTTAGTGATAACTTTTTAGTTGTCACTATTGAGGTATCACTAAATGTCAATAGTGACAACTTTTTTGCATTTCTTGTCACTAGTGTGTCTATATACATCATTTTAGTGATAATATTAAAATTCTTGTCACTTTGTCATTTACTATTTTGTCATTAAAATTTAAATTTTTTGTAGTGTATATAATATTGCAGAATTAGTCCCAAACTAATTACAAGATTGAACCATCATTTCCATTAAATTAAAAATTTAATATTGGGAGTAAATTCATACAAAATGGTAAATTACGGGATGAAATTCTGCGATTTGATATAGTTTGAGACGAAAAATCAAAATTAGTAATTAGTTTGGGCGATTTGCATTTACTATAAATTCATACACGGACATAGAGTAGAGATAAATTCGCAATTGAGCACAATCTAGATCAATTTGTTAGTAAAAAGTAGGCACAATCAATGTGAAGACACATTCATGTAAAGGAAACGGATGATAGGGGTTTATCATTTGTTTTTTACATGTAAGATTTTTGATCAAGATTCCAATTGGGCCATACAATTTTTTTAGCCTTTGACAAAAATATAATGGATTGAATTATACCATTCAGAAACATAATTTTTATATTTGGTATATGAGATGATCAATAAAAAAAATACTAAAAATATATAAATTGTAAATTAAAATAAAAAAATTGGAAAAAATGCACAATACTTCCTATGTTATGTGAAACTTGCACCAAAGTATCCTACAATTTTTTTTTTTCACCAAACTTCCATGTTCTTTCAAAAACTCTGCAACAAATTTAAATATAATTGATTGAATTAAGTTATGTTGTTGATGAAGATTGGAAATTTAAAGAATATGGAGTTGAAGTGATTTGATTCTTATATGATTTGGATTTGATGGAACTCAATTTATATTTATGTATACAATCGTGTCCCCGTAACATTAACAATATTTTATTTGACGACTCCTTTCTATACCTCAACTTTCACCAATAACATAATATTTTAATACAAGGTAGCTTTGAGAAATCTATTGTCGAGAGCAATAGATGTTCAAATTCTAAGAAGTGCAGGAGGTTTAAAAATTTGATACGATTAAAAGACTTAGATATATGATTATGCATATATAATCGATAACAATTTTTGGACCAGGACCACATTAAAACTTTTTTAAACATGTTGTCATAGCATGCCTGATGGTGTGGACAAATAGATATTTCTTCTTAACTTTTTATAATTGTGTATTAGACCGTAAATTTTGTATTAAATTGTATTAAACTAATCTTAAATAGGACGTAACACAAGCCTATCTCGAGTAACTTGATATTTCTCATAATTTTTTTGCTAATTCTTAGATTATCAAGTCGAGCGCGAATTGAGTTTCAAAAGTTATCAAACGATATATATGTTAGATATTTGGTTGATATGAAAAACAATTGAACTAAAAAAGGCGACCATCTTCTGTTGAATATTTTGATATGATTTTCGTGTTTAAGCAAAGTTATTTACCTATTTTGACTAATTATGAAGCTCTTTTGTAACATTCTCTCATGAGTAACATAAAATTGGCACACAAATTAGAGTTACTTATTAATCATGACAAAAGTTGAATACACATTCTAGTAACATGCATTTATTATAGAATAATATTTACAATATTGTAAAAATTGTATCAGCTAAAGGAAGGTTTTCTAAATTAAAATTAATAAAATTGTAATCTATTGTATTACAATAAAAATTAGATAAAATATAAAAAATACATTAACATAATTGAAAATAGTAACATTTGATCGATATCCCAAAAAGCCAAAAAATAAAGTTTTTATATCTATTTTTAAATTTAAATTTGCCATTATATAGGACCCTAATTTTAAATTTCTCCAAGAGTCTTCCAATAGTGTAGGTTCCTAATTTTTATTATAATCAATTATTATCAAAATCAATTTTAGTATAACTAGTTCTTGTAGAAATGATTTTCAAATGATCACTAGTTATTATTTTATTAATTAAACAACCTCACTTCTATCCTACGAGGCGTAGTTCAACTCCATGTGTCGGTAAAGAAGTTCATCTCCATGATCACTAATTATTATTTTATTAATTAATTTTACTATTTTTATTTTATTCAAAACCATCTAAAATTGTGTGTTTCAGTTTCAAGTTTTACTGAAAAATATATAGACCATTTTTCTCGAAACCAAAGTGGAGGCAGAGTCAGCCAAAATTGATTTTATATTTTTACATGGGGTGTTCAATTTTTCATTGCTTTAGCTGCTCTGATTAGTGAAGATCAAATTGTATGTATATATATACATATATATTATACTTACATTATTCTGAAAGCAAAATAAAACAAAACAGAAAAAAGAAAGAACTTGTGTACGTGATAATATTATGTTTGAAGGTAATGTGACTCTAGATCGATTGTGTTTGATGAATGCAAGGAATGAGGGAAATTTACTCTGTTTTTCATAGTTAATTATTAATTATGTCACTTCAAATATATATGATACTATGAGCCATTACAAATTCCAACTTCATTTTTTTTCTTTTCCGATTGATGAACAATGGAAGAAGAAATGCTTTTGCCGATAGTTATCTTGAAATATTCCCACCGAGTTCAAATCAGTGGGAATAATTAAGAAATATGATCGGTCGGAAATTTATTATTTATTCCGATCAATATGAGATCGGTATTCCGACCGATCTCTAAACCGGTCGGAATATTGAATTTATTAATTTTTTTATTTCAAATAATTCCGATCGATTTGGATTTTATCCGATTAATTCGAAAATATATTCACGAATGTCACCCGGATTTTCTCGATTGTATTTATCGATTTTACCGGTATTTTTTATCATCGATTTCACCAATTCTTTCACCAACTTCACCAGTATTCATAAATTTCACCCGGATCGATTTCACATGTTTTCATCAATTACATGAAATTTACTTTATCGGTTTCAAGAATTTTCATTGATTTTCACCCGTTTTTTTCACTTATTTCACACTTTTTTTCAGAATGATTTCCATGAAATTTAAGGTAATGCATGTTCTTGGATAATCTTTATATTTTATTTATCAAGCCAAATAAAAATTATTTAGTTCGCTAAGTCAAAAGTATTTTTTGTTCATTCAGAGGTAAGATGCGATTCTACTTTAACTTTTTATTTTGTGTATGTGTGTAGCCTTTATGATATTTAAGAGAATTTGACTTTTTTAGGAGTGTTATATTTAATTAAATCTTTAAATGATACGAAAAATATTTTTTACTTAAAAACATATTTTTTTAATTGATGATACATTATTATAATAGTATATATGTATGATAGCAATTATTAAAAATAATGGTGTTTTTATTTTTATGTGAACGTACGTGTCTAGTTAATTTCATTGGTATTTTTTGTAAATTAGAGTAAAATTAATTTGATTATGTCATAAAATAGAGCAAATTGACCTGTTTTTACCTATTTAATTCATTATTCACCAGTTTAATTAAATTTTTTTTTATCTATGTTACCCTTTTTTTTTATCATTTATAACTTATTTTCACTATTTTTACGATTTTGTCTTTTTGTTTTTTTCGTTTTAAACCATTTTCCTACCGGTTTCACCTTTTTTTGTCAGGTAAACTCTTTTTTTTTTTACTGATTCCACACGTTTTTATCATATTAACCCGCTTTTAAATTTTTATCATATTAACCCATTTTTACCTATTTCACACATTTTTTCACTGATTTCAGATGTTCTTTTCACAAATTTCACCTGAATTTTCATTGATTTAACACGTTTTCACATACTTTATTAATTTTTCACTGATTTTACCAGCTTTTTATTTTGTTTCGCCAGTTTCATCATTTTTCACGAATTTCACCCAAATTTTCATCAATTTCACATGAAATTATCGATTTCAGTGGAACTTTTTCTTTACCGATTTCACCCGAATTATCACCGATTTCACCATTTTCCACCAATTTCACCCGTTTTTCACAAAATGAATTCCATGAAATTTCGAGGTTATGCATGTCTTGATATTATTGAATATTCCTTATATTTTTCTATTCTAGCCCAAGTAAAATTATGTAATTAGCTAAGTCATAAGTATTTTTAATTCTTTCACAGTAAGATGCGATTCAATCTTAATTTTTTTGTAACATAATGATAATTAAGAGAATTTAATATTAAATTTTATATTTAGAGTGTTTATAACTTACGTGTACTAAATCTTTAAATTAACATTTTCTTACTCAAATAATTATTGATGCTAAAATATAATAATTATATATATATATATATATATATATATATATATATATATATATATATATATATATATATATATATATTTAGGGGTTATTTAAAATAAAAGTATTTTTTAATGGTTCGTTCTTAAGTGAAGAAAATTAAAATTACAAAAATTGATGTAAGAGAGAACTTCTTTACTTTTACATATTTATAATTGAATTAATATCACTTTACAATTTAAATAAGGTCATTTTAGTCCGCACAAAAAATTTAAGAAATATTCATACTTTTATAATAATAGAGATAGAGATAGAGATAGGAAAAGAAGAATGAAATTATGAAAGTGATGCAAGAGTTAATTTCTAAACTTTTGGAGTTAATGGAGGAAATAACTATATATGACTCCATGTCTAATTATACCTCTTATAACATGTTGAATATATAATTTTCTTTTTCTTCCATATCCAATTTTTGTAAAGGTAATTTTTATTTACAGGTATGGTGTTTGATTAAGGAAAGGAAGCTATATATTTTCTTAAAATATTTCCCTACCAATTTTTTATGAAAAAATTTAAGAAAAATCCATATCTAATTATATTTTATCAATATTACTTTACAACTTGAATAAATTTGTCTTGAAAAAAAAAAACTTATATTATTAACACTTTTATTATTAGTAAAGTAATAATAGTAATAATAAGTAAACAACTGTTTGGACCTATCCCAATTACATCAACATCAAATGCAGATGAAACGATCTCTACATCAGCAATTTTCTAAGAATGTTACCTGGAAAATGATTTGAATGACATAGGATGTTCTTGATTGAGGTCCAATTCTTCCGTAGAATTCAAAACACATGAATATTATGTGATTTCAAAGGGTTGAAAATCTAAAATCAAAATCTAAGAGTCCTCCAGTTCAATTTGGATTCAGATCATAATCCAAAAGTATTAGAGTTACACATAACTCTTTTGGAAAAGAACAATTGTGGATATATACATGTCGAAAGACTTCAATAACTACTATTATGTAAAATATATTGGTAAATATCAATTTTTCAGTAGGTAAAAAGTTCAATAACTGACACAAAAATCATGAAATGAAATCCAAGGCCAACAGATACATAATTATTTAAACTTAGAAGATTGCCTTATAGATGTATTAACAGATACAAAGATGAATAAATCTTCTAAACAGTATTTCACCATACACACAATCCTAATAGAGTTCAAACCATTTATTCTTCATGAATTATGACAATGGAAATAAAATAAATCTTCATCATTGCAAGTCCACCAGTTCAATAGATACATGTTGTCCATTAGGTTCCCGCATTGTCGTCTCATTACACTATGCTGGGCCAGAGATCGGTGGATTTTCTACATCCTCTTTCATAAAGGCTCGCCACTCATCAATATAAGCTGCTTTTGCGGGATCCAAGTTTGGAAGCTCACGCTGCTCAAGAAGTTGAAGAAGTTCTTCACTTTCACCTAAAAGAACTGCTGCATGACGAACACTTTCCGCCCTATCTTTGATGGCAATGCTCTGACATTTTGCGATTATAATGTGCGATAAGTTTGTTAAACAAGCAGCCAATATGTCTGAAATAATGACCGATAATCTCTCAAACATCCCATCATCAGTTTGATGGTTAAAATCATTGTGATGAGCTAGCAGAAGAGTTTGACAAATCCGGTACATTGAGTTAGCAGCTATAACGTTTACCGGCCAATTGACAGGATTTTCCATGACCAAATCGTTCTTATTAATCTTGAAATTTGCAACTTTCTTTACAGCTATATCAGAGAGCTCTTGCAATGTCTCCTTATATGTTCGGTCTTTCAAATTTGTTCCTTGGATATCTATATCGATCCTCTTGTGATATAGTTCGAGTCTTACCCATACGACATCTGCTGCACTTCTCATGCTTAATGATTCTCCGTTTGTGTCCATGGTTTTCTCTATAAGCTTTACAAATGAGAGGCCTTCACTCACACTGTTCAATAGCTGATCAACCTTGTGATTCGAGATGTTGGGAACTTCAACTGCAATGCTTGTTAAGGTCACCACTGAAAGAGACCAGCAATTACGAGGTTCTTGACAATGCAAGCTTCTGACTTCATTATTGTCAAACTCTTTCACTCCATTGAAGTTTACAGATTTATTTAAAAGTTCTACAATATTCTTTGGTTTTTGTGAAGTACCAATCTTTATTAGCTTATCAACCCCAATGCAAATATTTGTAATTATCTACTCAGGCATCTCAGGCTCACCTTCAAGTAGCAGAACATACGGCCTAAAATCCAAATCTATGTTGGCGGCCAATCCTTTCGTATCATTTGATGGCCAGAAAACATACTTCTTGATGTGGTCGAATAATGAAACAACTACATATATCAAGGCAGCAGAAATTACAAGAACTAGTTTGCTGGATAGAATAATTAGACGTTGAATTCCAATGCAGACGTTCAAAAACAATATTTTTGCATCATGAAGAACTTTTCTGCACTTTTGGTGTCGTACACGTAAAGGTAATGAGCTTTCTCTCCATTCCACCAGCCTTTGAATCCAGTATGTCTCAATCTTTAATTCTTCTTTGAAGCTTCTTCTATGGTCTATCTTTGAGCTCCTGAATCGGACATTAGCGAACCATCTAAATATAGGAGCAATAGTACCTAGTGCTACCCCGCCAGACTGGATGAGTAAAATCCAGTTGATGGACCACCTATCTATATACATATAAAAGTATGAGTTGTCTTAAGGAAATTTCTTCCCTTTTTTGTGAAGACTAATATACCCCTATTTTAAAATTATATTGTGATATTAAATTTTATGGCAAAAAAGTAAATAAAAAAATCCTAGAAGTATAATTTGACAAGAGGTCTATCATACATCAACCTTAAAATTATCTTTTAAAGTTTTACAACTCATTAAAATATTAATGATAACAAAAAAAAAAATTTCTATATTTCTTCAAAAATTTCTTTGAAAAGTTATTAAAAAGTTACTTATAAAGGAACCTCAAAAATATTAAGAGACTAAAAAAAATTATGTCACATTCATGCTACATGAATAAAAAAAGATACTATTTAGTTAAGTAAAAATGTATAATTGGCTTAAGCCCAAAAAAGTCAAAAGATAGAAATTCTCAAAATCAACAATTCGATCAAAAACATATGATAAAAATAGTAAAATCAATAGGAAAAATGATCATATAGAAAGAAAAGCGAGTTAAACAAAAAAAAAATGGTGAATTGATAAAAAAAAAAAAAAGGTTAACCGGAAAAAAATGGGTAAAACCAGAAAAAAAGATTGAATGACATCGGCTAAACACGAGATAATAAAAATGGATCAAATCGATAAAAGAACAAACAAAAAAATGGTGAATTGATAAAACATCAAGGTTAACCGGCAAAAAAGGGCAAAACCGGTAAAAAAAATCAAATGACATCGGCTAAACACGGGATAACAAAAAAATAGATCAAATCGAAAAGAGAAAGAAAAATTAGTTAATTGGCAAAAAAAAAAGGTGAAATATGTGAGAAAATATGTTAAATAAGCAAAAGAATAAGTAAAATAAGACTAAAATTGGGTTAAACCGGAGAGAATGAGTAAATTGATTAATAAATGTGAAAATCAACTAATGGGTTAACTTGAGAATGGATGGAATAAAATGGATAAACCATAAAAAAATTGTAAACGAACGGGTTAAAATAACAAAAAAGAAATGATAAACTCAATGTAAAAGCATGTAAAATCGATATTTCTTTGTAAGTTTACAAAAAATTATAGTTAATCACGTGCAAAACACGTGCACTTTTCTAATTTGATTAAAAGAAATTAGTTAAGAGAATGAGTGAACTGGTTAACAAATGTGAAAATCAACTAATAGCTTAACTTGAGAATGGATGGATCTTTTAAATAAGCTGGATAAACCATAAAAAATTTGTGAACGAACGGGTTAAATAACAAGAAAGAAATGATAAACTCAATGTAAAAGTAGGTAAAATCGATATTTCTTTATTAATCACGTGCAAAATACGTGAACTTTTCTAATGATTAAAAAAATTAGTTAAGAGAATGAGTGAACTGATTAACAAATGTGAAAATCAACTAATGGGTTAATTTGAGAATGGATGGATCGTTTAAATAAACTAGATAAACCATAAAGAAAATTGTGAACGAACGGGTTAAAATAACAAAATAGGAATGATAAACTCAATGTAAAAGCAGGTGAAATTGATATTTCTTTTGTAAGTTTTAAAAAAATTATAACTTATTAAAGAGCCTATAAATGATAACAACTTTAAAGCGATTTAATCAAATAAATTATGTGGTATGTCATTTAGACCATAATATGATTAAAAATGATGATATGATTCAACTAACATAAGAAATTAGTTAATCACATGCAAAACACGTGCATTTTTCTAATTTAATCAACAAAAATCAGTTAATCACGTGCAAAATATGTGCACTTTTCTAATTTGATTAAAAAGAAATTAGTTAATCACGTGCAAAGCACGTGCACTTTTCTAGTAGTTTGAAAAAGTTCTAGAGTTGTATAACAAGGGTAGTCTTATATGAGCTTCTGTCAAAGTTAAAGCCATCAACATACACATAACTCCCGAAATAACACATATCACAGACCGTGCCATCACAAACTGAGGATTTCCAGTTTCTACCATCACGTAATATTTCTTCAGTACCACTTTCAGTTCATGGATAAGAAGTTTTCTTCCTGGTGGCAATCGTTCATTTGAAACTAATATTTTGTGGATTTCACAATACTTCTATTCTATATATCATTTGGTGGTTGGAACCACAATAGCATTGGAACACAATACAATAAACATAAGAAGCATGAAGATAATAGCTGCAGTTTCTTCAATCACAATACCGTAAATAACACTTATTTCGACATTATGGATACATACATTTACTGCAACCGTAATGACTAGAATGGCTAAAGCAATTAAGTTTAGTAAAATTTCATTATTGTCCATGGATGCCATAGATATCATAAAGTTACCTATAGCAGTTGACATCATTGCAAGGCTGCTAGTTTTAGCAATCTTTTCATTAACTCCCAGCATCATACTTGTAAGATCCAGTGTTAACTTCATTGTCACGCCTAGTAGAGTCAACGAGGTGGCATTGAGAGAGAAATACTTACATGGGAACCACAATTTCTTGCTTTTGAAACCCGTCAAGGCATCAGCTGCCATTGCAAGCGTGCAAACTGCGGAAGCTGCGGCAATATACATCCCTATCCATGGCATTGGTGCATCAAGATTGTTTTGAATATTGATTTCGTAGTCACTGTTGCATATGTCCTGGCACTCGCTGTAGCTATAAATATTTGAATCCATGAACTTTATCTTTACGTTTGCAGGCTATACTAAACAGAGAACTGCTTGACCAAGTCTCTAGCCTCCTGGAAGAAACACACACAAGTATGGTCAGATAATAATCAATCAAAAAACTATTGGATGCTTCATTGCAGTATCTAACAATTAATGGAGAAATAAGTCAAAGAAGTAGGCTCTATTTGTGAAAATCTTTGTTGTACATCACTAACCAATTTTTTATATTAACAATATTTTATGCCTAATCTAAAAAGAGATGAGTTAATATTTTATTTGATGACTCCTTTTTATACTCTAACTTTTACTTGCAACATAATGAGTAATACATAGTGGAAACATTTGTATTATAAGTTTAAAACTTTTGGTGTATTAGAGGTTTAAAAATTTGATACGATTCAAAGATTTAGGTATAGGATAGTCATATATAATCCGAATCCCCAGCATTGATTTTTCATTGTAGCTATAGCTCCGTCCATGATTCCTGAAAAGATTGTATTATATAGGTTTGAATTCTCTTGTTAGTGTGTCGACAATTATATTTTTGGTGCTTTTTATGTAACTGATTTTGGCTGGATATCTCGAGAATTCTAGTTGCCATCTGATCAGTCGCCCTTGATTTGTAATTTGCTTTAAGGTTGTATCTAATAAATCCGGTTAGATATGTTGAATCGGTTCTTAATTCGAATTCTTTTGGTAATAGATTTATTCTCCATTTTTTGAACGTTTTCAAACAAGATAAAGTTTCTTTTTCATGGATGGGGTATCTATTTTCTGTTTCTGTGAAAGTTCTTGAAATATATCTGCATATTGTTTCTTTTGATTTTTTAGACAACTAGAAAAGTGCACGTGCTTTGCACGTGAATAACTAATTTCTTTTTAATCAAATTAGAAAAGTGCACATATTTTGCACGTGATTAACTGATTTTTGTTGATTAAATTAGAAAAATGCACGTGTTTTGCATGTGATTAACTAATTTCTTATGTTAGTGGAATCATATCATCATTTTTAATCATATTATGGTCTAAATGACATACCACATAATTTATTTGATTAAATCGCTTTAAAGTTGTTATCATTTATAGGCTCTTTAATAAGTTATAATTTTTTTAAAACTTACAAAAGAAATATCAATTTTACCTGCTTTTACATTGAGTTTATCATTCCTATTTTGTTATTTTAACCCGTTCGTTCACAATTTTCTTTATGGTTTATCTAGTTTATTTAAACGATCCATCCATTCTCAAATTAACCCATTAGTTGATTTTCACATTTGTTAATCAGTTCACTCATTCTCTTAACTAATTTTTTTAATCATTAGAAAAGTACACGTATTTTGCACGTGATTAATAAAGAAATATCGATTTTACCTACTTTTACATTGAGTTTATCATTTCTTTCTTGTTATTTAACCCGTTCGTTCACAAATTTTTTATGGTTTATCCAGCTTATTTAAAAGATCCATCCATTCTCAAGTTAAGCTATTAGTTGATTTTCACATTTGTTAACCAGTTCACTCATTCTCTTAACTAATTTCTTTTAATCAAATTAGAAAAGTGCACGTGTTTTGCACGTGATTAACTATAATTTTTTGTAAACTTACAAAGAAATATCGATTTTACATGCTTTTACATTGAGTTTATCATTTCTTTTTTGTTATTTTAACCCGTTCGTTTACAATTTTTTTATGGTTTATCCATTTTATTCCATCCATTCTCAAGTTAATCCATTAGTTAATTTTCACATTTATTAATCAATTTACTCATTCTCTCCGGTTTAACCCAATTTTAGTCTGATTTTACTTATTCTTTTGCTTATTTAACATATTTTCTCACATATTTCACCTTTTTTTTTTTTGCCAATTAACTAATTTTTCTTTCTCTTTTCGATTTGATCTATTTTTTTGTTATCCCGTGTTTAGCCGATGTCATTTGATTTTTTTTACCGGTTTTGCCCTTTTTTGCCGGTTAACCTTGATGTTTTATCAATTCACCATTTTTTTGTTTGTTCTTTTATCGATTTGATCCATTTTTATTATCTCGTGTTTAGCCGATGTCATTCAATCTTTTTTTCTGGTTTTACCCATTTTTTTTTTCCGGTTAACCTTTTTTTTTTTTTATCAATTCACCGTTTTTTTTTGTTTAACTCGCTTTTCTTTCTATATGATAATTTTTCCTATTGATTTTACTATTTTTATCATATGTTTTTGATCGAATTGTTGATTTTGACAATTTCTATCTTTTGACTTTTTTGGGCTTAAGCCAATTTACATTTTTACTTAACTAAATAGTATCTTTTTTTATTCATGTAGCATGAATGTGACATAATTTTTTTTAGTCTCTTAATATTTTTGAGGTTCCTTTATAAGTAACTTTTTAATAACTTTTCAAAGAAATTTTTGAAGAAATATAGAATTTTTTTTTTTTTTGTTATCATTAATATTTTAATGAGTTGTAAAACTTTAAAAGATAATTTTAAGGTTGATGTATGATAGACCTCTTGTCAAATTATACTTCTAGGATTTTTTTATTTACTTTTTTGCCATAAAATTAAATATCACAATATAATTTTAAAATAGGGGTATATTAGTCTTCACAAAAAAAGGGAAGAAATTTCCTTAAGCCAACTCGTACTTTTATATGTATATAGATATAGATAGATAAATCATTTTTGTTAGACATAAATGAAGTATTTTCTAATTCTTCACCATTTAAGGTTTTTGAATACTCAACAATTCATTTATGCCTTCCTGATTAGTAGGTTTCTTGATTAATACATTTCATATGAGATAATTTCACTTTTGATACCATAATTATACTTACTTTAGGGATTTGATATCACAAATATTTATGTCGACACATTTGGTAACATATTTCAATTCCACTCTACAGATTTGATACTTCTGTCAAATTAATGATGGAATTGACACTTGATTCCCACGTCTTCGTTAAATCTCGTTATATATTGAGTCTCCCCCCAAATTCAATTCGAGAGAATTTCATTTTTGGTACCACAAGTGACCCTACTTTAAGGTTACAGTACCATAACTTTAAAAACATACACAATTGGTACCACATGTTAACTGCTCTCAACACATTTCGTACTTCCGTCAAACTAATTAGATAATAATATATACAAATTAAATAGTATTTATTATAAAAGCTGGAAAAAAATCTTTTTAAAATTATATAAATAATAATAATTTTAATTAATAAATTTATTATAATTTAAAAAAAACCCTAATTTAGTCTAAAAGATTTTTTTAATTTTAAAATTTAATAGTATATTTATTTTTCATATTAAAATATTATTTAATTTATATATATTATATGTAAAATCTAATTAGGTTGAAAGATTATTTTTTTGAAATTAAAAAATCCTAATAAATTTAATTTATATTTATCAGATTTTATATAAAATATTATTTAGTTTATATATATTATAATTAAATTAAGAAATTTAATAATAATAATATATAAAATTTGTAAAACTTGTGAACTTTGGGGTAAATTTATCTGCCAGAAAATATGTGGGACAAACTTTTGCAGTAATCTATAACTATAGGACTAATTTTGCAAATTTTTCATTAACTTTCCGTCGGAAATTGTATTTTCGGTCCAAAAATTGAGGGAAGTATCAAATGTGTCGAGGACAGTTAATATGTGGTAACAAATGTGTATGTTTTTAAATTTATGGTAGCGTAACCTTAAAGTAGGGTTACTTGTGATACCAAAAGTGAAATTCTCTCAATTCAGATTTAACGAGATTTAACGAGCACGTGAGAATCACATGTCAATTCCGTCATTAATTTGACGGAAGTATCAAATCTGTAAAGTGGAATTGAAATATGGTACCAAATGTATCGACAGAAATAGTTGTGGTACTAAATCCCTAAAGTAAGTATAATTATGGTATCAAAAATGAAATTCTCTCCATTTCATATATCCTGACCATATTCATCCGAAGCATCTGTTTCAACTATTATGAAGTCATTGTTAATTGGGATTGTCTACGGTTCCTCGAGGTCATTCTTTGAGGAATCGTTTCATTCAATAAAATTCTGACACATGCTCATATGTACAACACACCGAATTTGAATACTTAATTTACAAAGACTTTCTTACCATTTTTAATAGTTTTAGTTTAACAAATTAAATATTAATTCCTTCAGCTATTCAAAATTCTACCCAAAACTCTTCTCATCTTCATCGATGCAGCTTGGTACAATTACATCAACCTGAAGACTTATAGTTCAATTAACGTTAATGGGATGATATCCGATTATCCGTGAAACAAAAAAGAAAGAAAAAATTATTAGCTAAGCTAGACAGCAAATTGACACTTCTGTGCACTTATGGGTGCTGAATATAACTCGTATCCCCGAGCTTTGATAGCTTATAGGCTTCACAAAATACACCATTATTCAATTCATTTAGATTAGATGCTTACTAATGGAGCTTCAAACGAGTCATTCATATCAAGAAATCACTAAAAAAATGCGTCTAATTGCACACGGGAGAAACCTTAGAATTTGGATCGAGAGAGGAGATCGAAGAAGGATGTAAATCTTTCACATTGAAGGTACCGAAGACGGTGTCGTTGGCTGATCTTACGACGGATTCGATGTCAAACACACCGGCAATTGCGCCGCTGCCGCTGCTACTCTCTTCGGTAGTGGCGGCGTATGAATTCCAATCTGACAACATAGATGAAGACGACGACGCTGTTTGCAGGATAGAATTTTCATTCTTGTTGTCACCAAAACTCGCTGAAAACCACTTTTGCATTGTATACAAATTTGGATTTGCTATTGATGAAGATAGATTGAATGGAGATGAGTGAAGGAAACCAGAGGCAAGTTAAGCAAGACAATTTAATAACTAGACCTTATTTTGGTTGTCGGACTGAATATAATCTGGGGAGAAGAAAAACATCGGGAGAGATGGGGATGAAATGAGAAGGGTTTAATTGTAATTTGATATTTACAAATTAATTAATGCAGGGGTGTATTGGTAATTTTGATTGTGTACAATGTCTATTATAAAAAGTATGATATCAACCCTAATGTTATACACTATAATTTTTAATAACTGACTATGATACACTATTGTACATCATTTAATGGTTTTGATTGAAGATTTTAAATTTTTAATGGTTCTGATCTTACATGAAACGATTCCTCAAGTTCACCCTCGAGGAATTGTAGACAACCCCTAATTGGATTATATAATCTAGGTAAATTTTTTGTTTCTTCCTTTATTTTTTCTACAATTTTACTATCTTCTTGTTCCCAAAACCATTGCTTTTTTATACTAATTTTTTCTTTTCTTTTGCCAAATTGTTTAAAAATCCTAATTCGGATATATAAAGTTACTTTCTATCTTCTAGTTTATTTGGAAACATATGTAATCTATTCTATACTAACTCTAAAAGTATGAATATTTCAAGTTTTTTTCTTTTTTTGTGAAGACACAAATGCCTTTATTCAAGTTGTAAAGTATATTAAATAAAATATAACTACACATGAATTTTCCTTAAATTTTCTCATCAAAAATTTGGTAGGAAAATATTTTTAGAAAATTTTGTAACTTCTTCTAACCAAGCACCATGAATATGGAAGGAAAATAAAAATATATTCAAATTAGACATGAAGTCTTATTATAGTTATTTCCTACATTAACTCCAATTATTAAGAAATCAACTCTTACATCACTTTTACAATTTCGTTATTGTTCTCCTATAGCACATAAAATATTAAAAAAAAACACTATTATTTTGAACAGTTGCTAAATTTATATATTTAAAATTATTATAACGTATTATAAATATGTTGTTATGTAAAAAATATTACTTCATATTTGTTTAATTTAAAGATTTAGTACAATATGTCACTCCTTAAAAATTTCAATTCTCTTAAATATCATAAAATCTGTTAAAGTAGAACCGCATTTTACGTATGAATGAAAAAAAATACTTATAACTTAGTGAACTAAGTAATCTTTATTTGACATAAGAAACATTACCTCAATTTTTCATGGAAATCTTTTTGAGAAAAATGAGTGAATGAAGTGAAAAAAGGAGGAAAATCAATGAAAATTGGTGAAACCGATCAAATAAATTTGATGTAAATGATGAAAACATGTGAAATCAATCTGGATGAAATTTATGAACTGGTGAAGTATGTGAAAATATAGGTGAAATTGATAATAAAAAATGACAATAAATAATATCGATAAATATAAGTGAAATCGATGAAAATTCGGGTGACATTGTGAAAACATAGGAAACAAATTGGTGAAATCAGTGAAAAACGGGTGAAATATATGAAGAATTTGTTAAATCATTGAAAAAAGATTAAAGTCTGTGAAATAATTTGAAATCAATGAAAATTCAAGTGAAATAGATAAAAAAAAACATGTGAAATTAGTGAAATATAAGTTAAGATGATAAAATAAGTAAATTAAGAAAAATAAAAATAAAGTTTAACTAGAAAAATGATGGAACCAGTGATCCAGTAAAATTTGGTAAAGTCAGTGAAGAAAGGGTAAAATTGGTCAAAAAACGTAAAGTTGTTAAGAACATATTTAATCAATGAAAGATTTAGGTGAATAACATGTGAAATTAGTGAAAAAACATGAAAAATAGGTAAAAACGGGTTAAAATGGTAAAAACGAGTGAAATCAGTTAAAAAAGAATTTAACTGGTGAAATCGGTAGAAAAATGGTTTAAACTGGAAAAAAAAAATCGACAAAAAATGAGAAAACATTTAAAAATATTATAATCAATAAAAAAAGGGATAAACATTGAGAACATATTAATCGATGAAAGTTTGGGTGAAATTTTTAAAGAAACCTATAAAATCAGTCAAAAAGCTTGAAGTGGGCGAAAACATGTTTAATCGATGAAAACTTCAGGTGAATAACATGTTAAATCAGTGAAATAAGTGAAAACAAGTTAAACTTTAACCGACAAAAATAAGGTGAAATTGGAAGAAAATGGTTTAAATTGAAAAAAAGATCGACGGAAAAACAAACGGATAAACCTGACATGAAAACTACTATGATGGAATGAAATAAATAATGTTCTTATGATCTTATTTAGAACCAATTTTATAAGAAGTAATAACTACATTAGTCATCATTTTATATTTTATTACATCTATTCAAAGCCAAATTTTTTTATAAACCATAACTTATGTTGACTGATAATTTTACCCCATAATATTTCAGGTTACCAAAAAAGCCCCACATCTCTGTTGGTCCCAAGTGGTCAGAAGAGGTTTAGAGGGGGGGGTGAATAAACCTCTTTAAAAATTTTCTTCAAATTTAACTTTAAAACTTTCACTTTTAACTGAACAGACTAAGCTGATCAGATTAGTTAGTTACAGTTCTGTTCGCGAACAAATCTTTGAACAGACTTGTTGACCACTCGTCTGATTGTCACTCAGCTGATTTTGCTAAAATCAGTTTTAATACTTAGAGTACTTGCAGCGGATTTTCAAAGTGTTTTTCACAAGTAGTCTTAGTAGTTTGAAAAATGTTTCCCCAGTTTTATAAACTCCTTTAAATTTCTTTTTCAAACAGTTAAGTCAGTGTGTTTTATGCAACAGAAAATATGCAAGTAAAATGCAAACAAAAACACAAACGATTTTTATAGTGGTTATATGGATTTGAATATCCTTTAGTCCACTCTTCCAAGTCACACAGATCTTGGGTTATACTATAATCACAAAGTTTACAGTATACTCTGCTTGCGTCGAACAACAAATGAAACGACCACAAGTTCGCAATAGGAAATCACACAGAAGACCTATTCTCTGAAGTTTGATCACTCACAAAGATGGATCACAACTCCGCACAACACTCTTGATTACAAAATCACTCAGAAGATGTATTTTTCTTGATTCTTCAACTCTGCTTTCGTCAACAAATGACTCGGCTGATGAGTGAGCTGTTCTTGAGACTTAAAGAATTTTGCTTCGAAAATTTCTCTCAGAAAGTGTGTTGCTTGTTTCTTCTTCGTCTCTTTCAGCTATTTATACTAGAGGATAGAAAAATGTCCGTTGAAGAGAGACAAGTTTCAAATTCCTCGAGTACTGGTCCTTAAAATCCGCGAACGGCTCTTTTGCAGTCTGTCCGTACTGTGAACAGTACTATTCTGCAGGCAGCATTAAATGCACCCAGCTGATGCGAAGCATTTCTTCAATCATTTGTCTTTAATAACCTTGTACTTCAGCATTTATTACTCCAAGGGGCATTTATTACCGTTGGGAATACTTCTTGATCTTCTTCACTTGGCTGACGAAAGTGCACGTCTGATGGCGGACTCGGCTGATCTCAAACTTGAACAAATCTGATTTGAGTCGGCTGATCTTCATCAGTCTGATAACTTTGCTTCAGCAGATCAGAAGTCTTGGACCTTGAAACTTTTGACTCTTCTGATGTCTTCTTTACTTAGTCAAAATTTCTTCTAAGGGATCATCAGCTAAGTTACTCCATACTTAGCCAATCTTTGAAGTTTTGGAATCCTTCAAAACCTCCCTTTACAAACTGTCTTCAGAGCCTTCATCTCCATCTTTATCCAACAATCTCTAAATTTAGTGACGATTTTAGTCCACATTGTTGCCAAATTTCCAAATTGACTCGAATAAGACCACGTGCTGACCAATTTAGAAAATTTTAAATCTGAATTTGGGGGGAGAATTGTAATTTTGGTTGACTGATAATTTTTTTCAGGTTACCAAAAAAGCCCCACATCTCCAAATTTAGTGACAATTTTAGTCCACATTGTTGCCAAATTTCCAAATTGACTCGAATAAGACCACGTGCTGACCAATTTAGAAAATTTTACTTATTTTATTTAAATAACTAATTTAATTTATAAACAATATTAATAAATTAAATAAATATTCTTTTTACATTAACATAAATATCACCAAAATTAAGAAAACATATTCTTTTTAAATATAATTTATAATAGAATTAATCTATTTAATATTTATTAAAATAATATTATTTTAATAAATATTAAATAGTTTTAATAATAAATAATTATAATATATTATTTTAATAAATATTAAATAGATTAATTCTATTATATATTATATCTAAAAAGAATATGTTTTCTTAATTTTGGTGATATTTATGTTAATGTAAAAAGAATATTTATTTAATTTATTAATATTGTTTATAAATTAAATTAGTTATTTAAATAAAATCAGATTTTATATTTAATGTAATTTAATTTATATATATTATATATAAAATCTAGTTAGTTTAAGAGATTTAATAATAATATATAAAATTTATTAAATAAGATTAATAATTTAACTATTTTTGAAATTGAGATTGAAATGCTTCAAACTTGTAAATTGTGGGGTAAATCTGTCGGTCAGAAAATATACGGGACAATAGAAAGCTGGTCAGATATTCGGGAGAGGAACAGAAGACGGGAAAAACATATGATATACTTACAATATTTAGATTGAAATCTTTGATTATAAGAAAGGAAGCAATATGAATCAAAAGACTGTCCATAAGCACCATAACTCCAGTACTTAACTTCAAACACAAAGGTCGTGGAAAAGGTAACTGTTATGTATGTTTAAAAAAATATGTGTATATAAAATATTATAAATACTTTATATATCTAATTACTATAATTCAATACTATGGTAAATTATTCTCACAGAATAATTATTTATAATTAACTTCAATTATAAATTTTAATATAGTATATTTTCACATAACAAACAAAATCATAATTTAATAACAACACACTTACTGAACTGAAACATAAATGCTCGACTGATGCTTGCCAATATAATGTTCTTAAGACAATATTTCTGACCTGTTAAAATTGCAACAGATCGTTACAATAATCTTCCAAGATAAAACGGTCGGATACTTGTTTCTTTGAACAAACCGCAAGTCCACAACGAAATTTAACAAACATTATTTATTCAACAATATAAAGTGGAGAGAGAGAAGATATGATTATGCTGTTATTGCTAGAAAACGGCATAAGAGAATTGACCAGATTCTCCCTCTATTCATAGGTGTAGAAACGAAATTCTGGAGAGACATTGTTCGGATCTTAACTAGAAGCAAAGCTTCGGTCCAAACAGGTGCAATCAGTTCTGTTTGAACTGAAATGACACACTAACTTGTTTAAGAAAATGGCGCGTGGATCACAACATACGAAACGGTCAGTCGAGGATCTTATTCGGTATGAATTTAATTATTGGGATTTTAAGTAATGGGACAAAAAAATAATTAAATTTTCTCTAAAAGTATAATATATTGTTGAAGCCCAAGCCCAAGTCAAAGCCAAAACCTAAACCCGGAACATGCCATGCGGACGACGGAGATGTGTCTGTGGTGAACCCATAGTCATGTAGACCCTCTTCCTTTATATTATTTGGTACCCCAAGGGCCCAATCCTTTGTACAAATTTTTGTATTATAATTTATAAGTAGCAAAAACTTATTCACGAGCTTGACTCCTATTGGGCTCAAACCAACAATAACATCATTCAATCAAATGTTGATTGTGTTTAACAATATGTGTATCCGAAATATATTCGCACTATATTTCGCAATAAACTGTAGTATATATAAATAATGATAGTTCAATTAATTAAATGCCAACAGAATGTATAATAAAACTATATATTCGTAGAATTTTACGTGATTGTAGAGGGTTCAAAGAGCCACAATCGGTGTCAAAATGCTCATCATCGCCACTTTTTTGTTGTTTCCTTGCATGGACAGTAATGATTTAAGATGCAAAGGCATCAAGGAGGTTACTTACCTTGAGATAAAATGGTAATCATGATCCACAGAGCATTCACTATGTAGTATGAAATATCAAATACTCCATTAATTTGGAAAAGAACAATTGTACGTGTACATGTCTAAAGATTTCAATAACTACTATCATGTAAAGTGCATGCATTGGTAAATATCAATTTTTCATTAGGAAAAAATTTCAATAATCTCTATCTCTATCTCTATCTCTTCTCTACTATTATAAAAGCATGAATATTTCTTAACTTTTTTTGTGCGGACTAAAATGTCCTAATTTAAATTGTAAAGTGATATTAAATCAACGATAAATATGTAAAAGTAATAAAGAGATATAATTAGACATGGAGTCTTGTTATATTTAATTTATCTCCTACTTAAATTCCTAAAATATATAAATTCTCTCATACACCAATTTTTGTAATTTTAATCTTCTTCACTTATAGACATAAACGAACCATTAAAAAATATTTCATTTAAATAGCCCCTAGCATTTATATATATATATATATATATATATATATATATATATATATAATTATTATATTTTAGCATCAGTAATTATTTGAGTAAGAAAATGTTAATTTAAATATTTAGTACACCAAAAGTCTAATCCAAATATAAAATTTAAAATGAAATTCTCTTAATTATCATTATGTTACAAAAAAATTAATCAAGATTGAATCGCATCTTATTATGAAAGAATTAAAAATACTTATGACTTAGCTAATTACGTAATTTTACTTTGACTAGAATAGAAAAATATAAATAATATTCAATAATATCAAGACATACATAACCTCGAAATTTCATGGAATTCTTTTCGTAAAAAAAGGATGAAATTGATGGAAAATGGTGAAATAGATGAAAATTCGGGTGATATCGGTAAAAATGTTCCACTGAAATTGATAATTTCAGTGAAATTCGTGAAAAATGATGAAATTGGTGAAACAACAACATATAAAGCTGGTGAAATCAGTGAAAAATTAATAAAGTATGTGAAAATTAGTCAAATCAATGAATATTCAGGTGAAATTGGTGAAAAGAACATGTGAAATTAGTGAAAAAAATGTGTGATATAGGTGAAAGCGGTTTAATATGATAAAAACGTTTAAAAGTGGGTTAATACGATAAAAACGTGTGAAATCAACAAACAAGAGAAGGCTAAACTGACAGAAAAATGGTTTAAACGGCAAAAAATAAAAGGACAAAATCGTAAAAATAGTGAAAATAAGTTTTAACTGATAAAAACGGGGTAAAATAGTTTAAAAAACATTAATGGTAAAAATAAATAAAATTGGCTAAAAAAAGGTCAAACCGGTAAATAATGAATTAAATATGTAAAAACGAGTTAAGTTGCTCTATTTATGACATAGTCAAATTAATTTTACTCTAATTTATAATAAATACCAATGAAATTAACTAGACACGTACAACGTACGTGCACTTTCCTAATTGACACCAAAATCATGAAATGAAATCCTAGGCCACCAAATACATAATTATTTAAACTTATTAAATCGCCTCATAGATGTATCAACAAATACAAAAGATGACTTAAATCTTCTAAACAGTATTTCACTACATACACTATCATAATAGAGTTCAAACCATTTATTCTTCATGAATTCTGACAATGGAAATAAAATTGAACCTTCATCCTTGCAAGGCCACCATTTCAATAGATACATGATGTCCATTGGGTTCCCGAACTATCGTCTCATTACTTGATTATGAGCAAGAGATCGGTGGATTTTCGACATCCTCCTTCATAAAGGCTCGCCACTCATCAATATAAGCTGATTTTCCAGGGTCCAGGTTTGGAAGCTCACGCTGCTCAAGAAGTTGAAGAATTTCTTCACTTTCACCTAAAAGAACGGTTGCATGACAAACACTTTCCACCCTATCTTTGATGGCAATGCTCTGACATTTTGCGATTATAATATGCGATAAGTTTGTTAAACAAGCAGCCAATATGTCTGAAATAATGACCGATAATCTCTCAAACATCTCATCATCAGTTTGATGGTTAAAATCACTGTGATGAGCTAGCAGAAGAGTTTGACAAATCCGATACATTGAGTTAGCAGCTATTACGTTAACCAGCCAATTGACAGGATTTTCCATGACCAAATCGTTCGTATTAGTCTTGAAATTTGCAACTTTCTTTTTAGCTATATCAGAGAGCTCTTGCAATGTCTTCTTATATGTTCGGTCTTTCAAATTTGTTCCTTGGATATCTATATCGATCCACTTGTGATATAGTTCGAGTCTTACCCAGACGACATCTGCTGTACTTCTCATGCTTAATGATTCTGCGCTTGTGTCCATGGTTTTCTCTATAAGCTTTACAAATGAAAGGCCTTCACTCACACTGTTCATCAATTGATTGACCTTGTGATTCGAGATGTTGGGAAATGCAACTGCAATGCTTGTTAATGTAACCACTGAAAGAGACCAGCAATTATGAGGTTCTTGAGAATGCAAGCTTCTGACTTCATTATTGTCAAACTTTTTCACTCCATTGAAGTTTACAGACTTGTTTAAAAGTTCAACTATATTCTTTGGTTTCTGTGAATTACCAATCTTTATTAGCTTATCAACCCCAATGCAAATGTTTGAATTATCTTCCTAGGCATCTGAGGCTCACCTTCAAGTAGCAGAACATACGGTCTAAAATCCAACTCTGTGTTCTCGGCCCTTGATATCAATTCTCCTTTCGTATTATTTGATGGCCACTTCTTGATGTGGTTGAACAATAAAACAGCTACATATATCAAGGAAGCAGAAATTATGAGAACTAGTTTGCTGGAGAGAATAATTAGACGTTGAATTCTAATGCACACATTCAAAAGCAATTTTATTGCGTCATGAAGAACTTTTCTACACTTTTGGTGTCGAACACGTAAAGGTAATGAGCTTTCGCTCCATTCCACCAGGCTTTGAGTCCAGTATGTCTCAATATTTAATTCTTCTTTGAATCTTCTTCTATGGTATATCTTTGAGCTCCTGAATCGAACAACAGTGAACCATCTAAATACAGGAGCAATAGTACCTAGTGCTACCCCGCCAGACTGGATGAATAAAATCCATTTGATGGACCACTTATAGTTTGAAATAGGTCCAAAATAATAATTGTATAAAAACATTCTTGAATGAGCTTTTATCAAAGTTAAAGCCATCAACATACACATCGCACCCGAAATAACACAAATCACAGATCGTGCCATCACAAACTGAGGGTTTCCAGTTTCTGCCATCACATAATATTTCTTCAGTACAACTTTCAGTTCATGGACAGGAAGTTTTCTACCTGGTGGCAATCGTTCATTTGAAACTAATATTTTGTGCATTTCACAATACTTCGATTCTATGTATCTTTTGGTTGTTGGGACCACAATAACATAAGAACATAATACAATAAGCAAAAGAAGCATGAAGATAATAGCTGCAGTTTCTTCGATCAAAAAGGTTTTTACATAAAAAACACTCAATTGGACATTGTTGATACACACATTTACTGCAACTGTAATAACTAGAATGGCTAAAGCAGTTAAGTTTAGTAAAATCTCATTATTGTCCATGGATGGCATAGATATCATAAAGTTACCTATAGCAATTGGCATCATTACAAGGCTGCTAATTTTAGCAACCTGTTCAAGATATCGCAGCATCATATTTGTAAGATCCATTGTTAGCTTCATTGTCACGCCTAGTAGAGTCAACGAGGTGGCATTGAGCGAGAAATACTTACATGGAAACCACAGTTTCTTGCTTTTGAACCCCTTCAAGGCATCAACTGCCATTGCAAGCGTGCAGAATGCGGAAGCTGCAGCAATATACATCCCTATCCATGGCATTGGTGCATCAAGATTGTTTTGAATATACGTTCTAGAGTTTAAATTGATTCTGTTAATATTTGAAGAATGAAAAGCCATTTGATGACCAACAACCACTGTTAAATCCGTGACTATTTGTCAATTTCTTTAATTCTAAGCCAGTGGCTTCCTTTTCAATCCGACAACAAATAATGGGAAGGGAAATTATTGATGATTAGGAAATGTTAAAATAATGAAATTGATATAACATTTATGCCTTGAGGAGTTTTTTTTTATGACCTCAAAAGAATGAATTTGACCTCAAGCATTTGGTTTGCATTTTTTTTTTTTTTTTTTTATAATTCAAGTGTTTACATTAAACTAATCATGAATCCTCAAAATCCTTCTTCCTGAAGGATTTGTTTTTCAATGACTCTGATCACTCTAATTATTCATATCGAGGCTAGTCAAAGAAGTAGGCTCTATTTGTGAAACAGTGAAAGAATCTTTGTTGTACGTCACTGACAAATTTTTTATATTAACAATATTTTATGCCCAATCTAAAAAGTGATGAGTTAATATTTTATTTGATGACTCCTTTCTATACTTAAACTTTTACTTGCAACATAATGAGTAATACATAGTGCACACATTTGTATTGGAAGTTAAAAACTTTTGGTGTATTAGAGGTTTAAAAATTTGATACGAGTCAAAGATTTAGATATAGGATAATCATATATAATCCAAATCTCCATATTCGGACCAGGACCACATTAAAACTTTTTGAAACATGCAGCATGCCTCATTGCCAGTGTGAACAAATAAATATTTCAGCTTAACTTTTTATACTTGTGTATTAGATTAGGCCTTTTTTTTACATACTAAAAAATGCACGTACGTTGTATGTGTTTAATTTTAATTATTTGAGTATTTTTCATAAGTTAGAATAAAATTAGCCAATTTTATGTCATAATATATCATATATTTAATTATGACTGATCAATTTAATTTTTATGAAATTTATTTTTATTAATTATTATTGATTTATAAAAAAAAAGATGGTTCTGAATAGGTGTAATAAAATATAAAATGATGACTGATTTAGTTATTACATCTTATAACATTGGTTCTAAAATTAGATCATAAGAATATTATTTATTTCATTCAATCAGAGTAGTTTTCATATTAAGTTTATCCGTTATTCATCGATGACACGTGTTTTATCGGTTTAATTCTTCATAAATTTCACCCGAACTTTGATCGATTTCACGAGCATTTTTTCATACTGGTTTCACCATTTTTTTCACAAACTTCACCACTATTTACCAATTTCACCCGAAGTTTCATCGATTCATATGTTTTAACTATTTTATTTTTTTAGATTTTTTTTCCTTTTTTTTATCGATTATAACATTTTCATTGTTTTCCTATTTTTCGTCGATCTTTTTTCCAATTTAAACCATTTTCTTCCAAATTCACATTGTTTTTGCCAATTAAAGTTTAACTCGTTTTCGCTTTTTTCACTGATTTCACATGTTATTCATCTAAAGTTTTCATTGATTAAACATGTTTTCGCTGACTTCTAGTTTTTTGACTGATTTTATTTGTTTCTTTACAAATTTCACCCAAATTTTCATTGATTCATATGTTCTCAATGTTTAAATTTTTTATCGATTTATTTTTTTTAGTGATTTATCCTTTTTTTTTATTGATTATAATATTTTCAATGTTTTCTCATTTTTTGTCGATTTCTTTTAACATTTTTTCAGTTTAAACCATTTTTCTACCGATTTCAACAGTTAAACTCTTTTTTTAACTGATTTCACTCGTTTTTACTATTTTAACCCGTCTTTACCTATTTTTCATGTTTTTTTTCCACTAATTTCACATGTTATTCACCTAAATTTTCATTGATTAATTATGTTCTTACCAACTTTACGTTTTTTGTTCTATCCGCACTCTCAATAGTAAGGATTTCCTTACTACCTTAAGATCCATAGCCAAGATAGGGCTGGGAATAGGCCAAGGTAGTTCTATCTCTTCGCTGGGGTTTCCTCTTCTCGTTGGGACTTGTGCCACGATTGGCTGATTCTATTAACTGCTTTTGTAACTAGCATTCACTATCGGTCACCCATGAGTATTTAGCCTTCGAGGTATTTTTGTATATAGGTATAATTCGTGGTAGAGGAGGTTTGGAACACCTCCACTAGTAATGAGGTAAATTATTCATTATTTCATATCACATAGAGGTAAGTTGCTCATTATTTGATTTCACATGGAGGTAAATCGCTTATTTTCATATTGCATGGAGGTAAATTATCCATCAAACATATCACATGCAGTTAACTTGCCAAAAAAATCAATTATTAATTGTTTGATGAAAAAATAAACTCAAAACATATCACTAAATTTATATAATCTCATATATGACAGTGAGTGAGTGGGTGGGTGAGAGTGTATCATTTTAAATTTTGAATTTTTTTCTTAAACTAATTATATTTTATATTAAATCAAATTATTAAAAATCTCTTTTTAAGATTTTATATTAAGTATTATTTAATTTATATATTATATGTAAAATCTAATTAATTTAAAATAATTTTTTCCAAAATTTAAAAATCTTATAAGTTTAATTTTATTTATTTTTCAAAATTTATATAATATAAAATTTAATATATATATATATTATATATATGTAAAATCTAATTAGTTTAAAAGATTTATTTTTTCGAAATTTAAAAAAATCTTATAAGTTTAATTGATATTTATTTTTCAAATTTTATATTTAATATAATATAATTTATATATATATTATAAATAAAATCTCATTAGTTTAAGAGATTTAATAATAATATTTATTAAATAAGATTAGTAATTTAACTAGTTTTGCAGTTGGGATTGAAATGCTTCAGAGTTGTGAACTGTGGGGTAAATCTGTCGGCCAGAAAATATGTGGGGCAAACTTCGCTCGTAATCTTTAATTATATGATCAATTTTGCAAATTTTCCATTAATTTTCCTTCAAAATTTTGACCTATGTACTATGTACCAAATATTTTGAATCCCGTTGACCTTTGGTATCAAATGTGTTGATTTTGTAACTTATGATACCGTAACCATAAAGTAAGGTCACTTATGCTACCAAAAGTAAAATTCTCTCCAATAACAAGTGTGTAATTTTCAAATTATTCATAAATGAAACAATTATCGGCTACTATCCATACGAAGGAGTGTTGTTTGTGCAGTCCTCCTGTCAGTCCTTAATCCACATAATAAAGTGTTAATTAGACCCAACAATTTAGCAATTATTACTTCTCAAAAAAAAAAAATAATAACAAATATTACTCAAATTGAAAAATGAGCAACTGAAGATGTGAAATCAACAATTTAACAATAGCTTTTTTTATTTTTAAATCAACTGCAATGTAAAGTTTATACATGCTGTTCAGATATTCGTGGGAGGAACAAAAGACGAGAAAATCATGAATCAAAAGACTGTCCAAAGAAACATGAACCTAAATGTTTTATAAGCACCACCACTCCAGTACTTGAAACACAAAGGTCGTGGAACATCAGCAATTTTTTAAGAATGGAAAATGATTTGAAAGACATAATGTATGTTCTTGATTGAGGTCCAGTTCTTCCTGAGAATGAAAAATGATTTGAAAGATATATGATGCATGTTGATTGAGGTCCAATTCTTCCGTAAATTCACAACACAAGAATATTATGTGATTCAAAATCAAAACGTCCTCCAGTTCAATTTGGATTCAGATGAAAATCCAAAAGTATTAGAATTACACATAACTTTTGGAAAAGAACAATTGTGGACATATACATGTCGAAAGACTTCAATAACTACTATTATGTAACGTGCATTGGTAATATCAATATTTCAGTAGGAGATTATTTAGACTTAGAAGATTGCCTCACAGATGTATCAAGCAGATACAAAGATTACTTAAATCTTCTTAACATTATTTCACCATACACACTATCCTAATAGAGTTCAAACCATTTATTCTTCAAGAATTCTCATGATGGAAATAAAACTGAATCGTCATTATTGCAAGGTCACCAGTTCAATGGATACATGTTGTCCATTGGGTTCCAGAATTGTCGTCTCGTTACTTGATGTTGAGCCAGAGATCGGTGGCTTTTCGACATCCTCCTTCATAAAGGCTCGCCACTCATCAATATAAGCTGCTTTTCCGGGATCCAAGTTTGGAAGCTCACGCTGCTCAAGAAGTTGAAGAATTTCTTCACTTTCACCTAAAAGAACGGCTGCATGACGAACACTTTCAGCCCTATCTTTGATGGCAATGCTCTGACATTTTGCGATTATAATGTGCGATAAGTTTGTTAAACAAGCAGCCAATATGTCTGAAATAATGATCGATAATCTCTCAAACATCTCATCATCGGTTTGATGGTTACAATCATTGTGATGAGCTAGCAGAAGAGTTTGACAAATCCGGTACATTGAGTTAGCAGCTATAACGTTAACCGGCCAATTGACAGGATTTTCCATGACCAAATCGTTCGTATTAGTCTTGAAATTTGCAACTTTCTTTTCAGCTATATCAAAGAGCTCCTGCAATGTCTCCTTATATGTTCGGTCTTTCAAATTTGTTCCTTGAATATCTAAATCTATCCACTTGTGATATAGTTCGAGTCTTACCCAGACGACATCTGCTGCACTTCTCATGCTTAATGATTCTCCGTTTGTGTCCATGGTTTTCTCTATAAGCTTTACAAACAAGAGGCCTTCACTCACACTTTTCAATAGCTGATCAACCTTGTGATTCGAGATGTTGGGAAGTGCAACTGCAATGCTTGTTAAGGTCACCACTGAAAGAGACCAGCAATTACGAGGTTCTTGAGAATGCAAGCTTCTGACTTCATTATTGTCAAACTCTTTCACTCCATTGAAGTTTACAGACTTGTTTAAAAGTTCAACTATATTCTTTGGTTTCTGTGAATTACCAATCTTTATTAGCTTATCAACCCCAATGCAAATGTTTGTTATTATCTGCTCAGGCATCTCAGGCTCACCTTCAAGTAGCAGAACATACGGCCTAAAATCCAGCTCTGTGTTGGGGGCATTTGATGTCAATCCTCCTCCCGTATCATTTGATGTCCACTTCTTGATGTGGTTAAACAATAAAACAACTACATATATCAAGGAAGTAGAAGTTATGAGAACTAGTTTGCTGGATAGAATGATTAGAGATTGAATTCTAATGCAGACGTTCAAAAGCAATCTTTTTGCATCATGAAGAACTTTTCTGCACTTTTGGTGTCTAACACGTAAAGGTAATGAGCTTTCTCTCCATTCCACCAGCCTTTGAGTCCAGTATGTCTCAATCTTTATTTCTTCTTTGAAGCTTCTTCTATGGTCTATCTTTGAACTCCTGATCCGGACAATAGTGAACCATCTAAATACAGGAGCAATAGTACCAAGTGCTACCCCGCCAGACTGAATGAATAAAATCCAGTTGATGGACCACTTATAGTTCGTATAATTTCTAGAGAAATAAGCGTAGAACAAATGCATTCTTATGTGAGCTTCTATCAAAGTTAAAGCCATCAACATGCACATCACTCCCGAAATAACACAAATCACAGAGCGTGCCATCACAAACTGAGGATTTCCAGTTTCTGCCATCACATAATATTTCTTCAATACCACTTTCAGTTCATGGATAGGAAGTTTTCTACCTAGTGACAATCGTTCATTTGAAACTAATATTTTGTGCATTTCACAATACTTCGATTCTATGTATCGTTTGGTGCTTGGAACCACAATAGCATAAGAACATAATACAATAAGCATAAGAAGCATGAAGATAATAGCTACAGTTTCTTCAGTCAAAAGAAATTTTCCGTAATAAACACTTATTCGGGACATTGTTGATACACACATTTACTGCAACTATAATGACTAGAATGGCTAAAGCAGTTAACTTTAGTAAAATTTCCTTATTGTCCATCGATGCCATAGATATCATAAAGTTACCTATAGCAATTGACATCATTACAAGGCTGCTAATTTTAGCACCCTGTTCATTCGCTGCCAGCATCGTACTTGTAAGATCCATCGTTAGCTTCATTGTCACACCTAGTAGAGTCAAGGAGGTGGCATTGAGAGAGAAATACTTACATGGGAACCACATTTTTTTGCTTTTTAAACCCGTCAAGGCATCAGCTGCCATTGCAAGCGTGCAGACTGCGGAAGCTGCCGCAATATACATCCCTATCCATGGCATTACTGCACCAAGATGGTTTTGAATAAAGGTTTCGTAGTTATTGTTGCATATGTCCTGGCACTGGTTGTAGGTATACAAATCTGACTCCATGAACTTTGCAGGCTATACTCATGGAATTTGACACAATATATAAACAGAGAACACACACAACCATCCACAAGTATGGTCAGATAATAATCAATCAAAAAATTATTGGATGCTTCATTGCAGTCAAAGAAGTAGGCTCTATTTGTTGTACGTCACTAATCAATTGTTTATATTAACAATATTTTATGCCCGATCTAAAAGGAGATGAGTTAATATTTTATTTGATGACTCCATTTTATACTTTTAACTTTTACTTGCAACATAATGAGGAGTACATAGTTGGACACATTTTTATTAGAAGTTTAAAACTTTTGGTGTATTAGAGGTTTAAAAATTTGATACGATTCAAAGATTTAAATATAGGATAATCATATATAATCCGAATCCCCATAGTCCCACAATAAAACTTTTTGAAACATGTCATAGCATGCCTCATGGCTGGTGTGAACAAATATATATTTCAGCTTAACTTTTTATAATTGTGTATTAGATTAGGCCTTTTTTTTTTTTTTTTTCAAAATCATGTATTTCAAATTTTTTCTGAAATTTATATAGACCATTTTTCTCGAAACCAAAGTGGAGGCAAAGTCAGTCAAAATTGATTTTTATACTTTCCCCATGTGGCGTTCTATTTAATTGGGGGGGAGGTGTTGTAGGGGTTAAATTTCATTCATTCTGTTCAATTTAAAATTTCATTGCTTTATTTGCTCTCAAGGGTGGATCCACGTAGGGCTAGTGGGTTCTATACCCCACTCAAATATTTTATATACTTAATTACTTATTATAGTATTAGTTTTTTGTGCAAAGTAAGTACCTTAGCCCAAAATGTAATGCAAGAGTATGGTCCAGGTTCAGGAGAAATTATGTAGTTTTTTATAAAATTATATTTTTTTAGAACATGGCTCATAACATAAGGTAATGTCCACATTCAGTGGTGGGCTTGTGGGTGATGTGAATTATCATTCCACATGACATAAGTGTAGTGGCGGACTGCACCATATATACTTGATAATGTGCTGCAGCTAGCAGTTGCACTAAAATAATCTCTCTAGGTCCAGAGTTCTAATCCCAGAAGTTTCTTTCTTGTTCCTTTATCAGTCTGTTTTTTCTTTCTTAACAATTATGTTTTGAAAAAAATATCAGTTTCTTGACAAGCAAATTACTTTGGCTCATTGGTTTGAGTTAGGGTTGTCAATAGGTCGGATTCTGGTCGAATCAAGCTCATCTTGATCCGATTCAATTTATTTCGGATCAGTTGTTGTCGGATTCGAATCTTGTTCGGATTGTATTCGAATCTAATTTTTGAATTTAATGGATATTTGTCGGATTTGGTCGGATATCGAATCTTTTTCGGATCCAATATAATTTTTATCCAAAAAATGACATTAATATTTACTTCTAAAACAAGTTTATTAACTTTACAATTTTATTTAATTTTAGCTCTTATGTTCAAACATCCTTTACTAATATTCATATTTTTAGATGAAAATGTTAGTTTAAATAAATTTGTAAACGAGTATAAATTACAATTTTCTTAAATTGACAATAAAATATTATTAATGGTACTTACTTTTATAAAATATATATATATATATATATATATATATATATATATATATATATATATATATATATATATCATTTTTCGTTTTTCTTATTTTTTAACGGATATAGATCTTTAACGGATCGGATCGATTTAAATCCATATTCGCTCCATGTGTTTCAGATTACAGATCTTTATAATCGGATCAGGTCCATAGAATCTCTAATCGTACATTTATTCTAATAAATCAGATCAGATTCGGACAAATTCAGATTGAAATCCGCATCATTGACAGGCCTAGTTTGAGTGATGCAAAATTTTGAATAATGTTCAAAGTTCAAAACCCAAGAGAGCTATTTCTTTTTTTTTTTCTTTTGTTGCCCTATAAAATATTCTTTTAAATTATCTTTTTTCAATAACAATGTTCTTAACAATAGTTCTTTAATTTCTTTTTTCTAAATAATTGTTCTCTGATTTTTGTTTTTTTTACTTTCTTAATAACTATTAAGAGAATTTGATTTTTTTAATAACATGATTTCTAGCTATTTCTCTGATTTTTAATACATTACTACACAAACCCTCCCCTCTCCTAAAAAAAAAACTGATCTAGCTCTGTCAGTCTATTATGAACCGATTTCAAAAATTAAAAAATTGGTTCGGTCAATTGAGAATGTAATTGGTGTCATATAAAATTATAATTGAGATAGTAAATGATTTGTCTTTTTTGGAGTTATAATGGGGTATCATATGTAATTATAATAACTTTTGGAGGTTATTTTGTCGAAATTCACCTCCTATTTTTTTATCTCCTCATATATTTTTTCGTGAATAAAATATAATTTTTAAGTTTAACTGTTTTATATTGAAATTTTTTTCTTCGTATTTCGATTATTAAATTTATTATAAAATTTTAGCTCCCACTACACCATATTCCTGCATTCCTCAACCCACTCCTGATTGCTTTGACTAGTGAAGATCAAATTGTATGTATGTAAATACATATACTTACATTATTAAGAAAACAAAACAACACAAAAAGAAAAAAAAAAAAAAAAAAGAACTTGTGTACGTGATAATATTATATGTGAACTTAATTGGCAGCGTAGCTAATTGTATAGTGATAGCACAAGATCGATTGTGTGTGATAAATGCAAAATTTACTCTGTTTTTCATAATTGATTATTAATTATGTCACATCAAATATATATGATACTATTTGCCATTAGAAATTCCACTTTTCATGACTTCCTATAGTTTCATGAAAGTTTGAGGGAGGTCAGTCTTCACATTTAGCTAGGTCACATTATTAACGAGTGAATAACAAAGTAACTCTCTTTATTATTTTAAATAGATAAATTAACTTTATATGATAAATAAAAGGGTAAAATATATCTCTGTGTTTTTATAAAAGATGCACTTTATTTATATTTTTTAAAGAGGGTAAAATGTCTATTATACTATACTACATGTTACGCATATCACATGGAGGTAAAGTGACATGAATATGTTGTCAATTAATTGTAAGGTTAAATTGATCATTTTTATATGAAAATAAAATTTCAGTCGTATAATATAATGTTTGTACAAGACATCTACCAGCAAGGAAATAAAATCTTCATTATTTCAATCATATGGAGGTAAACCGCCTATTTTCATATCATAAATAGGTTAATTGTCCATTAAACATATCACGTAAAATTAATTTGCCAAAATTCTTATTATTAATTGTTGGATGAAAAAACATACTCAAAACATATAACTAAATTTATATAATTTCATATATGACAGTGCGCAGTTCGGAACCAAGAGAAACACTGAGATATGAGATATGAAGCTGAATATTTATGAACTATTTTAGAAGGGGAAATTTGCATTTTTTTTACCACATGATAGATTTTTATTACAATTTTGGTACTAAACTCAATTTTTATCCAAATTAATGACAATTTACACCCCTATGAAATTATAATATTTAATTTACCTCCCTTTGATTTGAAAAAAAAAAAAAAAAAAAAGCAATTTACGCTCTTTAATTTTATAAAAGTTTCACACCGTCTTCCTGATATTTTTATAGGCAGCACTTTATCCCCTTTTATTAATATTGTAGTTTACCCACCTGTGTTATGATAAATATGACAATTTATCCCCCCGTGTTACGATAAATGTGACAATTTACCACCCTATGTTAGTAAATATTTTTCATGCCTACTCTCAATTTCGACAAGTGAGTTATACTCTCCGACTTAAAGGAATAAATTACTCTTTTTCAAGTCACATGGTATTAGAATATTTAGAATATGAATTTGTCATCATTTGAGTTAAATGATTGAATTCTGTATAATTGCACTGAAGAAGAAAACTGCCGTAAAGGAAATTGTAATTAATGGAACCGACCATTAATTAAGGAGAAAGAGAATGAGAAATACAAAGGCCCCAAGTCCTATTTAATTATAAGCAACCTACCAGAACTAAAAAGGTGAAAAAGGAAACAAGGAAAAGAAAGAAATAAAAACCGCGACTTTGGAACTATTCTAACGGTAACAATGAAAATAGACTGCAAGATGAAATGAAACCCCTAATAAGCATCTTCCTCCTTGAGTGAGCATGAATTTGCAGGTAAATCCTCCTCTTTGTGAATCTCTTCAAATATACGGGGATAAATTGAACATTATGCATTTTATAGAGGTAGATTATAATTATTTGAAAAAAAATTGGACTTGGTACCAAAATTACAATGAAATACGATCATGTTATACCAAATTTACAGTTGCGTGTCTAATGGTACCAAAATTATAATTTGGCTTATTCTATTGTACCAAATAAATAATTTTCCATTTTAGAAGTAGTAAGCGCGCATTTCCAGCTTAACAAGTGGTTTTAAACAATGTTATTAAAAAAGACCGGCCGGTCCAACCGACTACAAATCAAAATCTTGTCCGATCTGGTTAACCTCCTAAAATCAGTAAGGTTAACAACAAATTTGAACCGGGTTAAACCAGTCCAAAACAGGTGAACCTGTTTGATCCGGTTATGATTTTATTTAATTTTTTAATTTTTTTAATTCTTTTTAATATTAAAAATGAATTGAATATTTTTGTAGAATGATGGATTTGAACACTTAACTTCTTGAATAAAATATAACATCCTTATCATTTGAGCTACTTCATTTTTGTTGAACTTTTAGTGTAGAAATTTATATATTATAGAAAACTTATAAAAAAAATTATTCATAAATGAGGTTATAATAATTAGTTCAAATTAAAATATTTTACACATTATCAATTCTTTCATAAAATTAATTTTAATTTTATAACATAATTTCTTATTAAAGTTTTTCTATAAGATATTTTTTTTTCAATTATATATTTTTAGGATAAAGAGTGTCAAAATTTGAAAGTCAAATCGATATATTATGTAAATTTAATTTTGAATATTAGACGTGTATGCATAAACATATTTTAAAATTTACTAGTCTTTTAGTTTGTTGTATTTTTAACTTATATTTTCATATTTTAATAAAATAAATATAATCATATTATATTTATATGAGGTTAGTAATTAGTATCATATTACCATTATGATTTTAGTTAGATAAATAATATATGGTTTAATTTAAATATATATTAAGTTTTGTATATTTTTAATCAGTTGTAGGATAATGTGTAAATTTTATGCATATTATATATACTTTAAAATTAAATATATTTATTATATCATTATGACGCTATCCTGTCCGACTGATTCGATCAGTAGAACCAAAGATCAGTTAGCTAACCGGTTCATTGTCCGGTCCGATTCTGAAAATATTGGTTTTAAGCAGTTTCGCCAAGGAGAAGAGCGGGTCAGGATTGGTCTAATGAATTGTTTTTTTTTTTTTATATCAACTGCAATAGAAAGTTTATACATGCTGTTCAAACATTCAGGGGAGGAACAGAAGACGAGAAAAACATGAAATATACTTACAAATTTTAGATTGTAATCTTTAATTGTAAGAAATGAATATAAATTTGCAGAAATTGTGATGCTCAAATGTTTTCAAATTTTGTCATAACTAATGGTAGGATGTTTATATCAAGAAACGATGATATCGGTAACAGAGAACTGTTGGTACAATTTTTTCATAGTATTATCTCTAGTCTAAATTGTCAAATGAAGCAATGGTATTCAATCAATTAGTACTTGTATTTTGTACAATGACGAGAAACAACTTTAGTTCAAAAAACACATTTGATATCAAGTTTTCCAAAAAATATATTTTATACCATGATTGAAATCTTCTTGACATATTTAATTTTGCCATCAATTTTCGGACGGAATTCAGCACGTGCCGCTCACGTGCATGTCAAGTTAATATATAATGATAGATCTTAAAAATTTGTGTATGTTTTTCCTTTCATTGTCAACTTAACGGTCATATGCTGAATTCCGTCCGAAAATTGATGACAAAATTAAATATATCAAGACGGTGTGAATCAGAGTATAAAATGTACTAAAGTTTGTTATCAAAAGTGATTTTTCCTCTTTGTACAACTAATGTAATAGGACAACTAAATTGATGTTGCATTCTGAGTTCAATATAGTCCTTATAATCGTTAACTCATTTAATTAATTTATATATTTATCGTACAATACACAAATAAAGTAGACTGAAAGTAAAAATTCACAAATTGTACCGTTTGATCCCTTCGACTTTTCAATCATTCATAAATATATATTTGACTGTTAATTGTTTGATATTAATTGCAATGAAGCTTGACCAAAAATTTAAGTCTTCAAAATTTGGATTCTTGCATGTGTGGAGACTTAGTCAACAAGTTCTCTGCAGTACGGATTAGCAAAACTGTATCTACTCTACATTATACGGTGAGGAATTATAGTTCAAGACTTCAAGTGTTGAAAACTCAGAAAGAACTTCGCCAAAAAAAAAAGGGAAAAACTGAATCAATATAAACTCTAGAACGTAAAGTTAAAGTTCATGGATTCATGTGAATTCCACAGCGAGTGCCACGAATTATGCCCGGACATATGCAACGATTACTACGTCATCCGTATTCAAAATAATCTTGATGCACCAATGCCATGGATAGGGATGTATATTGCCGCAGCTTCTGCAGTCTGTACGCTTGCAATGGTAGCTGATGCCTTGACGGGTTTCAAAAGCAAAAAAATGTGGTTCCCATGTAAGTATTTCTCTCTCAATGCCACCTCCTTGACTCTACTAGGCGTGACAATGAAGCTAACACTGGATCTTACAAGTTTGATGCTGGGAGCTAATGAAAAAATTGCTAAAATTAGCAGCCTTGCAATGATATCAATTGCTATAGGTAACTTTATGATATCTATGGCATCCATGGACAATAATGAAATTTTACTAAACTTAACTGCTTTAGCCATTTTAGTCATTACAATTGCAGTGAATGTGTGTATCAACAATGTCGAAATAAGTGTTTTTTACGGAAAATTTCTTTTGACTGAAGAAACTCCAGCTATTATCTTCATGCTTCTTATGCTTATTTTATTGTGTTCTTATGCTATTGTGGTTCCAACCACCAAACGATACATAGAATCGAAGTATTGTGAAATGCACAAAATATTAGTTTCAAATGAACGATTGCCACCGGGTAGAAAACTTCATATCCATGAACTGAAAGTGGTACTAAAGAAATATTATGTGATGGCAGAAACTGGAAATCCCCAGTTTGTGATGGCACGGTCTGTGATATGTGTTATTTCGGGAGTGATGTGTATGTTGATCGCTTTAACTTTGACAAAAGCTCATATAAGAATACCTTTGGTATACAACTCTAGAACTTCTTCAAACTATAAGTGGTCCATCAACTGGATTTTGTTCATCCAGTCTGGCGGGGTAGTACTAGGTACTATTGCGCCGGTGTTCAGATGGTTCACTACTGTCCGATTCAGGAGATCAAAGTTCAAAGAAGAATTAAAGATTGAGACATACTGGACTCAAATGCTGGTGGAATGGAGGGAAAGCTCATTACCTTTACGTGTTCGACACCCAAAGTGCAGAAAAATTCTTCATGATGCAAAAAGATTGCTTTTGAAAATCTGCATTGGAATTCAATGTCTAATTATTCTATCCAGCAAACTAGTACTCATTATTTCTGCTGCCTTGATATATGTAGTTGTTTCATTGTTCGATCACATCAAGAAGTATATTTTCTGGCCATCAAATGATACGAAAGGATTGGCCGCCAAAACAAAGTTGGATTTTAGGCCGTATGTTCTGCTACTTGAAGGTGAGCCTGAGATGTCTGAGGAGATAATTACAAACATTTGCATTGGGGTTGATAAGCTAATAAAGATTGGTAATTCACAGAAACCAAAGAATATATTTGAACTTTTAAACAAGTCTGTAAACTTCAATGGAGTGAAAGAGTTTGACAGTAATGAAGTCAGAAGCTTGCATTTTCAAGAACCTCTTAATTGCTGGTCTCTTTCAGTGGTGACCTTAACAAGCATTGCAGTTGCACTTCCCAACATTTCGAATCACTAGGTTGATCAGCTATTGAACAGTGTGAGCGAAGGCCTCTTATTTGTAAAGCTTATAGAGAAAACCATGGACAAAAAAGGAGAATCGGTAAGCATTAGAAGTGCAGCAGATGTCGTCTGGGTAGGACTCGAATTATATCACAAGTGGCTGGATAAAGATATTCAAGGAACAAATCTGAAAGACCGAACATGTAAGCAGACATTGCAAGAACTCTCTGATATAGCTGAAAAGAAAGTTGCAGATTTCAAGACTAATACGAATGATTTGCTCATGGAAAATCCTATCAATTGGCCGAATAACGTTATAGCTGCTAACTCAATGTACCGGGTTTGTCAAACTCTTCTGCTAGCTCTTCACGATGATTGTAACCATCAAACTAATGAGGAGATGTTTGAGAGATTATCAATCATTATCTCGGACATACTGGCTGCTTGCTTAACAAACTTAGCGCACATTATAATCACAAAATGTCAGAGCATTGCCATCAAAGATAGGGTGGAACTTGTTCGTCATGCAGCCGTTCTTTTAGGTGAAAGTGAAGAAATTCTTCAACTTCTTGAGCAACGTGAGCTTCCAAACTTGGATCCCGAAAAAGCAGCTTATATTGATGAATGGCGAGCCTTTATGAACGAAGATGTCGAAAATCCACCGATCTCTAACACAGCATCAAGTAATGAGACGACAATTTGGGAACCTAATGGACATCATTATCTATTGTACCATTAATCTGTTTCCAATTAAATAGCTTCTGATCAATCACATGGGTTTCTGTACTATCTGTTAATTTTATCTATGTAGATCATCAGTAAACTGTAATATCTATGTCGATTATCAATAAATTTCTAGTACTTTCACATATACAGTTCTTGTGTCAATAATTTTATCTTCTCCTTGCTTGCTATGTTTTTATTTTCTTTTTATGTAAATATTTCCTCATTTAATTTCTACCTGCCAATACTATTGAAAATCTGATAGGATTTTTTACCAAATCAATGGCCAACAAAAAATTTAATGTGATATGCTTGGACTGAAGACTATTATCTACAACACTGCTGAAGAAGGAAAACTGGCAGAAGTAGTATTTATCATTATCAGTGCCTTACTCTGCAGTGATTTTCCAATTGTCGAAACTGTTAACAGGTAATTTTGTGATTAAATTTTCCATTATTTTTTTACCAACTTCTTTGAGATATTTTAACTTCATAATAGCATTTCCTTAAAGAGCTTGAATGTCATTATATTAGGTGGAGTAAAGTTGGATCTCTTTCTAACATTAATTTTGAGTGTTGACCTATCAAAATTTGATATTATTTTGTCTAATGATAGTAAGGTGTACCTTTTGCCATTCTCATGTTAAATTTGCTTAATGCAAACACTCTAATTATAGGTTGTTTGTTGCATAATGATGGATATAACTACTCTTTGGACAATTGTATGCATGGTTGTCAATGGAGCAAAATTTAATCTATATTTGAATGAACCCAAATTAGCTCTGCTTGGTGAAATTTGTCTTTTCATATCACTAGAAAGGTGCACGTATGTTTACTTGTCTAGTTTTAATTATATGGGTATTTTTTTATAAGTTAGAATAAAATTAGTCATTTTTATGTCATAATATATCATATATTTATGACCGATCAATTTATTTTTATTAACTATTATTGGTTTATAAAAAAATGATGGCTTTGAATAAGTGTAATAAAATATAAAATGATGACTGATTTAGATATTACATCTTATAAAATTGATTCTAAAATAAGATCATAAGAACATTATTTAGTTCATTCCATCATAGTAGTTTTCATGTCAAGTTTATCCGTTATTCATCGATGACACAAGTTTTATTCATTTCTTCATAAATTTTACCCGAATTTTCATCGATTTCGAGAGCATTTTTTCTTACTGGTTTCACCAGTTTTTTCACAAACTTCACCACTGTTTACCAATTTCATCCGAAGTTTCAACGATTCATATGTTTTCACTGTTTTATTTTTTTAGAGATTTTCGATTATAACATTTTTCGTTGATCTTTTTTCCAATTTAAACCATTTTCTTCCAATTTCACCTTGTTTTTGTCGGTTAAAGTTTAACTCATTTTCACTTATTTCACTGATTTCATATGTTATTCACCTAAAGTTTTCATTGATTAAACATGTTTTCGCTGACTTCAAACTTTTTTGACTGATTTTACCTGTTTCATTACATATTTCACCAAAACTTTCATCGATTCATATGTTCTCAATGTTTAAATTTTTTTTATCGATTTTTTTTTAGCGATTTATCCCTTTTTTATCGATTATAATATTTTTCAATGTTTTCTTATTTTTGGTCGATTTCTTTTATTTTTTAAGTTTAAACCATTTTTCGAACGATTTCACCAGTTAAACTCTTTTTTTAACTGATTTCACTCATTTTTACCATTTTAACCCTTTTTTTTTTTACCAATTTTTAGTGTTATTTTCACTAATTTCACATATTATTCACCTAAATTTTTCATTGATTAAATAAGTTCTTACCAACTTTACGTTTTTTGACCGATTTTACCCAATTTTACTGGATTTCACTGGTTCCATCGTTTTTCTTAGAAATTCCATTTGAATTAATTTTCATCAATTTTACATATTGTCACCAAATTAACCTTTATTTTAACAGATTTTACCCGTTTTCATCCATTTTTCACAAATTTTACCTTTTTTTTTTTATCGATTTCAAGTGTATTTACAATTTCACATGTATTTTTTTCACCGGTTGAAAGTGCACATACATACGTGTTTATTTAATTTCAGTTGTAAATTAGAGTAAAATTAATCTCATCATAGGTATTTTTCATCGATTTCTTTAGTTTTTAAACCATTTTTCTATTGGTTTGACTTTGTTATGTTGGTTCAAAATTTTTCATTTTATTGATTGCACTCAGTTTTACCAGTTTAACCAATTTTCACATGTTTTCACCGATTTTACCCGTTTTTCACATATTTGATAATTTTTTATGTAATTTTATCGTATCACCGATGCCATCAATTTTTTTTCGCGAATTTACTTGAATTTTCATCAATTTCACATGTATTAACCGAATTTTCAACCAAATAATTTTACATCTTCAATTTCTTTTAAGTATATCTCAAATTATTTCACTTGCCATAATATTTGAAAGACATTTCTTTACCGATCTAAACCATTTCACTTATTATATTAATTAGTTTAATCAATTTTCATTGATTTTTACTGGTTTATATTTTTTTTACTGATTTGCTCGTTCTTGATCAATTATAACCAATTGTCCATAGTTTTTTCTATTTTCCATCGATTTCTTTTGTTTTCTCCTATTCAAACAAAAAAAACAAAAAATTTCTACTAGTGTAGTTCACACTTTTTTTCTAGTTAAACTTTTATTTTTCTTTTTCTTAATTTACTTATTTTTATCAGTTTAATTTATAATTCACTGATGTCGCATGTTTTTTTTTTATATCAATTTCACTTGAATTTTCATTGATTTCACATTATTTCACAGACTTTGATCTTTTTCCAATGATTTAACAAATTCTTCATATATTTCACCCGTTTTTCACTGATTTCACCTATTTGTTTCCCATATTTTCATAAATGTCACCCGAATTTTCATCGATTTCACTTGTATTTATAGATTTTACTGGCATTTTTTAATACCAATTTCGACCATATTTTCACATACTTCACCAGTGTTCATAAATTTCATCCAGATCGATTTCACATGTTTTCATCAATTACATAAAATTTATTTGATCGGTTTCACCCATTTTCATTGATTTTCATCCTTTTTTTTCACTTTATTCACACATTTTTCTCGAAAAGATTTTCATGAAAATTTGAGGTAATGTTTCACATGTCAAATAAAGATTAGGGTGAGTTTGGTCTAGCGATTCAAAAAGCAATTATAGGAGAATTAATTTTACTAAAATTGATTTTAGTAATAATTGATTATGAAAAAATTTAATTATGTAATAATTGCTTTTGTAAAAGTAACACTTTAGTTGCTTCTAAAATAAGTTGATTTTTTGATATCTCAAAAGTGATTATGGTCTTGGGGGACAAACACCATGAAAATCACGATTGAACAGAAGTAATTTTTATAATTAGGGTCAAACACTTCAAAAATCACAATTGAGATGTAAAAGTGATTTTAAGATCTCCAATCGTTGGGCCAAACTCACCCTTAGTTCACTAAGTCGTAAGAATTTTTGTTTATTCATTGGTAAGATGCGATTCTACTTAAAGAGATTATATGATATTTAAGAGAATTTGAATTTTTCAAAGAGTGACATATTGTATTAAATCTTTAAATGAAACAAATAATATTTTTTACATAACAACATATTGATAATACATTATAATAATTTTAAATATATATTTTAGCAACTACTCATAATAATAGTGTTTTTTATTTTCTATGTGTTATAAGAGAACAATAAATGAAATTATAAAGTGATACAAGAGTTAATTTCTTAATTATTGGAGTTAATGTAGGAAATAACTATAACAAGACTTCATGTCTAATTTGAATATACTTTTATTATCCTTCCATATTCATGGTGCTTGGTTAGGAGGAAAAGAAGTTGCAAATTTTTTATGAGAAAATTTAAGGAAAATTCCTGTTTAAATATATTTTATTAATGTACTTTACAACTTGAATAAGCATTTTTGTCTTAAAAAACCTTAAATTATTCACACTTTTAAAATTATTAATATATTAGTATTAGTATAGATAATTTTATTAAATTAGGCCATAGGACCATGAATTTGTATTAGATTGGGATTTAACACCGCGTGGTTTTTGATGTGGAATACTTTTATGATTTGGGTCAGGACTTGGAACCAATTTTAATTCAGATTAATTATAAGTTAGTTCTTTTAATTAGGGTGAGTTTGGCCTAGCGATTCGAAAAGCAATTATAGAATAATTAATTTTACTAAAATTGATTTTGGTAATAATTGATTATAATAAAAATTAATTCTAGAATAATTGCTTTTGTATAATAGCTTTTGCAAAAGTAACAATTTAGCAGCTTCTAAAATAAGTTAATTTTTTGCTTCTCAAGATCCCAAAAGCGATTATGATCTTGGGGGCCAAACACCATGGAAATCACGATTGAGGGGCAAACACTTCAAAAATCACAATAGAGATCTAAAAGTGATTTTATGAGATTCAACCGCTAAGCCAAACTCACCCTTAGTATGAATCAAAACTTGAAATACACGATTGCAAAAAACTTGAAATCCACGATTCAGATTAATTATAAGTTAGTTCTTTTAATTCTCAAAATGAAGGATTTTTTGCATTTTGCACTCCGAAACATGGGAAAAAGGCATATTGCACTCTCGAAACATAAATTTAGCACTTTGCACCCTCAAAATATGAACAATTCAGCATTTTGCACCCTCTTTTATTTTCCTCAAAAAATCTAGGAACAAAATAAGTAATTCATTTTTAGATTTTTGGAACTTTGCACCCCTCAAATACGAGAAATGAACATTATGCACCCCCGAAATAGAATTAGCACTTAACACCCTTGAATTAAGAACAACTCATCAACTTGCACCCCCGAAATACGAGAGATGGACAGTTTGAAAGCAGTCAAATCAAGAAAAACTCAACAACTAACAGTACCCCCTCGTTTTATTCGACAAAGTTGACCACCGGGGGTAAAATAGGTAATTAATTTTCATTTTTTCCTTAAATTTAAAAATACAATTATGAATACTAGAATATTCATCTGTAAAATTGCCCCTAGGTTTTTTTTACTCCAGTGGTCAACTTTGCCCAAAAAAATGAGGGGGTGCTACTAGATGAGTTTTTCTTAATTTGAGGTGCTAAGTGGCAGGTTCAAAGTGTCCATTTCTCGTGTTTTGAGGGTGCAATTGCTGAATTGTTCTTAATTCGAGAGTCCTAAGTGCAAATTCTATTTCGGGGCTGCAAAATGCTCATTTCTCGCATTTCGGAGGTACAAAGTGCCAAAGATTCAAATATGAATTACCTATTTCATCCCTAGATTTTTTTTTTAAATCACTGCAATATAAAGTTTTTATTAGTCAAATTAAAAATGAGCAAATGAAGATGCAAAATCAATAATTTAACAATAGTTTTTTTTTTCTAAATCAACTGCAATATAAAGTTTATACATGTTCAGATATTCGTGGGAGGAACAGAAGACGAGAAAAACATGAATCCAAAGATTGTCCAAAGAAACATGAACCTAAATGTTTCATAAGCACCACCACTCCAGTACTTGAAACACTAAGGTCCAGTTCTTCCGTAAATTCACAACACGAGAATATTATGTGATTCAAAATCAAAAAGTCCTCCAGTTCAATTTAAATTCAGATCAAAATCCAAAAGTATTAGAGTTACACAGAACCCTTTTGGAAAAGAACAATTGTGGACATATACATGTCGAAAGACTTCAATAACTACTATTATGTAAAGTGCACCGGTAAATATCAATATTACAGTAGGAGAAAAGTTCAATAATTGACAAAAAAAAAAAAAACATGATATGAAATCCTAGGCCAACAAATACTTAATTATTTAAACTTAGATTGCCTCACAGATGTATCAAGCAGATACAAAGATGACTTAAATCTTCTAAACAGTATTTCACCATACACACTATCCTAATAGAGTTCAAACCATTTATTCTTCAATTTTGACAATTGAAATAAAACTGAATAGTCATCATTGCAAGGCCACCAGTTCAATAGATACATGTTGTCCATTGGATTACAGCATTATCGTCTTGTTACTTGATGTTGAGCCAGAGATCGGTGGATTTTAGACATCCTCCTTCATATAGGCTCGCCACTCAATATAAGCTGCTTTTCCGGATCCAAGTTTGGAAGCTCACGCTGCTCAAGAAGTTGAAGAATTTCTTCACTTTCACCTAAAAGAACGGCTGCATGACCAACACTTTCAGCCCTATCTTTGATGGCAATGCTCTGACATTTTGTGATTATAATGTGCGATAAGTTTGTTAAACAAGCAGCCAATATGTCTGAAATAAGGACCAATAATCTCTCAAACATCTGATCATCAGTTTGATGGTTACCATCATTGTGATGAGCTAGCAGAAGAGTTTGACAAATCCGGTACATTGAGTTAGCAGCTATAACGTTAACTGGCCAATTGATAGGATTGTCCATGAGCAAATCGTTCGTATTAGTCTTGAAATTTGCAACTTTCTTTTCAGCTATATCAGAGAGCTCTTGCAATGTCTCCTTATATGTTCGGTCTTCAGATTTGTTCCTTGAATATCTATATCTAGCCACTTGTCATATAGTTCGAGTCCTACCCAGAAAACATCTGCTGCACTTCTCATGCTTAATGATTCTCTGTTTTTGTCCATAGTTTTCCCTATAAGCTTTACAAATGAGAGGCCTTCACTCACACTGTTCAATAGCTGATCAACTTTGTGATTCGAGATGTTGGGAACTGCATCTGCAATGCTTGTTAAGGTTATCAGATTTACAAGAGTTCAAGAGAAATTAGAAGAAGAAGATGGAGAAGGCGTTATTCCTAAACTAATTCAATCTCATGATTTAGGGCTCAATTGTAATTAGGGCTTTATTGTAAATAGCCGTTATGTATTAAGTATATTTTATTTCTTTTCCTTTTCCTTTTTCTTTTCAGCTAATTAGCTGTTAGGTTAGTTATGTTAGTTTAATTATGTAACTATATATATAGCCTTGCACAGTGTTTGTAAACATATAGAATTCATTAATAGAGTTTTCAATATTCTTTCAATCTCTCCAGTTTATTTTCTCTCTTTACAATCTATGTCAGATTTATACGATTAATATGGTATCAGCAGACTAACACCAAGTCTTCACATCTCCGCTGCAATCTCCGGTGATCTTCAACAAATTTCAGTCACCTACTCCGTCTTCTTCTTCCAGATCTCCTCTCATAGTCTCTTTCTTCAATAGATTCATCATTCATCAACGTCAATTCTCCATCCAACTCCTGGTTCTCCATTAATCACAGAACACACAGTTTCTTTCAAGAAATCAACCAAATCCAGAGGTTCTTCGTTCCTGCACACAAAATTTCATCACATCACCACATCAAACTCACACATACAATCAAGAAAACAGGTTCACATAACAAATATTCTTTCTTGTTATATTTCTCTCGCCTTTTATACAATTCCCTTTCAGATTCTACAAAGTTCATCACAAATCATCAACCATATCTTCTGATCCACCAGAATCCAGTAACACCCAAATCCCAACCCGAAACAGAACCCCTGTAGAAGACCCCTCCAGCCCTTATTACCTACATCCGGCTGATGGGCCTGGTCTCACCATTGTTAATAAACTACTTACTGAAGATGATTTTCAATCTTGGAGTCGGGCCATGATCAAAGGGTTAATTGTCAAAAATAAATTGGGCTTTATTGATGGTTCTATACCCAAACCCTCTTCTGACCCTACCCTGATTAATTACTGGGAAACAAACAACACTGTGGTTCTTTCTTGGCTTCAAAATTCTCTATCCCCTGAAATAGAGTCCAGTGTTCAATATCATGTTCTGGCCAGTGATCTTTGGATTGAACTTAGAGACAGATTCAAACAGGGCAATGGCCCTAGACTTTACCAGTTAAGAAGGGATTTATTGAAACTCACTCAAGAAAAACTCTCTGTCAATAGTTATTATACAAAGTTCAAGGTGATTTGGGATGAAATTTTGAACTCCAAACCAGCATGTACTTGTGGGAAACTTGAGGAATACTTTCAACATGAGTACCTCTTTATTTTCTTAATGGGTCTTGATGACACTCTGTCTCACACAAGGAGCCAATTACTGCTTCTTGAACCACTTCCTACTGTTAATAAAGCTTTGGCTTTAATCATTCAAGAAGAAAAACAACTTTCTCTACAGGACTCTTCCCCTGGCTTGGACATTCAGAATTCTATGGCCTTTGCTCTAAAGCCTAGCTCCATCCCAGTCTATAATACCTCTCCTAGACCCCCATCTACTTATTCACCTAAACCTCCTCTATACAATAACTACAGAACCCCTTCTCCAAATACCACTCATCCATATTCCCCCAATCCTAGACCCCATAATCCCAACTATAGGGGCAAACAAAGACCTTTTTGCACCCACTGCAACATGGCTGGTCACACCATGGAAACTTGCTTCAAGATACACGGATATCCACCTGGCTACAGGCAACCATCCTACAGAAACACCACATCCCAGGCCAACAACATCAACTTTACTGCTGCAGACAACAACACAAATTCAGTATCCACTCTGCCTGACTTTCTGAACACTCTATCTCCTGAACAATATCAGCAACTTTCTACGTTGTTACAGTCTCATTCTCCTGGTCAGTCACCTAATCCTACATCCACAAATTCAACAGTCAATGCCTTTAGCATTCAATCAACTCCATGTTCTTGTCTGTCTTCTACCTCTCTTAAATTTCCTACTAATTGTTGGATATTGGATTCTGGTGCCACACACCATATTTGCATGGATATATATAAGTTTTCTCACATTGCACACACCCAAATACCACTGTTTCTTTACCTAATTCTTCCATTATTCCTGTATTTTACACTGGTTCTATTCACATCAATCTTGAACTACTTTTACATCATGTACTATATATTCCTTCTTTTCACTTTAATCTAATTTCAGTAAGCTCATTACTTCACAACAGCACACACACCATTACATTTACACATGACCTATTTTCTATTCAGGAGACCAAATCATTGAAGATGATTGGGCAGGGTAAACTGCACCATGGACTCTATCTGCTACAGTCTCATACTACATCTACTCAGGCCTCCTGCAACAACACAATTTCATACCACACTTGGCATGCTAGACTAGGACACCCCTCCCATTCTAGATTAGTTTCTATTAAAGATAGATTGAATTTTTCTGATTTACCTAGTTCTGTTGTTCCACCTTGTACTATATGCCCATTAGCTAAACAGAAAAGTCTTCCATTTCCTAATAATAATAATATGTCATCTTTTCCTTTTGATCTAATTCACTGTGATCTTTGGGGACCATATCACATTACATCTCATACTGACTTTAGATATTATATTACTTTGGTAGATGACCATACTAGATTTACTTGGATCTACCTAATCAAACATAAAAGTGAAACCAAGACTTTCATTCCTCAATTTATTTCTTTAATTCAAAATCAGTTTAATAAAACAATTAAAACATTTAGGTCTGACAATGCCAAGGAGTTGCTCTTCACTGACTTATTTTCACAACTTGGTATCATTCACCAATTTTCTAATGTTCAAACTCCACAACAGAATTCTGTTGTGGAGAGAAAACATCAGCATATCCTCAATATTGCAAGAGCTTTACTTTTTCAATCAAATTTACCTACTAATATGTGGTCTGACTGTGTTTTAACTGCTGTTTTTTTTAATGAATAGAACTCCTTCTCTTCTTTTACAAAATAATTCTCCTTATTCACTATTATATAACAAATATGTTGATTATTCATTTTTAAGGGTTTTTGGTTGTCTGGCTTATGCCTCTACATTACCTCAACACAGGAAGAAATTTGAACCAAGGGCAAGACAATGTACTTTCATTGGTTATGCCCCTGGAATAAAAGGTTATAAACTATATGACAATAATTCTAAAGAGGTGTTCCTATCTAGGGATGTCATATTCCATGAGACCATTTTTCCCTTCCATTCTAATCCTTCTCTCAAAACAACTAATTGTCCTAATCAGATTTCCACATCCCCACCTCAAAACATGAATCCATTTCATTCTGACTTTCCCTCACCACCTTCCCCACCTTCTCCAGTTTCTCAATCACCCACTGCTCCCATTATTCCCTCTCCTGACCCTATTCAACCACTTAGAAGGTCTTCTAGACCAACCAAAACTCCATCTTATCTTCAGGACTTTCACTGTAATTTGACCAACCATAAACATATAGAATACCCTCTCTCCTCTGCTCTATCTTATACCAATATTTCAGAACCATTTCAAGCTTTTTTAGCTAATATATCTTCTACTTATGAACCCTCTACTTACAAACAGGCTGTCAAACACCCTCACTGGGTGCAGGCCATTAATGAGGAATTAAATGCTATGATTAAAAACAAAACTTGGACTGTTACTAACCTTCCTCCTAATAAGAATCCTATTGGCTGTAAATGGGTATTTAAGGCCAAAAGGAAATCAGATGGGTCTATTGACAGATACAAGGCAAGGTTGGTTGCCAAGGGTTTCACCCAAACTGAGGGGATTGACTACACTGACACTTTCTCACCTGTTGCTAAATTAGTCACTGTCAGAACATTACTTGCTTTATCCATAGCTCAAGGATGGCTATTGCATCAATTGGATGTCAATAATGCCTTCCTCAATGGTGACCTCTCAGAAGAAGTCTACATGGAGTTGCCTATGGGTTATTCTCCTCCTTCTTCAACTTCTACTACCACAGGTAAAAAGGTTTGTAAATTATCTAAGTCCATATATGGTCTAAAATAGGCAAGCAGGCAGTGGAATGCCAAACTTACTTCTGTTTTGCATTCTTTGGGATTTACTCAAAGTCTTTCTGATTATTCATTATATACCAAAGGTACTGACTCATCCTTTATTGCTTTATTAGTTTATGTGGATGATATTATCTTAGCTAGTCCTAACCTACAAATTATTGCTCAAACAAAATTGTCCCTACATCAACATTTTACCTTAAGAGATTTGGGACAGTTAAGATTTTTTTAGGCATAGAACTGGCTTATTCCAAGAGTGGTGTTGTCCTTTCTCAAAGACAATACACACTACAATTTTTAGAAGATGCAGGTCACTTGGCAAGTAAACCTGCTAACCTACCTATGGAACCCAACTCACATCTGGATTCAACCTCCTCATCACTATTACTAGATGCCTCTTCATATAGAAGATTAGTAGGTAGGTTAATTTATCTAACACTTACAAGGCCTGATATTAGTTTTGCAGTCCACAAATTAAGTCAATTCTTAGCTCACCCATGTGATTCTCATATGAAGGCTGCTCATCATCTGCTTAAATATCTAATGACTAATCCTGGGCAGGGCTTATTTTATTCTAAAGGGACTACCATTTCATTATCTGCATTCTGTGATGCAGATTGGGGCTCCTGTCCAGTAACAAGAAAATCAACTACTGGTTTTTGTGTGTTCTTAGGTAGTTCACTCATATCTTGGAAATCAAAACGACAGCCAACGGTGTCTAGGTCTTCTGCTGAAGCAGAATACCGTGCCCTAGCTTCAACAACTAGTGAATTCTTATGGCTTACACAATTATTGAAAGACTTAAAGCAACTTACCTCTGTTCCAGTGCTATTCTGTGACAATTCTTCTGCTATTCATTTGGCAAACAATCCAGTCTTCAATGAGCGGACCAAACATGTTGATATTGACTGCCATTTTGTTAGGGAGCACTTTTCTCGTCGAAATATTCGTCTTCTCCCAATCAAATCATCTCTGCAGCTCGCGGACATTTTTACCAAAGCTCTTCCGCGCCCAGCGTTTCTTTCGATTTTGTCCAAGTTTGGTGTAAAGGATCTTTACACGCCAAACTTGAGGGGGGCTATCAGATTTACAAGAGTTCAAGAGAAATTAGAAGAAGAAGATGGAGAAGGCGTTATTCCTAAACTGATTCAATCTCATGATTTAGGGCTCAATTGTAATTAGGGCTTTATTGTAAATAGCCGTTATGTATTAAGTATATTTTATTTCTTTTCCTTTTCCTTTTTCTTTTCGGCTAATTAGCTGTTAGGTTAGTTATGTTAGTTTAATTATGTAACTATATATATAGCCTTGCACGGTGTTTGTAAACATATAGAATTCATTAATAGAGTTTTCAATATTCTTTCAATCTCTCCAGTTTATTTTCTCTCTTTACAATATATGTCAGATTTATACGATTAATAAAGGTCACCACTGAAAGAGACCAGCAATTACGAGGTTCTTGAGAATGCAAGCTTCTGACTTAATTATTGTCAAACTCTTTCACTCCACTGAAGTTTACAGACTTGTTTAAAAGTTCAACTATATTCTTTGGTTTATGTGTATTATCAATCTTTATTAGCTTATCAACCCCAATGCAAATGTTTGTAATTATCTGCTCAGGCATCCCAGGCTCACCTTCAAGTAGGAGAACATCTGGCCTAAAATCCAACTCTGTGTTGGCGGCCAATCCTTTCGTATCATTTGATGGCCAGAAAACATACTTCTTAATTTGGTCGAACAATGAAACTATTACATATATCAAAGCATCAGAAATTATGAGAACTAGTTTGCTGGATAGAATAATTAGACGTTGAATTCCAATTTAGACGTTCAAAAACAATCTTTTTGCGTCATGAAGAACTATTCTGCACTTTTGGTGTCGAACACGTAAAGGTAATGAGCTTTCTCTCCATTCCACCAGCCTTTGAGTCCAGTATATCTCAATCTTTAATTCTTCTTTGAAGCTTCTACAATGGTCTATCTTTGAGCTCCTTAATCGGACAACAATGAACCATCTAAACACCGGAGCCCCTGGAATAAAAGGTTATAAACTATATGACAATAATTCTAAAGAGGTGTTCCTATCTAGGGATGTCATATTCCATGAGACCATTTTTCCCTTCCATTCTAATCCTTCTCTCAAAACAACTAATTGTCCTAATCAGATTTCCACATCCCCACCTCAAAACATGAATCCATTTCATTCTGACTTTCCCTCACCACCTTCCCCACCTTCTCCAGTTTCTCAATCACCCACTGCTCCCATTATTCCCTCTCCTGACCCTATTCAACCACTTAGAAGGTATTCTAGACCAACCAAAACTCCATCTTATCTTCAGGACTTTCACTGTAATTTGACCAACCATAAACATATAGAATACCCTCTCTCATCTGCTCTATCTTATACCAATATTTCAGAACCATTTCAAGCTTTTTTAGCTAATATATCTTCTACTTATGAACCCTCTACTTACAAACAGGCTGTCAAACACCCTCACTGGGTGCAGGCCATTAATGAGGAATTAAATGCTATGATTAAAAACAAAACTTGGACTGTTACTAACCTTCCTCCTAATAAGAATCATATTGGCTGTAAATGGGTATTTAAGGCCAAAATGAAATCAGATGGGTCTATTGACAGATACAAGGCAAGGTTGGTTGCTAAGGGTTTCACCCAAACTGAGGGGATTGACTACACTGACACTTTCTCACCTGTTGCTAAATTAGTCACTGTCAGAACATTACTTGCTTTATCCATAGCTCAAGGATGGCTATTGCATCAATTGGATGTCAATAATGCCTTCCTCAATGGTGACCTCTCAGAAGAAGTCTACATGGAGTTGCCTATGGGTTATTCTCCTCCTTCTTCAACTTCTACTACCACAGGTAAAAAGGTTTGTAAATTATCTAAGTCCATATATGGTCTAAAACAGGCAAGCAGGCAGTGGAATGCCAAACTTACTTCTGTTTTGCATTCTTTGGGATTTACTCAAAGTCTTTCTGATTATTCATCATATACCAAAGGTACTGACTCATCCTTTATTGCTTTATTAGTTTATGTGGATGATATTATCTTAGCTAGTCCTAACCTACAAATTATTGCTCAAACAAAATTGTCCCTACATCAACATTTTACCTTAAGAGATTTGGGACAGTTAAGATTTTTTTAGGCATAGAACTGGCTTATTCCAAGAGTGGTGTTGTCCTTTCTCAAAGACAATACACACTACAATTTTTAGAAGATGCAGGTCACTTGGCAAGTAAACATGCTAACCTACCTATGGAACCCAACTCACATCCGGATTCAACCTCCTCATCACTATTACTAGATGCCTCTTCATATAGAAGATTAGTAGGTAGGTTAATTTATCTAACACTTACAAGGCCTGATATTAGTTTTGCAGTCCACAAATTAAGTCAATTCTTAGCTCACCCTTGTGATTCTCGTATGAAGGCTGCTCATCATCTGCTTAAATATCTAATGACTAATCCTGGGCAGGGCTTATTTATTCTAAAGGGACTACCATTTCATTATCTGCATTCTGTGATGCAGATTGGGGCTCCTGTCCAGTAACAAGAAAATCAACTACTGGTTTTTGTGTGTTCTTAGGTAGTTCACTCATATCTTGGAAATCAAAACGACAGCCAACGGTGTCTAGGTCTTCTGCTGAAGCAGAATACCGTGCCCTAGCTTCAACAACTAGTGAACTCTTATGGCTTACACAATTATTGAAAGACTTAAAGCAACTTACCTCTGTTCCAGTGCTATTCTGTGACAATTCTTCTGCTATTCATTTGGCAAACAATCCAGTCTTCAATGAGCGGACCAAACATGTTGATATTGACTGCCATTTTGTTAGGGAGCACTTTTCTCGTCGAAATATTCGTCTTCTCCCAATCAAATCATCTCTGCAGCTCGCAGACATTTTTACCAAAGCTCTTCCGCGCCCAGCTTTTCTTTCGATTTTGTCCAAGTTTGGTGTAAAGGATCTTTACACGCCAAACTTGAGGGGGGCTATCAGATTTACAAGAGTTCAAGAGAAATTAGAAGAAGAAGATGGAGAAGGCGTTATTCCTAAACTGATTCAATCTCATGATTTAGGGCTCAATTGTAATTAGGGCTTTATTGTAAATAGCCGTTATGTATTAAGTATATTTTATTTCTTTTCCTTTTCCTTTTTCTTTTCGGCTAATTAGCTGTTAGGTTAGTTATGTTAGTTTAATTATGTAACTATATATATAGCCTTGCACGGTGTTTGTAAACATATAGAATTCATTAATAGGGTTTTCAATATTCTTTCAATCTCTCCAGTTTATTTTCTCTCTTTACAATATATGTCAGATTTATACGATTAATAAAGGTCACCACTGAAAGAGACCAGCAATTACGAGGTTCTTGAGAATGCAAGCTTCTGACTTAATTATTGTCAAACTCTTTCACTCCACTGAAGTTTACAGACTTGTTTAAAAGTTCAACTATATTCTTTGGTTTATGTGTATTATCAATCTTTATTAGCTTATCAACCCCAATGCAAATGTTTGTAATTATCTGCTCAGGCATCCCAGGCTCACCTTCAAGTAGGAGAACATATGGCCTAAAATCCAACTCTGTGTTGGCGGCCAATCCTTTCGTATCATTTGATGGCCAGAAAACATACTTCTTAATTTGGTCGAACAATGAATCTATTACATATATCAAGGCATCAGAAATTATGAGAACTAGTTTGCTGGATAGAATAATTAGACGTTGAATTCCAATTTAGACGTTCAAAAACAATCTTTTTACGTCATGAAGAACTATTCTGCACTTTTGGTGTCGAACACGTAAAGGTAATGAGCTTTCTCTCCATTCCACCAGCCTTTGAGTCCAGTATATCTCAATCTTTAATTCTTCTTTGAAGCTTCTACAATGGTCTATCTTTGAGCTCCTTAATCGGACAACAATGAACCATCTAAACACCGGAGCCCCTGGAATAAAAGGTTATAAACTATATGACAATAATTCTAAAGAGGTGTTCCTATCTAGGGATGTCATATTCCATGAGACCATTTTTCCCTTCCATTCTAATCCTTCTCTCAAAACAACTAATTGTCCTAATCAGATTTCCACATCCCCACCTCAAAACATGAATCCATTTCATTCTGACTTTCCCTCACCACCTTCCCCACCTTCTCCAGTTTCTCAATCACCCACTGCTCCCATTATTCCCTCTCCTGACCCTATTCGACCACTTAGAAGGTCTTCTAGACCAACCAAAACTCCATCTTATCTTCAGGACTTTCACTGTAATTTGACCAACCATAAACATATAGAATACCCTCTCTCCTCTGCTCTATCTTATACCAATATTTCAGAACCATTTCAAGCTTTTTTAGCTAATATATCTTCTACTTATGAACCCTCTACTTACAAACAGGCTGTCAAACACCCTCACTGGGTGCAGGCCATTAATGAGGAATTAAATGCTATGATTAAAAACAAAACTTGGACTGTTACTAACCTTCCTCCTAATAAGAATCCTATTGGCTGTAAATGGGTATTTAAGGCCAAAAGGAAATCAGATGGGTCTATTGACAGATACAAGGCAAGGTTGGTTGCTAAGGGTTTCACCCAAACTGAGGGGATTGACTACACTGACACTTTCTCACCTGTTGCTAAATTAGTCACTGTCAGAACATTACTTGCTTTATCCATAGCTCAAGGATGGCTATTGCATCAATAGGATGTCAATAATGCCTTCCTCAATGGTGACCTCTCAGAAGAAGTCTACATGGAGTTGCCTATGGGTTATTCTCCTCCTTCTTCAACTTCTACTACCACAGGTAAAAAGGTTTGTAAATTATCTAAGTCCATATATGGTCTAAAACAGGCAATCAGGCAGTGGAATGCCAAACTTACTTCTGTTTTGCATTCTTTGGGATTTACTCAAAGTCTTTCTGATTATTCATTATATACCAAAGGTACTGACTCATCCTTTATTGCTTTATTAGTTTATGTGGATGATATTATCTTAGCTAGTCCTAACCTACAAATTATTGCTCAAACAAAATTGTCCCTACATCAACATTTTACCTTAAGAGATTTGGGACAGTTAAGATTTTTTTAGGCATAGAACTGGCTTATTCCAAGAGTGGTGTTGTCCTTTCTCAAAGACAATACACACTACAATTTTTAGAAGATGCAGGTCACTTGGCAAGTAAACCTGCTAACCTACCTATGGAACCCAACTCACATCTGGATTCAACCTCCTCATCACTATTACTAGATGCCTCTTCATATAGAAGATTTGTAGGTAGGTTAATTTATCTAACACTTACAAGGCCTGATATTAGTTTTGCAGTCCACAAATTAAGTCAATTCTTAGCTCACCCTTGTGATTCTCATATGAAGGCTGCTCATCATCTGCTTAAATATCTAATGACTAATCCTGGGCAGGGCTTATTTTATTCTAAAGGGACTACCATTTCATTATCTGCATTCTGTGATGCAGATTGGGGCTCCTGTCCAGTAACAAGAAAATCAACTACTGGTTTTTGTGTGTTCTTAGGTAGTTCACTCATATCTTGGAAATTAAAACGACAGCCAACGGTGTCTAGGTCTTCTGCTGAAGCAGAATACCGTGCCCTAGCTTCAACAACTAGTGAACTCTTATGGCTTACACAATTATTGAAAGACTTAAAGCAACTTACCTCTGTTCCAGTGCTATTCTGTGACAATTCTTCTGCTATTCATTTGGCAAACAATCCAGTCTTCAATGAGCGGACCAAACATGTTGATATTGACTGCCATTTTGTTAGGGAGCACTTTTCTCGTCGAAATATTCGTCTTCTCCCAATCAAATCATCTCTGCAGCTCGCGGACATTTTTACCAAAGCTCTTCCGCGCCCAGCTTTTCTTTCGATTTTGTCCAAGTTTGGTGTAAAGGATCTTTACACGCCAAACTTGAGGGGGGCTATCAGATTTACAAGAGTTCAAGAGAAATTAGAAGAAGAAGATGGAGAAGGCGTTATTCCTAAACTGATTCAATCTCATGATTTAGGGCTCAATTGTAATTAGGGCTTTATTGTAAATAGCCGTTATGTATTAAGTATATTTTATTTCTTTTCCTTTTCCTTTTTCTTTTCGGCTAATTAGCTGTTAGGTTAGTTATGTTAGTTTAATTATGTAACTATATATATAGCCTTGCACGGTGTTTGTAAACATATAGAATTCATTAATAGAGTTTTCAATATTCTTTCAATCTCTCCAGTTTATTTTCTCTCTTTACAATATATGTCAGATTTATACGATTAATAAAGGTCACCACTGAAAGAGACCAGCAATTACGAGGTTCTTGAGAATGCAAGCTTCTGACTTAATTATTGTCAAACTCTTTCACTCCACTGAAGTTTACAGACTTGTTTAAAAGTTCAACTATATTCTTTGGTTTATGTGTATTACCAATCTTTATTAGCTTATCAACCCCAATGCAAATGTTTGTAATTATCTGCTCAGGCATCCCAGGCTCACCTTCAAGTAGGAGAACATATGGCCTAAAATCCAACTCTGTGTTGGCGGCCAATCCTTTCGTATCATTTGATGGCCAGAAAACATACTTCTTAATTTGGTCGAACAATGAAACTATTACATATATCAAGGCATCAGAAATTATGAGAACTAGTTTGCTGGATAGAATAATTAGACGTTGAATTCCAATTTAGACGTTCAAAAACAATCTTTTGCGTCATGAAGAACTATTCTGCACTTTTGGTGTCGAACACGTAAAGGTAATGAGCTTTCTCTCCATTCCACCAGCCTTTGAGTCCAGTATATCTCAATCTTTAATTCTTCTTTGAAGCTTCTACAATGGTCTATCTTTGAGCTCCTTAATCGGACAACAATGAACCATCTAAACACCGGAGCAATAGTACCTAGTGCTACCCCGACAGACTGGATGAATAATATCCATTTGATGGTCCACTTATAATTTGAAGAAGTTTAAGAGATATAACCATATATATGACTTCTTGTATGAGCTTCTATCAAAGTTAAAGCCATCGACAGACACATCACACCCGAAATAACACAAATGACAGAGCGTGCCATCACAAACTGAGGGTTTCCAGTTTCTACCATCACATAATATTTTTTCAATACCACTTTTAGTTCATGGATAGGAAGTTTTCCACCCGGTGGCAATCGTTCATTTGAAACTAATATTTAGTGCATTTCATAATACTTCGAATCTATGTATCTTTTGGTGGTTGGAACCACAATAGCATAAGAACATAATACAATAAGCAAAAGAAGCAGCAGATAATAGCTGCAGTTTCTTCAGCTAAAACAACTGCTACATTAACAACAACACTAAGCATGACGTTGTGGGTAAACGCATTTACTGCAACTGTAATGACTAGAATGGCTAAGGCAGTTAAGTTTAGTAAAATTTCATTATTGTCCATGGATGCCATAGATATCATAAAGTTGCCTAAAGCAATTGACATCATTACAAGGCTGTTAATATTAACTCCCAGCATATTACTTGTAAGATCCAGTGTTAGCTTCATTGTCACACCTAGTAAAGTCAACGAGGTGGCATTGCGAGAAAAATACTTACATGGGAACCACATTTTTTTGCTTTTGAAACCCGTCAAGGCATCAGCCGCCATTACAAGTGTGCAAATTACGGAAGCTGCGGCAATATTCTTAAATAATATTTAATAGAATGAACATTGGAGGAAAAATTGATGTATATTCATTAGTGCTCTGCAATATATATACACAAAGCTATGACTAAATACAGTAGGCTAAGTCTAAGGCTAGAAAGGTGTGATCCACTTTTTGTGGGATACAAATTACACTAAATCAGCAAAGTAAATATAGGATTATAAACATAAATATATACAGCTAATTCAACATACTTAATATATAAGAGATTTCCTAATACTCCCTCTCAAGTTGGAGAGTGAATGTTGTGAAGTCCCAACTTGTTGCGTAAACTCACAAACTGATCCTTTCCTAAGGCCTTCGTAAATACATCAGCTAGCTGGGAGTGTGAGGGCACAAAAGAAGGTTTAATCATTCCGGCTTGCAATTTATCTCGTACTATATGACAATCTATTTCAATGTGTTTTGTACGTTCATGGAAAACAGGGTTTGCTGCAATGTGCAAAGCTGCCTGATAGTCGCAAAATAATGGTATTGGAGTTGTCTGAGAGACTTTCAAGTCTTGTAGTATATAGCGTAGCCAAGTTAGCTCTAAACACGTGTTAGCCATGGTTCGATATTCAGCTTCAGCTGATGATCTGGAAACATTGGCTTGTTTCTTAGATTTCCATGATATGAGAGAATTTCCAAGGAAAATACAATACCCTGTAACTGATCTTCTTGTAGCACGACAACCTCCCTAATCGGAATCACAAAAGGCTTTCAATGATAAATTATTATCAGAAGGAAATAATAGTCCCTGTCCTGGAGTACCTTTGATGTATTTGAGGATTCTAATGGCAGCATCCCAATGAGGTATTCTAGGTTCCTGCATGAACTAACTTAATGTGCGAACTGAATAGACTATATCAGGCCTTGTCACAGTCACATAAATCAGTCTACCAACTAGTCTTCTGTACTTCGTTGGATCATTTAGCAATTCTCCATCAGTGGGAGTGAGTTTCAAATTTTGCTCCATTGGAAAATTGTCTGGACGCGCACCCAAGAGTCCTGAATCTTGTAGGATGTCCAATGCATATTTTCTTTGTGACATAAAATGCCCTTTTTCGAGCGGGAGAATTCAATACCCAAAAAATACTTTAAATCTCCAAGATCTTTGATACGAAAGCGCTTGAGAAGGAAAACTTTGAGCCTTCCCATTTCATGTAGGTCATTTCCTGCAAGGAGTATATCATCAACATATATGAGAATGACTGTAAAAGAATTACCTTGAGACTTTGTGAAAAGTGAATAATTAGTCTTTGATTGTTGATAACCAGCTTTCTGAATAGTTTCTGAAAATGTGGAGAACCAATTTCTTGAAGCTTGTTTAAGCCCATATAGAGATTTTTTGAGCCGACATACATTATTCTCCCGCTGTCGGCAAAGGCACAATGAATGTTTATAATCCTATATTTACTTTGCTGATTTAGTGTAATTTGTATCCTACAAAAAGTGGATCACACCTTTCTAGCCTTAGACTTAGCCTACTGTATTTAGTCATAGCTTTGTGTATATATATTGCAGAGCACTAATGAATATACATCACTTTTTCCTCCAATGTTCATTCTATTAAATATTATTTAAGATGGTATCAAGAGCCAACTTACTGCACTGTTACTAGTTATCCCAAAAGCCTTATCAAATATCAAACATCGTGACAGATAGTAAACAAACATCAGTAGATAAACTCATTTCCAAAAGTCCTAACACCACAAACGTCAATAATTCCATGGATTTATCCAGTCCATACTTTATCTCTCATTCGGATCAACCCCGTCACATGCTTGTCTCAACAAAACTGAATGGATCCAATTATCTTTCATGGAGTAAATCCATGATTCATGCTCTTACATCCAAAAACAAAATTGGTTATATTGATGGATCTATCAAGCCACCATCTGCTACAGAAAATCCAACTGAGTATGCTCCATGGAATCAATGCAACTCCATGCTTTTTATCATGGTTCATACATGCAGTGGAACCAGATCTGGCCAAAAGAGTCATTCATGCCAAAATAGCTCATCAAGTGTGGACAGATTTCAAGGACCAATTCTCACAAAAAAATGCACCAGCAAAGTAAATATAGGATTATAAACATAAATATATACAGCTAATTCAACATACTTAATATAAGAGATTTCCTAATAAATATACATCCCTATCCATGGCATTGGTGCATCGAGACTTCTTTGAACATAGGTATCGTAGTCATTGTTGCATATGTCCTGGCACTCGCTGTAGCTATAAACAGTTGAATCCATGACCTTTATCTTTACGTTTCCAGGCTATACTTATGAAATTTGACACAATTATAAACAGAGAACTGCTTGACCAAGTCTCTAGCCTAGCTCCTGGAAGAAACACACACAACTATCCACAAGTATGGTCAGATAATAATCAATCAAAAAACTATTGGATGCTTCATTGCAGTATCTAACAATTAATGGAGAAATAAAAGTCAAAGAAGTAGGCTCTATTTGTGAAAGAATCTTTGTTGTACATCACTAACCAATTTTTTAGATTAACAATATTTTATGCCCAATCTAAAAAGAGATGATTTAATATTTTATTTGATGACTCCTTTTTATACTCAAACTTTTACTTGCAACATAATGACATTTGTATTGGAAGTTTAAAACTTTTGGTGTATTATAGGTTTAAAAATTTGATACGATTCAAAGATTTGAAACATGTCATAGCATGATGCCTCATGGCCGGTGTGAACAAATAGACATTTCAGCTTAACTTTTCATAATTGTGTATTAGATTAGCCTTTTTTTTTTTTTTTTTATAATTTTATTAGAGTAGGCAATAGGACCATGAATTTTTAATGTTGAATATCTTATATAAATTGGGTCAGGACTTGGAACCAATTTTTATTCAGATTAATTAGTGAGTTCTTTTAATTAGCATGAATCAAACATATAGGTCCATTACTAAACTACAATGAGTTGATGACAATTGTATGTTAAGCTATTAGCTACTATATATATATATAGGTACAATTGCAGAAAACGTCCCAAATTAAATTAATGATTTTGGATTTTCGTTTCAAACTATATTACCTCACCAAATTTCGTCCCGTAATTTAATATTTGTTTGAAATATCGTCCCAAACTAATTATTAATTTTGATTTTTCGTCCCAAACTATATCAACTCGCCGGATTTCGTCTCATAATTTACCATTTTGTATGAATTAAGTCCCAATATTAAATTTCTGATTTAACGAAAATGACGGTACAATCTTGTAATTAGTTTGGGACGAATTCTGCAATATTATATAATTATTCATGTTAAAATTTACCACGTCATGACATGTAAGCAGCCATGTGGTAATTTAACGGCAAATGCGCAATTTCCGTCTTATATTTAACAGTGGGACGATATTCCCAAAATATATTAATATTAAATTATGGGACGAAATTCACCAAATTGAATAGTTTGGGACGAAAATCCAAAATCAGTAATTAGTTTGGGACGATTTTTGCAATTTTACCTATTAACAAACCATGTTTGTCCTTTAGAATCAAAGCAAACTTCTCCAAATTCAGTCTTTAATCCTTGAGGTTGAATCAGAATCAAAATAAAAATATGTGAAAGTCTTGAATTTAATAAACTACAATGAGTTGATGACAATTGTTGCATATGTCCAGGCACTCGCTGTAGTTATAATATCCGAAGCATTCATGTGAATCCATGAACTTTATCTTTACGTTCTAGAGTTGATATTGGGTTTTTTTTTTTTTTTCAAGACTTAATATTCTTGTTCAAAAAAGGTGAAATTGTTCACCCCGGGCGCCCCTCATCCCCTGCCCGACGGGATTGTGAGAGGAGGTAAATCATGGTGACTCAACCGGCAACAGAGGCTGGGACCAGTGCTCACTGCGCACAAGGAGCCCCCTCATTTTTTGAGAGGTTGCTCCCACACTGCCGCTGGTGAGGTTCGATCTTTGATCTCTTGTTCCAAATTCCATCTCTGAGACCAGTTGAGCTGCCCATGCGGACAAGGGCAAGACTTAAAATTCTTGGTCAAGCTCTATGGACGCGGAAGATACATGGAGAAATAACAGTCAAAGAAGTATCAAACTAGTGGTTACCTTTAACATCAACATCACATTAACTGTACACCCAAAGGGATGCATGATTGAAGAGCCGAGGGACCAAACTGTACAATTTGTGAATTTTTACTTTTAGTCTACTTTATTTGTATAGCGTACGAAAAATAAATGAATAAATTAAATTAAATGAGTTTGTACGATTGATTATAAGGACTATATTGAATTCAGAATGCAACAGCATTTTAGTTGTCTTATTACATTAGTTTTACAAAATACAAGTAATAATTGATAACCATTGCTTCAGATTACAATCTAGACAAGAGATAATACTATGACAAATCTATTCCAACTTTTCAACAAATACGAGATTAGTAATTCGAAAACTCACTTGTTTGGAAGAATAATTTAGCTTTGCAATAATTAATATCCCTACAAACTATAAACTAAATGCTATTAAATAATTATACAAAATCAATAATCAGCAAAAAAAAAATTATACATAATCAATAGTCAGTAGAGTTAAAATATTATCAACATATGATTGGTCTAATACTGGAAGGAACTAGTCACTAAAAATATAATATCCACCCACATAAATTTGATTTTTGGAGAGGTATTAATTATGAGTTATTGGTTATTTGCTCCCCTGATATATATATATATATATATATATATATATATATATATATATATATATATATATATATATATATATAATGTTAAGTTTACTTAAATATCATTTTTATCCGCTAAAATCTCCATGATATTTTTAAACTTAAAAAAAAAAAAAAAAATATATATATATATATATATATATATATATATATATATAAATTGATAAAATTATCCCTCCTATATACTATACTTTGACATAGTCAACATATAAATATGACACTTTATCTCTTATATTTACTATAAATGTAGCACTTTACCTTTATGTATTATAATATATATATGTGACATTTTACCCCATTCGTTAGGATAAATATGTTAATTGAACTGTATACATGTTAAATAAGTAACAGGTGGCAAATTTAATTTCCAAACCCATCAAAGAGGGCTGTCAATGTAGTTATTTTCCAAAAAATATATAGAGTTAAATATTAATTAACATACAATTAGTATATATACTGTATTTAGAGATAACAAAGACACGGACATAGCGATAGAGTTCACAATTGAGAATGTAATAAGTAGGCACAAACATTATGAAGACAAGTCCATGTAAAGGAAACGGATGATAGGGGTTTATCATTTGTTTTTTTTTTTTATTTTTTTTTTTTTATATGTAAGATTTTAGGTCAAGATTCCAATTGGGCCATACAATTTTTTTAGCCTATGAAAAAAATATAATTGATTGAATTATACCATTCATAAACATAGATGATCAATAAAATAATAAATATACTAAAAATATATATAGCGTAAATTAAAATTAAAAAATCGGAAAAATACATAATACTATCCTATGTTATGTGAAACTTGCATGAAAGTATCTTGGAATTTTTTTTTTTTTTTTTGCACCAAACTTTATTGTACTTTCAAAAATTCTGCACCAAATTTTTTATGCAGGATTTTTTAAAGTATGAGTTTAGTGCCAAAACAACAAATATTCAGCTTTTATCTAATATGTAGTTTCAATGTAATAAATCCCTGACGAATATTTTGCTAAATACTAGGCCTGGGAATTAACAGCAAAAGCTGTGCAAGTGAGGAAGCTATTAAACAGAAGCTTTGTGAAGATTTAAATAATCAGGTAAATAATAATTTACATAGAGCTCTACTTTCTTCTTTTAATTTATAGTAAATAATTTTCCTTTACAGGTCCATGAAAGTAGTATTTTGACTATTTTCACTATGCATCAATTTTATGTCCTGATGTAGTGAGGTCAGAACAATCATAAAATATTAAGATATTGTTTGTACCAAAAAAGAAAAAAATTTCGAGAGTGCATGTAACCCCCGAAATAAAGAGTGATCCGATGAATGTTATTGGACTGATGGGACAAATGAATAAATGGGCCAACAAATGGCCCATTCTGAACAAATGATGGACTTGTTGGAAAAAATTTTGGACTTGATGTCAAATGCCTATTAATGGCCCAGATTAAAACAATAAAATTTAAACGGCCAACCAACATCAGGCCCAAAATTGAAAGGCAAATTAAAACACATGGACATGGTCCAAAAAATAAAGTAACAATCCAAAACGCGAGGGATCTAAGTTTCAAAAAAAATAACTTGGAAGGATTAGAATTGCAATTATTCCTGGCTACAACTGACTTGGAGATCAAAGGTTATCAATCACGTGGCTTATTCAGTAAGGATTGATCAACAAACTCAATTTAATTAAATTTGTTGCCTAATTAATTAAATATTGCCAGATTTACGAGATATTGAAAATTAAATCAGATATCTACATAGAAGGTAAGTTTATGTAGGAAATTTACAAATACGGAAGAATGCCTAGGAATTTTCTATACAAAGCAATATGTGCATGAAATGTATTTTATATGACAATAATATAAAATCAACTATTTTTCTGGTCACACAATATATGAAGTGCAAATCAAATCGCGCCACATCATGAAGAGAATTTTACAAGATCTTCAAATCCATTTATAAATATGAGTCGTCTCTAAGATGAAAATCACAACTCAAAATACAATTCAAAAATCACAAAGGACGAAAGGAGCAAATTCTCTCAAGACGTTCTTCAAAAGATCGAAGGAAAGTTGGCGTTTGATTCAAGATTAAGCCACAAGGCCCTCAAATAAACGTTACTGGAGATCTACGTCGTTCCAAAGAAAATCAAAGTCGATTAAATCTAGATGTTTCAAGACGAAGTTCAAACGGTTCTTCAAAAACTCACATTTAATCCAGTTTGATTCAAAATAAAGAAATTTTGATTCATGGACAAACATGTACCGAAGTTGATCCATAGAAGACCAAATCATTACCTTCCAAGATCAAGCTTCAACAAATACATTATTTGGAGATTAGAATCAGAAGGTTATTAGAGATTGTACTCATTAAATCATTATAGTTACCCCCCTCTCTTCATTGAGTGTTTGAGTTTTTATAGTTGCATTTTTCCTTCCGGGTCGGTTGAATAGTTTCGGGTCACACCATACGGAATTGTACTGTAGTTCGTACAAAAGTAAGTCAGTGGTAGGGAAAGGTTAGAGGATCATGACCGTAGGATCATTCGGACGGATTCCGTACTAAGCTGAGACGGAGATCGTAGTTCTCTAAGGCCAGATCGTAGAGAGGGGAGGTCGTTTGCCAAGTGGAGCGAGGATCATAGTAATGATCGGCCATATTGTAGATAGGGGAGATTGCATGTTTACCAAGTGGAGGGAAGATCATAGTATAGATCGGCCAGATCGTAGAGAAGGGAGAATCGTGCAGTCGTCCTGCACTTATACTTGCCAATCGGATGCCATATGGACCAATCACATAGAGCCAGGTCATTATACGAAGTATAGTATATCATATGCGAGCTAGAAAAAACACAACTCAATCAATCAACAACAACAATCACTATTTTACTCTTTCATGGAAAATAGTAGCTAGTACAAACTAGTTGTAAGTGCCCACGTATTTACAAGATTATCCTAAGAGTAGTTGTCTGCTCGATGGATGCCTGTATCAGCATCCATTATAAGATCTAGAATCTATACATTATATTTGTAAATTGAGATGAAAATAAAAGTGGAGAGAATTATAGAAAATATGAGAGAGAAACTGTAAATTGATATATTGAATATGTGTACTGGAAAATAGATTTACAAAGAAAGGATTAAGCTTTATATATACAACTAATTAACCGACCTATTACAACTAATTAACCGACCTATTAGGCGTAACTGATTTATACTTATATACAATCACGCCTTTACAAAGTGGAAAAGCAACTATACAATAGAAAAGAAAAATAGAAAAGGAAAATGAAAAGAAAACTTAAATCCCTAAATCAGAATTGGGAATAATCTTCTTACGTCTCTTCATTCTTCTGCAAACTAGAATTTGCTAAAGTTTCTTCCTCTAAAACTTTTGCTGGATTTTCTTCCTCTGATAGCCCCCCACAAGATGGAGCGTAGATATTCAGTACGCCCATCTTGGAAAGAATGAATTTGAACGATTGGCGGGGCAAAGCCTTTGTGAAGATGTCTGCAAGCTGCAGATTAGTGCGAATTGGGAGAAGCTGTAGATGTCTTTGAGAGATATGATGCCTGACAAAATGAAGATCAATTTCCACGTGTTTGGTCCTTTCATGGAAGACTGGGTTCGAGGCTAGATGCATTGCAGATTGATTGTCACAATACAAAGCTGGAGCTGGGATTTGGATTCGGAAGTCTCGAAGTAGTTGAACCAGCCAGAGTAATTCACTTGTGGCAGCAGCAATGGACCTGTACTCAGCCTCTACTGAGGAGCGTGAAACGGTATGTTGCCTTTTCGATTTCCAGGAAATAATTGAATTTCCCAAAAATACACAATAGCCTGTAGTTGAACGTCTTGTATCCGGGCATGAGCCCCAATCTGCATCACAGAATGCAGAAAGGGACATATTAGTTGTAGTAGTGTAGATTAATCCCTGGCCAGTAGATGCCTTAAGGTACCTTAGCAGGTGATGTGCAGCAACCAAATGAGACTGGGCTGGTTTAGCTAAGAATTGGCTTAATTTGTGCACAGCAAAGCTTATATGTGGCCTAGTTAATGTAAGGTATATTAGTCTGCCTACTAACCGCCTATAGGAGGAAGGATCAGGAAGTAAGTTGTGAGGATCATTAGCAAGCTGAATCTTAGGGTCCATAGGCAGTAAAACAGGTTTTGATGCTAAATAACCAGTGTCCTCTAACAGTTGTAGAGTGTACTGTCTTTGTGAGATGAAAATACCCTTATATGAATATGCTAATTCAATCCCCAAAAAATACTTTAATTGACCCAGATCCCTCAATTTGAAATGCTGACTTAAGGTGATTTTTGTGTGTGAAAGAATCTCCAAGTTAGGACTAGATAATAGAATGTCATCAACATAGACTAGTAATGCAATAAATGTGTCACCTGAACCTCTAGTAAATAAAGAATAATCACATAGAGATTGAGTAAAGCCCATGGATAATAAAACCTCAGTTAGCTTCAAATTCCATTGTCTACTGGCCTGTTTAAGACCATAGATAGATTTGAGAAGTTTACATACCTGTTTGCCATTAGATGTAGAAGAAGGTGTAGGACAGTATTGTGTTCTTGAGTAAGTTTCAGGAGGTCTCTTCGAAGCTGATATAATCTTGGACCGTTACCTTGTTTGAATCTTTCTTTGAGCTCTTTCCAAATGTCAGATGCTAAAGTATTGTACTGTATGCTGGACTCAATTTCAGAAGAAACTGCATTGAGTAACCAAGAAATTACAATTTTGTTGTTTCTTTCCCAAAAACTGATCATATCTGTGTCTGTGGTTGGTTTTGGCAGGGATCCATCAATGAAGCCAATTTTGTTTTTGACAGATAGGCTGAGGGACATGGCTCGGCTCCAGGATTGGTAATTATCTTCGGTTAAAGGTTTACTGACAAGAGTAAGGCCAGACCCGTCAGCTGGGTGAAGGTAATAAGGACTGGCCGGATCTTCAATAGGAGGTCTGGTTTTGAATGGCTGGGATCCAGTGGTGGGTTCGTCGGACGGCATGGTAAGGGAAAAAGAATGTTCCAAGAAGATCAAGAAAGAGTGAGAAGAGGAATTTTAAGGGGAAGGCAGAAAAATTGGAGAACAGAACCTGGAGATTTTGGATGGCGAAGTGCTGTGATTGAATTCTGGATTGGATTTGGAAGAATTTGTGAAGAACAGTAGATGCAGAAGGTTGATTTACTTCTTGCTGAATTGATGAAGAAAACTGATGCGCAGGGTGTTGTTTTTGTGATAAACTGCTCTGATACCATATAAGATCTAGAATCTATACATTATATTTGTAAATTGAGATGAAAATAAAAGTGGAGAGAATTATAGAAAATATGTGAGAGAAACTGTAAATTGATATATTGAATATGTGTACTGGAAAATAGATTTACAAAGAAAGGATTAAGCTTTATATATACAACTAATTAACCGACCTATTACAACTAATTAACCGACCTATTAGGCGTAACTGATTTATACTTATATACAATCACGCCTTTACAAAGTGGAAAAGCAACTATACAATAGAAAAGAAAAATAGAAAAGGAAAATGAAAAGAAAACTTAAATCCCTAAATCAGAATTGGGAATAATCTTCTTACGTCTCTTCATTCTTCTGCAAACTAGAATTTGCTAAAGTTTCTTCCTCTAAAACTTTTGCTGGATTTTCTTCCTCTGATATCCATATGCTGATTTGGAACCCTTTCGGCAATTGTTTGTTGAGTTGGGTGATCCTTTCGCTGGTAGTTTCTACCTCCAAAATTACTTTTTGTTGATTGTAAATACGTTCGCATCATTGTATTGATCTTTGCGGTCCTGACAATCAAGAATCATGAACTTTTATTAGATGTCATCAGTTCATGGCATTCGTTGCCAAATCATGAACATGTAACTTGTATGTTTCTTTCATTATTTTAATCCGAAGAATATAATAAGCTAGATTTCAGTGTATTCTTATTTCTTAGTATAAATTTTCAAGACAATGTTTTAATACAAACTTCAGGGAATTTCCCGAAATCTGCATATTATTTTTAATTTCAGTAATTACTTATTTATCAAATGGTTTTAAATTGATTTCAAGTCGTTATATAGTTGTATATATGTATTCCGTAAAACGTCTCGATACGACATTTTATTTGTACCAAATTATCTATGAAATCAACCCCGATATTATGTTCCAAAATCAGCCGTATTTGGGAAAGGATCTTTAATGTACGTCTCTAACCAATTTTTTATATTATGTAAACATCGTACCATTAGTTATGACAAAATTTGAAAACAATTGACCATCACAATCTCCTGCAGATTTGTATTCATTTCATTGGAATTAATTGAGACCGATTTTAATTTTATTATGACTGAGGCACTTCTGCAGAAGTTAGATGGATTAATAAAAAAGATAGTCCACTAGTCTGTATCCAATTAAATAGCTTCTGATCAATCACATGGTTTTCTTTTAATTTTTATATATGTAGATCATCAATAAATTTCTAGTACTTTCACATATACAGTTCTTGTGTCAATAATTCTATCTTCTCCTTACTTGCTCTGTTTTTAATTCCATTTTATGTAAATATTTCCTCATTTATTTTCTACCTGCCAATACTTTTGAAAATATGATAGAATTTTTTACCAAATTAATGGCCAGCAAAAAATTCAATGTGATATGATTGGACTGAAGACAATTATCTTCAACACTGCTGAAGAAGGAAAACTGGCAGAAGCAGTATTTGTCATTATCTGTGCTTTATTCTGCAATCATTTTCCAATTGTCGAAACTCTTTACAGGTAATTTTGTGTTTAAATTTCCATTTTTTTTTACCAACTTCTTTGTGATATTTTAACTTTTATAAAATGATAATAGCATTTCCTTAAAGAGCTTGATGTTATTAAATTAGGTGTAGTAAATTTGGATCTCTTTCTAACATTATCAACATTTTGGACAATTGTAAAGTATGCTTGTCAAAGGAGCAAAATTTAATATAAATTTGACATGAACCCAAATTAGCACTACTTGGCGAAATGAGTTATTTTCATCTCGTTAATGAAGACAGAATCAGTTAGAATTTAAAAAATATTTTCCTGATTATATAGAACGAATATGGAGTTGAAGTGATTTGATTCTTATATGAATTGGATTCAATAGAAATCAATTTATAGTACTTTTGGCACTTTGCACCCTGGAATTATAGGGTTTTGGCACTTTACATCCTGAAAATGCAATTTAGTTGGCAGTATGTAACATAGTGTGTGTTTTGAAGAAAAAGTTCATTGATTGAAGAGTATAATAGTTATTTTCGAATATTTTTGACACTTTGCACCCTAAAAGTATATATTTTGACACTTTGCACTCTGAAATATAGAATATTAGCACTTTGCACCCATAAAATATAATTTCTGGTATTTTCAACCCCGACTTAATATAATAATCTAACTTATGTAAATAACATGCAATATAATAATATGTTAGATATATAAACTTGTATTTTAGATATTAAGTAAATAATCTAGAGAATATTTGAAAATAAAATGAAGACAATGTCTTCTTCTAAATCTAAATTTTACCGAGAGAAAATGTTAAATAAGTTATTATAAAGTAAAATAAATTTAGAATAACAAGTTTATGATTGTTGTGCATAGAAATGACCATTTTATCTCTACATCGTTGATATTCATGAGTTTGTTTTTTTGAAGAAAAATACATTAGTGGTACAAAATGTCATACAAACTATATTTTTAGGGTGCATATTGCCAAAAAAATTATATTGGGGTGAAAAATGCTAATATTTTATAATTTTAGGGTGCAAATGCGAACATTCTATATTTTAAGGGTGCACAATCTATATTGCCAAGGTGCAAAGTGAAAAAAAAAATAACTATTATACCCTTCTACCAATGAATTTTCTCTCTAAAACACACATTAGGGTGTAAAGTGTCAAATAAATTATATTTTCAGGGTGCAAAGTGCCAAAACTTTAAAGTCATGATTCAAAGTGCCAAAACTCTATAATTTCATGGTGCAAAATGCCAAAAACCCTCAATTTATATTTATATTAATTTATGAGGGAAAAACACTTTTAGTCCCAAACTTTACCCTAAAAAACACATTTGGTACCATGCTTTGCAGAAAAACAGATTTGGTACCACAATTTAGAGAGTCTTGACACATTTAGTCATTCCGTTAAATTTTGGACGGAATTTGCGCGCGTGACCGTCACGCGCCCGTTAAGTTCACGAGTTTTGCACGTGACAAATCGGTCAAAACACTTTTGGTCCCAAACTTTACCCCAGAAAACACATTTGGTACCATGCTTTGCAGAAAAACAGATTTGGTACCACAATTTACATACTTTTGACACATTTAGTGTCCCCGTTAAATTGATAAAAATCACATATAATGAACAGACAACAATTTATCTAAAAGATTTGATAAAAATCACAAAGTGTACTTAAATCTTTGAAAATATTCTTAACAAAAGTACCTTGGGTACCTGACTTGGTGCATTTTGACTTGCACTTGTATCCATGGATCAAAATTTCGTTTCGAATGTATGTTTCGGAGAGTCAAATATTGAAAACTTTTCGAGACTATTCGAAAATATTTCAGAAACACTAAGGAAAATTTATAAAAAAAGTTACTAAATTTAGGAAAATAACTGAGTTTGAGGCAAATAAATAGTTTCGGAATTACATCTTGTTTTCGTTTCACCTGATTCAAAAATGGAAACTTTTCGATGGAAAAGATGAAACTTTTGATCGGTGCTTGTATCAACATTGGAATACAAGTGCAAGTCAAAGTGCACCAAGTCAGGTATCCAAGGTACTTTTATTAAGAATATTTTTAATTATTTAAGTATATTTTGTGATTTTTATCAAAATTTTTAGAGAAACTGTTGTCTGTTCATTATATGTGATTTTTATCAATTTAACAGGGACACTAAATGTGTCAAGAGTATGTAAATTGTAGTACCAAATCTGTTTTTCTGCAAAGCATGGTACCAAATGTGTTTTCTGGGGTAAAGTTTGGGACCAAAAGTGTTCTGACTGATTCTCACGTGCAAAACTCGTGACCAATTTGAACTTGACGCGCGCGTGACGGTCACGCGCGTAATTTCCGTTCAAAATTTAACGGAATGACTAAATGTGTCAAGACTCTCTAAATTGTGGTACCAAATCTGTTTTTCTGCAAAGCATGGTACCAAATCTGTTTTTTGGGATAAAGTTTGGGACCAAAAGTGTTTTTCCCTCATTAATTTATACAATCTTGTATGTATAATATTAACAATATGCCCTGATTTAAAAAGAGATGAGTTTTTTTTTTTTTTTTAAGATGGTGATTACATTATTACATCAAACACACTATATCTAATCGAAAATATTTCAATGATAACAAAGTGAACTACTTACTAGTATTAAACTAGAGAAAATACCCACATTTATCGGAGTTGAACCCATGACTTCCTATTCATGAAACTTCATCCTTAAGCATTTGTCTAAGGCCTCATCTGCGAGTTAATATTTATTTGATGACTTTTTTTATACTTAAACTTTTACCTGCAACATAATGAGTAATACATAGTGGACACATTTGTATTAGAAGTTTAACTTTTGGTGTATTAGAAGCAATGTTTTTAAAATCGGATCGGACATCCAATCGGTAGCCTTATTGGTTACTAGTTAAATCGGTCTAACCGTTTTAACTATTGGTTCAATCGATGTGACGTCATTACACTATAATATTTTAATTTAAGTTTTCATGTATATAATTAACTATTTAAAAAAAAATATTATACATTTTTTCAAATTTATTTCAATAAACTAAATGTTTATCTCATGATCAATTATTTTTTCTACAAATTTTGAGTTGAAAATAAATATAGCAACAAAATTACAAGTATGATAACATGATATCAATGCAATAATTCAAATTATAATAAACACCATATCAGAAATAATAAAATAATAATTGTTGGTGTAAATTAGAGAAGGTTTTGAAGATGACAAAAAGGCCATAAAGGTTTTGAAGATCAAAAGGTTAAGTCATCAACTAAGAACAGCTTAGTAAAACCTATCTCAAGGTCTGGAAGCTATGTGACCGAATCAGCCGAGTGGGATATCAGATCAGTAAAGATCAGATTGGTGACCATCAGCCGAGTCAAGATAGATATGCTCATTCTTGAATCAGCCGAGTAGCCATCAGCTTAGTACTCCCATCAGCCAAGTGAAGACGATCAGCAAGCTATCCAACGGTAACCTGCTGAGTGTATTAAATGCGACTGACAGAAAGTACAGCAGACTGTACTGTAGCAGTTGCAGGGAGCCGTTCCAGAAAATGGGGACCAGAACTCGAGGACTGCAGATTTCTGTCTCATCTTCAACGGGCAGAAATTCAAATTCGAGAGTATAAATAGAAGACCAACTGAAGATCTAAAGGAGACTTGCACAATTCAAGATCACATCTTAAGAGCGAGATCCATCAGTTGAGTCGTCTGATCACAAGCCCAGTCATCTGTTGACGAAGCTTTTCGTTGAAGAACAGAGAACTTGCGTTGTCTGTCTGAGTGACTTTCAACTGAAAAGAAAGGAGTGTATATCCATCTGTGTGAAGTGATATAGCTTCTTAGTGTAGGTTTTCTTTGTGAGCTCCTATATTGAAAATAGCGTGAGGAGTGTAGATCCATCTATGTGAGTGATCTAGCTTCGGAGAGTAGGATTTCTATGTGATTTCTTACTGCGCACTTGTGGCCTGTTCATTTGTTGTTCGGCACAAGCAGAGTATATTGTAAACTGTGTGTTTATAGTATAACCCAGAATCTGAGTTATCTGGAAGAGTGGACTAAAGGATTTTTATCCATATAACCACTATAAAAATTCTTTGTGTTATTTCTGCATTTAAAGTTTTCTTGCATATTTTGAAATTGCATAAGTTTACACTTTGAATTATCAAAAGATTTTATAAGGAGTTTTAAAACTGGGGATAAAATCTTTTTAAGGACTTAGTCTACTTGTGAAAAACACTTTCAAACATCCGCTGCAAGTATACTCTTGATAAAACTGTTTTGCTGAAAAACAGCTAAGTAACTGTAAGAAGAGTGTTCACTCTGCTGTTCAAGATTTGTTCACGATCAGCATAGTCATCTTACTGTTCTTCATCAGCTTAGTCTGCTGACAGAAGAGTAAAAAGTTTTTAAGTCTAAAATTTTTAGATGTCTATTCACCCCCCCCCCCCCCCCCTCTCTCTCTCTCTCTCTCTAGACCTCATCTGACCACTTGGGACCAACAATAATTTTATTACTAATTACCTATGAAAAAAAAATTATTGATGAATTTTGTCATTGAATATTATAAAAAATGAAATTACGTGAAGTTTAGAAAAAAAAACGACTTTTCTAGCGAAATTGATGCTCAAATATAATTATATAACATATCATATAAAAGATCTTTTGTTTCTTGTTGATCTTGTTTAATTCAAAGTGAAAATTAAAAGAAGAGATGTGAGAGTATTGTTGAAGTTTAAAGGTCGGGGAAGAGTATTAAAAATCCGTAGTTAAACTTTTTATTTTTATAAGTGAACCAGTGGTTCAATCGGTTCACTGGTTCATTGATTTTATCGATTATTTCTAGTTCGAACTAATCAGGAACAAAATTAATTTTGGAGGGTTAAAAGTATAAAAAACTGATTAGAAGTTTAGAAAATTGATACGATTCAAAGATTTAGATATATGATATATAATCCGAATCCCCATATTCGGACCAGGACCACATTAGAAATTTTTGATACATGTTGTGATAGCATGCCTCATGGGGTGGACAAATAGATATTTCAGCTTAACTTTTTATAATTGTGTATTAGATTAGGCCTTTTTTTTTTTAATAATTTTATTAGATTAGGCCTTAGGACCATGAATTTGTATTAGATTGGGATTTAATACCGCGTGGTTTTTGATGTTGAATACTTTTAAGATTTGGGTCAGGACTTGGAACCAATTTTAATTCAGATTAATTATAAGTTTGTTCTTTTAATTAATATGAATCAAACACATAGGACCAATACTAAACTACAAGGAGTTGATGACAATTGTAGGTTAGGCTGTTATCTAGTATATATTAACAAACCATGTTTGACCTTAAGAATAAAAGCAAACTTCTATACACTCAGTCTTTGAGGAGGTTGAATCAGAATCAAAATAAAAATCTGTGAAAGTCTTGAATTTAATAAATTGAAATTGTTATAGTTTTTGGAAGAACAACAAGAGACTTTTAGGCCTTGTTTGGATGTTTTTGGCATAGTTTGAGAAATATTTTTCGTTGTGCATATAAAAGATTCTCTTAAAACTTACATGAAACCAGTGGCGGGGCCATAATATTTTTCCACCGGGGTTACTATATAGTTTAAAATCATATTAGAATCGATAATATTAATAGAAATAAATACTCAAAAAAAAAAAAAAAAAAAAAAAAACTAGTACATAACAATTAAATTTGAAGAAAATTGACTCAAACTCAAACATATATATATATATATATATATATATATATATATATATATATATATATATATATATATATATATATATATATATATATATATATATATATATGTTATAATTGTTTAAGTCAGTTTATCATGGACAAAAATTGCTTAACGATTAAATCATTCGAAACGATATTAAATTCATCTTTTGCTATAGTAGTAACCATATAGTCCTTTAACTATTAATATTTCTCATCCGACTCCTTAGTTGATCGGTTTATAATGTGTCCTTTCCAATAGAGATGAAGATGAGTGAGAAATGGTTATGAAATTGGAGTGATTCTTAATATTAAAAAATGTCTTTTATTACATTTCAAATTGCAAAATAAAAGAAATTATTGGTATTTAAGTTAAAATACTTGACTTGTTAGATTTATCTTACTCTAATAAACATAGTCTTGGACCCCTTTCATGTAAAATTTTAATCTTTCATTAGAGGGGTCCATCACAAAAGAAAGTAAGAAATTACATTATGATTGTAGATATAAACAAAAAATTACTTAAACGTATTATAGTTAAGATCAAAATTTGAGGGGGGTCCATGCACCCCTCTACCTTGAGTGTGGATCCGTCAGTGCACGAAACAATTGAAACATGACTTGATTGCATGCATCTTAGTTTGTTTTTATTCAATGTAAAATATTTATATATATAGGTGATACAAAAATTCAATGTAAAACCTAAATTATTTTTATTCAATGTAAAATAATGTTAATTTAATGTTCTCAAAATATGAGTTGTGTTTGAACGTATTTTAAATGTTGCAGTTTTGAGGAGAAAATACAGGTAATATGTGTCAAATCATGTATTATTAAGTTAAATTAAAATGATATGATCGATTTAATTGAAATTATTGTTATTCTAAATTGAAACACTTGTTTCGTGAGTATACATCGGTGGAAATCGTTCCATACGATGTTTGGTCCAAAGAATAATCGAAACATTTGAGTCAAAATGAATCCAAACAAAGGCACCCTAATAAATTTCATTTCATTGTTTACGCCGTTCAAATAGTCGAATATAAATTTGCTAGATCTCGATCAATCTAACACAAATAATAAAACTATAAGTTGGTGAAATTGAGATCCTTGTTTCGATCATTCGCCATGCTCTTAACAAATAAGTGGGAGAAATAGAAAATAAAAAAAAAATAAAGTTTATATACTGTTTTTTTTTTAATGCAAGTAAACAGTATTAATTTATGTACCCAAAAAGATTAGTCTATACTGTATTCGAGATAGTTATTTAAATAGGAATTAACATATGACATGGGGGTGACAGATATGAGTCAAGACTGACAAAAAATACTGTATACAAGCTCCAAAGGGCCATGCAAATATTTCAGCCACCACTTGACACGTTATCGAATTTAATACTTTTTTATTTAATTATATGTGATCACATGATACCCCCAATCTTCTTAGATTTTTATTCTGAAAAATTGTTCATGTACTGTTTATTCAACAATATTCTCATCTATATTGTACCAAAAAAAAAAAAACAATATTCTCATCTATATATTGTTCTTCTTCTTTGCACTGACACCTATCCATTTAGAGATTAGCATTATTATATAGGGGTTTTTGCACATTTCATTTAAGGCGTTTTGGGGAATAAGCGAAAAATGAAAAAAATGGGGGGGGGGGGGGGGGGGGGGTAACGTGCAAATATTCCAATTATATATATTGGCCCTGCAGGATCTATATATATTTTATGAGATGATTGTGGGATTACTGAATTTGTGTGGTCTCGACTTGGATTGGACTTATCTGCAATTTTTCAAATTATGAGATGATTTCCCTCTTATTTGCATATGCAAATTTAAATCAAGTTAATGCTCAACGGTCTGTGATCCGGGTTATGTGTTATTAATTAATTTATTATTATATATTTTATAATATTAATGCGGTAGTGGTAGCTAATTATTAGACATTATTCAGTTTGTCAAATCATAGCGTATTTATATATTACTCTACTTCCACATACATAAATCCTTCATATCTGCAAGGTTAGATTTTTTTAGTCGGTAAATAAATAATTACATAAAAATTATTTAAATCTATCTCATTTGTATTAAAGAATAAAAATATCATCTTTAATATTAATTAATCCTTTCATTAGCTTATTATATTTTATATGATGTTCGGAGTATTAAATTTTTTACATATTGATGTGTATAGTATTATTATATTACTATGAATAAATTGTTGAGATAAAGTAACTAGATTTGTCTATTACTAATAATAATTTTGAAAATCAATTCAATATTAATTATACAATAATTTCAAAATCATTTCAATTGATTGTTGTGAAATGAAAAGACGAAGGGAGTATTAAATGTAAAAGCATGAATCTAGGGAAACTATGGCCTATAAAGTTATTTGCAGGAAAAGATGGAGGACCAAAAAGTTGATATTAGATGACAAAACTTTTTGAGCATTTCTCTAATTTTCTGAAAGTGATCTAAAAAATAAATTGAGTTTTTTTAAAATTTCTCGGTTTCAATAATATTTGTTTAGATGAAATAAATACTACATATGTATTTTAGAAATGAGTATTTTTTTAAGAGGTTTTGGAAAAAAGAGAATTAATGTTAAGATATACTACTTTATGTCAAATCAAAATAGAGTTTGTCTAGGTCTTTTAAGAAATTAGAGAAATTTTTTCAAGATAAAAATATTTTGAAAATTGAAAAAGTATAAAATTATTTATCGAAAGAAAAAAAAAACGTTTTTTATTTAGTACTCCCATGTTTCATATTATTTGTCGCTTTGAGAAGTGGCACATATATTAATAATGCCTATTACATTGCCACCAATTGAAGATAAAAATTCAAAAATACCCTCACTAGAGTATTACTTATTTTTCTCTCTCCTCTTAATTAGGAGGTAGAATAATAAATATGAAAGGATAAATTTGAAAAAAAAAATTAATTTTGCATTAAACTTTTGAAAGGACAAATAATATATAAAAAATAATTTTTCAGAAGTGTTATAAGTAAAGCAAGACTGCCCTACCTTTTATTACACCTATTTGTGTCTGTTGGACTTGTCTGCAATTCAAATGGAGAGATTGTTTCCCTCGTTTTGCATATGCAAATTAATCCAACGGCCTTAAGATCTGAGTTAGTGTATTATCTTATGATATTATTTGAGTTTATGTTGAGATTGAAACTCCAAACATTGATTGATATCAAGAATAAGTGATTCCTTTGTGATTTTGAATAATTTTTTAATTTTTTTAGCCAATTTTTTAAGATGAATAGGCCCAATCTTTTTAGATGTTATCTTGTTGGATAACCCGCAAGTTCCACTGAATTCGGGTTATAGTTTTCTTCGTATTGAACATATAACATGTTAAGATTATCAATGTTGAATTTTAACAATATCACGCATTTGGCTTGTTTCCAACAATACGTTCACTTCGTACGTACGTCTTTGCCAAAATGAAAAGTGTTTAGACTAAAAAATTCAACATGAATAGAATCTTGAATATTAAGACTGAGTGTTGAAACAAATAAATCCAACATGTACATCTTAGATTAAATTTTTAATAAGTAAAGAATTAATTCATTTATGTGGACTTAAAGGGTTCATTAGTACATTGGTATATTATGTAACTTCAATAAATGGACGATCATATTCTTTTGAAGATTCTATGTGAAATTTAATAGAGCTTAATATGCCAACAAAAAATATGGTATGATACAGTATGAAGCGCTTATCAATAGACCAAAGGATATTTTTAGTACTCTCCGTCCTGTTATTCTTTATCCTTTGGTACGGTTAACTAGTCAACTTGACTAAACTTCAAAAGATTATAATAAATAATTTAATTAATATATTATATATATTAACATTCAAAAGAATTAATACGCTACAAATATAAATAATTTAAGTTGATAAGCCTCTTAAAAGATTGACAAATTTGACCGATTATGTTGATATTAAATGGTAATAATAATATTGTTAAAAATAGCATCTTCCGATGAGGTCTAACATCATCATCAGATTTCGGTACACAAATAGTGAAATGGAAATAGTTAAAGCTGGTACTTTTATGTACGTACCCCTTTAATAAAATAAATGTTATTCGAATAAAATCATCTTTTTTTATAATTAATTATTTGTTTCATCTCTTCAATTGTACTCTACATTTGGTTGATATTCGATTATTATTGGTTCCAAGCTCTCCTTTCTATGAATTTGGAATCATATCCTTATGATTTTCATTTTCACCACACCTTTATATATGAAAAGTAACTAAACTCCAACCTTTTCTATTCTTTGTCACATGAACAATTTGATGCTACGTAGGTTACATAGATTCTCTTAAAAGTTTGTTATGTTAAACCTTAATTTATTTAATAATGGTGTTTAATTGTATTTTGGCTTATATGCAAATTATACACACGTGTAAATTAGTTTTAATTAATATATTTTGTTGTACTACAGAAAATATTCCTTAGTGTTCATAAATATGTACCACTTCAACATTTCTCTAAGTCATGTACATATAGTTAACCGAAATGGGTGATCCAATTTTTCTCTAAAATAAATTTTAAATATCTATATTATGACAATAATACAAAATAATTTGTTTTGAGAACAAATATTTATATATTTTATAAATTATGTAACACTGAAAAATAGGTTATCAATTATTTTTCTTCGTAATATAGTCATAATTTCATCTAATATTTATCTTTCAATTCAATTTTATGAAAAAATTGAGACGAATTAATGTATTTAACTTACTTAAACTAGAGAAAATACTTTTTTTTTTATCTATTAAACTGTGTATTTACAGCTCGGATCGAAGAATATATTTGGTATAGGTCCTCCTTAATATGATGTCTTCAGTAGAATTCAAACTTAAGTTTCGCCTCTGAAAATCGTAAGCCACTGCCACTTGGCCCAATCATTTGGGTGATACGGTGTTCTTTCTAGTTTTATTTGGTATAATTTGTCAAATAGTACCAACTTAAATTTCATTAAAAAGCCTTAACTAAAATAATTATCTTTGTAAACGAATATATAAGCCTAAAAAACTTTCTTCAAAAAAAAATAAAAATTACACATTTAACATCAAATATTACTTACAACGAGTTAATTACATCAAAATCTTTAGCAAAATATATAAAATTTTCATTACTTACTAAAGATGCAAAAACAAGAAAAAGAAAATATCATACTACTACTAAATAAACAAACTACCCATGTGTAGCCCTCTAATTCCAGTCCCATTTCCACTTTATACAAGTCACGTGGGACCCTACAAAAGTAGCAACCAATAGCATCTGGTCACGTGACACCCGTCAGTAACTGTCTTTGTTCCTCCGCCGCCGTACTGACACCACCTCCGCTACCGTCTCACGCACTAACGACTCCACGATTTCACCTTCAATCTCACACACTATCCTCTCCCTTTCATCCTCCAAAAACCCATGTTCCATCGACTTACAAAAATCTGTATCTATCAACGCATCAATATCTTCAAGAACCTCGCAATTCGCCGCCGGGAAACTCAAAATTTTCTCACAAAGCTCGTCCACCAAATCAAAAGGTTGATTATTATTAGAAACCCGTTTCGAAATTTCAGCTAAGAGTTCGTCGACTAGTTGAAAAATCAGTTTTCGGTTGCAACGGCGGCTTAAGACGGTGGCGCCGCCACCGACGACAGAGGTGATGGGGTGGAAGAGTTCGACGTAATGGAAGATTGAAGGGTCGAGGGGTTGTAAAGGGGTGTGCCATTTGGATAAATTTAGTGGGTCAGTGCGTTTTAGGATTTTTTGGATGTAATTTTTGTACTCCGCCGCAGCGCCGCCTTGTACGGTGGTGGCGCAACCGTTAGTGCTGTCGGGAAGGACTGTGAATATTTTATGGGGGTGCTGTTTGTACGAATGGCTCGGATTACTAGATAACTGTGTGTACCTTTTCGATGAAAGAGCATCTGATACCTGTGACCAAATTTCCACCCCCACCCAAAAATAAATAAAAATGAAATTAATTTAATTTAATGTAGAATATAATTCAAAAAATGAATAATTGACAATGATGGGATATTGACATGAAATTTGGATTTTCCTATCGTACAAATTGTTTCATGTAATCATATGTTTCTAAGGTTCAAACTTTAGTTTCATTCAATTTTTTTAGAACAAAAATTTACATGTTAGAATTACTCAAATCTTTCCTTTTTGAGTTAGGTAAAAATGCTACTCCTATTTTGAGCACTCAAAATATATAAATTAGGTGATTGAAAAGTTTTATAAATAAACTTGACATACATAAAATTACAAAAAATTACAATTTTAGTCGCATGTGATTGGATCCTTAGCAATTTCGATCATGTAATTTATAAAATTGTACTTATGATTCTAAAATTTTAATATATTTCATGTATTTATCCAACAATTTATAAATTACAATTTGGTCTCCGTATTTAAATATTTTGCATTTTTCGTCTCATAAAACAATCTCTATTTAACACTGTTGATCTAATAAGATTGTTTCAGATTTGTACTTTTGACCTCAATTGAGATGATAGGACCAAAAGTGCAGAACTTTTTAATAATTTGATAACCAAAAATATTATTTCGAATTAAAAAAAAAAGATATTTAATTTTGACAAACAGAACAAATATACAAGACATAGAGCATGAAAGGATTGATGGAGCGTCCTAAGAAAAGTTCTTTGTACGATGAAAACTTTCAGAAATACGTATTTAGATTCTTTCGAGCAACAGATTCCTAGTATGAGTTCTCCAATTAACAATCAAAAATTAAAAAACATAAACACTAATAAAAAAAAAAAAAAAAAAAAAAAAAGGTGTGAAATACATACCTGTTTTTGAGGTAATTTTGTAGCATGAAGTGAAGGGTCTTTCTTGATGGGCAAAAGGGTCGGACCACTTATGTTCAAAAGCTCACTCGACAATGTAGTTTTTTTCTTAGCCGACTTCTTGTCCGAAAATTTAACTTTATTTGTAGCTGCCGAATGAACAAACAACTCCTCTTTCTTGTTCCTAATACCTTTCGATGCTAATTTCATTTTCTTCCCATCACTTGGAAGCATAATTTCACGGGACTTCGAATTCGACAAGTTTTCCGAAAAGGGTACCGAAATTCTTGGACTTTTCGACTTTAACACTATAAGATTTTCATCCCTCCTCTGTAATTTCTCCCTGTTTTTCGAATTAGTAATATCAATCAACCCAACTCTTTTACTCACATTTTCTTTAACTTGCTTCACAATTTCCTTAGCATCTTGTGTAACTTGTTGCCTGGACTTTCTTCTCATTCTTTGCTCCACGAATTCGTCATTATTTATATTCTCTTTATTTATTTGCAGAGACAATCTATGATTGTACTCGACGTCCGACCTTCTCGATGACGAAGACACTCTCGGGGTTTCCGGAAGCGAACGCGCACCGATACTAATATCATCGTCATAAAACCCGGTTTTGTTTTGAAAATTATTTCTTTGGTGGAAATGTGATTTTTTTGATTTGGGTAATTTTGAATTTGAATTTGAAGAGGAGGATAATGAAGGTGAAGTGCATTCCGGGAGTAAATCAAGACCCATAAGCCTTGCTACAAGTGTTGGGGTCTTTGTCCCCGGCGAAGAAATTTCATCTATTCTTGATTTTGAATCAGAAATTCTTGGTGATGATAACGATATTTTTTCGTGCCCTGTTTTTATTTGGATACCCACCTGAATTAACAAATTTTTCAAATTTTTACTTTTTTTTGCATTTATTAGTTTATATAACTTTATCAAGTAAATGAAAACAATGTAAGAACAACCACTTCTTAGTAAATACTTACTGGGAAATTTAAATTATTTTCTTCTTTTATTGATTGTGGCTCATTTAACTCCAAGCTGTTTCTTGGTGCTTCTACACCTGAGCAGAAAATGAGAAAAAAAAAACAAATTAGTGATGAAATCAAGATTTGAACAAGAAAGAAAATTAAATAATTTTTTTTATACCGTTTGATGAAGTGGGTTCTTCTTGAAAATCAGGACTAAAATTACTAGATGGGTGTTGTTGATTTAGAGGAAAATGGAAATGATGTAAATCAAAGAGTTGAAAAACAGCACACATGCATCCAGCTGAAGTGGCTGTGGCTTCTTTCATTTCTTTAGGTATTCTCTTCCCTTTCTTGGCGGTGGACTTACTATTTCCGCCACCTCCTCCGCCACCACCACCGCCGCCGCCGCCAACCCAGTAGAGCCATTCTTTTCCCATATTTTATTTTGTTTTGTAATAATAATAATAATAATATCAGAGTGAAAATGACACGAGAGTTAGTTAGTTCTTAAAAAGATGGAGAGAAGAAAAAGGAGGAGTATGCAAAATGGTTTTTGAAGCGAAGAATGCGGATCTACGGGTTATAAACCGGATGAGTTAATTGCAATTTATCCCGTGATATTAAGAATGTTCATTTTACTTCTATATGATTTGAAAAAATTATATTTTACACCCCTCATATAATTTCATAAAAATTTCACATCATCTTCATGTCATTTTTATAATTGACACTCCATCATTTTTGTTATGATAATGTCACAGTTTATCTCATAGGTTATGATAAATATGACAATTTACTCATGGATCAAAATTTTCATATTTTCCGTTGAATACATTGAAAAATTTCTGATTTTGAATCATTCAAAATGAAAATAAGATGTATTTTCAAAATTCTATATTTGTCTTGAAATTTTCTTTTTTCCTTAATTTAGTAATTTATTTCATAAAATTTCCTAATTTTCTCGAAACATCTCTGGAAACTTTTCAAAAAGTTTCTTATATTCAGTTAATCGAAACATATATCGAAAACGAAACTTTGATCCATGATTTTACCCACCTATGTTACACAAATACTTTTGATATACGTTCTCAATTTCGGCAAGTGAATTACACTATCTAGTTGAAGTTGTAAATTGCTTCTTTAAATTTTTACATAAATTACGTAAAATGTTCTTTTTTAAATAACATGGGATAAATTGATTATTATATATTTTACAAAAAGTTAAATTGAGGTTAACTCTAAAACGGACCCTCAATTTTTGTTGGATGAAGATAATAAAATTCAAATTAATTTTTTTTTAATTTTTTTTAATTTATGACACACACAAAAACATACACACACGCACATAGCAGTGAGAGTCTGTGGTTTATGTCTGCTTATCTAACAGTTTGTTTATATATTATTAATTATCACTCACTCCCAAGCATTAGCAGAACAGAGCAAAAAAAACAATTCTCTCTCTAACGTCTCTCTCTTTGCATCGGGAATATAAAGGATGACGAAATGGCCACACTCTTTTGTGCTATTTTTATTAAGACAATCGCATATGGGTTTTTAAATTTAAGGTGGTTTGTTGGGGATCTGCAAATCTGCAATGATATTGTATTGTGACTATACCTCATCTTAATTAGTACCACTTTAATACTTAATTGTTCCCATCTTATGACAATTTATTTTATTGTACTTAACTCTAACCAAGAGAGATTCCAATTTGAATCTACTATATCTAATGGAGTGAATCGGAAGATTACTAGTTACTATTTGAATTCAGGATCGAAATCTAGTTGGTAGAGATTTTCATTTAATTTGTCGATGAGTTTTGAAAGTGATTAAGGTGGTGTTTTCAAAAACTTATAAAATCAGTTTTTTTGTTTTTCTCATTTAAAAGTATTTAATTTGTGTGTTTTCGATTTCAGCTTCTTCATTAAATTCTCTAGAAAAATATTAGAAAGGACAAAGAAACTGAAGCAGCAGAGGTGTTGCTCGTTGGCAGAAGTTCTCGTGTAATTTATCGATGTGTCTCGAAATTAATTAAGTTAGACCTAAATATCGAATACCATTGTTATATGAAGAAAAAAAAGATATTGAATGGCCATGAATTTAATTATTTCGTTACTAGTCATATATGTGTAACATTGACAAATTATATTTTTCATTAGATTATGTACCCATTAACTCGACATATCTTAATAACTAGTAGATTTGGGCGGATCCAGGATTTATGAGTTGAGGCTGAGCTTAACTATTGATGAAAGTCATTATGAGTCGCAAGATGTTCAAAATATGTTACCTATTGAAATTTGGGGAATTGCCAGAACCATTATTAGTTTATTACTATGTGAACTCATGCAATTTAATTGTTTTCATAACCATTGTGGTTTTGGACATATTGGCTAGGTAATTTACAATCTAAAATGCACTTTTTATTTAAATGCTTATTTTATTAAAATGAAATATCAACCTAGTATAAGATTTTAATAAGTAATTTTGTTGATTGGTGCATAGACTATTGAATAACTTCTTTCTAAACGGTTGATTCCTTTTTTTTTTTTTTTTTTTTGATAACCCAGGTGTACAAGCTTACACTCGACTAATCCTGGACCCTCAGAACCCTTGCCCTAGAATCCTGAAGGATGTAAATCGCAGGATGTGCCTCCACCAAGCCCCGGGTTCCCACCATACTGTTGTACACTCTGCGCACAAATGAGTCTTCACCACAAATGACCCTTAGATAGACCCATAGAAATGCTTCCATCCAAGTTCCAGATGGGATTCGAACCCCCACCCTTGCCGCTGGAGCAAGCCTTATGGAAGGTGCAACTTTTACCAAAATTATAGTATTATGATGCTGCCTAATTATTACATATTACATAAAGTTTGTGAGTTGTGGGAGGAAAAATCTTGGAATTATAATAAACCTATATCAATATGAAAAGCTTATATGGACCCCAAGTAATTAAGGATGGAAAATTTTCTTGCAAAGATACTTGAGGGGTAACTAGAAATCAAGGATGCTTTATATGAAATTATTTGGAATAAATACATCCCTCCTATGATATCAATTTTTTGTTGGAAAATTCTTAAAAGATTCATACTTGTAGGTAATAGGCTTAAAGAAAAAGGTTTCATTATTGTATCTAGGGTAAACACCACAAATTGTCCTCCTTATCATTAGCTTTCCACAGAGTGATATCTATTGTATTTTTTTTTTCCACGTTAGTCCCCAATATGAATTATTTGTTTTACTTTGGTCATTTACAGGGAATTTTTACTTATAGTGTTACACTTTAGTCACCAATAGAATTATTTTGTATCAATTTAGTCCCTAATAAAACTATTTATTTATCACATTAGTCCCTCATAAAACTGTTTTTGATACTTTAGTTCACCTTAGACCACATGAAACTGACCAAAGTGAAATAAATAATCCATAGTAGGGGCGAACGTGTGAAAAAAAATAGGGACCACTCTGTAAAAAGTTAATAACAAGGAGGACCATTAGAGATAACCTTTGTGTCTAAATATCAATCTGAAGAAACAACTGAACATGTTTTTTGTGAGGACCAGGTGGTCAAGTAGTTTGGGAATACTTTTCAAACCTTTTTTAGGTTAAAAAACATTCCACAATTAGCATTAGAAACTACCTACGTGTGTGGTATAAGTCTAGAAAGGATGGGAGTATGTTTAAATCTAGTTACATTAGGATTTTGATTCCCTTATGGATTGGATGGTTCCTTTGGTTTGGAGAGAAATGCAGGTAAGTACAAGGATACTACGATTGATAGTCATAGAATAATTTTGAAAGTGAAACAACTTATGTGGGATCTTCATAGAGCTACAAATGTTGGAGTTGAATTTTGAAATTGAGAGATTGGGGTTTGAAGCTGGTTAGGAAACAATGTAAACCTCCTATTAGAGTTATATGGAAGAAACCCGATGATGGTATGGTTAAGCTTAACTGTGATGGGTGCTCTAGGGGCAACCCAAGTAAGGCTCTTGCAGGTGGACTAATAAAAAATAACAATGGGGATTTGTTGGTTGCATTTCATCTGTTTTTTGGGGGAAACTGACAATATTGAAGTTGAGTTAAGTGGTGTGTTGAGAGGTTTCCAAGTGTGCCTAGACAGAGGATATAGAAATGTATTGGTTGAAGTACGTAGATGCAAATGTGATTATTGCACTGGTTGAAAATGAAGATACAAGCAATTGAAAATATATGAAGATTATAAATCTTATCAGAAGGATAACAAAACAAGTGAAATACATCATTCTATCATATTTTTAAATAATGTAACAATATTGCTGATTTATTAGTAAACAAGGCTTGTGATGCAGAAGAAACATAATATTAATACCTGGGTATTATAGTAGAGTGCTAAAAGCAAAAGTGAGACTCGACCAGATGAAGATGAATTATGTTAGATGGAAGGATTAGCATGTACTAGACACGACTGTAATTTGAAATTGAAAGATGAAATAAAGAGTCAAATTGTGACCAAGGAACACCGTAATTCTGCTGGACGGCATACTATGGAGAGCTTAGTCTTTGACAGTGCAAATGATTATCTCTCAAGTAGTGAAAGTTTTTCCTTAATTTTTGAAAATTTACTTTCATGTCTTAATTGTTTTTTGTATCTCTTTAAGCATTATAGAGATGGATCTTTCTGGTATACATACAAATACTAATATTTTTTTTTCAATTTTTTCAGATTAAATATCACTGCACACATGAGCACAATGGTTCTTAATGGATTCCGGGTCTTAAAAAACAAAAAACTCTCCCTCGTTTTTTTAGATTTTCACAACTCTTTCTCGCTATCTAAATACAATATCCACTCCAGCTCCATGACTTCACACTGCCGACCATCTTTTATGGCCATAACGTTGCAGATTGTGGCCGTCCCACTCAAAACCCATACTAAAAAAGACCGTCTCTCTCTCACACACCTTCATGTGGGTTCAATTTTGCCAATTTCTGCCTGATTCGTTAGATTGCACAAAACCCCCAAATCTTAGGATTCTTCGCAATTTGTAAATCGAATTCTGATTATGGAAGGTAAGTTATTTCCATGTTGATTTCTCCTTCTTTGGAAAATGTAGGAGTACTTGGTGTTGATGCATTCTCTTTTATAGATTCTTAAATATTTTCACTTGTTTATGTATGATAGTATATGTTATAAAGGATACCTTTGTATTGTATAACTCGAATTACAACCGGTATGTATATGATATATCGTTTCCCTTAATTAATTTCAATTGAAGTTGTATTTATAGTTGGTTAAACTGCATTTTCGAACCTAATAGAAACTTTTGGCTTCTAAAAATAGCTAGGTAACTAACTTACCTAGATCATATAAGCCTCATCGAGCTTTTTATTTTCTTAGTTGTTCGATGAATTGTATATGAAGTGTTTTGCCATCACTGTGGACTCGGAATGTGCCAAATCATTTTTTGTAAGAACATGATTTATTTAGCAAAGTCATTATTCTTCATATATATAGAAGCAAGTAATGAAAGATATTTATATATATTGAGGTTGATGTGCTTAAAGGCCATTTTATAATGAACGAGTCTGCAATTTGTAATTGTAATTTCATGAATATGAGGTGTGGTGCTCATATTTTAAATCTCATTGTGCAAGCTAGGTTGAAAACTATCGATGCGGTTATTGAAAAAATTAGGGAGAGTGTGAAGCATGTGAAGAGGTCAATATCGAAGTCCTTCAAACTTGATGAATGTGTGAAACAACTTTCCCCTAAAGTGGGAAAGAAGTTGAGGCAAGATATGCTGGTGAGGTGGAATTCTACTTATTTAATGTTGGATAGAGCACTGGATCACACTCAAACTCTTATTGGATTGGAGTGCGGATCCAAATTACAAGTGGTGTCTTTCATTGAAATAATTGATAGGTTTTTGAAACATTTCTTTGGCATGACTAAATTTTTTTCTGGAAGTTTGTACCCCACTGCCAATTTGTATCTCCATAATATATGGCGGGCGGGTTCAATTGCTTACTCAAGAGGAAATTGAAAGTGAAGATGCAGTTGCAAGTTCTATTGATATGAGATTAAGCCTAAATTTGATAAACATTGGAAGTGTTATAGTGTAGTATTATCATATGATATTTTTGTTAGATTCGCGCTATAAGCTTGAATTTGTAGAGTTTTATTACAAGCTTGATTCAATGACATGTAATGCAAAGGTCCAAGATTTAAAACAAGAGATGCAAGTTTTATTGGAAACTTACATGTTAGAATCACCTTCTCTTGATGTACAATCTTCAAGGTTTAGCACTAGATGTAATGATGATATGGTAAAACAATTAGCAGTAAGTCAAGTTATTTAACTTAGATAATAAAATGAGGGTATTTTCAAATTTAAACTTACCACCTCTTTAAATGAATAGTAGAGATCAACTTGATCTAATAACTAAAAATGATTATCTAGAATATAATCTAGCAACCTAATTATTTCTACATACATTCTAGAGATGTCCAACCTAAACAAAATATGATTTCCACCACTGCCAAAAATAGTGTTGGAAAATCAAATTTCATTGCAAAAATTTTTTTGCCACCATGCCGCAACGACGGATTCAGACTCATGTTTGTGATGGTAGCGATTATGAGCACCACCACTAACAGGCATGGTGGAAAATGTTGTTTGTGTTGGCTTCCTAGTTGTGGTTGAAGTCATCCACATTGGCTTTCTAGTAGTGCGGATGCTTTGAGGCAAAGTGGATGTTTTCCATCATGGATGTGCAACCAGTGTGGATAGTTTTCATCATACACAATCGTGACTTTATAAGTACTTGTCAACTCTATGTTATTTAATTTTTTTTAAAATAAGATTACAATGACAGAAGTTTAAAAAAATCAAAGCAGTTAAATGATACTTATTAGAGATATCATATACCTACACAAAATATGATTTCCACCATTACCAAAAATAATGCTGAAAATTCAATTTCCGTTGCAAAAACTTTGTTGTCCCCGCGCCGCAATGATGGATTGTGAGTTTTGTTTGTGAGGGTAGCGGTTGTGACCACCACGACCAACAACCTTGGTGGAAATATTCCCCATGCCTTTGTAATAGTCATGGTGGAAAATGTTACTTGCATTGGCTTCCTAGTTGTGGTTGAAGTTATCCACATTGACTTTCTAACAATGGCGGATGTTTTTCCCCATGACTTTGAGCCAAGGTGGATGTTTTCCATCATGGATGCAACCGATGTGGAAGTTTTCTGCCATGAACAATCATGACCTCATAAATACTTGTCAAATCTATATTTACCTTTTTAACTAAATTTAAAATGACAGAAGTTAAGAAAAAACTAAAGCAAGTTTAAATTGTTTGTTATCATAAAACCACTAATCAACAATATTCATAATGCGTTAAATACAAAATAACATAAAAGCCAACTTGATAGAACCAATATTTAACATGTTATGAATATTAAAATACAATTCCGTGCCCAAATGAAAGTTACGTCTTCTTATCTTTATATTGTGTATGCTCATTGTGAATCATTTATGGTTTATGTTTTTAAATTATGACTAATTTATTTAATATCATCTAAATTTTAAATTTTATTTTTCTAATTTTTCGGATCAAGTACATAGGTAGAACTTTCATTGTTAAGGTGACAAAATTGTAAAATTTTAAAATGTTCAGAGATATATATTAAATGCATGTGTCATAAGGTGATAAAGCTCGCAATTAATTTTCACTCTGTAACTAGTGATTTTCTTTGCAATATTTCATTATGGGAACTAGCATTAGGCATATATAGATTATCAAATAAAAAACTAGAACCAACAAAATTAGAATTTTAATAAGACTAACTTTATTATTTGAAAAAGTGAAAATAAAATTGATTTGTCCAAAATAGAAAAAAAATTTGTCTAAAAATACAGTCCAAAAAATGTTTCATATAAATTCAAATAAAAAACTAGTTTTCAACTATAATCTAAAACCCTTATGTTCTCATTACATTTATATTTCATTGAAACGAGTTTTCCTAAAAGATTATCCGCCTCAGACTTTTCTTTCTTGGCAAAATATTGCTCTGTTTCCTCAAGGAACTTCTTTGTCTTCAATAACAAAACACCTAAATGCTTCTGGAATGGAACACTTCATAATCATCAAGCACCTCATGTTGAATCGATCCCAGTTTTCTATTCTGACCTCATTGAGGTCTTCCGAAGTAGAAATGGAACGGGCCTCTCGAAGTGCTTGATCAAAGTCCATAATACGGAGAATAATCTTCACAATTTATTTTCATAGTTTGTGGTTCGTCTCACTCAACATAGGAATATTGCTAATTTGGGCAAAAATATTTGTATCGGTAGCAATGATTATTGTAAAGAGAATTAGGTAAATAAACATGACACAAAATGAGAATTTGTAATAGGATACCTAAAACAGCATTGATGTTTGGCCTTTTGGAAAAAACACCAATTTGTAAATGATATTCCCAGAGCAAGAATCAAATGTAATAATAAATTCTGTCAAATAATAAGTCTTCCTTTGTGCCGTCTTACTAATCACGTGGAAACTTAAAATTCATTACACATTTATTACCACAAGTACATTAATTATTTAGTCAAACAACAAAATTTCTTTGGGCCTATTGTTGAGCGCATAAAATAATAAACTTATCAATTTGAAAGCATAAATTCTATTATTTGGTCAGACCAAAATCTTCCTTTGGGCCAATTATTGTCAACAGAAACAACAAATACCGATGTTAATTACTTGACCAAACAATAGTCTTCATTTGTGCAGACTATGACTCGCATAAATAACGAACATCAAAATGAGCACAATTGAAAACAATTAAACTAACATTTTATTTTTAGGCAAGATTTATTCTCAAACCACATAAATAAACAATGCACAAATTTGAAAATAATGTGTTTCTTATTATTATTACGTGCAACTAAACAATTCTTTAATAATAATCCAGTCCAAAACCTCTGAATAGTTTCAGATCCATAACCAAATAGAATATGAGTTGGACATCTTTTACTTTAACCGACCCAGAATCAAAACTTTTCATCCTTATTAGGGTCACCTAGCCCGGAAGAACCGAACGCAAACTGGATCTCGTCTTCTTAAATCGGTAATCAGAAAAATCGAATTTGGACAAAAGATAAATTAATTCCGACAATTTTGGATCCATAGATTTAAAGCATGAAACATAAAATAACCAACAATAATCATGATTTCTTACAAGATAAAAGGAGAAATTATGAAACAAAACCAATAGAAAAACTTTCGACCGATAGTATCCCAAAAGATATTTTAGTTTCAAATCACAGATTTAGCATATTTAAGGCTCTATGTGGATGGATTTTTGCCCGATATCATGAGACCAGACCAAACTCCTTTCAACTGAGTTTTCATCAGACTCATTAAACTCATTACAAACTTATTAGGGAGAGGCTAAAAGCAATTCACCTTGTGGAAAACTGACGACAGTTTTCCACAAAAATGAACTGCAACATTTTTTTATTAATAAAAAAGTCACCTGCCAAACCGGTTAATAATAGCAGGTCACAATTGTGGAAGTTACACTTTTGCCCTCTCCTTGTTAAAAAAAAAAATTAAAACTTTGGTCATCTTCTTCACCAAGCTCAAGCGAACATGTCGATCCCCAATTATTTCCAGCTGATTTCTGGAGGTTTGTGGACAATTGCTGCTCGTTTCCTCCTCTAGGGCCTGTGTAGAGTGTTTCCGAAGTTAATTTCGCATTACATACACTAGTTGAGCTGGAATTTCAATTTGGGCTGTGAAGAACTTGAACGGGCCGTGAGATTTCAATTCGATTTTGATTGGAAAACACTCCTGGAGTTTTTAATTCCTCAAGAACTTAAACGGGCCATGAATTCGATTCAAAATTGGTTTGGATTTCTTGATGAATCATCTTCTTTTTGTTCGGAGGTTTGATTACAGCCTATTTCCTACGCAATGCAAATTGGGCTTCAAATCAGATTTCGGGTTCTTCGATTCTAGCGGTTTTTTTAGTGTTTTTGTTCTAGATTCTTGTTCTACATTGTATGTTTTGGTTCGTAGTGTTTAATTTCAGGTGTTGTTTGCTTAAATTTGATGATTGATTAATTGGCAGACCACGTTTTTCTTCCTCTGTTTGCTTAAATTCTTCTGTATTATTATTCACGAATTGTTTTACCGTAGATCTCTTCTCTACTCTAATCTCTTTCCCCTTTCACCTTCGTTTTTCCAGATTCAGTTAACCCCTTCGTTTTTCAACACTTAAAAACCCACCAAAAAATTTGGACTTTTTAACAGGGAAGGGAATTGAAGAAGATTAGTGTGAAATCCTGAGAATCAGTTCCGGAATCACTTTCAAGAAATCCTGAGACTTCTTATTCTACATTGCTTGTTTTCTTCCTCTGTTTTATGATTGATTAATTTATGCTGCTTGGAAATCAATAAAAGGGCAGGACAAACATGAAAGAGCAACATAATTGCAAATAAAATTCAAAATACTGCTTGGGAATCTCCATACATTGAGAAGAAAAAGGGTATTTAGGACAATTCTCAAGTCCTAGTAGTAGAAAATTTAACCCGGTTTCAATTAACTTGTTTGCCACATGGCAACAAGTGAATGGTGAACTATGGGCAGTTTAGCCAAGGCTGAACTGCCTGTTTACAACAAATTTTAAATGTCTGCAAAAAGCTTAAATAGACAATGAAATAAGAAGTAACAAATAGTATTATTTGAAATTTAAAAGTGGTAACAAATCCCTATATATAAATCCTCTGATTATTCTCTTTGGTAAATGTATGGATTCAAGGGCACTAGGCTTGTTCTTGAGTCGTATATGTGACTTCCTCCTTGATTTGCGGATTCGTCGATTATATGGATTCAAGGGCTTTGAGTGTGTTCTTGAATCCTTTGGCGTGACCTTCTCCAATATTTGTGGATGGAATCACGAATTTAAAAGTCGGAGACTTAAACTTCCAGAGCTTCAAAGCTTCATGAGAATATATGTGTGTACACATGTGTCTATGTGTATATCTATGTAGGTCTGTATATATGTGTGTTCACAAGACTCCTTTATATAAGATTTGAAGAGTCTTATTCACAGCAGCTTGATGACGTGGCATGATTTAGTTGGCCTTTACTTCCTTGGAATGGAAGACTTCATTTGATTGGCCAAAACACTTCATTTTGACATGTGACATTTTTTGAGTGGTCACTTATTTATAAGGTCAAACAATGATTTAATTGGCTTTAAATGCATCACTTTGACACATGTCGTGATATAATTGGCTAATAATAATTATTAGTAATCAATTAAATTAACTATTTACTTTTTGGAATTTAATATAGTAAAATCCCAAAATAGAAAATTAATTGATAACTAAAAAATTATTTTACAAGTATCATTATTTATTTGGACGTAAATTTCATGTATCTACAAATGCCCTTTCGAGACTTATTCACAAATAATGCTTTCAAAGCATGCTTTGAATTGCATCAACATGAATTTAATTGAAGTGAACTTTAAGTGAAAACATAATTTAATTAAATATCCATCACTTAAGCCCATTCAATTTGGCCCATTAACATGTATGGTCTTCGTAGACCAAGTGTAGGAAATAATATCTCTTCACCTTCTTCTTCCATGTGAATTCACGAACAGAGCCCTTTTTTCCTTTTTTTTTTCAATTCAATTGATTTAATTCAAAATGAAACTTCCCATTTTAGGAATGGAAATCCGAACTTGATACTGCAACAATCTAATTATTTTAGGAAATAAATTGAACCTTGAATCAACTCCTTCCAAGACTAGGAAAATCTAAAATTCCTAAAATTTTATTTTTTGCTCATTATAATCTCCAAGTAGCATCTATAAAAGAGCACTTCAAACCTCAACATTCATCAACAATAATATCCAAAGAGTTTAAGAGTTCGATTTTTCCGTGTAAAACATAACATAAGGGCTGCCCTTTTTTTTTTCTTCTTTTTTTTTTTTTATCAATTCACCCTTTATCACAAAATAAATTCGTAAAAGGCACAAGTCATGAAACTAATTGGCTTGAAAAGCTTGCACTTTAGTGTTTGATATATATTATGTGAATAAGGATGCTCCATGATACGCTGAGTTGCTGGAGGTAATTGCTTCAACTTTGAAATTTGTGTTTAGTTTCGTATAATGCCCCATTTATTCATTTTTATTTCCAGTGCCTATTTTACTTATTTTTATTCAATTTTTTTTTTAACCAAAATTTATCTTTGTTGCCGATATATCATCGCGGCACCAATAGAGTTCACCGACTGCAAAGTATATTTCGTCCAAGGAGACATACTCGTCGAAGATTTTCGTAACGACTTCAAGGAAGTCAACGTCTTTTCCTCGGCTATACCAAACTGACAAAAAAGTGTGTCTTTTGACAGTCCAGTGCATTCAACGGAGGTTCATCGTCTAGTTTTCCACATCCTATTCCTTCATCGGCTTCATGGGAAATTCCATTGTACCTTTCAGAGCCACTTTTGGTGAGCTCTCAACATTGCACGTTATCGCATATGAGTAGGTGCCTATTCGACAAGGAACAAAAATCTTCTTTAAATGGGATATTCGACGCAATTTGGACCTCATTCTTCACCTATGATGTCGACGAGATCATCATCAACACATTCTGCGATGTATGGAGTCTGTCCACAAACTCGCTCCACATGGCAGCTGCAGAACTATCCATTTATCTGTAGAATCTACATACAGTTGGCAGACTTCTCCTTCATGGTTCATTCTATGATGAAGTGGTCCCATTAACCAAGGAGCTTATTTAAGTCGATGGAGATGGCAAATAATTACTTCGTAGTTAAATTCTTTGAGCTATGTAGCTAACCTTTTAAAGCTAACAATGACGACAATTGTATCCACTTAGAGCTTGGGGGTTCACTTTAAAAAAAAATGAGGTGTTACTAGAAGAAATATGAAGCGTCGACTTGGAGGCAAAGAGTAGCAAATCGAAGCAACACTAATCAACTTGAGAGCTCGAAGCGATGAAGCCGAGGGCATCAAGTTGAAGAGGCCAAATTCATCAACTTAAGTACAAAGAGCAATGACCTGAAGATATGTACAATCAACTGAAGAGGCGATTCTTCATATGCACATCATAGTTTGAAGAGGCTTTGGAAACAAAGAGACATGACTTGATGAGACATAAAGCAAAAATTGGACGTTCGAATCAACATCTTGGAGGCGAGAAGTTTTAACTTGAAAATGCTTGAAGCTTCAATTGGAAGAGCAGAAGTTCATAAATTGAAGAGACGCGAGACACAAATTTGAAATTTTGGAGCACCACTTCGGAGGCAAGAAACAATAACTTGAAGATCGAGCCACATAATGGAAAATTATTTAGATATAGGAACTTGCATTTTTTTTTTTTTGGATTTGCTTTGTATCGAACTCTTCGACATGAATAAATTCAATTATTATTCACATTTCGATCTAACTTTGCATCTTGCTCTCGTTTCAAAGTAAATTCCTCCGTAGTTGAACTTAATCACTTAATCGAATTCAAGATCACTAAGAAATATTTGAACATTTCAATACATCAACCAAGCACATTATGAAGACTTTGTTAATGTCTCCAAGAATTCTTTTTTTAGTTACATGACTGAACTTAGAATTAGCTTCCAAGCTGCCAACATATCTCGTAAAGAGAATCAAGTCATTACGTAGTTCAAAACATAAAATTTTATTTGAAGAGTGTCGTTCATATTTTTATACTCATGCAGTCCCAGAGTAACATGCAGTTTTAAGCTCGTCGGTCAAGGAGCATTTTGATTTCAAGATTTTGTAGACCCTTCTCATCTCGTCTACTGGAAGCTTTGATTTGAACTTTGATAATTTTGCAGACAGTTCTGACTCGTGTCTAGGAGAAGTTGATTTGAACTTGTAGACCTTTTCGTCTCATCTACTGGAGGCTTTGGCTTGAACTTTGAAGACTTGTAGACAGTTTTGACTCGTGTCAAGGAGTTTTCAACATGAAGACTTGTAGACAGTTTTGACTCGTGTCAAGGAGTTGTTTTGAAAGTTTATACTCTTATCAATGAGTGGTTTGAAAGTTTAAACTCTTATCAAGGAGTGTGACGATTATTTTGATATCAATGGAGACATCCAGATTTCTGACTATATCTATGGAATCCATCGATCAGAAGTTCTGGATCAGGTGATGAAAAATCATTGGGAGCATCTACATTCTCAAAGTCGACACAAAGTTGAATTTGGTGAGTTCCTTTACGTAAAGGCACAATTCTAGGGACCCATGTAGAATTCTCTACTTCTTGTATGAAGCCAACTTTCATAAACATGTTCATTTCAACTTTGATGAATGGAATCGACCCAGATCTAATCTTTAGTTGAGTTTTCTTACCTTGACGAGTTTCCTTCTTCAAAGAGAAATTTTGAACCTCCACTTTGGGGATTAAGTCATCTATCTCTAATTTGACTTGATCAATTTCATCAATGGTTGCTTTAACACCTTCCACGAGTTCTAGTGAAGTAGTCTCAGCTTCTTCTTTCTTAGCAACATGAATTTTTCCTTGAGTAGTGTAAAACAATGACATCACATCCTCTCGGGCTTCTATGCTAGATCCATATACTTCACCTATAGAAGTGTTTTCTTCTTGTATTGCATTGCACGAAACAACATCATAAGAATCTTCATCATGAAGCCCATTTGGCAATTGTTTCGCGTTTATTGTTGTGTCAAAACATCCAAATGAAATTGTGACAAGATTTGCATGTTGCATCATCTTCATCAAGCAAAATCTTACCTTCTCGAGCTAGTTGCAGGATTTTATCCTTCAAAATGAATCATTTTTCAATGGGATGCCCAACCAAGCGGTGGTACTTCTTCCAGCCTCTTCAGGTCGCTTCATTTCGGGCAACTCAATGAGTTTGGCTTCGAGCAAATCATCAAGCATTGGAGCAACGTCAGAATCAAGGAATGGATATTCCTTCTTTTGCATATCCTTCAAAGTCAGTTTCTTTTCAAAGCTTCGCTGGGATAAATCGTTTTTTATTTCATTGTTCTTCATTGACTTGGATCGAGAGACATTGACGATCATGGATTCTTCGCTTTCAACTTGGGGAAAAAGCTTGCCCCCTTTCTTGATATAATGTCCAACTTTTTCTTTCTTTGATTCATGAATTGGGAAGAAGTTTTGGCCTTCACTTGAAGCAAGACTCAGTTCCATGTCGTGCGCACGTGTGGCCAGCTCTTCGAAGGTTCTTGGTTTTATGCCTTGGAGAATATATCATAAGCCCTATTGCATCCCTTGGATACACATTTCTATTGCATAAGTTTCACACAAGCGATCCTTGCAGTTCAAACTCAGATTTCGCCATCGATTGATATAATCGATCACTTTCTCTTCATTCCATTGGCGAGTGCTTGTATGTTCGATCATACTGACGATCCTTCTTATGCTATAAAATCGATCGAGGAATTCTTGTTCAAGTTGTTCCCAACTATTGATGGTTCCAGGCTGCAAGTCGGTGTACCAGTCAAAAGCATTTCCTTGAAGCGAGCGAACGAATTATTTCACGAGAAGATCTCCAGTAGTTCCAGCATTATTGCAAGTCTCCACAAAGTGAGCAACGTGTTGTTTTGGGTTCCCTTTCCCATTGAATTGTTGAAACTTTGGTGGTTGGTATCCAATAGGCATTTTCATCATGTCAATGCGACGAGTGTAGGGCTTTACGTAAGTAAGTGAAGATTTCGAACCTCCCTCCAACTTGCACTTGATGGTCCCAGTGATGAAGTCCTCTAGTCGATCCACATGAATCATGCCGTCGGATGAGACTTGAAGGCCCTTAGACTTCTCATTTGATTTTCGCCCTAAGAGCATGTCATCCTCCTCAAAATCCTCAGGTTGGCCTTCGTTCGCCATTGAGTATCGTTTTGTTGATATCTATCTTCTTTGAACTCCACAGGTTGTTTTTCCATCGAGCGACTTGCCTTGGCATGGATCCCTTGGTTCAGTAGTTCTTCAATCTTTGCATCTTGTTCTTGTGCATGCTTAGTGCATCTTGTTCTTGTGCATGCATCGCGATTGAACAATGAGAACGGGGTGAAGATTCATTGTTTTGAAAATCACCTCGTGCTTCCTTTTCGATGACCTTGGTGTTTGGATCCTCGATCAAGTCAGTCACAGGTCGATGCTTTCTTGGATGAGCCATTGATGTTTTCTTGAAGAGATGAGATGAGAGGTAGAGATGCCCCACTGGGCGTGCCAGAAATTTGTTTACAACAAATTTTAAATGTCTGCAAAAAGCTTAAATAGACAATAAAATAAGAAGTAACAAATAATATTATTTAAAATTTAAAAGTGGTTACAAATCCCTATATATAAATCCTCTGATTCTTCTCTTTGGTAGATGTATGGATTCAAGGGCACTAGGCTTGTTCTTGAGTCGTATATGTGACTTCCTCCTTGATTTGCGGATTCGTCGATTATATGGATTCAAGGGCTTTGAGCGTGTTCTTGAATCCTTTGGTGTGACCTTCTCCAATATTTGTAGATGGAATCACGGATTTGAAAGTCGAAGACTTAAACTTACAGAGCTTCAAAGATTCATGAGAATATATGTGTGTACATATGTGTCTATGTGTATATCTATGTAGGTCTGTATATATGTGTGTTCATAAGACTTCTTTATATAAGATTTGAAGAGTCTTATTCACAGCAGCTTGATGATGTGGCATGATTTAGTTGGCCTTTACTTCCTTGGAATGGAAGACTTCATTTGATTGGCCAAAACACTTCATCTTGACATGTGGCATTTTTTGAGTGGTCACTTATTTATAAGGCCAAACAATGATTTAATTGGCTTTAAATGCATCACTTTGACACATGTCGTGATATAATTGGCCAATAATAATTATTAGTAATCAATTAAATTAACCATTTACTTTTTGGAATTTAATATAGTAAAATCCCAAAATAGAAAATTAATTGATAACTAATAAATTATTTTACAAGTATCATTATTTATTTGGACGTAAATTTCATGTATCTACACTGCCCATAGCAATCCCGAACTTATTAATATCTACATTCAAACTCTTGAAACCTATAAAATATTGATTTGACACCTACCATCTATTTTTTTCCCAAACCTCAACATCCAAAATTAATCCAAGTGGAATTTTAACTTTTTCAGACCACTAAACCTAATTAACCAAATGAGGTTTCAAAAGTTTTACCGATACTAAATTTTTGAAATCGAAACCCGCGAAAATAGACCAAAATCCTTCCAAATAGGGCCTAAATTCCTCAAATTCTAACTTTTGTGCACATCATACTCGTGGAACTTAGAACTCGTGGATTCCAGCTCATGGGTTTCTAAGCTCTTGTTTTGTTATAATTATACAAACAGGGACAAACAAATCAATTCCTTAACAAGATATGAACTAAATTCACACGACAATATAAAAGCAAAAACCTTATTCACAAAAAAAAGAAAATTTCCCTTTCATAAACAGATGAAAGTTAACCCATTTTATCTTTATCCACTATTTCCGTTCTTATCATAAAATCACATATTGATATCAAGTACTAAAACAATCCGATACTTAAAACAATCCGATGGCACGCTTTAAGCAACAATTAACTTGATTTGTCTATATTTAAATCGACAACAATTCATGTAATAAATAAGCTTTAATTGAATTGTAAAACCTCAAGTTCCTTAAGTTCTAATTAAATTCCACAGAAAAACAGGCCATCCGGTGTATCACGACTTGGATCTGATATTTAATCTTTTAAGCAAACTGCAATCTTTAACCTAACTTTGGAATCGGTTAAATTATCTAAAAATTCGAAAAGAATCCATAGATTTGACAAGAAGTAATTCAACCACAATATTTATGTTTTCTCCGAGATATTTACAAGCGAATATATATTAATGGAGAAAACGTATTATAAAATTAAATCTTCGAATTTTAGAAAAATTGAATAACCCTAATGATATAGTATGAGTGGCTCTAATACCACTTGTTGGACTTAACCCCAAAGATCTATCTCATACTAAATCAATTAAAGTTGTATATTAAAACAGTCGTGTGCATGTATACATTGCGAACGATTAATCTGGTGCAGAATGTCTTAAATCGTCACAAGTATTAATCGGATCAACCGAGTACGAGGTCTTTATCTCCTAGTAGACTTCAGGGTCATCTTCTTAATGGGGAGAAGAGAGCGATATATTGATTTGGTGAAAAAACTTAATTATGGAGTATTAATTACCACCGGATATTATCTACTAATACACCATTTTTTTAACCAAATAATTAAATTTCAAAAAGAAAAAAATAAAGGCATTAAATCTCTAATCCATTGGATGTGAGCTATGTTTTGTTAAGGAAAAGCTAAACTATTAGCTATTTTAGTTGAACAATGATTTATTATTTTATATGTAAAAACAAATAATCACATTACAAGGCATGTCCCATGACAGCTTCATTAAATCTCAGTTGTTTTTGTCCGAATCGCTAAAGCAATTAGAAATTATGATCGGGACCACCTTCGATTCCATTGAAATTGTTTTTATTATCATTTTGATGTAACATTTCTTCAATTTATTTCTGATAAGTTAATTTATAGGTAAGATCATAATATATATGTCCTATGTTCGGCCGAGCTGCCAGCAAATGTTGATGATTTTGTTCCGTATATTTTTCAGCAACCTTTATTTGGATAAAGTATAAAACTGTGTAATATCAAACCGTTGGCAGAAAAAAGAATTTAATTCATTTAGCTACATTTAGCACTTTTCGTGACTTTGTTGTATAGCTCATTTTAAATTCCATCAGATTGAAATTGATGAAATCAACATTTATTGACTAACTAACCGAAACATCTATACACTATACACTATACATATAATAGAGGTACACATCGTAGAATGATATTCAAGTTTATATTTCTTGTTTGATGTAAGTATTAAATTTGAGGTTGGTGACAATTTTATTTCTTTTGTACATTAGTTCATAAGTGGATAATCCAGTTTGTGTTAGGAATTTTGATGAGTTATAAACACGTTTTCATTATATGCATTGAGATAAAAGCATTATCTAGAAATGAATGTTTCGGTTTATTTTAAGGAATCCAAACTCGGAAAATGGATTGAATTATATTGAGACTAAATGTCCCACATTGGTTGAAAACAATAGTTAAGTCCACCTTATAAGGTCTTGATCAATCCTCACCTTACAAGCTAGCTTTTGAGGTTGAGTTAGGCCCAAGCCAAGTAAGTGGATTTAGCCCAATCCATGTGGTGAATTCTAATATGGTATCAGAGCCCCAGGTTGAAGTGGGCCACCTCCTTCCGTAATGGGCTATTCCTTGCGCGCATGATGGGATTTATTCTTCACCCACACGGTCTGGAAAATCCGCGTGTTGGGATCCACACGGTCTGGGCAAATCCGCGTGTTGGACTCTTACCCACATGTTAATAATTCGCAAATATTGAGCTTTAATATGTCACGTGTTGGGCTTGTTTCACCCACACATTCAGCCCGCCCACACGTGAAGGGGGAGTATTGAGACTAAATGTCCCACATTGGTTGAAAACAATAGTTAAGTCCACCTTATAAGGTTTTGATCAATCCTCACCTTACAAGCTAGCTTTTGAGGTTGAGTTAGGCCCAAGCCAAGTAAGTGGATTTAGCCCAATCCATGTGGTGAATTCTAATAAATTATATTATGGATTTATTGGTTTTTTTTTTTTTAATTTTCGCGAAATAGGTCAATGCGAGCTCTCCTAACTAGGTACATTTGTCAAGGTTTCACCATTGTTTAACGATTGTAATTAAATGACAATTATTACTTACGTTAGTTCAATTCGAAGGAAATTATACATAAGCGATGGCTTCACTACAAGAAATAGAAGTATCAATCACGCATAAAATGTAGTGAATATCTCAAGGTCGTTGCCAAAACTCAACTACCACGACTTTGCAACGTTTTCCATGTGTGGTTTGTGGAGAAATGACGAAAGTATTCATCACGGCTTTTAGCCATACTTAGAATATCCACAACGGCTGCTAGTCGTGGTGCATGGATGTTTCCACCACTGTTTCAAGTCGTGGTTACTGGATTGTAATTTGCACAAATGAATAATTATTCACAGTCATGGTAGATGTTTCCATCATTTTTTCAACTCGTAGTTTGTATTGCACTAACTATTAGTTAGCTATGACGGATACATATTAGACAATACTCTAATTTCTTATAGTGCTCGTAAATATATCGTAAAATCGATACAAATGACCATCTATAAGGATTTTTTAGTTAACTCATGTTTAAGTAAAAACAATCTTATTTTAAGTATCATCTCATGTAAACTATCGATATGACTAGTTACTCAAGAGTTTTTTTTATATTTAATTCTCAAAAAATCTTCTTTTTTTTTTTTTTTTTGGAAGTGTAAAAATTAGTCAACTGTTATTAATTACGGCTATATGTTGTTTGATTAGTGACATATTCCAAAGATTCAAAATTCACTAAATATAAGTTTGTTAAATGGTCTATTTGGGAATCCCAAGGTTTGCACCAATTAAGCCACAAAACACGTATGGATGAGTACATAATATGTCTATATATATCCATGTCTTAATGAAAAGGTCCAATAATTATACAAAACTACTTTTTAAAATTTTAAGTACTAAGATATAGAGTACAATATAAAATAAAAATAAATTGGAGTCTACTCATCCAAACACGCCTTGATGACAATTAATTAATTAATTAAATATAGTCCAACTTGTAAAGTCCAAATCGCACGACGCTCTATGTCAGTCGGATCACAAGGGGCTTTCAACAGAATAGGGTGCAATATCATTGTGTTGAGACAACACAAAATAAACTCTCAGTTTCAATTCATTATATTCTATTTTGTAGTGATGTAAAACTTGAGTTTTTATTTTATTTTTTTATTTTTTATTTTTTATTTTTATGTTTATTGGCATTGTGAAAAACTGTGTGTGCACGCGCGTGCTTTTTTATAAGGAGCTAATGGCAATTATTTATTATGTATAATGTTCAATTTACACTTAGTAATTTGAAAAATTGTGTTTTACTTCATCTAATTTCATAAAAAATTCACTTTGTCTTCTTTACATTTTTAAACAAAAAGAAATATGAATTGGCAAAATTATCCCTTTTATACTATACATTGACTCAGTCGATTTATAAATATGGGACTTTACCCCTCCACCCCCCCCCCCCCCCCCCCCATGTTATTATAAATATGACATTTTACCCCCTTCTCTCGTGTTATGATAAATATGATACTCAACTTCGCGCTTATTTTATGATAAATGTGACAATTTACCCATTAAATATACTTTTATCTTTTTATGCAGTAGTTTTCATGTTCACATTCAATTTTGACGAATGTATTACACTCTCCGTTGGAAGAAGATAGATTGCTCCTTTAAAATTTTCACGGGGGAATAAATTGCTCTTTTTTAAATCACTGAGGTATCAATTGAACATTATGCATATCATAGGAAGTAATTGTCATTTTAGCCTTGTTTTATTAGTGAATAGTCGAGTAAGCCAATTAATAATTGGGACAACTACCCTCACATCCCCTGAAGTTAGGTGCAATTACAAAAAAGTTATCTGAAATTTTAGTAAATATAAAAAACTCCTTACTTTAAGTTTTACTTAATAGACCCCATCATTTAATTTCAACTAGAAAAAGTGATGTCATAAACAAAATATTAATGAAATGCCAGTTTTGTCTTGATTGAATGGCACTGAGTTTGGAAAAACTTATGTATCCAATGATATATCTAAAGAAAATTAATATAAATATAAATATATCTAAATTTGAATAGCTCTAGACTGCTCCTAACTCTGGAGATAAATTAAATTAAGGCAAGTTTCAGGTCACAAATCAAAATACCGGACAAAAATATATTCAAAGTGCATTTTGGCAAATTTGTGTTAATTTGACAGTGTGAAAGTTCTTTTATTTATTTATTCTTTTTTTTTTTTTTTTTTTTTTTTTTTTTTTTTACTTTTGAGGTGTAATTGCTGCAATCTCAAGGTCCAAAATGTTGATAAGGATAAATTAGTTTAGAATTAATAATATTTAATTCAACCTTCATTTAAGTTAATAGTATTGTCACATAATTATCGTGAAGAAAATACTAGTCACGTGTACGACCTTTTTAGTTCAAATGATCAAATGGAGATGTCGTGATATAAATTTAATGTTATTAATTCACTAGCTATCCTTACTTTGTGCATTTAATAATTTGTTGAACAGCAAAATATTTAATTTGGAAAAAGAAAGGCTAAAACCATACTTCCTGTTCTCCTACATTTATGTAACATATACAACGTTTGAAATTGGGGGAAAATACATATTTAGTCACCTAACTTTAACTCCAGAAATACAATGGTCACCCTAGTTTCATAAATGGCATATTTAGTCATCCAATTTATAAATATATAGTGGTACAATTCATCATCAAATAAGCGGCAATTGATAGAGAGATAACAGGATTTTTATGTTTTCGTCTCTCCTAATACTTTTTCGACCAAAATGATCTCATGTGTCATTCACATGACTTCCAAGCGAGATAATTCCGTACTTCATGTCTTGAATTACACTTATCAAAACTCAAATTAGTAAAAGTCTTCCTCAGCTGGATTTTGCACAAACTTTTGTTGTGAGCTATGGGTGAGTGTAATTCAAGAATCGAAGTACCTGAATTATCCTCTTAAAGTTTTGTAAATGGCACATAAAGTCATTTTGAACAAAAAATAACAGAGATAAGGTCGATGTAACAATATTTTGTAGTAGGAATATAGAGGGCTGAAAATCAAACCAAGCTACTCGATACTCGACTCGAGCTCGTTCGATAAAAGCTTGTTTGAGCTCGGTTTGTCACACTAATCAAACAAGCTTGAACATCTTTTTTCGTTCGATAATTTTTGAAGCTCGAGCTCGACTCGAGAAGCTAACAAATGAAAAAACACATGTGAAATATTAAGCTACTCGATACTCGGCTCGAGCTCGTGCGATAAAAGATCGTTTGAGCTCAGCTCAATTGAAAATCAAACCAAGCTCAAACACAAAATTTCAAGCTCGATAAAAATCGAATCAAACTTGAACAGTGTGCCGTTCGATACTACTCGGTTCGATTACAACCCTATGAATATCAATGTATAGATTTTTTGACACCAAAGATAAAAATGTTAAATGTTTAAACTTGAGCGACAATTAGTGTGATTTAGTCCAAAAATTAGGACAACGTAAAATCAACAAATCTTGCAGTGGAGTCTTTATTATCCTAGAGAACACTATAAATGCCATTGCAACTTTACAATAAAATCAATAATTACAATTGAAATTGTTGATGAAGGGGGAACTTTGGTGATTAACGTTGATGAAGTGGGACTTCGTTATCTCTTCGTCTACTGTAACTTATTTGATAATAAATTGTGTCACTATTTGTAAATTGAGTGACTAAATATACAATTTTTCCCTTTGAAATTGAATTTCTTATGATCCGCGCGAATTCTGAAAACCTGTTCTCCTACATTAATGTAAAATACAACGTTTTGAAATTATGATCTCAACAAAATTATGGGACCATTTTTATCCTTACTAGTCGACATATGACATATGACATATCATGTTTATTTACTTCCGTCCCTTTCCCCTGAACTAGTAAGTCATATCTGATAACTTGAGAGTGAGAGTGGTGGGTGGCTAGATTAATACTTATATTCCTTGTAGGACTGAAATGGTGCAATTTACGATGAAATTTTGATTTAGTCAATTTTGCATATTACTCCCTCCAATTTTTTTTATTTGTTGTTTTGGCAAAAAATATTTGTTTACTTTTATTTATCGTATTAGGATTTCAATGTAAAATTAATTTTATTCTACCAATATTACCCTTCTTGTTAATGTTTGTAATTAATGCTGATTAATAATCCCTTTGTTTTTTTTATTTGTCGCTTTAGGATTTCAATGTAAAATTAATGTTATTTTACCAATTTTAATCTTCTTAATAATACTTGTCATTAATGCTTAGATTATTTTATTAAAAGAATATTTTGAAATTTTTGCTTCAGAAATTTGGTTATTTATGATACTCTTTAATTCGTGTGCAATCCTCCAAAGCGACAAATAAAAGAAATGGATGGAGTATTTTGATTAGGGGTTTTTGCTTAAAAAAGTTAAAAAAAATGATTATTTATTGTATTTATTAATCCATGTGTAATCCTCCAAAACGACAAATAAAAAAAACGAAGGAACTACACAGTGGAAAGTAAAAAAAGTGGTTATTTATTGTATTTATTAAACCATGTGTAATCCTCCAAAACGACAAATAAAAAAAATGAAGGATCTACACAGTGGGAATGAGATGGAAATTTTTTGGATTCACATACTCCTTGAATTTAGAGACTAAACACAATCTTCTTTACGTAGTGTACCACGCCATCTATACATATGATGCATAAAGTAGTTTAATTTTCGAATTTACAAAATATTTTTTTTCAGGATAGAAAAAGGGGGATGGGTTATTTTCATGATTTAAAATTACAGTGTAATATATTCCTATAAATTAGAAGGATGTTATTAATTAAATATTATAGTAAGGCATCTCCAATGATGAGGGGGAGGGGATGAACGATAAGTCATCTTCAACCAAAAGGGGAGGAGGAAGGTTTCCTGTAGCGTGCAGCCAAGTAGGTGGCGCCACCTACTTCTTCCCTTTTTTTTATTAATCTTATTTTTAATATGGGAGAGTAAAAAAAATTAAAAACTTAACTTAAAAGAAAAATATTATTTTTTATTTTTTTGTGTATGATTGAATAAAATTGTATTATAATTTAAATATATAACATTATTAGTATAATGAGAGTGATAATAAAAAAAAAAAAAAAAAATTGGAGACGAGGTAGACAAGGGAACCCTTCTTTAGAAATGGCATAAGAACAATGATTGTGTTTGAGTTGTCATTATGATGATGAATATATATTTTTAGAACCCTTCTTTAGAGATAATTAATAATTAACCCCCCCCCCCCCCCCCACCCACCCACACACACACACACACACACACATATATATATATATATATATATATATATATATATATATATATATATATATATATAATTATTTCATTACAATTTTTGAACTTATGTCATTAGTTGTCAAAAGTAACAAATTAATAAAGTTACTATTTTTTTTGGATTAAAATTATTGCTACTATTATTATGTCAGACTCATTTCATTAAAAAAAAGTTTATTATCATTTATACTAATCTAGGCATTTTTCTTGTATGGTCCTCCTTCCACAATTTATTTTCAGTACATGGATAAAGTGGCCAAAACAAACCCACAATTAAAGAAGGGTAAAATACTATAAAAAATATATATATATATATATATATATATATATATATATATTCCACTCATGTAATATTACATTCTTTATTCATTATTACAGGTCATCATCTGAATATTTAATAAATAGTACAATTATTGCAGCTGCTAATTAATACCATATATTAAATTTGACAAAGTCGAGTGTGTCAAGAGCAATTTCTTGTTGCTGGTGGCCCAATAAATAAATCAGTAACCACCTTCGAGCTTTCTGTACTTTGGCTGCTACTAGCAATTTCTTTCTGTTTTTCTTGTGCATTATTTGGCACCAATTCACACTGCATCTATGTAAAAAAAAATTATAATTTATAATATTTTAAAACTTTATATATTAATATTTAAAGTGATTAATTAATATTATGAAAATATTATTGAAATTGCAATCACAATAAAAATTGTATCAAAGTTGAATTTTTTTACCTTTTCACATAATCTTGCGTTTTCTTCTAATAGATTTTTCCCCTGGAATTGTAAAAATAATTTAACTCAGAAATTAACACAAGCACGTGTCAATATTTTTGAGAATGTGTCAATTGTATATATAATCATACCTTTGCTTGTAATTTTTCTACTTCCTCCTTGAATAGTTGAGACTGAAAAAAGAAATAGGAAATATTTATTGTTCTTCAAATTTATTTTATTTTATTTTTTGAAAAGAAAAGGCGATAATATAATGTGATCACTTATATGTCATTTCAATTTTGCAGTTCCAGCTCGTTTTTAGGTTTAATCGTTTCTTTTTTTTTTTTTTTTTTCTATCACCCAAATCTTTATGATAAAATTATAAATAATACAAATAAAAATATTTGACCAGAAAAAGGAATAATTCATACAGGTCTTGTTTGGTGAGAATTATTGGGCTTGGTATAAATTTCCTAGAGCTCAAATGAATATTCTGTAGAGTTAATAGAACTACCAAGGGCCAATATTTTGTTGGGTTTTGTCGGATAAAATCCGAAAAGGCCAATAATGCACGCCCTTAATATCATTCAACACCAAGCCCATTTATATGAAACGAAATTAAAATCTAGGTTTTGATAAAATAAAATAAAAAAAAAAAAGTAAAATTAAGTTCTTAGAATTAAAAGAAAAAAATTCTCAAAAAAAAAATTTAGAAGTAAAAATGAATATACTCCAATGGAATTGGTGTTGGCCAAGCTTCACTATTTCACAATATGAGACAAAACCAATTTTAACAACGTTTTTTTTTTTTTTATTTAAGTTCCATCAAAATCTAATAAAATCTTAAAGCTATAGAAAAATACTAATTTAACATATTATCTATCTTTTTTTTTAAAAAAAAACATTTGATTTGATAGTATAACTTACTTATTTTACTCAAATGTCAAAATAAATTCAAATCATATCTCAAATTTTCAAAATTCGCAAAACTCAACATCAAAACTCAATTCGAATAATTTATGACAGGTTTCGTTGCAACTGCTCAAACTAATTTTCCAAATCAAAACCAAGCGAAATCGATCAAGTCAACAATTTAATCCATGTGAACCTTATAAGGGCATAATTGTGATTGGCCATATAATCTCATCATTCCATCTAAGTTATATCCTTTATCAACAAAAACAAACAGCCTTAGGAATAGATATATTTACCTTTCTTGCCCTGATGTTTATTAGGCTTCTCTCTAGCTGGGTATCAATTTCTTGAAGCTCCTCAAATGAACAATTTCCCACATTATGCCCTAAAAGCTTCCTGAAATATATACACCAAAATTTCAATTACTTAAATATATAATATATATTAATATAAACACAAACTTCCTAAAGAAATTAATTAACAACTAATTAAGAAAAGAACCGTTGAGAATTCTCTATATGCTCTATCTTCTTTGCCAAGAACGCAGCTTCATGCTTTATATGCTGAAAGTAGAATCACTTATTAATTGAGAGTATTATATCATATTTTGTACATAGAAGGTAAATATCCTTGACCTAGTACATAAATAAAAATCATAAAATAATAGTAGAAAAAATAATGATAATTAATTTACATGAAATTAAATAAGGAAATTCGAGATAGTAATGTACGTATAAACCAGAACCGATTCACGATTTTGTTTTTGTTTTGTTATTTATTCAATTAAATTCAATATTTTTATTAGGTCATATATAATATGTATTCTTCTGAGAATTAAATCAGACCTGCATTTGCTCTTCATTTTCGGTGCTAGTATTCTTCTGTTCTTTTGTATGTTCCCGATACCTCTCGATTGTCTTCTGCATACTAACATTCAATACCAAATAATTAAAACATGATTAGAATCAACATATATATATATATATATTTGGTCAAAACGAAAGCGAGAATGTGGTTCAAACTTGTTTGATATGGATAAGAAACTGAACTCAATCAAACTTTTTTTAAACGAGTCCCAAGAAAAAATAGTTTATCATCATGCTTGATGAAATTTTTTAGAGTTTTGTTCTTGGAAATAATATTCTTAACCTCTTATAATGCATACAACCGAACGGTCACAAATATCTCTTTGCAACTAATTAATTGAGAATTTTACATAGATCAATGTATGAATATATATGTTTGTGACCGTTCGGTTGTATGCATTATAAGAGGTTAAGAATATTATTTCCAAGAACAAAACTCTAAAAAATTTCATCAAGCATGATGATAACCTATTTTTTCTTGGGACTCGTTTAAAAAAAGTTTGATTGAGTTTAGTTTCTTATCCATATCAAACAAGTTTGAACCACATTCTCACTTTCGTTTTGATCATATTGATCGTAAGATAAACATTTTCAATTATATGTGTGTAAATAAGAAGTTGCTCAAAGCTCGAATACATCTCGAAAGAGATGTTTCATTTAACAATCAAAATAAAGTGTAATATGTGTTCAACATCGATACAATATTCAAATTAAACTTGAATAATGTGATGTTCGACACTAATCGATTCTAGCATATATCTAATAGTGAATAGTAAATTAACTCCTTATGTTATTCTAAATAGACAATTTAACTCCATGTGATAAATAAAAGGGCAAATTACCTTCATGTGTTCTTCCCTCTTGATTTTTACATTTTTACAAGGGTTACAATGCACATTATGCAATATCACAAAGAGTTAAAGTGCTCATTTATGCTATCACGTGGATTAGGGAGTTAAGGTGCCCATTTACGCATATCATAGAGACGTAAATTGTCTATTTACACATATCACAGGGGGTAAATTAAGTTAAATATGTTTTCAAGGGTAAGGTTAGATTGGTCATTTTTAACGTGAAAATAAAGTCTCAGCCGCATTATAGAGTGTGTGCAACACCTCCACTAGCAAGGAAGTAAATTGCTCATTATTTCATTGCATATATAGGTAAATTGTCTATTTTAATATCTCAAAGAGGTAAATTGTCTACTAAACATATCACATGAAGTTAACTTGCCAAAAACCCATATATCTAATAAGATTTTCTAACTTTGGGAGAGAAGAAATGTTTTGCTTTTCACCTATCCAAACAAATAAATGAGATAACGCTGCAATATATATTTGCCTATTTATAGGAATCACAAGCTGCCTATAATAAAAGACATTCTGATTTAGTCGAACTTGTGACTTTTTTTTGATACATTGTTTTTATTTTTATGAAAATAAAAATAAAAATAGTTGAACTTGTGATTTTACTACTTTACTTCCAAAAATTATACAAGTGATCAATTTTGCACACAAAGAAACTTCCCTTTTTGTAGGGTGAATATGAAGAAAAACCCTTAATTTGCAACCAATAAATCAAATAAAGGCCATCTTTCACAAAAAAAGACTCAATTCCTTTGCCTCGAAGCATTCCAGTGTGTGAAATTATAATAAACTATATATGTTTTGAGGGAAAAACACTTTTAGTCCTAAATTTTACCTCAAAAAACATATTTGGTACCATACTTTGCAGAAAAACAGATTTGGTACCACAATTTAGAGAGTCTTGACACATTTAGTAATTCCGTTAATTTTTGGCGGAATTTGCGCGCGTGACCGTCACGCGCCCGTTAAGTTCACGAGTTTTGCACGTGACAAATCGGTCAAAACACTTTTGGTCCCAAACTTTACCCCAGAAAACACATTTGATACTATGCTTTGCAGAAAAATAGATTTGGTACCACAATTTACATACTCTTGACACATTTAGTGTCCCCGTTAAATTGATAAAAATCACATATAATGAACATACAACAATTTCTCTAAAAGATTTGATAAAAATCACAAAGTGTACTTAAATCTTTGAAAATATTCTTAACAAAAGTACCTTGGATACCTGACTTGGTGCACTTTGACTTGCACTTGTATCCATGGATCAAAATTTAGTTTCGAATGTATGTTTCGGAGAGCCAAATATTGAAAACTTTTCGACACTATTCAGAAATATTTCAGAAACACTAAGGAAAATTTGTAAAAAAAGTTACTAAATTTAGGAAAATAACTGAGCTTAAGACAAATAAATAGTTCCGGAATTATATCTTGATTTCGTTTCGCCTGATTCAAAAATGAAAACTTTTCGAAGTTTTCGATGGAAAAGATGGAACTTTTGATTGGTGCTTGTATCAACATTGGAATACAAGTGCAAGTCAAAGTGCACCAAGTCAGGTATCCAATGTACTTTTATTAAGAATATTTTAAATGATTTAAGTATATCATGTGATTTTTATCAAAAATTTTAGAGAAACTGTTGTATGTTCATTATATGTGATTTTTATCAATTTATCATGGACACTAAATGTGTCAAGAGTATGTAAATTGTGGTACCAAATCTGTTTTTCTGCAAAGCATGGTACCAGATGTGTTTTCTGGGGTAAAGTTTGGGACCAAAAGTGTTTTGACCAATTTCTCACGTGCAAAACTCGTGACCAATTTGAACTTGATGCGCGCGTGACGGTCACGCGCGAAATTTCCGTCCAAAATTTAATGGAATGACTAAATGTGTCAAGACTCTCTAAATTGTGGTACCAAATCTGTTTTTCTGCAAAGCATGGTACCAAATGTGTTTTTTGGGGTAAAGTTTGGAACCAAAAGTGTTTTTCCCTCTATATGTTTTTGACATATTTCAATATGAATTCTATCATGTAAAAGAACTGAAAATTTCATAAACTCGTCTCAAGAAGATGACTAACAACACAATCAATCAGTTGTTAAGAATATAACATAGTTTTTATTAGATTTGTTATAAATTTAGAAAGAAAGAAAAAAAATGATGCACTCTCATGTCTAAAATGAACTATCCCAATTAAAACAATTCAGAAGCAAGGAATCATATCTTACTCATTTCATAAAGTACATAAAGTAATTTACACAAAAGATTTTTCTAGTACACATGACAAATTTCAGAAAAATTAAATGATATGTCTAAATATGCAAGTAACATCAACATCTTAAATTTATTTCATATTTAAGAAATTACTGTCTATCGTACTCTAGTCTTTAAATTTACTTAAAGGCCTTATCAAGTCGCTTCCTTTAGCACTATACCAATATTTTCAAGTACAAGAGCATTGAACAAAGTGAAACTTGTAAAATATGTAATAATATAATCTATTTTTCTGGGATTTGGTTTGTGGAATGAATTTTGTAATAAAAAGACTAGATATAATATAATTGTGTAAGAAATAATAATAGTTATAATTAACTTACTTGGAGCTTGAATATTGATAAAGTCTTCCCTTCTGAGAAAAAATGATCAAAGCTACTTCAGCATCACAAAGTACCGAGAGCTCAAAAGCCTTCTTCAATAAACCATTTCTACGCTTCGAAAAGGTCACGAGCCTTCTCGTCGTGTTCTCGATTCGCTCCATTCGGACCTTCCCTCTCACCATTTTTCTCTACATAAAATTTAAAAAAAAATGTAATTAAGAGAATGAAAACCTTGAGAAAAGAAAACATACCTAAATGATTCTAAAAATGTATCCAATCTTACCGGAGAAAATTGCAAAAAGAAACCTCCTTCAGCTCAGAAATTTGGGTGAGAAAAGAAACCCTATTGAAATTAGAACTCGGGAATTAAAAGTGGTGTTCCTAATTTATACACCTCCCTAATTAGAACCCTAATTAATTCACTTTGCCAAAAGTTTGGAAAGTTACTTAATTATGGCAAGAAAACTACAACCTAGAAAACCTAGGTTGCAAGATTTGCTTTTGCTTTAGAAAAAAGGAAATATGTTATAAAAGTTGTGGAAATAAAAGTAAAATAAGGGAACCACAGAAATAAACTTGATCTGGGATTATCACAAAAGAGAACAAGAAGTACGGAGAAGGGATTTTTTTAAATTTATTTTTAGAATTGAATGTGATGAAAGATATATATAGAAAGAACAAAAACAGGAAGGATCTTTATCCGGAAATCAGATAATAATTGATGAAACTAATCTCTTTAGCTTCAGACCACAGAACCCAATATTTCCTTATTGATCTTGTATATGTTATTCTTCTTGTCTTTCTCTATCAAGTCTTACCCACAAAAAAGGAAATACCCACAAAAGAAAGTAAACCCAAATGATGGGGGTAGGGGTAGGGGTAGGGGTGGGTGTGGGGGAAAGGAATACTATTAGAATAAAATAAAAGAAAAAGAAAATGACAGTTTTTGATACATAATTATTTAGTAAATCAAGTATGTCGTATAGACTATGTATTACTTTGTGACGCGATGAGTTTGATCAAATGATCAGACTTGAGTTAAGAGTATTATCATTGTAGAATCGTTGAAAGGTTACTTTTTGGAGTTTAGATATGGAGGGATTCGAATGAATTCAAGTCTGCAAAATAGACAATTGTCAGAATTAAGTCGTTGCGACTCTGAAGTCTATATGATGCTTACAACATACTAATTTGTAATAATAGAGGAAAAATTAGAGAATAAAGTCTTCTCAAATATGAATAGTATTCAATAACGAATGTATTTTAGTAGGGATTATGCCTCGTTAACGCTTGGTAGAATATGTACTATCCCGTGATTGGATGCTGGAATGGAATATCTTCTTATTATGTGATGATTCAGTTATGGTTAACATGTGATTTAGCTTTTATGTCGGGTTGATTTATCCGATACTAGGATGAAGGTAAGGAATGAGTACATGTGAAACGATCATGTACATTAATATAAGTGATTTATTTGATAATTAAAAATAGAGGATCTTGAATACTATTCAATATTCAAAAGACTCTCAGACCTCTAGTGAGTTACAGACAAAGTTTTCGCAACTCAATCATAGATGATGGAATCATCAAAAACTTTCTCATGATTTGGGCAATAACTGCTTCCCAGAACTACTTGGACTAGCTTCATTTCGAGGTGATGTGGTACAAGCTCTCATGTGCTTCATTTCACCTTAATATGGATAATGTGCCTGATGTGATGATGGTAGGCCGTCTAAGTACATACCTTCGGCTCCTTCCCGAAGCACAAATTCTTGATTTTCCCGTCAATATCATTAGTGAATTTTGAATAATACGCATTTAGCTTTAAATATATTCAATCTACCTTATTTAATAGGAATAAATAAACACAATTCAATGAAAAAAATTGATAATGGTATTCCAAAATAGTAATAAATTTAATCATTAATATCTAAGCTTGACATATGTGGTATTTAGCTTCAAAGCTAGATGATGCAATTTAGTGTCATTTTAGTAGTTTTTTTTCTCTTTTGTTTGTTTTATAAAAAATGATACAAGGTAAACAGGAGTAAAAATATCAATAATAAATCTAACTATCTTGGTCAAGAGACAAGTTGACCAATCTATAGAATTTAATTAATATGAAACTGATATCAAATCTAAAAGATAAATAGTTAAATTAATTAAAGTTACATTATCAAATCTAAAAGATAAATATATTTATTAAAGTTATACCATTCAAATATAATTTACAACAGAAAGAATTTTGGACAAAAATATATATAAGAGAAAGGTCTAGTTTATAATTTGTGAGGGGGAGGAAAAAGATTTGTTTTCAATGTAAATGAAAATAAGGATAGTTACATCTACACCCCTTGAGGTTAGATAAAATTTTAAAAATATCATCTGATATGCCAATAATTTTAATTTTATACAAAAATCTCCAATCTCACCAAAATCCATAAAATAAAATTAAAATTAACACATAGGCACTTTTACCCTTGTCATATCCTTAAAATTAAAATGTGAAATTTTTAAATGACAATTAATAAGACAAATCATATATAAAACCCTAAGAGAAAAAAACTAAACAAAAAAGCTATATGATCCCCAATCCAACCTCTAGTTTGGTTGAGCTCCGTCTCGATTTGGTCATAAAAAGTTATTTCGGAATTTCTGGCGAAATTTCTTAAACTAGATTTGGATAATGTTTAGATAGTAAAATATTATTTGGGTTTTGAGGTTTACAAAGACATTCTTAAAGTTTTTATTAATTACAAATAAAAATAAGCCTTGTAAGTAAAATATTACATGTGAGATATTCATTTACATATCCCTTTATACATGATGTATTTCTTTATTTCTTTTTTCTTGATAATATTTGTAAGAGGTGTTTGTAATTGCTAAAACCTTATAAGACATATCTATAACTTTAACATTTCAAGACATATTGACGTAATTCTCCTTAGGGCAACTCCAATATAACTTCCAATTTTCATTCTAATTGTGCATTTTCTCACTTTCCAAAGGGAGATGTAAATGAGTATCTATAATAATAGAATTAAATTATGCCTTTGAAGTGTTAAAATTGGAAACCCAAATGAGAGGGAGAAATGATATGTATATGGTAGTTATTTGTGAAGAAACGAATTTAAAAAAATGGTTTCAATAAAAAATAAAAAATAAAAAAATTGATAAAGTCATATGGAAACTTATCTACATACTCATGATTGAAATGAATCACTTTTTTTTTTTTTTTTTGATAAATAAAGGAATGAATCACTTTAGATGAGTAGGAAAACAATTATTTGGGAATGTCTAGGCATTTTATATTCCCAAATATACAAACTCCTATTGGATTGGTTGCCCTTATAATAATTGAAAAGCTAAGGGATCGTTTCTTTCACTTTTCAGGTAACATCTATAAAATGTGAAATTTTTTTTCTTAGAAATATAGAAATAAACTCATCCTATATATTTACGTCTCAATTTTAAAAAATTATCTCATCTTTGAAAAATTATCTTATCTCTAAAAAAACTAACCAAACTCTAATTTAATTTGACATTCTTTTAACTTACTTATCTCGCGTGGTAAATTTAGTTGACATATACTAAATTATCTCTTAATGCATTTCTTTTCATAATCTCTAAGTAAAACCTATAACTTTGTGTTTACTACTTTATATGTCCCTAAATTTTTAATATTATTTTGTATTTGCAATTTTTCATAATTACACTTCATTTTTCATATAAAATAATTACTTCACATCACAAACTTTCAACTGCTACTTTTAAAAACATCTAAATAATAAATTGTTCAACATTTTTAACTTTTATTTAAAACTCTACTTCAAATATTAAAGAATAGAAAAAAAAAATGGACGGAGGAGGGAGTATTAATTATTTAATACCTAAATATCTAAATAAACAATTATTTTTAATATAAAAAGAAGCTTAAAAATTTTCTAACGTCTGAATCATCATCGTACAATGATGTGATGTGCCAATAAAGCGCGTGCCAACTGCACATATTCCAATAATTATCGTACACATACTTCACCGCTACCAATGGGACGGGAAGAAAGCTAGTCACGTGGTTGAACTTGTTTTGGCTCGACAAAATTAAGGATGTACTATTGTTAATTTTTTAAAAGATTTTTTTTAGATATTCTTATTTTAAAGATCTTCTTGTCTTAAAGTGTTAATATGGAAGTACTTGGAATGGGTTTCCTCTTGGTTTGATCTTAATAATTGATTTTAGAGGTTTCGACGAAATATTTGAAACTCGATTTGGATAATGATTTTAATGAAATATTGAGATTGTAAAATATTAAAGAATAGTTAGTGAATTTTAAAACTTTGAGATATGATATGGATTGATGTTTGCTTGTTGGGGTTTGGAGGAGAAAAGTAGATGGTAGATGTCAAATCAATAACTTTATATGTAAAAGATAGATGATAATATCAAATCAATAACTTTATAGGTCTCAAGTAGGATTGTGTAGATTTCAATTTGTCTGAAACTTGAAGTTTGGCCTCAGACCTCTTCAAACTCTTTAGTTGATGGAGTTTGACCTGGTTTTAGTGAAATCAAATCAAGGCAAACTAGATTCATATACAACCTAAGCTTCTATTTGGATGGGTTGCGGCTCGATCTCGATTTTAAAAATTGATTTGGGTGATTTCAATAAATTTTTTGAAACTTCAATTGGTAAAATTTTGGATGTTGAGTTTTATGGTTCTGAAAAAGTTGAAAGCTCACTTGGATTGATTTTGGATGTTGAAATTTGAAGAAAAAAAAGTAGATAGTAGACGTCAAATCAATTAATGTCTTTTTTTAAGAGTTTGGAAAAAAAAATGCATGATAGATGTCAAACTAATGTTTTATAGGTTTTAAAAATTTGGATGTAAATTTATAAATAAGTTTATGATAAGTTTCGTGGAGATGATGAAAAACTCACTTAAAAAAATTTGGCCGAATCTTGTAAAACCTGGGACCAAAATCCATCCATCATAATTGTCACACGTTCTTGTTCCAAAAGGTGAAATCGCTCACCCCGGGCGCCCCTCACCTCCCTGTCCGACGGGATTGTGAGAGGAGGTAAATCATGATGACTCAACCGGCAACAGAGGCTGGGACCAGTACTCACTGCGCACAAGGAGCCCCCCTCATTTTTTGAGAGATTGCTCCCACACTGCCGCTGGTGAGGTTCGATCCTTGGTCACTTGTTCCAACTTCCCCCTCTGAGACCGGTTGAGCTGCCCATGCGGACAATTGTCACACGTTCTTCTTATCAATTCAAAATGCTAATGGGTATGTTTGTTTGAATTTTCCGAGAAAATAAGTAATCTAACTTTGACATAATGTATCTATTTTTAAAAGAAAAAAAAAGGAAGTTTCTATTTTTATTTGACATAATGTATCTATTTTTTAAAGAACAAAAAGAAAGTTTCTGTTTTTATTTGACATCATGTAACTACTTTTTGACATACTTCACTCGCATAATAATTTTTATTTGACATAAGTAATATATCTCATACTTTGTTTTTTTTTTTTTTAAATTGTAAAATTAAACAACTATTCATTTTATCTAACTCTAAACAAATAACTTTTATTTTTTTAAATACTGAGTATAAAAACTCTGAGCATCTCATATACATACACTCAACTTTATACATTGGTTGAACTCGAATTAAGTTGGACTTATTCTCATCTTTAAATTTTATTTAGAAAATAAAAATTGACGAGTCTTAACCAACTTAAGATATTTGACAATCTCATTATCTTAATTAAACCCTTAGGCGCAAGGGGTTGTTATGATTGGGTTGCCGTCTTTAGACATTTAAGGTTGATTTTGGCACCTTTAGGGCATCTCCAATGCTCCAATGGGAGGGGGAAGCCATGAAGAAGGAGGAGAAAAAATGGAATTTTATGGGGAAGGGGATGAATTTTGGGAGGTGGTTGAGAGGTCCTCAACCACCGCCTAGATGTGTGGGGCGGTGGATGAGTGGACCGCCCCACACATCTATTGTTTTGGGGCTGGGACGTGCCCAGCCCCACTTTCTGTTTTTTTTTTTTTTTTTTTTTTTTTTTTTTTTTTTTTTTTAAGAAATTGGGCCCAACCCCCATTTCTTCTTTTTTTTTTTATTTTTTATTTTTTTTTTTATTTGTAATTGGGCTGGGCACCCATATCTTTTTTTATTTTTTTAATGTAAATATTTAAAAATATATTCTTTTAATATCTTAACATTAATTAATTTTTATTACTTGTGCATTTTGTACTTTTATAACTTGTAATATTATAATTTTATGTATAATGTTTATAAATTGTTATTATTATTAAGCTCTATTATTATTAATTTTATTAAGTGAGTGAAAAAATATGAGAATTATAATTTTGTGGAATAAATAAAGTTACATTGAAATTAAATACGACTTCTAAATTAAAAATAGAATACTTGTTACATAATTTAAATACGATAAATTAAATTAAAAATGACATAATGGTGGCACCGGCGATGAATTTCCATATATGAATTATTAATTATTGTGATGCTATAATATTGTTATTATTATATATTTTTTTATTATTAATGTCAATGCTAAATTAGTTATTATTAATGTCAATGTTAAATTACTTATTATTAATGCCAATATTTAAGTTAATATTGACTTTATTATTATTATTATTATTATTATTATTATTATTATTATTATTATTATTATTATTATTATTAAATGAATGAGAATTGGAATTAAATAGAATGTGAACATTGGAAAAATTAAGTGAGAGCGGGGAAGTTTGAGAATTGAAATTAAATAGAATATCAAGATTGAGTCACTAAAGATGACTATAAAAAGAGGAGTCTGAAAGGGAAGGGAAGTTTGAGGGGAATGAGAGTCCATACCCATTGGAGATGGCCTTAGCTAGGGGTTACTTTGGCTAATTGGGACCTGTAATAAGTATTAGAATTTGGGCTATTGCATTTGGAAACAAATTATTGACTAATTAAGTATAATTAATTATTTTATAATTTAATTTAGTATGTGTGTGAATAAAGTTAAGTAAGAACAATACAACTTGTTTCTTTTTAATAATAAAATTTGAAAATATACCGTAGCTTATAGCTTTAGGCCATCTTCAATGATCAAATCCAACGCTACCTTGAGTGGTTGGGGCTGTGGATGCAAGCTGCTCCCAACTTGCCTCACCTATTGATGCTGGGACGCTCAACGCGTCCCATCATCACATTTTATTTTAGTTTTTTTGTTTTTTGTTAGTTGGAATTTTTTTTAAAACTTCATTATTTGAATAAGTTAATTTTAGTTTTAATAATGTAATTTTTATTTAAAAAGTTTAACATTAATTGTGTGAAGTTTAATAACATTGTAAGAAATTTAAATTTAACTAACATTAACATTATAACCTTGATTTGTTTTGATTTATAATATTCTAATTTAAAACTTATTTAAAAAAAAATTATTTAGCACACAAAAGGTACAAATTAAATACGATATGACCCTAATATTTATATATTGGAACACTTGAGCTATCTAAATAAATACGATTATATGGCCAAATGTCGTTTAGATACGATCACCATTTGGACCGTGTGTTGCTCATGCATGTTCAACTAAGTTGGCTTGAAGTTGGCAATAACATATAATCTTGTACGGATATGGGCTTGAAGATCCAAATCCAACGTTAAATTAATTTAGAAGTATTATAATTTTTTTTGCATATTATTATTGCACATTATTATTATTATTATTATTATTATTATGTGAGAGTAAGGAATTATTATTATTAAGTTAGAGTGGGGAATGATGAAGATTGAAATTAAATGGAATTGGAAGATTGAGTCATTGAGATGACTTTGAAAAAGGGAAGCCGAGGGGAATAAAAAACTGGACTTAGATTGATGAGTCATTGGAGATAGCCTTACCTTTTATAACAGTTACAGATTTTTTATATCATGAAAACAGGACTTGCACTTCAAATATTTTATTGGAGAAGACCTAATCTGATGGCAAAGCTGATGCTTCAAGACTTTAAAGATTTTAGGTTCAAATCCTATTAACACATGTGTATTTTAATTTATTGTTTAGGACTAAATACATATTACCACCTTGAACTATGAATGTTGTATCACTTAATGTAACAGTTACCTCATTAAATGCTACTCCCTCCATTTCACAATATATGTTTTTTAAAGATTTTTTTTTTCACAATACATGTCACTTTAAGCAGTTGTTGGAAGAATTTATTAACTCAAGAACAGCTAAGTGATCTTATCAGTTGAGTTAAATAAGTTAGTTAAAGGTTTTGATGATAACAAAAATGTGTCATCAACTAAGTTATTGAAGCTTAGTAAACCTTTGAAGATTGGATACTTGGTTTATAAGAAAATCATTCAAGAACAGAAGTATTCAAGAAATGAAGATTCAATCTTATGAGAAGAGTGAAAATCAGATTAGTGGAAGATTGAAAATCAGATTTGTAAAAATCAGCTTAGTGGAAAAAGATGAGTGATCATCAAACTAGTGCATAAGACTAGTGATCAGACTAGTGCATCAGACTAGTGCATAAGACTAGTGATCAGACTAGTGCATAAGACTAGTGATCAGACTAGTGCATCAGACTAGTGCATAAGACTAGTGATCAGACTAGTGCATCAGACTAGTGCATAAGACTAGTGATCAGACTAGTGCATCAGACTAGTGCATAAGACTAGTGCATAAGACTAGTGATCAGACTAGTGCATCAGACTAGTGCATCAGACTAGTGATCATCAGCGGAGTGGATCCCATCAGCTAAGTAAAATCGGTCCGTAAGCTCTCCAACGGTAACAAGCTAAGTGCATTAAATGCTGCTGACAGAAAGTACAGCAGAGTGTACAGTAAACAGTGCAGAAAGTACAACAGAGTGTACAGTGAACAGTGCGACAGTCTGCAAAAGTTACCATTCAAATTATTACCGTTGCTCAAGGACTAAAATGCAATTTTGCCAACCTTCAACAAGCAAAAGTACAAATCCAAGAGTATAAATAGATGGTGAACTGAAGATTCAAGAGAGACTTGCACACTTTCAAGATCAAATCTTTAGAGCAAGAATCCATCAGTTGAGTCATCTTATCATAAGCGGTGTCATCTTATGACGAAGCTGATTGTTGAAGAACAAGATTAAACCCTTGTATATCTGAGTGATATTCAACTGAGTGCTGTGAGGAGTAGATATCCATCTTTGTGAGTGATATTACTTCGGAGAATAGATCTTCTTTGTGATTTCCTATTGCGAACTTGTGGTCGTTATATTTGTTGTTCGACGCAAGCAGAGTATACTATAAACTTAGTGATTATAGTATAACTCAAGATCTGTGTGACTTGGAAGAGTGGATTAAGAGGATTTGTTCCTGTATAACCACTATAAAAATTCCTTGTGTTATTTACTTTATTTGTCTTGCATTGCATATCTCATAAGCTAAGTAAATACTTTAAAAGAAGAGTCTTTTAAATTGGGGAATTTCCAACTTGGGGTAAAACTTTCTTTGTGCTTTAAAAGTTTAATTGAGTTGAAAACATTGTTTGAAAAACACGTAAACATTATCCGCTGCATCATTGTTTGAAACTCTGATTATATAATCTTGATAAGCAAAATTAGCATAGTAGTCTACTCCACTGAATAAGCTAAGTGCTAAATCAGCATAGTAGTCTCACGAATAAGATCAGCTTACTCTGCTGATAAGCCAAGTGTAAAATCAGCTTAGTCATCTTATTTAGCTGATGAGCGAACTCTACTTATAGAAGAGAAGTTAAAGAAATTTTTTTTAAAGTTTATGAGGTCTATTCACCCCCCCCCCCTCTAGACCCCATCTGACCACTTGGGACCAACAACAGTGTTCTTAAAACTGGACCGGATCGGCCGATTCGCCCGATTTAACCTCTAACCAGTTTTCAATCCGGTCCGGCTTACCCCTCAAAACCACTTCCCTAAATAACCAGTTCGAACTGGTCAAAACCGACAAAACCAGTGAACAGCGGTTCTGACCTTTAAAAAAACAAAATTAAAAAACTTACCTAGGGTTCTGTTGTGCATTTTTTTTTTTTAAATTTTACCAAATCTTCCTTCTCCAAGGTAGCCACTTCTTCTTGCTTCTTCCTTCACAAATCACAACAAAGAATCAAAGACTTGATAAAAATTAACAAATTACAACATTGGTGGTCTAGTCTTTTTTAATCTTCATCCCCTAATTGATTTTTCCTCAATAATTTCAGGTAATTTTTTTCTTTCTAAACTGTAGAAATAATCCGGACATAGGCATGTCAAAGGTAGGGTCTGGACCTAGACTCTACCCAAATCCATTTAAGACCTACTTTACTTCAAATTTTCAGATCTAGATTTGGACCTGGACCCAGACCCAATATAGACCCATTAATAAATATAAAGGTGGTCTAGAGCAAGAATCCATCAGTTGAGTCATCTTATCATAAGCGGTGTCATCTTATGACGAAGCTGATTGTTGAAGAACAAGATTAAACCCTTGTATATCTGAGTGATATTCAACTGAGTGCTGTGAGGAGTAGATATCCATCTTTGTGAGTGATATTACTTCGGAGAATAGATCTTCTTTGTGATTTCCTATTGCGAACTTGTGGTCGTTTCATTTGTTGTTCGACGCAAGCAGAGTATACTGTAAACTTAGTGATTATAGTATAACCCAAGATCTGTGTGACTTGGAAGAGTGGATTAAGAGGATTTGTTCCTGTATAACCACTATAAAAATTCCTTGTGTTATTTACTTTATTTGTCTTGCATGGCATATCTCATAAGCTAAGTAAATACTTTAAAAGAAGAGTCTTTTAAATTGGGGAATTTCCAACTTGGGGTAAAACTTTCTTTGTGCTTTAAAAGTTTAATTGAGTTGAAAACATTGTTTGAAAAACACGTAAACATTATCCGATGCATCATTGTTTGAAACTCTGATTATATAATCTTGATAAGCAAAATCAGCATAGTAGTCTACTCCACTGAATAAGCTAAGTGCTAAATCAGCATAGTAGTCTCACGAATAAGATCAGCTTACTCTGCTGATAAGCCAAGTGTAAAATCAGCTTAGTCATCTTATTTAGCTGATGAGCGAACTCTACTTATAGAAGAGAAGTTAAAGAATTATTTTTTAAGTTTATGAGGTCTATTCACCCCCCCCCCCCTAGACCTCATCTGACCACTTGGGACCAACAACAGTGTTCTTAAAACTGGACCGGATCGGCCGATTCGCCCGATTTAACCTCTAACCAGTTTTCAATCCGGTCCGGCTTACCCCTCAAAACCACTTCCCTAAATAACCAGTTCGAACTGGTCAAAACCGGTTCAAAACCGACAAAACCAGTGAACAGCGGTTCTGACCTTTAAAAAAACAAAATTAAAAAACTTACCTAGGGTTCTGTTGTGCATTTTTTTTTTTTTTTAATTTTACCAAATCTTCCTTCTCCAAGGTAGCCACTTCTTCTTGCTTCTTCCTTCACAAATCACAACAAAGAATCAAAGACTTGATAAAAATTAACAAATTACAACATTGGTGGTCTAGTCTTTTTTAATCTTCATCCCCTAATTGATTTTTCCTCAATAATTTCAGGTAATTTTTTTCTTTCTAAACTGTAGAAATAATCCGGACATAGGCATGTCAAAGGTAGGGTCTGGACCTAGACTCTACCCAAATCCATTTAAGACCTACTTTACTTCAAATTTTCAGATCTAGATTTGGACCTGGACCCAGACCCAATATAGACCCATTAATAAATATAAAGTTGGACCTGGACCCGACCCGACCCGACCCGAACCAAAACAAGACCCGGACCCGAACAAGATCCGACCAAGACCCGAAACTGATCCGGCCCGGCCAGTTTTTTTTTTTTTTTTTTACCTCAAATGACCAAGTTTATTTAAACTCCAGTATTACCAAGCTCAAATTCAGTTTACAAATAAGTAAAACATACTTTACGAGTTTAAGTGACGAATATTAAATGAGCAACAATTCTGTGAAAATTTCTTTCTTTCTTTCTTTACTTGTGATGATGTCTATTATTCATGAACCTACGATTTTTTTCATTTAACATTAAAATCCAAATTAAAGCAATAAAACAATTTCAAAGATTCAGAATCAGGTCTCTTAGATCTGCCACTTCTCCAAAATGGCAAATTATAATCTAATTACGCTCTCTGCTTCAGTTTCGGATGTCACATCAGAATAACTTATGTAGACAAAATGCAATAGTGATATTATATAAACACACCTTTAAGAAAATAATAAGATTTAACAACATGAAGTAATAATTCTACTTACTTGTATTCTTTCTTAGTGGAAACCAATCAGCTCCAACTATCAATGCCTCTAGTGCATCAGGAAGACTAGAAGAACGCTACGGGTCTAGTACCCTTCCCCCAACACTAAATGCTGCTTCGGATGTGAGTGTAGTAGCCGGGACAGCCAGAATATCACGCGCTATATTTGCCAAAACAGGGTATCTTGCATTGTTAGTCTTCCACCAATTCAAAATATCAAATTCGTTCATTGTAGTAGGAAACTTTTTTTTCATCAAGATAATCATCTAATTCCGACTTCTCTATGTCAGAAGAAGGAAGAGCATTATCACACCATCTATCAAAATCAACATCGAATGTGTCGTTTTCAACAAAGTCACTTGACATGACGGTTTCATTCAATGAAGAAGGAACCGTGCCTCCATAATAGATGAACAGTTAATGTAAAGAATCAGAAACTCGCTCAATGTATGTACTAGCACCTTCTAAACCATAAATCTTATTAAAGAAATATTTCACAAGTTGCATCTTGAACCTGGGATCAAAAACCACTTCAACAGCTAATGCTAAACTACATTCATCCCAATATTTGTCAAATTTTTCTTTCATGGGATCATGCATCAATATCAAGATATCATTACTACTCTTACCCCAATCAATCATCTTTAAGTGAATTTGACAAATATCGCGAAAAAAAACATTAGATGTAGGATACAGCCGACCACTAAAATGACGAGTAGCTTTATAGAATATCCGTAAACACTCCAATACGACTTCAGCTGCGTCCCAATCCCACGAATTTGGATTATAAACGTAATGTTGGTCAATAATTTCTAAACGGCCTAAAGCTTCCCTTAAAGGCAATGTTCTATGTAGCGTATCAAAAGTTGAGTTCCACCGATTAGGAACATCCATGGCTATTTTTCTCAAATGCCTTGCCCCACATTGATTCTTGACTTGGTCAAGTTTTTGCCTCCCAGCGGGGGACCTCTTCAAATATCTTACAGTTTCACGTATATTTTCAAGAAAATCAGTAATTTGCTTAAGACCATCTTGCACAATCAAATTCAGTATGTGTGCACTACACCTGACATGAAATAATTCTCTACAAAAAGGTGTGGACGAATCAGAAATAATCCAATCAATTAACTTCTGAGTCATCACATCATTTGCAGTAGCATTGTCAACCATAACTAAACACAATTTTTTGTTCAAATTCCAATTTGTAATCTCCTCTCTCATAAATTTGAACAACGAGTCACCGTCATGTTTTAAGGCAAATATTTGAAAGAGAATTTTTTTTTATCCAAATTCCAATTTTCATCAATGAAATGACTCGTTAAGCAACAATATGAAACACCAGTACTGCCCGAGCCCCAAATATCAGTAGTCAAAGATACTTTAGACTTAAGCTTACTCAATAGTTTGTACACTTTGACCTTTTCCTCCTCAAAAACATTAATTACATCAGCTCTAATGGTGTTTCGACACGAAAGCTTGAAGTCGGAATTAAGACTTCCACAAAAGAGTTCGGCATATTCATGTCCTCCTATATTGAACGGGTAATTATGTTTCATGACCATCTTTGCTAAGTATTCTCTACTTTTGGATTGGTCAAACACAAACTCAGTCTTAGGACTTACAACTCTAATATCCCCGGGCTCAATAAGCCTATAATAAGGACAAGCAGTTTTAAGATGCTTTTTAATATGACTTGTCCTCCCACCAGTAGTTAACAACTTATCGCAATGATTACATTGCGCATGTGTATCATTCTGTTTTGTAAAAATTTCCCATACAACAGAGGGTTTTCTTTTGGTACCTCTTGTTTGAGTCGTCTGACCCGACACATCTTGATTTTCACGCAGATTTGACACCACCTCATTATTACAATCTTCACTCCCACCAGATATATGTATTGGATTACGCTGGACAGACGCACTTTGAGATGTTGACATATCGAATCTGCGAAGTAAAAAGAAGCAATATATAACTCTCTCGTTGCTTTTCATTATCATAAGCAACTCAACAATTAAAGACGTAATAACTGTCAAAGTTTATCTGATCATTACAACAAAATAAAGCCAAGAAATGCAAATAAGAAGCAAAAACAAGTCTTTGAGTTCATACATTATGTACTACCAAAATTCTTCCATTTAACACTCCAATACTAAGAAAACAAATCATTTAGATTCCTAAAAAAAAAAACTAGATAATACTGATTAACTACATTACTACAACATATACCTTGTCAAGAACTCGGAAAAACACCAAATCCACAGGCATATCCCTTACCAGTTACTAGGAACCCCCCTCATACACAAACAAAGCAAATAATATGCAGTCAGGTTAATACATGTTGGAATTTGATTTCTAAAACCTTCCAGTCAAAGTCCTTACATATTATTAAAATAGTATTAATTACCCTTTGAATATTTCAACAAACTTAGCAGAGAGGAGAAGTAGGCTGTTGTCACACGCAATAAGCTTAATCATCTAGCAATATATATTCAAAGTCAACTCGTACAAAAATTTTCCCTTTCATATATTCATATCCAACATATATATATATATATATATATATATATATATATATACAAAGAATATCTCTTAAAAAACCCAAATGAACAAAATTCTCACAGATCTTTCAGCAAACACATAAAGCTCATTCCTTTTGACAGAATCCCACAAAAATGTTGAACCCAATTCACATACATTCCAACAGAAGAATAGAACTGATTATGTTAACATGCCAGAAAAACTCATAAAACGCACAAAACTGAAGAAACCCAACTCAGAAAAAAATTCCAGTTTTCTTAAATATTCATCTAATCTTACATGAACAATGGCTGAAATTGTAGTCTGTGTAATAGCAAGTCTTGATGAATTGCTAATACATATTACAAAATACGTACCTGAATTACGTGGCCGGGTCGAAGTAATTCAATTGAAGCTATGGGAACTGCTATGGATCCTGGAAATCGCAGATACCAGACAAGAAGTAGCCGAAGGAATCCGCAGTTGGACCCAAATCTAAGTGTAGTATCTTCAAAAAATTCGATTGACAAAACCCTAGAGATTGGGCGAGAGAGAATTGTTTCTAGAGAGAGAAATCTAGAAATAAATGTGTAAGGGGATTCATCGTGTAAGGGGAAAGAAGAAAAAAAAATTTCAGGTCCAGATCGGGTCCGGGTCTCAATCGGGTCCAGATCTGGACCCGATCATTTTGGAAAAAAAATTCGGGTAGGGTCAGGTTCGGGTCCAGACCCGATAATTGATAAGCAGGTCGGGTCCAGGTCTGGACCCGACCTTTGACAGGCCTATCCGGACACGCAAAGTTGCGTTTTCTGTGGGTGAATTCTCATTAATTGGCTGGACAAGCAATCACCTCTTTGTGAACGACAATCAGTGGACAAACTTTTCTTCTTTGTCTAGTTCTATTCTTATGACGGATTTGCCCCTCTATCTTTTCACATTTCATATTTTATTTTTATTTTTTTGGGACTAAATCTACGTACAAATTTGAGCCAAAATTGTGTAAAGAGAGAAGTTATTTAACGATGTTACAATCCATGGAGGTTCGCATGGAAAAATTGAAGAAGAAAACAAGAACAAAAACTGATTCTTGGAGAGAAAAGTGAGATCAAAAGTGTGAAAAAATTGTAAAGACTTTTATTAAAACTGAATTGTACCAACTAACATTCGAACCCTAGGCCCTTTTATAATAGAATAGGGCGGTGCTAAATAAAGAAGCGGTAACACGCTTTTACAAAATAAAAACAAAAGAAAGAAAAATTATACAAAAAATAATTTACATAATATACGAAATGAAATCCCTAAAAATCTCAATCTGTAATCTCAATTCTCTTCTGCCCATATGCTCAATCCTTCCTTCATTCTTCGTAAATCTTCTAATCATTTTTCCAGAATTTGATAATTTCTTTATACGCTAATACTCCCCCCTCAAGCTGGAGCGTGGATGTCAATCAACTGCAGCTTGGATAAGAGTAAGGAAAAACGAGGTCATGGCAACACTTTTGTTAATAAATTTGCTAACTGATTATCTGTATGAATAGGGAATACTTTTATGCGTTTCTTGTCGACTTGTTCCCTAATGAAATGACAATCAATTTCGATATGTTTAGTCCTTTCATGATAGATAGGTTTGCTTGCTATGTGTAGGGCAGAATTATTGTCACAATAGAATGAAGTAGGTGATGAAATAGGAATCTGAAAATCACACAACAATTGTTGTAACCACACTACTTCACTAGAACTAGCTGTCATGGCTCTATACTCTGCTTCAGCAGAGGATTTAGAGGCAGTGACCTGTTTCTTAGACTTCCATGAAATAAGAGAATTTCCCAAAAAGATACAAAACCCAGTAGTTGACTTCCTTGTATCCTTGCATGATGCCCAGTCTGCATCTGCAAAAGCACTCAAAGTTAGTGGAGAAGTAGAGGAGTAAAATAGACCCTTACCTGGGCTGGACTTAACATATCTTAAGATATGATGAACAGCCTCTAGATGTGGTGTTCTTGGTTTAGAAACATACTGACTAAGCTTATGCACAGCCTAAGTTATGTCAGGTCTAGTGATTGTTAAATACAACAATCTGCCAATGAGTCTTCTATACTGAGTAACATCAGATAGAAGGTCACCATCTTCTGAATTAAGTTTTTTTCTAGGATTCATAGGGAGATTTAGTGGTTTGCAACCTATATAGCCAGTTTCTTCCAGAATTTTAAGTGCATACTGTCTCTGGTTTAAACATATACCTTTACTAGATCTTGCCACTTCTAGGCCTAGGAAAAACTTTAAATTACCCATGTCCTTGAGTTTAAATTTAGTAAGTAGAAAATCTTTTAAAGAAGAAATAAGCTTAGAATTAGGACCAGCAATAACTATGTCATCAACATAAAGTAAGAGTGCAAGAAAGTCAGTACCTTTGCCCATTGTAAAAAGTGAATAATCAGACATAGATTGCTTAAAACCAAATTCCAAAAGGGCTTCAGTAAATTTGGCATTCCATTGTCTGGATGCCTGCTTTAAACCATAGAGGAATTTCTGTAATTTACATACATTTTTAACAGAACCAGTGGTTTTAGAAAAAGGATATCCTAAGGGAAGGTCCATTTAGACCTCCTCATCCAAATCACCATATAAGAAAGCATTGTTAATATCAAGTTGACAAAGTGACCAATTTTTGGCTGCTGCCAAAGCTAATAGGACTTTAACAGTAACCAACTTAGCAACAGGGGAAAATGTTTCAATATAATCTATTCTCTCTTTTTTTGTGTAGCCCTTGGCTACCAACCTTGCCTTATACCTATCAATAGTACCATTAGGATTTCTTTTAATTTTTTAAACCCACTTGCAGCCAATGGACTGTTTGCCAGGGGGTAAAGGAACTATATACCAAGTATTAGTTTCCTCTAAAGCTTGTAACTCAGAATGCATAGCATTCCTCCAATGCTTATCAGTAACAGCCTGATGGTAATACTCAGGCTCTGTTTCAGTAGAAACATTTAATATAAAAGACTTGTATGAATCTGAAAGATTGTCATAGGTTAAAACTTTACTGAGTGGATATCTAGTAGGAAAAGTAACATTGTTACAATGAAAATCTGAAAGATAAGCAGGCTTTTTAATTAACCTAGTAGATTTTCTAACAGGTAGAGTAGAAGTATTAGTTTCAGTAGGTAAAGGATCAATCATAACATCAGGAATAGACTCCTGTTCATAAGACTGAAAATCAGAATCATTAGTATGAGTGAAATAATCAGAAGATTCATAAGGAAACATATTATTAGAAAAAGAAACATTAGGAGTTTTATCAAAGACAATAGTATGAAATGGAAAAATATGCTCATGAAAAACAACATCTCTAGAAATAAACACTTCTTTGGAATTAATATCATAAGGTTTATAACCTTTAATTCCAAAGGGGTATCCAAGGAAAACACAAACTCTGGCCCTTGGGTCAAGTTTGGTTCTTCCTTGTTTTAATGTTGAGGCGAAAACCAAACAGCCAAATGTTTTAAAAAAACTGTAATCCACCTTTTGATTATAAAGCAAATTAAAGGGACATTGAAAATTTAAAAGTTTAGTGGGAGCTCTGTTAATAAGGAATGCAACAGTAGCTACACACTCAGTCCAAAAAATAGTAGGCACTTTAGATTCAAAGAGTAAAGCTCTAGCAATGTTCAACAAGTGCTGGTGTTTCCTCTCCACAACAGAGTTCTGTTGTGGAGTTTCCACACAAGAGTAGTGGTGAATAATCCCAAGATCATTGAATAAGTCAGTGAAGGTTAATTTAGGAGCATTATCACTCCTGAAAACTTTTACAGAAGCATTAAATTGCTTGTGAACCATTTTTAAAAAATTAGGTAAGACAGTTTGAATGTTAGATTTTTTAGTTAAAAAACAAACCCAAGTAAACCTGGAATAGTCATCAATTAAGGTAGCAATGTTGGGATTCGGTAAGATAAACAGCCCTAGGCACATAGGAATATAAAAATTTTAGGACCTCTTACGGAATCTTGCCAGGATACTACTCTAGGTGTATATATATAAATATTAATTAAAACGATAGTATAAGTTTACACGTTATACCTATCTCCTTGCAAATCCAAGTTGGCAGTCAGCAAAACGAACTCTGATTTCTGCTCCAGCAAAATCGATCCAAGCTCTTCAAGGAGCGCCCCACGTGTTGCGCCTCTACGAGTTGATACACCAATATCACGAAAATAATATATCTTGATCGACTAGAACACAAGATATATTAAGATCTAGGAATTAAGAACGATTTGGAACAAGATCGAAGACGAAAAATTCTTCCAAAGGAAGAACAGGGTTCGGTCGACTTATGCTTGGGAGAGGGAGAGAAAATTATGATCTTGCTCAATTTTTGCTTATGGAGTTGTGTGAAAAATAACTACAAGATAGCTACTTATAGTTATCTCCCTAACCTAGTCCTATTAGGACTAGGGTTCTTCTCTCCTACATGGCCCTCTTTAATTAGAAGACCAAGTCTTCTAATTAATTCATGGCCCAGTTAATTAATTTTGATCAGGCTTTATTTAATCTCCCAATTAAATAGCCCAATTAATTAACTTAATCTCCCATTTAATTAAATCAAACTCTAAGTCAATTTAATTAAAATTCTTTCTAATTAATTAAATCCAACTTAATTAATTAATCTACAAATTAAATTCCAATTTAATTTATGATCCTGATCCAATTCCAATTGGATCCGAATTTGTTCCAATTGGGTCGACCCAGTCGACCCACCCATAATAATCGACCCAGTCGATTATTCACCCAGGCGACTCGGTCGTTCTTATTTCCTCGCTTTCGCTTCATGTGTATTGTGTATGCCCCCGTAGGTTCACCACATAATTGGCCGTGGGTTATAATTAAATTTTTTTCTAATTATTCGAGTAAGACTTACTCTAAATCAATCGAACACTCTGTCGATTGACCATTCCAAAATTAGCACCTCTACCAATTTGGGAATTCTCCCACACTCCACGGTCGATGTCCAGCCACAAGCCCATGGAGCCCAATCACTGGTGAATTAATTCAGTGAACCTTTTATCATTTATAATTTCCATATACGACATAATCTCTCCATCGATCAATCTCCCAGTCGAGACTTAAGGGTATGGTCTTTCATCGGATTCCCTTTTCTTTTGTCTTGACCTTATGTACTCTGATCTCGAAATAAATTCTCTTTGACTTAATCTTTATGAGCTACTTACATAAAGTCGTCAGATACCTTGGCCAAGGATTTTACCAGAATTAATTTCTCACAGAAATCCATAGGAGAATTTCCCAACATATCAAGTCGGGTCAATGGATCCTTTGTTGATGATATGAATCTGCATACGAGTTCCTCTATACCCAATATGAGTCCACAGAGACTTTCTGGCGATCCCCAGTAAGTCGGAACTCATATCAAAGCATAGACGTTCTCGCACCAGATAAACCCTATCACCTCAAGTAGTTAGGGATCGTTCCTCGTATACTATTACAAATTTGGAATAACTTCAACCCCGATATGCAACTACCGCTTCCATGGTGAGTTATTTCCTAATTGGGGTATTCAGTGCGCTTGCCATCCCAGCAAGCCACCCACTTATGTGTATCGACCATCCCAGTCACGCTCGTGGACCCCAAGGTTCTCCAGTTCATCGGAGTATACAACAGTGAGAGTCTAACCGAATCCAACGATGTCCTATCTCGATTGGATTCTACGACTCTTGAATATGTTCTAGATCACGGCCTTGGGGACCAGTCCACGGGTTGTCTCATAGCCCTGTGATCTAAGGACTTCTATCCTTATGCGTAGATAATTATTACATAAGATAAAGTTGACCATTTAATAAAGTGCATTTATTAATCGAAATTGAATAGTTCCGCATTTATTACAATAAATACTAGTCATACAGCTGGCTTGCAGGACACTATTTCTATCAAGCAAAGTACTTATAACCATTATAAGAAAGTGTTAAAAGATCCCCATATATCACAATGCAGTAATTCAAAATGAACAGTAGAAACAGTAGTAGACTTAGGAGAGGGTAATCTTTTATGCTTAGCCAAAAGGCAAATATAACAAGGCTGATTATTACAATTGTTTGACAAATCTAAATGCAAATCATGTCTAAGTAGGCTCATTGTATTGAGAGGCAAGTGTCCAAGTCTTCTATGCCATGTAGTATAGGAAACCTTATTACAAAGAACAGAAATAGGCTGTGGTTCCAGAACATATAGGCCTTGATGTAAATCACCCCTTCCAATCATCTTCTCTTTGGGATTCTGAATGATGAAGGAAGTGGGTGTAAATTTAACAACTAAATTGTCTACCTTTAGGAGTTCACTAACAGAAATGATATTAAATTGAAACTCAGGCACATAAAAAACATTTTTAAGAACTAAGTCAGAACATATAGGAATATCACCTATTGGAGAGACTAGAATGCTAGTGGTATTAGGAAGAATAACAGTAGCATTATGAATATCATGTAAAGAGGAAAATAAGTTTTTATTGTTACATATATGTTTTGAAGCACCAGAATCTAAAATCCAGTGATTTTGAAATAAAGGAATATGTAAATTAGAGGTGTTAGAACAAATACCAATAACACATGTAATGTGAGTAGAGTCAGTAGACTGAGATGTTTGATTTTGTGAACAAGTCTGTAGATGTGTGGAGAACATGTTCATTAACTGTTGGCATTGTTCTGAGGTGAAATTCTGCAGTAATGGAGTAAAATTATTAGTACTGTTGTCAGTAGGAGAATATGTATTCTGGGGTTGTGAGGTAGGAGTAGACTGTGGTGTAAAATCTGAAAATTGATTGATGGAATTGGAATGCAAGTTTTGTTTGGGTTTAAACTGATAGCCAGGGGGTATCCATGCAATTTGTAGCATTTATCTATTGTATGCCCTGGAACACTGCAGTGTGCACATATAGGTTTAGGTTTGGTTTTGAAGTTGTTGGTAGTTTGTGAAGTTTTGAAATGATTATAAGGCCTGTTGGAGGTGTTTGTTGTTTGAGAGGTTTTAGTAGCAAAGGCCAGTGATGAAGATAAATCTTGGTTGATTCTTTGGCCAACCATTTTCTGTCTTTCTGCCTGTGTGGCTAAAGAAAAGACTTTGCTGATTGGAGGTAATGGATCCATTAAAAGGATCTGTTCACTAAGTGTTTCAAATGAAGGGTTTAATCCCATAAGAAAGGCCATCACATATTCTTCCTGATTGTGGCTATGTATCCTGTGTGCATTTCCACAGTCACTAGGACAATTTACCATAACAGGTCTGTAATTGTGTAATTCATTCCAGATGTATTTCAACTTGGTAAAATAGATGTTAACTGTCTGGTTGTCTTGAGTAAGGGTGACCAGATCTCTGCGGAGTTGGAACACCCTGGGGCCATTGTTCTGCTAAAAACGTGTCTTTAAATCATCCCAAATGTCTTTTGCAATAGTAGAGTAGAGTATACTGGAATGAACATCAGAGGAAACTGAATTTAGTATCCAAGAAACAACTAAATCATTGTTTCTTGACCAAGCATCTTGTAATATAGGATCTGTATGTCCTGGATCAGAAAAAGTGACATTGATGAACCCTATTTTGTGTTTGGCATTTAGGGAAAGGGACATGGAGCATGCCCAAGAAGCGTACTTATCCCCAGTCAATTTATGGTGGACGAGCAGAATCCCTAGGCCGTCGGAAGGGTGAAGAAAATAGGGACTGGAGGGATCCTCCGTGGGTGGTTTGGTGCGAGAACTACCAACTGTGGAAGAGGAGATGGCAGAATCTGAAGACATGATGATAAAACGATGGACTAAAAACAAGAAGGGAAGGAAGATTCAGAGAAAGAAGTCTGATCTTGAAATAAACAGAGGCAGAACTCTGGAGGGAAAAAGATAAACCAGAATATTGAATAATCTGGTGGAAAAGAAACGAAGAAATCAGAGTATGATTCCGTAAAGAGAGCAGCGGATGATGAAAGAAATCAAGTCAAGCTGATACCATGTTACAATCCATGGAGGTTTACGCATGGAAAAATTGAAGAAGAAAACAAGAGCAACAACTGATTCTTGGAGAGAAAAGTGAAAGCAAAAGTGTGAAAAAATTGTAAAGACTTTTATTAAAACTGAATTGTACCAACTAACATTCGAACCCTAGCCCCTTTTATAATAGAATAGGGCGGTGCTAAATAAAGAAGCGGTAACACGCTTTTACAAAATAAAAACAAAAGAAAGAAAAAATAATTTACATAATATACGAAATGAAATCCCTAAAATTCCAATTTGTAATCTCAATTTCTCTTCTGCCCATATGCTCAATCCTTCCTTCATTCTTCATCAATTTTCTAATCATTTTTCCAGAATTTGATAATTTCTTTATACGCTAATAAACGATAGTGAAACAATCAATGGTTTGTTTAATAATGCAATATGTTGTGAAATTGTATTTTAAGGTATCATTACTCTAAAATTTGTAAAAGGTATCATGACTCTCATCTTCTCAAGGACTCAATGGAGTAATTTTTAGTTAGATTAGATTTAATATTGCAAGCTAATTTTTATGTTTTTTTAATCTTGTTTTTTAGACTCTTTGATTATTTGCATGAAACAATTTTAATTTAAATTGACAAAGAATGACAACCTTTTTTAATAATAATTGTGTTTTAGATAGTTTAAATATATATATATATATATATATATATATATATATATATATATATATATATTACATAATAATGATGTCACACCGATTATACCGATCGAACCACTGGTCGAATCGATTTAACCGATCGAACCAGTAATCAGTAGGACTTTCGATTTTGTGGCCGGTCCGCTTTTAAAAACACTGACTTTAAGAACTCAAGATAAATTTAAATGTTATTTTTACATTTTTACCCTTCTTCATTAAAAAAAGAGAGAAGACGAAATGTATAAGAAAGAGAGAATGGTTTATAGGGAGTTACAAAAAAATTAATTGTTTCTCAAGGATAATTTTGTCTAATCACATTCTTATTTTTTCAAAACCTAGGGTATTAATTGATTTCTTAATCCTTAGTAAAAAAAACCATAAACGTCATGTAATGTGTAATTGAGGGATTAACAATCATCCCTTATGTCTTCATCACTCAACAGTTATGAGTAAAATATAAAATAGCCCTTATGCAATGATATTTCATTTTAAAATCCATACGCCACATGTTTTACTATTATTCCTACAATACTTTCATTATGAAGGGAACATTAATTGCAACCTTCACCAACACAACTTTAACTTCCATTTGCGTCCAATATAATTTGAACATATTGATATAACAAAGGTTTAGAAGACCTAGTCCTATCCAATAGACAATGGATATTTATGTAAAATATTTCGATCAATTAATTATATTTTTCCTTCTAAATGCAGTATTTTGGTATCGTATTTTTCTAGTAGCATAACTTTTTTTTTTTACTTAAAATTGTTTACTAAATACTTATTTTCATGAATCAATTTGTATTTTTAAGGTTATTTTGATCAATTTCTGGTTAACCACATATATTTCATTAGGTTTATTTTGGTAAAACATGTGCATATGGAGGTAGAAATAAAATATCATTAAATATAGCATATATGAGGGGCTTTTTTTGTATTTCACCTGAAAAAGTCAATGATATTATATTTGATTATTATATTTTTAACCGTTGAACTAGGCATTCTTTTATTCGTTATAGTTGCATATTTTTGTTACATTGATAATAATCAAATAGATAGATATTCCAATGCAATAATGTATTCTTGAAAAGATAGTTCATTGGAGGAAATGTACACCAACTCAAAGTTAGACTAGACCCAACCTAGCTAGTAGTTAGATCAAGCATCTTATGCAGTTCATTATTTCCCACGTCGTTTAATCATAATTCCATTGATGGATGGCATGCTTGTTAACTTGTGGACCACACAAAATTACTAAGTTTGGTAGCAAAATTATTACATGACTTTGCATATACATTAAAATTTGGCTATGCTATGGTACGCCTTTGATTGGGAAAAAAAGTGTTTTGAAAAGAATCGACAAGTTAATTGAGAATAGTTTTTTTTTTTTTTTTTTTTTTTTTTTTTTTTTTTTTTTAAGCCTTTAAGGTTGTCGGTGTGATTAGTAATACCTTTTTATTTTAGGAATTTTAGCACAATACCTCCCATTTTTTTTTTCACTTTTCTTCTATAATTGAAAAAACTTGACTGAACAATCTAAAAGTTGAGAAGTTAATGCACTCATTTATCAACTTCTTTTAATTACATGCAAGTTTTTTTTTTTTTTTTTTATTATAGGGGGAAAAATGCAAAATTGAAAACTTTCGAGGAATTGATGGGCATAAATCCTTTATTTTTATTTATTTAATTTTTACATGTAGACGTAGTACATGCGACCCAAAAAAAAAAAAAAAAAACAGAATTTCAATTTTCTTGCGAAAAATCTTAAATAGTAATATTAATGGAAACATTAAGTAAACCATAATGGTGTGTGTGATTCTTGAATTATTTCAGTGATTAAAATGATGAAAAATAAAATTAAAAAGAGATGAAGCTCAATATTTTATTATTTGATGCATAAAATTCATAACATTTTATTTACTAAAATTGGGTCAATGCCAATTTACATCATGTGATATGCATAAATCTTAATTTACCTCAATGTAATTTGAAAAAAGTACTTTACTCCCAGTAATATGCATAATGTTTAATTTGTCCCATTTAATTTAAAAAAGAGCACTTTATTCCCTGTAAAAATTTAAGTGAGCAATTACCCCCATTTAATTTGAAAAAGAGCACTTTATCCATTGTAAAAATTTAAAAGAGCAATTTTACCCTTTGTGAAAATTTTGAAGGAGCAATTTACCCCCTTAATCGGAGAATATAAGACACTCGCCGAAATTGAGAATGAACATAGTATTGCTTAAAAAGAGCAAAATATCCTTAGGGGGTAAAGTATCACATTTATACTGGGAGGAATAAAGTTTCACATTTATCATAATACAGGAAGTAAAAAGCAGTTGATGGGTCAAAGTATAATATAGAAGAGGGGTAGTTTTGTTAATTCGTAATTTTTTAAGTTTAAAAATATCAGGAAGACGGTATCAAATTTTTATAAGATTATAAGATGATGAAATTTTATTTTCAAATCATACATGAAATTAAAATAAATAAAACATTATAAATTTACATGGGTGTAAACTAGCATGAACTCTATCAAAGTTCAAGAACCAAACTAAGCATCAAAACCAGCCGACATTATTTCAGTGACTAGAGGAAGAAAATGTCGTCACCTATAATTCTAAATTGGGGCCTGCCTGCCCTGCCTAATGTGGCAGCTCGGCTTAGTTATTTGAAAAAGATATAAGATCATTGATTAATTTAGACTTGCGAAAATTGGACCAGCTAATTAAAGTGAAATTCGATTCTATACAAATTTAATAGAATCTGCTTTATAGGGTTGCCAAGACTTCGATCAATACTATATTAGCATTTGCTCTAAAAATACTATATTAGCATCTATTATACCTAAACTTTTAGTTCTACTTTTTTCACTAAATGTAAACTGATCTTCTAAGATTATAATGAAAACCTTAATTAAGTAATGGTTGAAATAATAATAAATGAATTATAAAGGCTTGAATGAAGCCTAAAATTCTATGTGGATGGGTTTTGAATTAGTCTTGCGAGTTTCGCGAGATCGGGTCAAAATTTTTTCGAATGAGTTTTTGTTAGATCCAAGAAACCCATCACAAACCGATTCATAAATATATACGTATACCCAAACTCTTGAAACCTATGAAACATTGATTTGACATATACCACGTATCACCCACACTTTTTTCCTTATACATCAACATCCAAAATCAATCCAAGTTAGGTTTCAAATTTTTCAGAACCACATAACTTAACATCCAAAACCTAACCAAATAAAGTTTAGCTTAATTTCACTTTGCACCCTCGAAAAACATTAATCCCATTTTGCACCCTGAAAATATATATTGTATTTTACTTTGCATCCTGGATGAATTTCAAGTAAAAAACACAAGGGTCTTTTTGTCACTCTCTTCAAAAAATCAAGATATATTCCCTCCAAAATATAATAATGTGAGATTTATATACAATTAAGAGTATAAATTGAAAAATTATCGATTAAAATAACTTTGAAAAAAATCATTTTGGAGGGCAGTTAAATGAATACTTTACTTACTCTTAACTCGACCTAATATAAAATATTATTCTAAAAAAACATTTGTATGACTTGAAATAAGAAAATATAATATCAATAAATTAATAGTCTTGTTACATTAAAGTGGAAGAACATAAGTAAATATGGCGCTAAAAATATGTTGGACTGTAATTCGGAAGTACTTGTCACTCGAAAGTTCATAAAAAAGAAATTCAACACGATGTTTTTCGACGAAATATTTTGATCCCAGTTTTTGCCACGACAAATTTGTCGGAAAATCCACCGAAATTTGACGTTTTTCTTGTAGGGAGCTAAAAATTAACGTAGTTGATTAAAATTGTGTTCCACACGAAATAAAATATATATATGAAGGTCTATGTAAATATTATATATATATATATATATATATATATATATATATATATATATATATATATATATATATATATATATATATATATATATATATATATATATATATATAGAGAGAGAGAGCTTAGTGCATTTAAATAATATAAGGATCCCTAAACTCCAATATGGGCAAAATTATCATTTGATATCGATCTTTTCAAAATTATATTTACAATATGTGATATCTCATTTTTTTTTATATATGTTTTTCCGGAGTTAGTTTAATGGATAATTGTCAATTTTACTCTTAATTGCACATGAATTAAAACCCTAAAACCCCAAATTCAAATTTCTATTTACATCATTTGACGTCTCATTTTTTTATGTTTTTTTTTTGAGTTATTTTAATGGATAATTGTGAATTTTACTCTTAATTGCTTATAAATCTCACATTAGCACATTTTGGAGGGCATATATGTTGATTTTTGAAGGAAGTGACAAAAATACCACTGCTTTTCTCCTTAAATTCACCGAGGGTACAAAGTGAAAGATAATATATGTTTTGAGGGTGCAAAGTGAGATTAATTTTTTTCGATGGTGCAAAGTGCCAAACTGATATATTTCTAGGGTGCAAAGTGGGATTAAGCCAATAAAATTTTAAAGGTTTCACTGAAACCATTAAATTAATTTTTTAAAATCGAGACCCACAAATCCGGACCAGAAACCATCCAAATAGGCCCACATATTTCTTCTTCTTTTTAAAACACAATGGATTATATACTAAGGAAAAATACAAAATCACCCCAAAACAATGAGATTGTAACACTTACCCCTAATTTATAGAATGTAGCAGTCACCTTCCTAATGTATGAAAGACAATAGTTATACTCTAAGCCATCAGGCAATTATTAAAATTTAATACTGTAAAGTTTTTCGGGTAAAATACAAAGAGTTCCTAATAATAATATAATTCAATTTGCCACATGTTTTACAAATATACCAGTAATATCTTCATTATGGAGGAAAATTTCACCATCCAAAAACATAACTTCCACTTCTAGTGATTCATAACAGAAAAAGACTTAGGGCATCTCCTATGTACCAAGATGAGGCTGAATTTGGATCTAAGGGAGTGAAAATCTGAACAAAAATGTAGAAAGGGGAAAAAAAGCTAATTTCCCCTTAAATCCACAAAAAGGGAAAAAAAGCGGCGGTTGCACTCGCCCGCCCAGACCTGTTCATTCTCTTTAATTTTTTTTTTGTTTTTATTTATTTTATTTAATAAAAATCCTTTTAATTTAAAAAAATTATTTAAAATACCTTATTTAATAAAATGTAACTCTTATTTAATCTTAGTTTTATTTAATTTGTGTACTATTTTTAAAAAGTTAATTTTAGTATAAAAATGTAACTTTTATTTAATAAAATCAAATTTAGTGTAAATTTAATGTAACTATTATGTTGGAAAATTTAATGTCAATATTAAATTATTTTTATTATTTCCAAATCATGTCAATCAAGTATTTAATTGTTGTATTATTGTGCACCAATTTTAAAATCCCTTTAAAAGTTAATTAAGTGAGAGTGGTGAAAATGAAAATTTTAATTAAATGGAATTGATTGAAACATTTTAGATGACTTATGAAAACGAAAGGGGAAGCTGGACTTGGATTCTGAGGGAAAGCTGAACTGAGTGAGGGAAAGCTGGACTTGGACTGAATGCAACACTGGAGATGCCCTTATGTAAAACTAAATCAAGTAAAAATTCGATAATTTGATGCCATATAATTGCCAAAAAGAAAAAAAGAAAAATAGAATGGAGCATAAATTGTTCATTAATTAAAATTGATATAACTAGTAAATTGATTATAAAATATTTTTCAGTGAAATCAAATTATGACTTGTGGTTAAACAAACAATTCAGCCGTAAAAATATTTTCAATCAAATCCCAGTAAACACCATTTGAGCATGTATAAACATTTCGTTTTGAGAAACAAAAATATATAGTTCAACATTTTTTTAATTAAAGTATATAGTTTAACTTGGTTTTTTTTATTTTCCATTTTTTCCAAATTGTGTACCGATTTTTTCCGAAAATTCCTGAAAGTTTTCGATTTTTTTCCAATATTTGACTAATTAAAATATACCAGGAAATCGAAATTTATATTCAAAAAAATCGATAGAATTTTCAATATTTGAATGGCTAAAATATAGTATGAGATCGAAATAAATACTAGAAGAAATGATAAGATTTCGATTTGGATTAAAATCCCTGTGCAACTTTTATCATATATGTATTGTTGAATTGTTGCTTCATTAGTAATTTTATTTTTTTTGAGAACTAAAAATATTTTATGTAATATTTGGGCTTCTATGGCCCACGATATAAGCCCATGTTGTGGCCCACTAGAACTGAATTTAGCTTATTACTGAAATATTATTCAGAAAGCAGAAAAACATGAAGAGAAAAATGGGGGACAGGAAAAGAGAAGACAAGAAAATGAAGAAAGAATGGCCAACCATTAAATCCAAGTCTAATCTTCAAATCAATCGCCTTAAAGGAGACGATTTGTTTACTGTATGGAACCTTTTCTTCAATTATTTGCTCATTTATCGTTCATTTTAATATATGAGGTTCTGTAAAATTGACCATGATTATTGTTTTTTTTCCGAGTAGTTGTGTGATTGGCTATTTCGTAATAGATTTTTAGTTTTCTATAGTTAAATTTAGGAATGGAGCTGATTTCCCTAGTTTGTTTGCGTATTTAAGTTAATGTTTACTTTAGGGTTCATCTGGATTTGATTTTGTTAAAATATATTTGGATTCAAGTACATGTGGTTGATGTTATATAAAAAAAGGTACATGTAGTTGTATATTCTGTTCATGAATATATAAACATGCTCAATTTTGCTAGTAATTTCTGGTTGTAAGGTCCCAAACTTGGCATTTTGGTATTTTTTGGGATTAATTACTGTTTTTGTGATTCTTTCCTCCGGCAGCACTGATTGTGATGCCTTAAATGATTATATGAGGTGAAATCTAAAAAAACTTATCATGGGTATTTAAAATTTGTTCTTTGATCTTCAAGTAGATTGACTGAAAATTTTATAGTCTTTGATTTTGGTAATGGTTATTGGTTAGAAGCATTTTTTCCTCTTGTATTACAACTATTTTAATTGTTTGTTCTTATTCGTTTCCTTATTGTGTTTAGTTATCTAAACTTCAGCGCATCAGAAAAATATGATGACACTTATTGCTACATCCTCACATGACTTTCTTCAACTTAAGTTTGTTGTTCAAGACTATCCTTTTATCGATCCCTTTTGGCTCTTCTGAGCTTAAATAATTCCTGTATTTCCTGCCCAATGGTTGTTTAAGGTACTCAGATTCCGAGCTATCTCACATCTGCTGAATCAAAAGCATTCATTAATGTTGCGGAATCAATTGGTTTTGTTCACCAAGGGAGCCTTGGTCCTGCAAAAGGAGAAGCCTACAGAGACAATGATCGGATATCTGTTAATGATTCTGTTCTTGCACAAGAGCTATGGGAATCTGGACTTAACAAAATTTTCTCTGACTTCAAGATTCGAGGAAGAATTGCGGTGGGATTAAATCCAAATATAAGATTTTATAGGTCTGTGGCAATTTTTATCCCTTTTCTTTTAATCTAATAATCTTGTTTTCCCTGATTGATTATGAATGGTGCTTTTGCTCTAAGGTTGATTTGCTTTTACTTAACCAATTGGGAGTTACATTTTAGGTACACTGCTGGTCAGCGATTTGGACGACATATTGATGAAAGTGCTGATCTTGGAGAAGGAGTACGCACACACTATACCTTGTTGATCTATCTAAGTGGCAATCCCGGTAAAAGTAAAGCTAAGGCTAAGAATGATAATAGTCCTCAAGATTCCTTGGATCAGCTTGTTGGAGGAGAGACCGTTTTCTATGGTCCAAGAAATGCTCTGGTTGCTGAGGTGCATTCTTATTTTTTATCGATGTCAAATGCTCTCTTCCTCTGTAGTTTTTAAGGACATAATGAGTGTAGAGTAGATAATAGAAAATTCAGGGGACTTATTTGGGTGTTCCCTTTTTGTTTTTTCATATGATGTTAGTGATACTTTGAGATAATTTTAAGATCAATTATGACAGATATGGGATCATGTCAAAGTCAGAAACATATGAAGCATCAAAACTATGGTTTTAAATCTTTAGCCAAACCCCTTTTTGTTCAATTATGATTTATGAAGTTAAGTGCTGTTATATATAAATTCTTTTCAAACTCAGATCCTTCTTAAATTTCCAATCCAAGGTCTAAAATTCCTTGTTTAATAATTAGAATATGTATTTCTTAAAAATGTGATGTTCACGCACCAGATGTTTTCTAACTTATGCAGGTACCTCCTACTGAGGGAATGGCTCTACTTCACATTCATGGCGATAAATGCATGTTGCACGAAGCTCGGAATGTCATTAAAGGAGCTAAGTATGTCTTGCGATCTGATGTCGCATTTGCATAAGGATTGTTGAGCATCTATCAATCACAAACATGCTCCGTAAGTTCTTGATTTTATCTCGATATGTTTTCTTAACTAATTCTCTTGGAATGTTTTGTATCTTTGTTCGACATTCGACTCATTAGGTATTACACTATTGCTTATATAGGTTGTTACTAAAGAAACTAGATATTCACCACTTGTAATTATACGTATGCTGAAAAACGGTAAAAATAGATAAAATATCATGAATTTAATACCCAAACACACTTGGAAGAATACTATTACAATTGATGTAGTTTTATTGTGAAAAAAGATGGATGCAATACAACCAAAATAACAATTACACACGGTCCACTCTCCGATAAACCATTGAGCAGATTTCACTCTGACATATGAGAAAAAGATAATAAATTAACATATCATTCTCTCTTCTTCAATTCACAACTCTGCAGTTAACTCTCACTTCTCCATTCTCATTAACACCAACATTCCCAAGCTTTACCATTGAAGCTGCAAATTCACTGAAAAAAGAACTCTGATCCCTCGCAAACGCTTCAACAATCCACTTTGTCCTGTAATCCAGAATCATCGACTGATCGGACAAAAATACCCCTTCTCCTCCAACAATCCTTCTGTAATAATCATTGTCAAAAACTGACTGTGTCGAGTCCAAGAAGTGACCTGCACTACTATCCTGGTTTGGTTTAGGGCACTTAGTCTTCAAGTCTTGAGCAAACTGGGGGTTCAGGTTAGGGTCAAAGTCATGAACTTTGCTGAAGTTTCTAAGTCGGGCTTCGAAGGAGGAGCAATGGGAGAAACCGAGAGTGTGTCCTCCTGAAAGAGTTACCAAATCTTTGGTAGTAAGGCCTCTTTGTGTAAAGCTTTGGATAAGTTGAGTGGTGTTAAAAGATGGAGCAGGTAGGGTTAGGCTTTCATTTGCCCTTGATATTCTCCCGTCTTTTCTTCCTTTTAGCACGGTCCAGTTGGGTCCTCCTGACTGGAAAAAGTAAAATAACTTAGGGGCTTGTGAGGAAAATATAAATGAAAATATTGAATTTTTAGTCCTGCAAGGCTAGCTTCTTGGCATTTATGGTCCCAATTTTTTAAAATATTTTGCACTTTTGGCATCGTCTTATTTCCAATCAAGTTGGGAACCAAAGTGCAGAACTGAGACAATTACATGAGACCAAATATGTCTACATATATTATTTCATTGAACCAAAAGTGCAAAATATTTTAAGAAATTGAGACCAAAAGGGCAATTTTGGATGGTCCAGTACCAAAAGTGCAAAAATGTATGAAAATTACCAAAACAACGACATCTCTTGCTGCAATAGCCAACGTGTCAGCACAAGAGACTGTTTTTGGGCAAGCCTTCTCAAGTTTAGTTTTGGCATCATCAATTACGTAAAATGCTGCAAGTGATAAGTTAGGAGGACCATCTTTCTCCGCTTTGTTTGTCGTAGTTGAGTCAAGCAACACAGATGCGTCACATCCCTATAAGAAAGATACACCTCTGTTTATTAGTACAACTATTTTACACAATTCATACAACTGAAAGAAAGAAACATGTACTTACCCTAACAAAACAATCGTGAAAGAACATTCTCAGAATACGAGCAGGCACTTTAGGATCGTAAGTTGTGGCATTACGAACAACTTGGTAGATTATATTTTCAGCTTGAGGGCATGATTTTTCATAATACTGAGAATCTAGAGTCGCTCGTGATTGAGAAATTCCTGAAATAATAAGCAAAATGGTCAATGAGTAGATCATTTGGAGGGCCATTTTTCTTTGAATGGCTATACTTTGTAAGATTATTGAATTATATAGATGATGAAATTGCTACAGAACTATGTAGTATATATAGTTTTCATATAAGTAATAAACATAGTACAGAATTTCTAAGTTTAGTGCAGGAAGTTTTGTTAGAAATACTTTCAAGTTACTCATTGAAGAAAAATTATACATGGAAATTAATTTAATAGAACTAGATTGTTCATTGTTGTACTTTGAGACCAAGCATTTCCACCTCTGCTGTTATCTAATTATAATTTTAAATAATTATTCTGTATTTTCTAAAGTGATTTTAGCTTATCTTATATTTTTTGGACACGGACTATTATTTTATTAAAATTTAACTGACATTGTTAAATGATTATTATGTAGTTGAAAAAACATTAATCAATTTCTTTTTTGGATTTGGATTTGGATTTATAGTAGTAGCACTTCATTGGATATCTTCTATTTTGGGTCATTTTGTATGACCCCTTTTTGACTGGTGGTGGTTGTGCTATTTCAATCAGGTTGGTTTATGGTTCATACATAAGGCAAATAGTTGGTGAAGGATATGGAGTACATAAAACTGTACTATGCTATGTACGCTTCTCTTTTTCATTTCATTTTCTTATACCATATAATACATTATTCATAAAGAACGTGGCAATTCCGCCAAGATCTCTTCGTTAGTTGAAAAAAACAATGGGTCAAATTTAAACATGTTTTTCCTTTTTCTTTCAATATGCTAGGAGTACACTTGTGATCTTGAAATTGGATTTGATCCAATTCAAATTACCCCACTTTGAAAACAATTTACAAGTAAAATTATATTGTTATAAACAAGTGGATATATGAGATTAATCTTATATTCATGGAACTCTTCACATTTTAATTTTAATTTACACAATTAATGAGTGGGACTCACTTAATCAATTAATTAAATTGGTATTAGACATGGTTAAAAAACAGTAAACTCCAATAATCCCATGTATGAACAAATTATTTCTTTGCGGATCGCGTCGAAAGTACTTTCAGATTAGGGCAACTGCATATTTGTATCATTCAATATGACACTTTGTAATTTTGATACAACTGTATACGTAAATGCATATTTTAGTATCACAATTGAAATATTAGTTACAATGTTCATAATTCTGTTCATTTTCGTCTAATTATTTGAATGTGGTATGAATGTTGTAATCAATTATTAAATTGTGATGCTAAATATACATTTACGTATCAAGTAGTATCAATGTTGCAAAATGTCGTATTGTATGGCATTATATGCAATTTCCTCGTTTATTACCCGCAAACCCACCTCCCCCCCAAACCCCATTTTATTTAGTGAATCATGGGCCAAGTGCTTTAATTTGTAGTGAACATACTTCTTTTTATGCTAGTTATTTGAAGAATCCCTGATTTATAAGAATTCACAACGACCCGACATTCATTTATGTGACCACATATATTAAGAATGTTATATTATATTTTGCTGAGTAAAAATATTATCTTAACCTTGTAAACAATGTAGGTTGTACTTATTGTATCATGATAATGAGATAGGTAAAATTTAAAGTGCTCTCTACCTTTTAAGTTACTTAGAGGTGGTTTCCATATTAAACTTGGTATGTGTAATCTCTAATGATCAAGTTAGGTTGTAATCTCTAATGATCAAGTTAGGTTTTCGTATAAGGTAATCTTGTTTGATGTAGGTTTTAATCACATCCTCGACGCACAAAAGACCGAAGTAGCATTTTTTCTCATCTTTTTCACAATAGCAACTCCCCAAACTTTTGCTATTTGGAAATCACCCTTCTATGCTTTGTTCGCGAGAAGAGAGTCTTGATGAAGGTGTTGATGTTGTTGAATCTCGGGTATGATCATGTTGCCCGATATCGGAATACCCTCATCGGTTCTGGCTAACTAGATTAACCAACATATTAGGATCAATAGAAGGATCCGAATGTGGCCAACGGATGTAGGCTCGAAGAGGCTTTCCATGCCTCGAGAATAATACAACTAAAAGAAATAACCTACATTGTTTGTCAACAATAGATATAAAATCATGGATTAAATACGTCAACACACTTGGAAGAATACAAATACAATGATATAATTTCATTGTGAAAAAAATGAGTACAATACAACAAAAAAGAACAATAACATAAGTCACACGTACTTAACATTAGACCAATTCAACTCTTTGTTAAACCATCGATGAAACTTCACTCTTTGACACATGAGAAAAGGACATGAGTTAAACTTCTCATTCTCTCTTCTTCAATTCACAACTCTGCAGTTAACCCTCACTTCTCCATTCTCATTCACACCAACATTCCCAAGCTTCACCATTGAAGCTGCAAATTCTCCGAAAAAAGAACTCTGATCCCTCGCAAAGGCTTCAACAATCCACCTTGTCCTATAATCCAAAAGCATCGATTGATCGGACAAAAATACCCCTTTTCCTCCAACAATCCTTTTGTAGTAATCATTGTCAAAAACCGATTGTGTCGAGTCCAAGAAGTGTCCTGCACTACCATCGCGGTTAGGTTTGGGACACTTAGTCTTCAAGTCTTGAGCAAACTGGGGGTTCAGGTTCGGGTCAAAGTCATGGATCTTGCTGAAGTTTCGAAGGCGGGCTTCAAAGGAGGAGCAATGGGAGAAGCCGAGAGTGTGGCCTCCGGAAAGGGTTACCAAATCTTTGGTGGTGAGGCCTCTCTGAGAAAAGCTCTGGATAAGTTGAGAGGTGTTGAAGGATGGAGCGGGCAGGGTTAGGGTTTCGTTTGCTCTTGATATTCTTCCGTCTTTTCTTCCTTTTTGCACAACCCAGTTAGGTCCTCCTGACTGAAAAAAGTAAAATATTTAGGGGCATGTAAGCAAAATATCATAAATGAAAATATTGTACTTTTAGTCCTACACGACTAGCTCATCAGCATTCCTATTCCCTATTTTTTGGCCCCGTCGTCTCATTTTTCAATCAACTCTGGGACCAAAAGAGCAAACTGGGACAATTTGACCCACAGCGCAAAATATTTTAAAAAAAGTTGGGACTAAAAGTGCATTTTTGGGTAGTGAAAAATCAAAACTGCAAAACATTTTACAAATTTAGGACTTATAATATATTAAAGTTCGGGATCAGATGTGTTGAGAATTCAGTCATGTAGAATCAAATATGCAATTTTCCAAATATAAATGGTCTGCATAAAATTTAATCTATAGACTAAAATATAAAGCATCTGCAATGAATAAATTACCAAAACAACAACATCTCTTGCGGCAATGGCCAATGTATCAGCACAAGAGACTATTCTTGGGCAAGCCTTCTCAAGCTTAGTTTTGGCATCATCAATTACATAAAATGCCGCAAGTGATTTGTTCGGCGGACCATCCTTCTCCGCTTGGTTTGTCGTAGTTGAGTCGAGCAACACAGACGCATCACAACCCTAGTTAGAAGATTAAATCGCAATTTATTACTTTAGTCGTTTTGCTAATTGATTTCTTACAACATAAAGAAATAAAATGTGTGTACGTACCCTAACGAAACAATCGTGAAAGAACATTCTCAATATACGAGCAGGCACTTTAGGATCGTATGTCGTTGCATTGCGAACAACTTGGTAGATTATGTTTTCAGCTTGAGGACATGTTTTTTCATAATAATGAGAATCAAGAATTGCTCGTGACTGAGAAATTCCGAAAATAATTAGCAAAATGGTCAAAGAATAGAATATTTGGAAAGCCATTATTCTTTGAAATTGTACAGATTATGGAATTACTAAGAACCAAGAAGTTCATATAGGATCTCATGCAAGTAATAAACAATGTAATGAATTTCTAAGTTTGATGCATGAAGCTAGCTTTGGTAATTAATACTTTCAAGTTACTCATTGAAGAAAAATATACAATGTAAATTCGTTTAATATGACTAGATTGTTGTGCTTTACGATCAAGCATTTCCACCTATGTTGTTGTCTTAATAATAAATAGTAGGTTTAAATATTATGTATTTTTTTTATTGACTTGAAAAAAATTAGGTTCTATTCTTTTGACCTCTCATTTTTCAAGATGAGTTTTTGTGAGATTTTCTATAATTAATATTGAATTCTTGCAGATTTGCAAAGAGTTTTGAGATTATGTTATTATTTTAATATTCATTTTATGAGATGTAAAATTCTATAAGGTTGTGTTTTAATCATTATACAATTATTTTTTGACATTTTGAAGAACAATTTAAGGTTAAATCCCAATAAATTGGTGTTGGATTGTACCTCGTCTCTTGGCGAGAAAAATCTATATATGTAAGTTTATAGATTAGGTCTCGAATTTGAAAAAATTAGAAAAAGTATGAGATGGATAAATATGATTTACTAGTGGAAGAAGAAATTGTCTTAAATAAAAAAGGTAGATTTATTTTCCCTTTTTAGTGTTTTTCTCTAAAAACTTTCAGATTTTCTTGAAAAAACACCTCCCGAGTGTTTTCAGAAAATGAGTAAATTATCTTATATTATCTGATGAGATTTTTTCAAAAATATTTGTCAAAAGAATGTATTTTAAAAAAATTATCTTTCAAAACTATATTTTTAGAGAGGGAGAGGCTGTTTTAGAATGGAAGTACTGATTGTTGGCCATTGGTCTATTTCAATCTCTATGGTCCAAGGGTCAAACAAAAGGCAAATTGTTGGTGAGGGATATATGGAGTACATGAAAAAAAATGATAGGTTTCTTTTCGTTTTTCTAACCAAATAAATATACATTTGTTTTTTAATGTAGTGGGAAAGGCAAGAAAGTATGGACATAAAAATATTATCAACAATGACAAAGTAAATAAAGTTTGGTATTTTCAACCGCAGTTAGTGACGCATGTTATGAGAATAGTGAAATATAAATTTTCAAATTAATAAATAAAGTATGTTAGTATGTAATATTAAGACTGATGTCAAGCAAAGTCATAATTAAAAGTGTAACAAATCCATTTTAGTTGAACAATATATATTGTTAAACTTGGTTTACTCAATTAATTTTATTATTATATTTGAGTTTGATTTAGTTTTTAAACGAAACGAGCTTAAATAAATTTTAATCAAGAATGAGTCGAATTTAAGTTACAATTTTCCTTATATATTGTTAGTATAAGTTTATTGATATTTATTGAATGCGTGTAAAGTAGCACATATTTAATTTAATTTTCAGTTTATGGAAAGTGACTTAAGATAGATAGTTGTAGAATGAGCTAACTTCCGACTCCAATAGTGGTCTTATCTTGTTGCTTTTCAAATCCACTTTTTTCTTTTTAATAAACTTTTTAAAATCGACTCGTAGATACATAAACTTTAATGAACATATGTAAAATAAGTTGTTAGTTATTAATTTAATTCTCTATTTTATATTATGGGATTGTATTATATTAACTTACAAAAATCATTAGTTAATTTAGTCGATTTCTAATATTATTTATTGTTCCACAATTATATTATGCCATGTGTCAAAATGATATATCTAGGTGAATCAAATCATGTTTTGGCATTATAAATAAATGGATACTTAAAATACTTTGAATGTCTAGGTGAGGCGTTTTGACCAATTAAATGAAGTCTTCCAATTCAAAGAGACAAATGTCAATCAAATCATGCCACGTCACTAAGCTCTGAGAACAAGTCTATTCACTCCAACATCCATGCTAAGAAGTCTTGAGAACTCATTTTGATATGCTTCTACATATATATTCGCGTAAGCACTTCAAGTTCTTGGTTTCGATTTTTCAAGTTTTTGCCAAGGCCAAGTGCCTCAAATATAAGTCTCTGGCTTTTGGGTCTTTGACTGTCAATTTTTTGACTTCATCCGCAAATCTTGGAGAAGGTCACTCCAAAATATTCAAGAACAAGCCCAGGTCCCTTGAATTCATACATTCACCAAGGAGAAGAATCATAGGATCCTATTCACGGAGATTATAACCATTTTCATTAATATATCGTAATATGTTGCACTTATTTATTTTATTGTCTCATTAATCTTTTTGCAAAGATGTACAATTTGTTGTATACAAATCTTTGGCACGTCCGTTGGGACAACATCTAACTCTTATCTTTTTTCTCCAAGACAAAATTAATGGCTCCCAGTAAGTATAAAACTATGAAAGAGTTGATGGATGATTTATATACAAAGGTTGTGGATAAGAGAGTGCAGATGATGTTCAAAGAAGTGGATCTTCACCAAATTCTCTTCATTCAAATGCAGCGCTTACAATGATGACAAATACTACGACAGTAGGGTTGACCAAGGCGATGGAGTGGCTCACTAAGCATGCGCAATAATATGATGCAAAGGTTGATAAGCTAAAAACCAGGGAAGCCATGTCAAGGCAAGTCGCTCAATGGAAAAATTGTTGTGGAGTTTGAAGATGGCGAGATACCCATAAGACGACAATGACTTTTAAAGGGAACTAAACCAACATGTTGCTCACCTTGTGTAGATATGAAATAACGCCAAAATTACTAGAGATCTTCTCATGAAACAAATTATCTGCTCGCTTCAAGGAAATGCTTTTGATTGGTATGTTGACTTGGTGGCTGGAACCATTAATAGTTGGGAACAACTCATTTCTCTATCTATTTTTCAGCATAAGTTGTAAATATGATCGATCTTACGATCTTGAATTGCAAAGATTGCTTGTGCCAAAATTCTTAGAAATGTGCATCCAAAGGATGCATCGAGGCTTGTGCTAGATTCTCCAAGGCATAAAGCATGGGACATTCAAAGAGTTGGCCACACGTGTGCCCAAAATCGAACTCAATCTTGCTTTAAGGACACCTTCTTTGCCCGTCCAAGAATCAAAATGAAAAAGAGAAGCAGAATGTCAAGAAAGGCAGCAAACATTTTCCCCCATGAAAGCAAAAGGTCTATGTCAGTTACTGATCCAGTGAAGCCTTATCATATTCAAAGAAGATGAGAAGTGAAAAACTACCCTCGTCAAGAGAAGTTCCAAAATAAGTTAAAATTGAAAGATATGCATGCAAAGAAATACCATCCTTGATTTTGATGCAGTCGTAATGCTAGAAGATTTGCTTGAAGTCGACCTCATTGAATTGTCGGAGATGATATGAGCATAAAAGGTTGGACAAACCAAGAATCCTAATAATTTCAAGTATCATATTCTGGTTGGACATTCCACTGAAAAGTGTTTCGTCTTAAATGACATAATCATGGAGTTGGCTCATCAAGACAAGATCTTACTCGAAGAAGACAAGATAAGTGCCAATCAAGCCAAAATTAATGTTTTACTAGTGGTCTGTAGCAAATTATGTAGTAATTCGCCTAGCAGATAACACATTAGTTGAATCCTGGGTACGTAACATAATATTTCCTCCGTGCCCTTTTTTTTTTTTATCCTTTCACTTTTTACACAGAGTTTTAAGTAAAAGTTAAAAAGGTGAAACTTTTAAGTATTTTTATATTAATGTTCTTAAAAGTAACGGTTGAGAGTTAATGATGTCAAATCACTATTGTTTGAAAAAATAATTCCATTTATAAAAACAACAATGCTAGCATCACAATCCATGTATCACAGACTTTTGTACAGTAGGTATTCCCTTTCCTAAATCAACTATTTTGACAAAGTTGGACTACAAACTTTAAATTGTAAAAAAGGCCCAAAATAACCATAAATAAGAAAATAAACCCTATTTATAAAATAATTAAAACAAAATCATCAATTTCAAACATATCATGTCTACATATACTGTCAATAAAATACTGAAAATATTATTTTAATATAAAAGAAAAAAAACTAAATTGATAATATGACCCATAAATAATTATCAAGAAAATATAGCCCCTATTTGTAAAGGATAAACCCCAAACACTAAAATCATATACCCTTAAACCCTAAACCATATACCCTAAAACCCTAAACCCTAAACCCTATACCCTAAAACCCTAAACCCTAAAACTTAAACCCTAAATTAAACATTTTGTAATATATTCTAAAGTCTAGACATTGCAAATGCTTTTAAATTATGACTTTATATTTTTATTGTAATTTTCAGAATATTTTTTATTCAATATTGATCAATGATAAATTATCATTTGAAAAGTAATAAATTATTTTTTATACGAGTAATATCATAAAACTTAGGTGATCTTTTGTAATTTTTTAAAGTTGAGTGAGTTGTTAATAGAATAAAACAAGGACTGTACAAATTTTTAAATGGGCTCTTTCGAAAAAACATGTTACACAGGTAGTATGTAACATAATTAATTTTAAAAGCATAAAACAAGGACTGTACAAATGACTGTGAAATTTTGACTATTATATAATCATTTTCCTTATAAAAATAGAATGTTATTTAGGACATCCCAAATAAAATGGCTACCGATATTGCCAGAGCAGCAATTGTTGCTGCCAGAGCAAAATATATCAATTTCCTAATATGCCCTTGTACTTTAACTAAAATTCCTTCATTATTCTTTATTGCATTCTCTCACCATATATATTATTTCTTTTCTCTCTCCCCAATAATGTAATGTTCATTATTTTACTCATATTAATCTCCACTCTGCTTATTTTTCATCCAACATCTTCCTCTACCCTGTCGTATCAGAGGTCTTTAAAAAATGAAATAAGACATTTCATCAAATAAACACAAATTGAATTTTTCTTATAATATATAGTTGATAGCTCTCTAGATAAATATAAGGACTGGTTTTATCAACCCAATAAATATAAAATGGTGATATTATAGTTGAATTGTCCAATAGGGCTCTACGTTTTTCCCCCCATAAGATCTATTGAAATAGATCATTCTCTTTCTAGTTAAAATTCAGTACCATATATAATTTTAATTTTTTACATTAGGGATACTAATCTTATAATTTCTTTTATTTAATTACACCATGGATATGCTTCTTCACGAAGCTTTTCCATATAAAATAATCATGTGCATAATCCATTATCATGTCAGGAACGAAGCTTTAACACCAAAATAGGAAGAAAAAAAATATTACTGTTTGTTCTTTGGTGGGTGACGGAGGCATCGGGGATGACGTGAGTGGATGGTGGGTGAATTATTCATTTTTTCTTTTTTATTAAATGGATAGTTTGTTGTTGAATTGTAATGTTGGTGATATTTGGGAGCAGAAGAGTGATAGAAATACACGGAAGGTTTTAATTACAGATGAATACTGGAGAAGTAGACAAAAAATATATCAACATATATAATTAAAGATAAGGGCATTTTTGGAAATATTATAATTTTGCTCTGACAGCAACAATTGCTGCTCTGTCAATATCGCTAGCCAAATAAAATAGTAGTAAAAATATAAGGACATCTAATTATTATGAAGTAAATGCATGAAACTCATATTTTTAGGTTGGTCGTCCGAATGTGAAATTATATGTCCTTTCCTTTCATCTATTTCTCTGTTCTAGTTAATTAACTATTCTCCCATCATTTACTGCTTGCTGCTTGATATTTAATTCTGCAATCAACAATCTTGTCTGCTTAGTTAATTAAATTCAATCAATCGTCAGTATCCTTAGTTTAATTTATTTCAATCAAACAATCTTGCATGTTAATCAAACAATCATTCAAGTTTTAGTAGTTTAAAAATTTAATCTAACCTAAATTGATCTTTGAGAATTCTTTGTAGGTTCGATATCCAATCTTCACTACAACAAATATGATCTATAGTGGCGCCATGCTTGATAACAATTTAACAATTTAAAGAAAATGTCACAAATTATTAATATAATCACATTTTTTAAAAATGCCACAAATTATAAGTGTTAATTTTACTGATTAGTGACATTTTTATACTATAGTGATGTTTTATAATGTTACTTTTAACGATAATTGTGACATTGATACATTTAGTCACACCGCTACAAGTGGCACTTTGCTAGTGACATTTTATATATAACGACATTTTTCAAACTGTCACTTGTAGCGGTGTGACTAAAAGTTAAATGTCACTATCATAACAAGATGTAACATTATAAAATGCCATAATATATAAAAATGTCACTAAATAATATATTTCATTTATAATTACTGACATTTTTAAAAAATGTAACTGTATTAATTTTTTCTCACATTTTCTTCAAAATGCCATCAAGCTTGATGCCATCAAAGATCATTTTTGTTGTAGTGCTTCTAATCACTATATTACTTGTATGATACGTTAAATCGAACATACCATGAGGCCATGTTGAAATTGAACTAAACAAGAGTTTCCCAATGAAATTGAACATACAAAAGCAGTTTTTTTTGTGATATGTCTCAAATTTGACTCGATTTCACTTTATTTTAATTTTGATAAAAATATTGTTTGGTTGGTTTTGGAGAAACATTTAAAACTCTATTGAAATTGAGTTTTGATATTGGATTTTGTGGGGTTTTTTGCACTTTGTATCATCGAAACATGGAAAATATGCATTTTGCATCCTCAAAACTTAGATTTAGCACTTTGCACCCTCGAAATATGAAAAATGTAGCACTTTGCACCCTATTTTATTTTCAAGCAAAAACTCAAGGGCATAATAGGTAATTCAATAGTATTGGCACTTTGCACCCTCAAAACTTGAGAATTTCGCACTTTGTACCCCAAAATACAATTTGTACTTAACATCCTCTAATTGTTGGTCCCAAGTGGTCAGATGAGGTCTAGAGGGGGGGGGGGGGGGGTGAATAGACCTCTAAAAATTTTAGACTTAAAAACTTTTACTTTTCTGTCAGCAGACTAAGCTGATGAAGAACAGATGACTGTGCTGATCGTGAACAAATCTTGAACAGCAGAGTGACCACTCTTCTTTCAGTAACTTAGCTGTTTTTCAGCAAAACAGTTTTATCAAGAGTTTACTTGCAGCGGATGTTTGAAAGTGTTTTTCACAAGTATACTAAGTCCTTGAAAAGATTTTATCCCCAGTTTCAAAACTCCTTATAAAATCTTTTGATAATTCAAAGTGTTGAAATATGCAAAGTTCAAAATATGCAAGAAAGCTTTAAATGCAAAATAACACAAAGAATTTTTATAGTGGTTATATGGATAAAAATCCTTTAGTCCACTCTTCCAGATCACGTAGATTCTGGGTTATACTATAATCACAAAGATTACAATATTTCTCCACTTATACCTAGACAACAAATGAAAAGGGTATAAGCTCACAACAGGAAATCACTCAGAAATCCTATCCTCTAAAGTAGAATCACTCACAAAGATGGATTCTAACTTTGCACAACACTCAGCTATTACAAAATCACTCAGATAATGTTTTTCTGTTTTCTTCAACTGGGTTTCTGTCAACAGATGACTTCTACCAGACGAGTGAGCTGTTCGAGCTTCTTGAGACTTAGAAAAATTTCTGCTTCGAATGCGAAATCTCAGATGTTGTTGCTGTGTTTCTCTCACTTCGAAATCAACTCTATTTATACTATGATTTGAAAATCTTACCGTTGAAGGAAATCAAATCTCAAATCCATAGTCTTTAGCCCGATTCAAACGGCTCCCTGCTACAGTCCTTTCTCTGTTGTACTTTCCTGTAGCAGCATTAAATGCACTCTGCTGATCCGAGAGTTTTCTTCAATCATTTGCCATTACTACCCTTCTCTTCCAGCATTTATTACATCCGGTGCATTTATTACCGTTGAACTAATCTCTTGATCTATTCTACTCTGCTGATCGAAGCAACTCTGCTGATCAAATACTGAACTAATCTGATTTGACTCAGCTGATGATCTACCCTTCTGTTCGCTGTTTCAGCATGAGATCACTAGTCTTCTAGGCTTTGAACTTTGAACTCTTCTGATGTCTTCTTTTACTTGTTCAAAATTCTTCTAAGGGAACTAAGCTTCCATACTTAGCTGATTATGATGTTTTGGAAATCATCAAAACCTTCCCTTAACTTCTTAACTTCTTTGCACTTCATCTTCATCTTCACCCAACAATTTCCCCCTTTTTGATGATGACAAAACTTCAGCTAAGTACCTGTACCTAAACTAAAGTTTTCATCCTCAAAGATTTCTGAGATAGAAATAGTCTGTTGGATTTCAAACTTGAACATTTTTATAGATAATGCAAGGATTACATGTTACAAGTTTAATCAGATAAGATGTGCAAAAATAAAAGATTACAAGGAAATAAACGTAAGCAGACTAAACAAGACTAGTCTTCTATCTTGTCTTCTTCAGTTTCCTTGTTCTCTTCTTCTTCTTCAGCAGGTTTGGAAGTCTCAGCTTCCAACTCCTCAGAGAATTTCTGTTTTAACAGCTCTAACTTCTTCTTTTTGACATCAGGGTCAAGCTGTTCTTCAGCTGAATCCTTAGCAGCAGCTATCTCTTTGTCAGACTTAGCCTTTGCTTCAGCTTCAGTTTCTTCAGCTTCACCTTCTTCTTATGTGATCTTCAGCTGATCTGCTTGTGACTTCATTTTCATTTTCAGCAGATTCTTCCAGTACTTTAGTTCCTTCTCTTTCAGCATTTTCTTCTTCATCAGAAGGTACCTTATCTTCCCTTTCTTCCCTTAGTACCCTATCTTCCCCCTTTTTGTCATCATCAGCAGGGTTGATTGGATATTTTGGTAAGACTGGGGTGATCTGAAGTGAATCACATAGAAACTTGATGTTTTCTTCTAGAGCATCCAGTTGAGCTTGTTGTCTCAGTTGATTGGCTTCAAATTCATCCATTCTTTTAAGTACAACTTCACCTTGGTCACCTAGCTGAATTTGGGTTGCAAGAATCCAATCAGCAGATGCCTTGAAGGCTCTCATCACATTGTCCAAGGTTTCATCCTTAGCTTGGATAGCCACTTCAACTGTTTCTGTAATGTCTCTCCAACCATCAGCTGTGCTCTGAGTCCGTCTTCTGAGTACATCCATATCTTGACAAATAGCTTGGACATTCTGAGCAGTGTCCTCTATCAGATGAGTTGGAACAGCAGCAGCTTTTGGAGTTGGTTGACTTACAGCAGCCAACACATCTGCAGTTAACTTCTCTTGCATTTCCTTCATGGAAATAGAATCCAACAAAGATGTTTGCTGTAAGCTTTGAGAAGTGGAGTCAATTGCAGATGGAATTTGAGGTAAGGCAAGAGTTGCCTCTTCAGTAATCTGATCTGCTGCTTGAGTTGGCTCTTTTGCAGTCTGATCTGCTGAACCAGAAGCAA
>CM064880.1:16385213-16465428 GCA_003313485.2 Penstemon barbatus
CTCTTAGAGTTGAGAACCTTACTTCACTTAAAGGTTTAGTGAAAATATCAGCAATCTGATTGTCAGTATGAACATACTCAATCATTACATTTCCTTTTTCCACATGATCTCTAATGAAGTGATGCTTGATCTCAATATGTTTAGTCCTTGAATGACTTGTAGTGTTCTGAGTGAGTGAGATTGCACTTGTATTATCACAGTAGACTGGTATTCCACTGATCTTGATATTGTAGTCTTCTAGTTGATGCTTCAACCAAAGTATCTGTGCACAGCAAGCTCCAGCAGCTATATACTCAGCTTCAGCAGTAGATATAGAAACTGAAGTCTGTTTCTTACTCATCCATGAGATCAGACGACTACCTAAGAACTGACAGGCACCTGTTGTGCTTTTTCTGTCAATCTTGCAGCCAGCAAGGTCTGAATCTGAATAACCAATAAGCTCAAATCCAGATTCTCTAGGATACCACAATCCCAATTCTTGAGTGCCCTTAATATATTTTAGTATCCTCTTGGCAGCTAAGAGATGAGATTCTTTGGGATTTGATTGGAATCTTGCACAAACCCCAACTGAGTACATGATATCAGGTCTGCTTGCTGTTAGATATAACAGTGACCCAATAATGCCTCTGTATTTGGTCATGTCTACTGATTTGCCATCTTCATCTTTATCCAAACGAAGACTAGTAGACATAGGAATTGTAGCAGTAGAGCTAGTTTCCATACCAAATTTTTTGAACAGATCTCTTGTGTATTTTGCTTGGTTGATGAATATACCATCAGGCAACTGTCTAACTTGCAATCCAAGAAAATAATTGAGTTCACACATCATGCTCATTTCAAACTTATTCTGCATGAGCTTGGAGAACTTGTCACACATCTGTTGGTTAGTTGAACCAAAAATAATATCGTCCACATATATTTGCACAAGTAATATATGATTCTCCCATTCAATTGTAAACAAGGTCTTGTCTACCTTACCTTTACGAAATCCTTTAATTAAAAGAAAATCAGATAAAGTATCATACCATGCTCTAGGAGCCTGTTTCAGTCCATAGAGGGCTTTCTTTAGACGATACACCTTGTCTTCTTGTTGATAAGCTTCAAATCCAGGTGGTTGTTCAACATATACTTCTTCTTGCAGTTCTCCATTGAGAAATGCAGACTTCACATCCATCTGATAAACAGTGAAGTTCTTGTAAGCAGCATAAGCTAGAAACAGTCTGATTGCTTCAAGTCTTGCTACTGGTGCAAATGTTTCATCAAAGTCTATTCCTTCTTCTTGACAATAACCCTTGGCCACTAATCTTGCTTTGTTTCTGGTAATAATACCATCTTCATTCATCTTATTTCTGAAAACCCATTTAGTGCCAATTACTCTTTGATGACTTGGTCTAGGAACTAAGTACCAGACTTCATTCCTTTCAAATTGATTCAACTCTTCTTGCATAGCTTCAATCCAGAAGGAATCATTGAGAGCTTCTTCAATTTGTTTAGGCTCTATTTGAGATAGAAAGGTGACAAACATAGCATCTTGTGCAGCAGCTCTTCTTGTTTTCACTCTATCTAATGGATCACCAATCACTAACTCTGGTGGGTGATTCCTGAGCCATCTAAGATCAGGTTGCAGGTCTGAATGTTGTCCTCTGTTTTGATCTTGCAACACTACTGTTGGAGTTCCAGTAGTAGTCTGTTGAACAATTGTAGTCTGTTGAACTTCCTCTGGTCTGTCAGCTGTTTGCAACTCGTCTGTTAGACAATCATCACTGTGATTTTGAACAGCACTTGAGTTAGCAGCTGAATTTAGATTAGGTAGTATGATGGGAACATATTCTTCATTCTTTCCAATATCCAACTTCTGTAAATCAGTAGACAGATCTTGATTAGTACTTTGATTCTTTTCAGAAGATTGACTTGGCTCATCAAATACTACATGGATAGATTCTTCTATTAGTAATGTTCTTTTGTTAAAAACTCCATAAGCTTTACTAACAGTAGAGTATCCTACAAAAACAGCTTCATCAGCCTTTTCTTCAAATGCAGTGAGGTGATTTTTCCCATTATTTAATACAAAGCATTTACAACCAAAAATTTTAAAGTAATGAATGTTTGGTTTTCTGTTGTTCCAAACTTCATATAGAGTCTTGTTCTGATTTTTGTTGATCATGCATCTGTTCTGGGTAAAGCAGGCTGTATTTGTTGCTTCTGCCCAAAATCTTTGTGGCAGCTTAGCTTCAGCTATCATGGTTCTGACAGCTTCTTTCAGTGTTCTGTTTCTCCTTTCAGCAACACCATTCTGTTGAGGGGTTCTAGCAGCTGAATACTCATGATGTATTCCCTTGATATTACAATACTCTTCAACAGTAAAGTTTGTAAACTCTGTCCCTCTATCTGATATGATCTTCAATATCTTTGTACTTTTCTCATTCTGGATCAGTTCCATCAGATTAGTAAGATGTTCCTTGGTTTCACTTTTCTTTTTCATGAATATCACCCAAGTATATCTTGAATAGTCATCCACAACAGCTAGGCAGTATTTCTTTCCACCATTGCTGACTGGATCAATGGATCCAAATAAGTGCATGTGTAGCAGCTCCAAGATTCTTTCAGAAGATTGGTGCTTCTTGCTTTTGTAAGATGACTTGATTTGTTTACCCTTCTGACATGCGTCACAGAGCTTATCTTTGCTCATGACTGTTTTTGGAATCCCTTCTACCAAATCATTCTTTATCAGTCTGTTTATGGTCTTGAAGTTTAAATGATTCATCCTTTTGTGCCATAGCCAGCTAACTTCACTTGGTGCAGATGCCACCAAACAAACATTTGAATTCTTGTCAGCAGAATTCCAGTCGACTATGTAGACATTCCCTTGTCGTCTTCCAGATAAAATAACCTTCTTTATACTAATCTGTTCAGCGTAGCACTTATCTGTTGAGAAGATGACTGAATATCCTTTGTCACAAAATTGACTTATGCTCAGCAGATTATATTTGAGGCCTTTAACATATGAGACGTCAGATATCTCTATGTTTCCTCTGATCAGTCTTCCTTTAGCTTTAATCTTGCCTTCTTTGCTGTCCCCAAAAGTAACTTTTGGACCATCCACAGCAACTGCATCAGTCAGCTCATGTATGTTTCCACACATGTGCCTTGAACAACCACTGTCCAAGTACCAAATCTTCTCTACTTTACTCCTACTCCTAATCCTAACCTACAAAATAAAAATAAAATTGTTTTAGGTACCCTTATTGAGAGGGTCCTGAAGGATTAGTTCCACCTTTGACAACTCAAGATGTTGATGTCTTAGGCTTTTGAGTTTTGACAGGAGCAGGGACAGTTTCATTTTTATCATAATTAGCAGATAAGTCATGTTGATGATCAGTATGATAAGAATAATGTTCATAAGCAGGGTAAGGTGCATGATAAGCAGGGTATGCATGCATTGGATGAGCAGGGTAAGGTGCATAGTAACTAGGAAATTGAGGTGCATGATACATAGGAGGATATGCAGTAGGTTGCACATAATAAGACTCATTTCCATAACAAGCATTTTGATTTTTCTTATTCTTATGCTTCTTTGACTTACTAGTAGCTTGCTCATTTACAGACGACTTAGTTTTACCACTAGTCTGATTGACTTTAGCTTTATCAGCAGACTTCTTGGGACTCTGCTGTTTGGTCTTACTAGTCTGTTTTCCTATACTAGGCTCTTTGCTCTTTTTAGCCTTAGGAGTTTTCTTCTCATTTACCACTTTCTCAGGTGAAGCAGGTCTAGCAGTTTGAACATACAGAATGACCTTACTATTGTCAGCAGATATAAATTTCTCAGTATGATTCAATTCGTGCTTATCCTGTTCTAAAGCCATCTTCTGTTTACTAGACATATGAGTGGATGCAACGGATGATTTTTCATGAGACTCAATAACTTTTTCAAGTTCCATGATTTTTCCTTTATAAACTTCACATTCAGCTTTCAGAGATTCATGTTCTTGCTCAAGCTGTTTATATTCAACTGATTCTCTTGGCTTTTCAGCTGTGAGTTTCAGTGAACTGTTTTGCTCTTTTAGCAATATCATCTCTTCCTTAAGCTTTTTGTATGCTTCAGCAATACCAGTATTGTTCAGCATCATTTGTTCAAATGAATTAAATAATTCATTGTCAAGAGGAGTTACCTCATCCTCGGAGTCATCAGATTCCTTTGCCATCAGGCAGAGGAGAGCAGGTTTTTCTTCATCAAACGATTCTTCATCAGACGTGTCTGAATCTGAATCAGATGAGTAGACAGCAGCCAGCTTTTCTGCTTCAGCCATCATAGCCTTGCCTCTCTGATGCTTTCTTTCTTTTCTGATTTTCTTCTCTTCCTCAGTGTATTTCTCTGTTTTTGGATATGGACAATCTTTGATGAAGTGTCCCAATTTCCTGCAGTTATAACACATTAGTTTGGCTTTATCCTCTTTATCTTGAGAAGAAAAGTTAGGCTTAGAAGTAGAAGCATTGTTGTATTTGTTCTTCATTTTTCTCTTATAGAACTTCTTGAAATTGTTCATCAGCAATGCTACATCTCCAGCAGTGTACTCCTTCTTGTTGAGTAGAGTGGCTTCATCAGATGAGTCCACTTCTTTGCTTTTCTGTGCTGGTCTTCTGTTATTTTCAGTAGCAACCAGTGCAGCTGTGGGTCCTGAAGTTGAGGTTTCTTCAATTCCCATTCTAGGCAGTTTATACTCGAATGCCTTGAGTACGGAGAACAGCTCTGAAAGAGAAATCTTTCCCAGATCTCTTGATTCTTCCATTGCTGTTACTTTCATGTTGAACTTTGGGGGTAAGGCCTTTAGGACTCTGACGGTGATTTCTTTGTCAGTGAAAGTCTTTCCCAGCTTTAGAACTTCATTGAGTGTTCTGGTGAACCTGGTATCCATCTGATCAATGGTCTCTCCAGACTTCATCTTGAAGTTATCCAGTTTCTCCAAAGCAACAGTGAGCCGATGCTCTTTTATTGCATCATTGCCTTCGCTCATATCTCTGACTTTATCCCACATCTCCTTTGCAGTCTTGCAATGTTTGACTTTGTCAAACCGATCATTGTCCAGGGCTTTAGTCATGATAAATCTTCCGACTTTATCCAGATTAAATAGCTTAATTTCCTCTGGAGTCATCTCATGAAGGTCTTTTTCCACAACCGTATCAACTTCATTTATTTTGATGGTCTTTGTGAATCTGAATGGACCTTTTATGATACATGTATACATGTTGTCATTGTAGGCAGCTAGAAAGATTTCCATTCTAATCTTCCAATCTACAAACGACATACCAGCAATGTGGGGAACATGGCTGATACAGTCCATTTTTCAAAAAGTTTTAAATTTTCAAAAAGATGCTCTTTTGAAAAGTTTTGAAAAACCTTTGAAAAACACTTGGATCAAGCTCGTTGATCAGGCAGCTGATTCTAATGAACAACCTGCTCTGATACCACTTGTTGGTCCCAAGTGGTCAGATGAGGTCTAGATGGGGGGGGGGGGGGGAGTGAATAGACCTCTAAAAATTTTAGACTTAAAAACTTTTACTCTTCTGTCAGCAGACTAAGCTGATGAAGAACAGATGACTGTGCTGATCGTGAACAAATCTTGAACAGCAGAGTGACCACTCTTCTTTCAGTAACTTAGCTGTTTTTCAGCAAAACAGTTTTATCAAGAGTTTACTTGCAGCGGATGTTTGAAAGTGTTTTTCACAAGTAGACTAAGTCCTTGAAAAGATTTTATCCCCAGTTTCAAAACTCCTTATAAAATCTTTTGATAATTCAAAGTGTTGAAATATGCAAAGTTCAAAATATGCAAGAAAGCTTTAAATGCAAAATAACACAAAGAATTTTTATAGTGGTTATATGGATAAAAATCCTTTAGTCCACTCTTCCAGATCACGTAGATTCTGGGTTATACTATAATCACAAAGATTACAATATTTCTCCACTTATACCTAGACAACAAATGAAAAGGCTATAAGCTCACAACAGGAAATCACTCAGAAATCCTATCCTCTAAAGTAGAATCACTCACAAAGATGGATTCTAACTTTGCACAACACTCAGCTATTACAAAATCACTCAGATAATGTTTTTCTGTTTTCTTCAACTGGGTTTCTGTCAACAGATGACTTCTACCAGACGAGTGAGCTGTTCGAGCTTCTTGAGACTTAGAAAAATTTCTGCTTCGAATGCGAAATCTCAGATGTTGTTGTTGTGTTTCTCTCACTTCGAAATCAGCTCTATTTATACTAGGATTTGAAAATATGACCGTTGAAGGAAATCAAATCTCAAATTCATAGTCTTTAGCCCGATTCAAACGGCTCCCTGCTACAGTCCTTTCTCTGCTGTACTTTCCTGTAGCAGCATTAAATGCACTCTGCTGATCCGAGAGTTTTCTTCAATCATTTGCCATTACTACCCTTCTCTTCCAGCATTTATTACATCCGGTGCATTTATTACCGTTGAACTAATCTCTTGATCTCTTCTACTCTGCTGATCGAAGCAACTCTGCTGATCAAATACTGAACTAATCTGATTTGACTCAGCTGATGATCTACCCTTCTGTTCGCTGTTTCAGCATGAGATCACTAGTCTTCTGGGCTTTGAACTTTGAACTCTTCTGATGTCTTCTTTTACTTGTTCAAAATTCTTCTAAGGGAACTAAGCTTCCATACTTAGCTGATTATGATGTTTTGGAAATCATCAAAACCTTCCCTTAACTTCTTAACTTCTTTGCACTTCATCTTCATCTTCACCCAACACTAATTAAGAATAAATCAGCAATATCCACCCCCGAAACACAATAATGGGCACTTTGCACCCCAAAATATAAAATTAAAACGTAACACCCTCAAATTTAAAAAAACTCAAACCCCTCGTTTTTTGGTCAAAGTTAACTATCGGAGTGAAAAATATCTAAGGCAAAATAGGTAATTCATTTTTTTCCTTAAATTTTGCAAAATACAATTATAAGTACTCGAATACTCATTTCTCTCTTCATCTTTCTTTTCAACCATATAACCATAAATAACTAAATAAAGTACAAGTAAACTTCTCGAAGACCCATTGTCTACTTCAAAATATCAAAGACTCATAAATAATTACCTATTTTGCCTAAATTTTTTCACCCCAATGGTCAAATTTGCCAGAAAAACGAGGGGTTTGAGTTTTTTTTTTTTTAAATTTGAGGATGTTAAGTGTTAATTTTGTGTTTTGGGGTGCAAAGTGTCCATTTATTGTGTTTTGGGGATGCAAGTTGTTGATTTGATCTTAATTAGGGAGTGTTAAGTGCTAATTTTATTTTGGGGGTGCAAAGTGACAAAGATTTACAATAGAATTACCTATTTTGCCCCTGAATTTTTGCTTTAAAATAAAAGAGGGTGCAAGGTGCTGCATTTTTCATATTTTGAAGGTGTAAAGTGCTAAATCTAAATTTCAAGGGTGCAAATTGCATATTTCTCATATTTCGGGGGTGCATAGTGCAAAAAACCCAATTTTGTGGGTATAAATTATTGTCTTTTCATAGATTTTGATTTTGAACCATGATTTCAAGGAGACAATATTTAGTACAACTACTGCACTACGTCACTAGTGACATGCAGTGCAATACATCAATGATAGTTATACATGTGAATATGATTTTACATCTACCCGTTTTGTAGATTTTGAAAATGAATTAAAAAATAGGCTAAAACATGACTGATGTGAAACGTATAATTATTATTGTTGTGTACGCCACATATTTTTTATGATTTGATGCAACATTTGCACCAAAATCTCTCTCCAAAAAAAAAGATTTAATTAAAATTTAATTAAGTTTAAGTCATACCCTATTTCAATATTTTTTAACTCGGTCACATTAGATTAGACCCACAATTTGGACCAAAACTTTTTCATATTGGACTTAATGTTTTGGTTCTGGCCCGGTTCGACCGATTGCACTCGCAGTGGGGCTGAAAGACTGACAGATAGATAAGGACACGATTCAATACATCCAGCTTGGTTTTGGTCCCTACGTCAATCGGGCCCCACACACCAAAAGAGCAAAAGCTGGCGGTGGGGTCCACCATACGCCTTTCTCGACGGTCGCAACTTGTATGGGCCCCCACAGCCCCAATGGGAGACAAAGAGCGTGGGGCTCACATTTAAACTTTGGATAAAATATTTTCTGCGTTTGACTCTCCTCCCCAAGCGGTGGACCACCACACCACACCCTGTCTTTGTGGGGGCCCACTTGACACGTGCTTTACCTCAACTCACGTGCACTTCTTAGTTTATTCGACCGCACGAGGTGGTCATAGGAATCCACCTAATTTGTTTGTCTATTTTATATTGTACGAGGCAATACTATTTAACTTTTCAGTAAAAAAAATTCAGCTTTTAATTAATTTATTATAGAAAAGTTATCTTTTCCATTTTCTAAAATTTCTTTTTGCAGAGCACGATTGCTGGTAGACGTGAATTTTGATTTCAAACTGTTTAGCTTAGTTGAAATATATTTATTCTGATGTGATTTTTAAATTTATCCTTTACTGAAAAGATAAATTGATCAATAAATCATAATATCGGATGATAAAATATTAAATTAAAATAAATATTTAAATAACAAGTTAGACTAATAAATACTTCCTCTGTCCCAATTATGTGTCATTTTAGAGAAATTTTTTGTCCCAAATTATTTGTCACTTTAGAATTTTTATGCACTATTAATTACATATTTTTCTATTTTGCCCTTATTTAATGTATCTAAAATTCTCCCTTTAATATTGAGAATAAGAGTACGGGTATTTTAGGAATATAATTTATTTTTTCCCCAAGATTGAGACAATTTAGTAGGTATCTTAATATGTGTGAAAACACCTAAAACAACACATAAATTGGGACAGTAGGAGTAAAGCTTAAATCGACTAATTCGTTGCTCAATTGAGCTCGATACATATACTAATTAAAAATTAAACTTGAACAATATTTTATATTTGATAATTTTTTAATAAAATAAAAGTAACATTAAACAACTTTACTCGTTCAATCCAAATAAACATAATATAAATTTCAATTAGAAAATTATTAAACTTGAACGATGTATTGAACTGCTCGAATCTAAATTCCGTACTTAGGGTGAAACTAAAGCCATGACTTTCAATCAACATTAAATTAAAATAGAATCGCCTAACTAGTTCTTTAAATGAATCCTACTCAAATAAATATTGTGGGGTTTACAATAAATATGTGAAACTCAACCCAAAACTTCGAATTAACATTAAGATAAAATTTCATCGCCTAATTAATTCTTTAAATGAACACTTCTCCAAACTCCAATAAATATTGGGTGGCTACTTAGTCTAAATTGTTGATTAATAAATTTTTGATTGATAAAGCATAACATTAATTTCAATAATTTAGTATAAGCTTGTACACCTGGGTTATAAAAAAAAAATAGTATTTGAAAATTATGGGTGTATGTGGATGGATTTTGGCTCGGTCTCTCGTGGGTTTCGCGAGACCGAGCCAAAACCCTTTCAAATGAGTTTTCGCCAAACCCATAAAACCTATCCAGAAACTCACACTTAAATTCTTACCACCTACTTTTCCATCAGATCTCACTAAAAAAGACATTGATTTGACACTTATCACCTACTTTTTCCTTTAAATCCCAACATTCAAACCCAATTCAAGTGGGGTTTCAACTTATTCAAACCGCAAAACCCAAGAGCCAAAACTCATCCAAATGAAGTTTCAAATGTTTCATCGAAACCATCCAAACCAATTTTTTTAAATCGAGACCCGCGAAATCGAATCAAAACCAATCCAAATAAACTCTTTCTAATTGACCCCACAAACCTTATCTATTCCAAATATAGTACATAAACTTATTTAGTCACATTTTATAATAAAATATTAAATGTTGTGTTCCATAAAAAGTATTAATTAGCTGTATCTCACAATTTACAGCTATATCCTATTACCATAGCCCCAGGGCAATTTTTCTCAAGGCCTAGGAATCAATTGTCACCATCAAGTCAAAGATTTTATTTTAACTTTACTATTCTATCTTTTTATTTTCTAATTAAATAATCTAGAAATGGAAACGTTATTAATTTTGCCAAGAGAAAATGAAAAATTATCTAAAGGAGCAACTAAAAGTACTGAAAAAGTAAATACAAAGGTAACAAAATAGAAATTATGAAAAATCCTAGAAACTTTAGACAATCTGGTTCCCATAATTATAAAATTGAAAAAAAAAATTTCGCCTAAAAGGCTAAAACCCTAAATTCATTTCATCCCCTGTGGTTTTCTTCAGGGTTTAGGGTTCTGATTCCCTGCAGCTGCACCCACCATAAACTGAAGCTCCTTCTTATCATAAATCTCCAACGAAAAGTCCCTCAACATTTGTGTTGTACCCGTTGCAACTGCAGTTGTACTCACAGTAGAACTCGAACTGGGTGCCATTGTAGTTACAACTTGCTTTTCACCACTCACGATTTCCACCTCACCTCCACAAAAGGCGCCGCCGCCAATCGCAGCCGTGCCAAAACTCACAAAACTCTGCATTGGCCTCCCGGCAACATTAAAAACCGGCGTCGCAGTCGCTGGTATGGCCCAGAACTGCGGCTGACTCGACGACGCAGCTAGGGTCACCGCGCCACCGCCGCTGGTTGGCGGAATCATGAAAAAAGTCCCACTAGGAAACACCGGAACTAGACCCTGCGGCGGTGCGATTGGCGCCACGGGGGCAAAACTGGAAGAAGAGTCATTTATTTCATAAAACTCACCGCTGGCGCTGGAAACCCTTTTTCTCTTTTTTCTCGTTGTTTCCTCCGCCGCCTCCGCGGCGGTGACGGCGGCGTTGGGCGTTGTTGGGATTTTTAAAGTACCATTAACGGAGACAGCGATAGCGGGTACCGTGCCAGTTCCGGTGGCTTCAATAATGGCCGGCTCGGCGCGTTCCAGAAGCCACCGAATAGTTTCGCCGTCGGATTTGTGGCCGAGTTCTCTGGTGAGTTGAAATATACGCGCCGCGCACGCCGCCGGCATGCGGATTCTCCGGCCACGACCTTCCACCTTCGTGTGCCGATCCTTGCTCAACCTTTTCGGCGCCGCCGCCGCCACAACCACCGCCGAATCGGTATACGTAGGCTCTTCTTTCAAAAGAGGCACCATATCTTCATTCGGCGGCGATGTTTCGTTTCCCGCCGCGTCGACAGCGGCGATAGTGTATTCGTTTGAGATGAGTGGATCGGAGGGGACGGCTGTGGTGACGACGTCGTTTTCCTCATGTTGGGGGTGGTGGTGGTGGTGGTGGTGGCGGTGGTGGGGGAGTGTTGATGCCATGTGTATAATTTGCTTGGAGGAAAATAAATTTGGACCCACTTTTATCTAACGGGTAATGTAGAGAAAAAGAGGGACCCCCTCTCCTTTATATTGTGACTGTGATGGAATCAACGGTGGATCTGTGTTCAAGGGGGTCTAGGATGATGACACGTGGTGGGGCCCTCTACCTACTAGGAGTTGGGATGTAATAAATTTGGTCAAACCCATGAGGTTATTACTACGCACCAGATTATATGAACTTGAGTTTGGGTTTTTTTTAGTGGGATACAAAGGCCCTGTTTGGAACAAGTTTGGCCCAGCATTTTCAATTTTTCGCTGGGCCGAACTTGATTTTAAACAAATACCAAAATATCCCATTTTTGGGACCAATTTCCAGTTCACAGAACCGTACTAACTTTGTTCTCAGAAAAAGATAAAAAAAAAAAAAAGGAACCGTACAAAGTACTACTCCCATTTGCACAAAAAGGCGCAGAGACAGACTACAAAGAAAATATGTACTATATCAGTATATACCATATTTATCAAAAAAAATAGTATATACCCATTTAATTATTTTTCCATTCATTTTAGCTTAAAATATTAATTTTAATAATTATTTTAATTATTACACAATATAATATTATCGTTTAATTTGAAAAAGACCTGACATGATAACTACTAATTAAATTTCATCCTCAAATTTCAGGGGAATTCTAGGGTGCCGCTACGTTAGGTGCCGCTAATACCACATTATGTGGTATTACCACACAATGTGTGTCACATTAGGTGGTATAAGTACCATAGAATGTGATACACATTGCGTGGTAATACCACCTAATTTGGAATAAATACTACATGATGTGGGGGTCATATTAAACATATGGGGTTAATACTATGTAATGTGGTCATGTACTATCACATGTGGAGATCATACCATACAATGTGATACACATTGTGTGGTAATACCACCTAATGTGGTATTAGCGGCACATAACGTAGCGGCACCCTAGAATTTTCCCAAATTTCATCGTCCAAAATATATTCATAATTTAACTCATAATTTATAGGGTAAATTACGAATAACCCCCTCATGTAAAATATAATTACGAAAATCGCCCTCACGTATTGGATATTACAAAAATTCCTCTCAAGTTTGTCACCTTCTTACAATTAACCCCTTGCCCCTAAAATATTCCAATTTTACCCTTGGATGTTACTTGTATTGTTTGTTATGTCTTATAAGTTAAAATTTGGGAGCTAACTATTATATCTTATAAATTAGAAAAGAGATAATTATATATTTACTACCAAAATAATTGATAAAATTTATGATTGCCCATAAGTTTTAATAAATAGTGCAAAAAAAAGGTATCTATATATTTATTAGCAATTTAAAATTGTAAAATATTAAATTAAAAATAATTTTAATTATATATTTTATAAATATGAACAAATTGTTTACACATTAGTTAAATGAATTTATTTTATAAATTAATAAATTTAAATATTATATTGTATTATAAATTAGATATTCTAATTTATTAAAGTTTATATTATATTATAAATTAAAATATTTATTGAAATTGATGTGCAATTATAAATTATATCAATTATTTTGGTGGTAAAGATATGATTATTATTTTTATAATTTACAGATATAATAATTAACATCCAAATTTTAAAATTTATAACAAATTATAAACATTACGTAAATCGAGATTATTTCACAAACCTCCACTACTCTCCCAAACTACTTTCCCAAACACCAAACAAACAGGTCTTTGAAGCTCAAGTCCAAATTTGATGCATCGTTCGTGTCGAATTGTCGATTGAATAGACGTCGGTGCATTCACAACTGAGAACAATTATACCTAGGCTCTTCATCTTTAAAGAACACATTCAAAACTAAGGAAGTACATTTAAGTTCCCTAAATTGGAAGAACTTAATGCAGCGAAACTGCGTTGAAAGACTCGTTGATTCTTGATAAAGAATACCGTAAATTTAAAGGAATTAAGAAAATTCAATAACTCGTTGATTCTATAAATGATTTCGTGAAATTAGAGAATTGAGAAAACTCAAATATAATATAATAAAAAACTAAACTGATCAACTCTCTCGAGAGTTTTACAATGACTATTTAATAAAATTAATTAAAAACCTAGATCTTGAAATTAACAGAAAGTCTCTAAAATATTAAAACATATAAAAAGGCTTAATAAATTCTTGAATTGGGTTTTTTTACAGTTTCTTCGTCAATAACTATACTAGAACTATAGAAACAATTTATTCTTGTATAACTAGCTGCTACCGTACGCGGTACTTGCGCGCATAAATATATTTAAACGTAACATGTTACTTGCAACATTAATATTCATGTAACATATATCCTCCGATCCGTTAACAGTTTAAAATTTTGAAATGCTTATAATTCTAATTATACTAAACTAATTTGTCATATTTTAATTTAATTGCAATAGAACTAATCTTGTTAATTCAACAATTTGTATTATGTACGGCGTCCCTCTCATCCGGACATGTATCCTCACAATTATGCAACATCACCTCCACATAGTGATTCCTCTTGAGTCCACCCAATGGTTCCTCCGATGCTTGTACCATCTAGACATCCGCCTCCACACAAACATGATAGATCGATTTAGACGATGGTCGAGAAAATGCAAATTTTTGTTGGATTATTTTGCGTACCTGAAATGTTATGGGGTTGAATTGTCAGTCAACATAGACAATAACATCGATTTTGAAATAATCTAAATTGACTTAACTGTCACGTAACCTACTTCGGTACCAAATGTGAATGAATTTGTTAAACTATGGTACCAAATATGTCGGCCCGATTTCTTATGGTGCCATAAGTAAGAATCGATACAAAATTTGATACCATAAATACAATTCTTATTTCGACTTTGAAGTAGTGATATTCCTTTCGAGCACGTTTTTATATCAGTCAAAGATTATCCCATGAACCTCTCAACAAATGTGGTTCATTTGAAATGGTAAAACCCATGTGTGAAATATCCCATGATTTCGTCATAACAGAACCATATATTGCTTACTTTTGGTTTGCCAGGTTTGAAAATTTAAACTTATAAATAGAGGGTTATACTATCGGTTAAATAAACCAAACTTGATCTTTTCAATCATGAAATATTTTCCTCTTTTTTTTTTCATGTTGGAAATTCACATAAAGTTCCAACACAATCTTACTATAAAACCAAATCTTTTTTAGCATTCAACAAATTTTAAGGTTGTTAATTATATGATCAATATCTATTCGACAATTGGTTTAATCAAGAGCTTGTTGAGTATGCAACAAATTTGTGGTAATAGTAAGATTGACGAGGTTCTGAATGACGATAAGAGTGATCAGAAATAGAATGGAGAAAATAAATTTGGTATGGGTGGAATTGGAAAAATATATTTTAAGGTAACTCTTATCCCTTTTACCATCTTGACTTTTTGAAAGAAATTAGTACTCTCTATTAAATTTCATTTTTAATATATAGTTGTTTGTACCCAAAAAATCACCCTCGATTAATCGAGGAACGATGGCTCGATGACAAGTCAAAATTGGCAATTGGACCGAACCCAATCGTGACAAATGGATCGGGTCAGCTCGGATCCAATTTGATCCGAAAAATTGACCCGACCGAAGCGATAATTTGGTCACGAGCCCAATTTCGAAACTCGGCCAAATTTCTCAATTAATTAATGTTTGGGCCAAATATAAATTAATTAATTGATAAAGTTAATTAATTTATGGGCCAAGTTTAATTAATTAATAATCAAAGCCAAATTATGGTTAAGTACAAATGAGCCCAATTAACCCAATAGATTATGTTGGCTATTATGGATTAATTAATTAAGTTGATTAATTAATTGGGCCAAGCCTAACTAATTGGCACACTTGATAAATAAAGCCATTAATTAATTAATTGGGTAAATTATAATCACCACACAAAATCAGCATAAATCGACCCAAGACCAATTATGGTCCGACTAGCGAAATCCGCCCCGGCCCAATCATAGAAACCGGCCAACATCAATTTTTGGCCCAATGTTTATTTTGTTTAATTAATATTAGAGATAATTAATTAAAGAGATAAGAATAAAGCCATATTAGTTGGCTTGAATAACAAATTCCTTAAATATCTCTTAGTTAGTTATCATAAATTAAAATTCAAATTAAACACACGTTCTCTTTTTCTCCAACCACCATTAACATTAATTTTCAGCACAAAGAAGGAGAAAACCACCATTAAAGTAGTGGAGATAGTGGGGAAATCTGAAAGTAGTGGAGGAAGTGGGAGAGTGGCAATCAAGGAAGCAGTTTTCTGGCCATCAGCTTAATTTCCAGCACTTATAATACTCTAGGACAGCCATACGCGCAGAGGACACACAACTCAATCTGCAAATTTCAGTCTACGGCTCTACGCCTCGCCGGAAGTCCAGCACACCGTTGCTTCTCTCGTCAGCAAACACCTGTTAATCCCTTGATATCAACCGTCCTTCCTCAGCCACCAGCGATTCTTGACCGCCTGAAGTCTTGCCGCCGCCACCGCTGCTCAAAGTACGCCGCCGCTGCTTCCGCCGTTAGAACGCTGTCTCGAGTGAAACCCCTTGATAGCGAGCAGATAACACGCTGTTTCTGTCAAGTTATCAGCCTGCCAACTTCTTGATATCAGTCTATTGATCCTCAGCCACCAGCTATCCCTGACCGCCTGAAGTCCTGCCGCCGCCGTCTTCCGCCGTCAGCTGAAGCTGTCTCGAGCTAAACCACTCGATATCAACCAAGTAGCACGCTGTTAATCGTCATGTAAGTGCCCACGTATTTATATGACAAACTCATCGAGTAGCCATCTGCTTGGTGAGCTCGTCGTCAAGTAGCCATCTGCTCCATCGATGCCCTTTTCAGTGGCCACCCGCTGATCAGGAGCCCGATTGATGGTCATCCATCAAGGTTGGGCGAACCATTGACGGTGGTCTTCCGTCGTCAATGTTACTTTCCGTCAACAAGCTGTTCTATCATGTATTATCAACTCATCGGTGAGTTTACCTACCGATCAAGGAGTCAATTTTTAGAACTTATTAGACTTATCAACTCATCTGGCAGATCATGCCAAAACAGGAGACTTTATCGTTTTGCATATTTTTGTAATATTTGTATATCGGGGAACTTACTGATTTTCTTGTATTATTAATGGAAGTGATTTGGTTCGCATCTCTTGATTTATTTTACTAAAATATGCTTTACGTCAACGAATTTTCATTGATATGTCGTTTTCTGTCAAGATTATGTCTTCTGTCAAGGTGAATTGTTAAACTGATTGATCGTCAAGTCATTTGCTGATTTACAAATCCGCTGATATGTTGAGCAGGACATCGATTGGTCATGAATCTTTGGCATTTACGAGAGATTTTCATAAATTATTTAAGTCCTGCGGCCAGATAGGCATAGAAAAGAACTAGGGGTAGTGTTTGCCTACTCTGTCACAATCGTTTAGAAGTCAGCCTTATCAGGACAACTTATTTCGATATCAATATTTCTTTATCAGGACAATTATATTATTAATATACTGATATCAACATGTCTATTTTGAAATCGTTATGTTTTCACGCACAAACATTGGCACGCCCGTATTTATTTTACACCATATCGAGGCATTTTACATCGAGCTATTGGCTCGTCGAGGCATCTGCTGACAGGTTTACAACAAACAATGTTTTGGCACGCCTCGATGCCAAACATCCCTCGATGTCAGCTCCTCGATGCCAAGCATCCCTTGATGTCAGTTTTATCGCAAACAATATTTTGGCACTTCTTGATGCCAAAGGTTGCTCGATGTCGAGGTGCCCTCGCTGTCAAAATTAATGCTAACAATAGTTATTGTAATTAAAAATCCTATCATTGTGAAATATCTGCTTTAATTTATATTAACATAAATCAAAATATGCTTATAAATAATAAAATATTACAGGTATATTGTTGGATTTTATAATTTATATGTGAATAAAATTAGTTGAGAGTAATTAAGGGATTGCGTCTGTTCCATAGCAAATAATTTTTGAATATTATCTCAAGAAAGTTTTGGGTTATAGTTTATAAGGCGATTGTGGGATCATTCAAGTTCGTGGGATTCTCTTGTTCGAGTGCACGTCAAGAAGTCCTGAAGGTTCGTTGTATCTTGGGAATAGACGTCGATTGAGTTTGCACCAGGGCAGCGGCGAATTCTATTCTAAAGGGAGTGCTTTGCACGCCTCGAACCGGGTTTTTCCATTCCATCCCTCTTATAATTATTATCATCATAAAAAATAAATTGAAAATTTGGTGTTGTTATTGTGTGATTTTGTTGTTTTCTGTTTTCTAGAACTAACAATTTTAGAATAGAATTTATTGTCTATTGAACTGGTGATTTGTCTATTAGGAAACAGAAAGTTGCTTGCTAATATAAATCTCACACATTAAAACTTTGCACATAAACTGTTTGTATAAATTACTTAGTTAATTTGTCGGAGTCAAAAACAGTTTTTAAGTGTGCCTTTTAAGTGCTGAGAGTTTAAAAATGGGCATTAATGAAGAACAAAGTTCTATAAAACCTGAGAAATTTAATGGGTATAATTTTCGTAGGTAGCAAAAACAAATGCGTTATTGGTTAACTTCCCTAGGGCTGTTTTCAGCAATTACTAATCCTAGTACATCTAAGGAAAAAACTAAGGATGGTGATACATCTAGTGAGTCAGTAGATAAAGATTACTTGTGTCATGGTCGTATACTTTCTGCCTTGTCAAATGTCTTATATGACATTTATCACTCTACTGATACCGCTAAGGAACTTTGGGATGCACTAGAAAGAAAATATGGTAAAGAAGATGAAGGTCTAGATAACTATGTAATTGGAAGATACTTAAGCTTTAAAATGACTGATGACAAATCAATTGTACAACAAGCTCAAGATCTTCAAGCTATCCATGAAGAATTAGGCCAAAGGAATATTAAGGTTGATGAAAAGTTTCTCATTCATACTATAATTGAAAAACTTCCTTATTCATGGCAATCCGTTGCCATTTCACTTAGGCATAAACGTGAAGCCATGAGTCTTGATAATTTGATGGTTTATCTTCAAATAGATGAAAGACAAAAAGAAAAGGAAAAATTAGCACATAGTGATTTCAATAGTGCTAATCTCATTGAGGGAAACAAGAGAAATAACTCCAAGAAAAAAGGAAATAAAAAGTATAATGATAACCTAAAAGCCAAATGTGATATTAATAAAAACAACAACAATAATAATAATAATAATAAGAGGGGATGTTTTGTTTGCGGAAAACCCGGATATTTTGCGAGGCATTGTAGGCATCGCAAAGACAAGAATATGAAAGCACAAGAAGGATCAATTAAACAAACTAATGTGGTTGTTGCCGGTACCAATGATGGAACCGATGATAGGTTAGTAATTTCAAATTCTGAAATTAATCTAGCTTGTGAATCAATTGATTGGTGGATTGACACCGGTGCTAATATTCATGTATGTGCTGATAGATCTTTATTTTCGATTTATCAGGTTACAAACGGGAAATCCGTAAATATGGGAAATGCTACTGCTGCAAAGATTATTGGAGAAGGAAGAATTGACTTACAATTAAGTTCGGGAAATACTCTCTCTCTACATAACGTGCATCATGTACCCGATATTAGGAAAAATTTGATTAGTGGATCCCTTCTTATAAAAGATGGTTTTAGACTTTTGTTTGAGTCAAATAAAGTTGTATTAAGTAAAAACAGTAGCTTTGTAGGAAAAGGTTATGTATTTGATGGCTTATTTAAGTTAAATGTACTTAAAGTTAGTAATATTAATAATAATATTTTTTCTCTTTATAATGTTGATGTTTCTTCCAATGTATGGCATGGTCGTCTTGGACATGCTAACTTTCATACAATAAAGAGAATGATGAACTTAGATTTAATACCTAAATCTGAAATTAATTTTCATAACAAGTGTGAGATTTGTGTACAATCTAAACTTCCTAGAAAACCTTTTAGTTCAGTAGACCACAAAACAAGTAAGACATTAGAATTAATTCATAGTGATGTTTGTGATTTTAACCTTTATTCTAGAAATGGAAAAAGGTACTTTGTTACTTTTATTGATGATTTTTCTAGATATTGTTATGTATATGCAATTCGATCTAAAGATGAAGTGTCAAATATATTTAAAACATATAAGAATGAAGTTGAAAATCAACAAGATGGAAAAATTAAAAACCTTAGGACTGATCGAGGAGGAGAATTTTATTTAGATGAAATATGTAAGGAACATGGAATTATTCATCAAGTTACTCCTCCTTATTCCCCTCAATCTAATGGAGTGGCTGAAAGGAAAAATAGGACTTTAATTGATATGGTAAACTCCATGCTATCTAGTTCAGGGTTACCAAATAATTTTTGGGGTGAAGCACTTATTAGTGCCTGTTATATTCTAAATAGAATACCATATAAGAAACATGATAAATCACCCTATGAACTTTGGAATGGTCGAAAACCAAATTTAAAATACTTTAGAATGTGGGGGTGCCTAGCGAAAGTACAAATTCCTAAGAAAAAGAGGAAAAAGTTAGGACCAAAGACAGTAGATGGAGTCTTTATTGGTTATTCACTAAACAGTCCTACTTATAGAGTCTATATAATAAAATCAGAAATTGATGAGTTTCATGTAAGTACAATTATAGAATCTAGAGATATTGTATTTTTTGAAGATATATTTCCAATGAAAAATAAATCTGATTTACCAAAAACTTCTAACACTAGTTCTAGTTCTTTAAATACTAATGATGAAAGAATGAATGATAGTGTTGAGGAACCTAGAAGAAGTAAAAGAGCTAGGATTGAAAAATCATTTGGAGATGATTTTTATACATATCTTATTGAAGATGATCCTGTCACTTATAATGATGCTATATCTTCAGTTGACTCTATATTTTGGAAAGAAGCTATTAATAGTGAAATGGAATCTTTACTTAGTAATAAAACTTGGGTTCTAACTGATTTACCAAAAGGTTGTAAACCTATAGGGTGTAAATGGATATTCAAGAAAAAACTAAGAGTCGATGGTTCCATAGATAAATATAAAGCTAGATTAGTTGCCAAGGGGTTTACACAAAAGGAAGGATTTGATTAATTTGATACTTATTCTCCAGTAACTAAAATTAGTACCATCAGACTTCTTTTGTCCTTGGCTTCTATACATAATCTTATTATTCACCAAATGGATGTGAAAACGGCATTCTTAAATGGTGAGTTAGAAGAAGAAATATATATGGTTCAGCCGGAGGGTTTTATAGCACCTAAACAAGAACATAAAGTATGTAAACTTGTAAAATCTTTATATGGTTTGAAACAAGCGCCAAAACAATGGCATGAAAAATTTGACCAAGTTATTCTTTCTAATGGTTTCGTGATTAATGAATTTGATAAATGTGTTTATAGTAAAATACACGAATCAAATTGTGTGATCTTATGCCTTTATGTAGATGACATCTTAATTTTTGGCACTAATATGAGTATTGTAAAAGAAACTAAGTATTTCTTGTGTAATAATTTTGATATGAAGGATTTAGGAGAGGCTGATGTGATTCTTGGTATAAAAGTAATTAGATCCCAAGAAGGAATAACAATAACACAATCACATTATATAGAAAAAATTCTAAAGAAATTTGATAAATTCGATTGTAAGCCAGTGAGTGTTCCCTATGACCCTTCTATCAAACTTAAGAAAAATAGTGGTGATCCGGTTGCTCAATTAAAATATTCTCAAATTATTGGAACTCTAATGTATCTTACTAATTCTACTAGACCGGATATTGCACAAGCTGTTGGAAGACTTAGTAGATATACTAGTAACCCCGATACTAGTCATTGGAGTGCTTTAGAAAGGGTATTAAGATATTTAAAAGGCACTGTAAATTACGGAATACATTATTCTAGTTATCCCACTGTACTAGAAGGATACAGTGATGCAAATTGGGTTTGTGATTCTGATGAATCTAAATCTACCACTGGGTATGTGTTTACACTTGGTGGTGCGGTTGTGTCTTGGAAATCTTCCAAGCAAACATGTATATCTCGGTCATCCATGGAATCCGAGATGATAGCACTCGATGCAACTGGCCAGCATGCAGAGTGGCTTAAAGGATTGTTATCAGACATTCCTTTAGGAGAAAAGCCTATACCGGCTATATCTATTCATTGTGATAGTCAAGCAGCTATATCGAAGTCTAAGCAAAAGAATTCTAATGAGCAAAAGAGACACTTGCGTTTAAGACAAAAAACGATAAAATATCTCTTAAATAAAGGAATCATTGCTTTAGATTATATTCGGTCCGAAAAGAACATTGCTGATCCTTTAACTAAAGGACTTCCAAAATTGCAAGTTAGAGAATTTGCAAAGGGGATGGGATTGAAGTCCATAAATTGATATCACCGATAGTGGCAACCCAACCTTATTAATTGGAGATCCCAATTGAAAGGTTCAATGGGTAATAAACAAACTGTTTGGGTGATTGGACAACACTAAAACTTAAAATTTTTAGAATCCATCTCGTGAAATAACTAGTGTTGTACTGCAACAAAAGAGGACGAGTATATATACTCCTAATGAGTTCATAATTTATTAATAGGGTATTGAGTTGCAGACTACCCTTGAAGAACTCACCTATACAATTGTAGTTGTGGGGCCGCAACCTATGAGACTAGGACTTATCTCTAGAGCACTTGTTAAACCAAGATACTAGCGCACGGCCGTAACTGTGCTACCCCGTTAGAACTTGATATCACTCATACTATGTGTATGACTTGTTGAAATTTGTAACAAAAGAATCATAGTTCAAGACTTATGTTCACTATGGTTTATACGAATGAATACTTGTCAATACTAAGTGAAAGTTCAAGTCCGCAAGACACTTTCACCCATTACATGGTCAAAATCGCCTTAGTACTTTTTCTCATATTTTAAATTATGTGGGGGATTGTTGAATTATAATTCAAAATATGAAAAAAAACTATATATGTATACATATTTAATATTTAATGGTATATCATATATAATGTGTACACTTTGTCACATGGGATAAAAACTCATTCTAATTTTGAAATTAGAAAACCGATGAGAGAGACAGAGAGACACATTCATCTGTTCTTCTTTGTGAAACATTGCATCTCTTCAATTCAAAACTATTGAGCAACGTTTTGAATGGTGCCTATTCCAAATCATTGTGTTTTCCTCTATAAATACCAGTCTTTCTCCCCAATTCAAAACACAGAAAAACACTCTTCATATTTCTTTCAAAGATTCAAATACTACTATCTTCCTAAAGGAAAATCATAGCAAATAATTTTTGAATATTATCTCAAGAAAGTTTTGGGTTATAGTTTATAAGGCGATTGTGGGATCATTCAAGTTCGTGGGATTCTCTTGTTCGAGTGCACGTCAAGAAGTCCTGAAGGTTAGTTGTATCTTGGGAATAGACGTCGATTGAGTTTGCACCAGGGCAGCGGCGAATTCTATTCTAAAGGGAGTGCTTTGCACGCCTCGAACCGGGTTTTTCCATTCCATCCCTCTTATAATTATTATCATCATAAAAAATAAATTGAAAATTTGGTGTTGTTATTGTGTGATTTTGTTGTTTTCTGTTTTCTAGAACTAACATCTTCCAATTTGGGAATAAAGGCAATGTATTTAGCTTCCTGGTGCCATTTCTGTTAGCAACCTTCGCAGTGCTAATAGTCTTCGCGGCACGTTAACGTATAGTCGAAAACATAACTGGAACTGTCGACGGAGCACTTCTGCATAGTGAACGTGTAGTGGAAAACACAAGAAGATCATGTGGAAGCTTTAGTGAAAGTGTACACGGGATTACTTTCAAGTACGTACTTGTTTATGCTAAAACTAGTTTATTTTGGAGAATTTTTTAAATATGTATAGTTCAAAGCATGGATCAAAATTTCCATCTATTCCTTCGAAAACATCGAAAAGTTTCTGTTTGTTTTTTAATCAAATGAAACGAAAATAATATATAATTTCGAAACTATTTGTTTGCCTTAAACTCTGTTATTTATCTAAATTTAGTAACTTCTATTACAAATTTTCCTTAGTGTTTCCGAAACATTTCTGAAAAGTCTCGAAAAAATTTCAATATTTGACTGACCGAAAGATACATTTGGAACGAAATTTTGATCCATGGTTCAAAGAAGAAAAAATATCATTTTTAGTACCATAGGACTGGACACTTTAATTTCGCAGTTTATGAAGTTTCACTTTTCGTCCTAATTTTCTATGATATTTTGCACTTCAAATGCTATCCCATCGCAACCTGTTGGTCCAAAAGTACAAAATGAGACAATCATATATGGGATCAAAATGCGAAGTAGAACTTTTTTTTATATATATGGGATCATGAGTGGAAAATATTTAATCCTACTTGACTGAACCATGCATCAACATTTTTTATCTCATGCTTTACAAAATTACACTTTTGATTTCAATTTGTGTTAATATTTTTTTCTTATTTTTGGTTCTATCGCATCTCATGAGACTAAAAGTGCAAATATTTAATCCTACTTGACTGAACCATCAACATTTTTTATCTCATACATTACAAAATTACACTTTTGGTTTCAATTTGTGTTAATATTTTTTTCTTACTTTTGGTTCTATCGCATTCTATGGGACTAAAAGTGCAAAATCGAGACAATCATTTCGGACAAAAAATGTTAAATAAAAACTATTCTATGGACCAAATTACAATATATTTTAAAGAATTGAAACCTAAAGTGCAGGACAAAAGTGATAAAATAATTTTAAAATTTTGAGACCAAATGTGCAATTTAATAAATAATGGGGTCAAGAGTGCTGATGGTCCGATCACGTGGGACTAAAAATACAATTTACCAATTAAAGTATTTACCTTGCCAGATTCTTGAAAAGTGGCATGAAATCCAACTCCATAATTTTTGGGTATGTTTATTTCCTTAATTTCTTGGCCTTAGAAATTCAATTCTTTGAAGGTGCAAGTTTTAATTGTCCACAAATTACTATATTCAAAAAATTCTTGGCTTAATTAGAACTGAAATATCATCGAAATATCACCCAACAGCCGAATGAATCACAACGAAATTTCAAAATTTGTGAATGTTATTGAATCTTGAATGTATAATACGAATACTTGAATATGAGAGAAAACTAAATAAATGCTGATTTTATTAATCTGAATTCATGTACAATAATCAGCCCAATTTCACCTATAAATAGAGTACAGACTACAAGGGCAAAAGAGGAAATACAAATAAACTAAACCAACTGAATAACTAATATAAGCTGACCCGTATATAAACAATATCTAATTAAACATGACCCGATTTAAATAACACTAACTTAATCCCTAAATCAGAATGTCCCCAATTTCTTCTTCTTCTTCAATAATTTCTTCCACTCTTGAATCTTCTTCTTTCATATCTTGTAATACCCCCTCGCAAACTGGAGCGTATAAGTTTCGAACGCCCAGTTTGGACAAAATTGAGTGAAATGGAGATCTGGGTAAGGGCTTGGTGAAGATATCAGCTAATTGTGCAGAGGAAGAAATTGGTAGGACGCTATATGCTCGCGGACGAAGTGAACATCCAGCTCAATGTGTTTGGTCCGCTCGTGAAAAATGGGATTATGAGCCAAATGTATTGCAGAAGTGTTGTCGCAGTACACCACTGGAGGTAATTTTAAGTGTATTTTTAATTCAGTTAATAATTGTGATAACCATAGGATTTCTGAAGTAATAGAGGCCATAGAACGGTATTCAGCCTATTCAGCCTCAGCTGAAGACTTTGAAACGGTAGGTTGTCTTTTGGCCCTCCAGGATATGAGTGAGTCCCCTATAAAAGTGCAAAACCCTGTTGTGGATCTCACTACAAGAAAGACAGGTTTTTCCGACGAAATTTTTCCTACGGGACCAATTCCGTCGGAAAATAAGGAGGATTTCCGACGTATGTTCCTACGAGGGACGAAATCCGTCGGACAACCCATTTAAAATAAAAACCAATGATTTAAAATATTTCCTACGGGAGTAATCCGTCGGAAAACAGAGTAAAAAATAATTTAAAAACATATTAATTATTTTCCTACGGGCATCACCCGTAGGAAAATAGATTTAAAAAATCAAAAGAAAATTAAAAATACATTAATTAATTTCCGACGGGCATCACCGTCGGAAAATAGATTTAAAAAATAAAAAAAAAATTAAAAATACGTTAATTAATTTCCGACGGGCATTACCCATCGGAAAATAGATTTAAAAAAGCAAAAAAAATAAAAATACATTAATTAACTTCCGACGGGCTTTACCCGTCGGAAAATACATTTAAAAACTGTAAATAAATTAATTATTTTCCGACGGGTAAAGCCCGTCGGAAATATGAATAAAAAAATTAATTTTGGAAATTGCATTTTAAAAAATATAAAATTAATTTCCTACGGGTAATGCCCGTAGGAAAATGTTTATTTAGTTTCCGACTTTTTAAAAAAAATTGGAAACGTTTTCCGACGGGGACTACCTGTCGGAAAAATGGATAAAAAATTTCAAAGTATTTAATTTCGGAAAATGCATTTAGAAAACTGAAAAATAAAGTAATTAATTTCGGAAAATTCATTTTTAAAAAATTCATTTTAATTTTGGAAAATTCATTTTAAAAAAATTAATTTTTGACTGATTAATTTTTCGAAGTATTATATGTTTATTTTGTTTAGAATAAATTCAATGTATATAATCCCTGAAGCAAACTATTTCAAATTAGAGCTGATTAATTCCGAGCCGATTACTATTGATTGATCTGAATTCAATTAACCTCAATGTACATCACCATGTATTCAACAATGTCGAATGAATGAATAATTAGGTAATTTCGAATTAGTGACTGATTAATTAATTCTAACCTAATTATCAATTTCATTTCGAATAACATCAATGTACATAACCCTACGGTTAAGAATCTTGAATTTAGTCAATCCACATTACAAATTGAGAATGAGTCGACATGAATTCAAATAATATCTATTTACATAATCATACTGTCAAGAATTTTGAATTAATGACTGATTAATTAATTTTGATCCATATATCGATTTCATTTCGAATAACCTCAATATACATAACTTTATGGTCAATAATTTTAAATTTGATCAATTTACAAATCGAGAATTGACCGATCTAGTTACGAATAACCTCATTGTACATAACACCGAGATCGATATTGTTGACTTTGGTCAATTAGACCTTCAATTCGAGAATCGACCGATCTAGTTACGAATAACCTCACTGTACATAACCCCGAGGTCGATAGTGTTGACTTTGGTCAATTAGACCTTCAATTTGAGAATCGATCAATCTAGTTACGATTAAATTCATTGTACATAACCCCGAGGTCGATATTGTTGACTTTGGTCAATTTAGACCTTCAATTCGAGAATCGATCGATCTAGTTACGAATAACCTCATTGTGCATACATAACCCCGTCTAGGTCAGTACTGTTGACTTTGGTCAATTAAACCTTCAATTGGAGAATCGACCGATCTATTTATGAATAACCTCACTATACATAACCCCGAGGTCAATAGTGTTGACTTTGGTCAATTAGACCTTCAATTCGAGAATATATCAATCTAGTTACGAATAACCTCACTGTACATAACCCCGAGGTCGATAGTGTTGACTTTGATCAATTAAACCTTCAAGTTGTTATTAATTTGCAAATTTAAAAAAAATTCCAAATTTACATTACTCTGCTAAAAATATGCAATTAAAAAATATAAATTGTTATTAATTTCAAGGTATAAATTACAATTAAAAAATATAATATGCAAATTCCAATTAATTTGGGGAAAAAAATTAAATAAAAAAAATTGATTTTTTTAAAAATTTCCGACGGGCGTCAACCCCGTCGGAAATTTCCGTAGGAAAGCAGCGCGGCTAAAACCCTAGGCCGCGCAGCTTTCCTTTCTTTCTCACACCATTTCATCCCCCCAAACATATCCCGCCGCGCCTCCGTCTCTCTCTCCCACCCACCGCGCGGCCTCTCTCTCCCACCCACCTACCCACCGCGCCACCACCTCTAGATTCCGTACGCCGCCCCTGAAACCCAACCATTTCGGACCCCTAAGCCGTCGCCGTGCTGCTCCACCGTACCCTGCTCCGTCGTCGCTGCCCCAGTCCCAGTCCCAGTCCCAGCCGCGGCCACGCACCACCACAATTCCAGCCCGCGGCAGCAGCTCCCATTTCCGACTCCAGTACCGGTAACCGCGGCGGCAGCTCCACTTAAGGTCAGATTTTTCACTTTTGATGGAGATTATGTTGACATATTTTAAAATATATTTTGTTAGTATATGGAGATTAATTTAGGGTAGTTTTTATTTGAAAATTGATTCAAGGGATCCTTGGTCACGTCGGTAATTATAATTATGAGATGCACTGTTTATTCCCATATTAGACAATCAATTATGAGATGCACTGTTTATTCCCATATTAGACAATCAAGTATGAACTCTTAACATTTTTGGCTTTTATATATGGTTATTAGGGGGTGAAAGTATATGCTAGCTACCATGTTGTAAAGATAGTGAGTTGTAAAGTTGTGAGTTAAATGAGCATTTAACATAAAATTTTGGAGAAAGCTATATTTGTTCATAAGTATTTGAATTAACTAGTTTATTAAATTGTACAAAAAATGTAGAAGCTAGATGAATATTCAGATTCAACGTAGTTGGATGTACAATCGGAAAGTCGGAAATGACTTCAACCCAGAGTGGTTATATGGAGTTAACCAATTCCTTGACTATGCAAGATCGCAACCCGAATATATAGGAAATGGAGTACTTCGGTGTCCTTGTCGGAAATGTGAAAATATGCAATACGCGTCTGATGCGCAAGTCCAAGTACATTTATTTAGATATGGGTTTGTGGCTGATTATTGGTATTGGGTAAGTCATGGAGAGGTTGAGCCAACGACACAACCTAATATTAATGTTGGACATTCGGGTAGTGATCAATATATCCATGACGAGGAGGACAACAGATATGAAGATATTGTATATGATGCCATGAGAGGTGGTGCCTTCAACTGCAACATCGGGGATACTGTCTATGCAAATAGCCCTCCAAACGAAGAAGCTCAAAAATTCTATGAAGTGTTAGACAGTGCTCAATGACCCGTGTTCGAAGGTTGTAACAATCAATCGGAGTTGTCATTGGCTCTTCAACTAATGTCATTAAAATCCGACTACAACATTGCACAATCAGCTTTTGATCGAAATTGTTCGATAATTAAGTCATTGTTGCCTGAAGAGAATTTAGTTCCTAATAATTTCTACAAAGCAAAGAAGTTGGTGGCAAAGCTTGGATTAACATCCCAAAAAATCGATTGTTGTAAAAATGGGTGTATGATATATTACAAGGAAGATGTTTACCTGACTGAATGCAAATTTTGTCACTTTGAACGTTTCAAGAGTACTAGGTCGGGTCATAATGCGAGAAGTACAAAACCAATTCCTCACAAAAGAATGCACTACTTACCTTTAATTCCTAGACTTAAACGATTATTTGCCTCTCCGCAATCAGCTTCCCACATGAGGTGGCACTCAGAAAATAGAAGAGAGGAAGGAGTTTTGATTCATCCATCTGACGGGCTAGCTTGGAAAAATTTTGACAATACTCATCCGGAGTTTGCTGCAGAGCCAAGAAATGTTAGACTTGGGTTATGTACGGATGGGTTTAACCCGTTCAGTAATAACGCCCAGCCATATTCTTGTTGGCCAGTTATTGTGACGCCTTATAACTTACCTCCTGAAATGTGTATGACTCGGCCATATATGTTTCTAACTTGCCTAATTCCCGGACCACATAATCCTAAGGCCATAATTGATGTGTACCTGAGGCCCTTGATCGATGAATTGAATGAACTATGGGGAGTAGGAGTTGAAACATACGATATATCGATGAAACAAAACTTCAAGTTAAGAGCTGCGCTTATGTGGACTATCAACGACTTTCCTGCTTATGGTATGTTATCAGGTTGGAGCACTTCAGGCAAATTAGCATGTCCTATATGTATGGAAAACACAAAAGCCTTCAGTCTCAAGCATGGTGGAAATGTGTCGTGGTTTGATTGTCATCGTCGGCATTTGCCAGAGAATCACCCATTTAGGAGAAGTCGAATACATTTCAAAAAAGGTAAGGTTGAAAGGTCACTTCCACCTTCAAGATTAACTGGATATGAAGAGTGGGAGAGAGTGCAGGATCTTCCGAAAATAGCCGACTTGCCTCCAAAGCATGCTAACTCACCAGGCTATGGAAAAACGCATCACTGGACCAAACAAAGTATATTTTGGGAGTTGCCTTATTGGAAAGACAATCTAGTTCGTCACAATCTTGATGTTATGCACATTGAGAAGAATGTTTTTGAAAATGTGCTTAACACGGTCCTGGACGTTAATGGTAAGACAAATAACAACGACAAATCGAGAAAGGATTTGGAGGAATACTGTAGTCGACCAGAATTACATCTCTTTGAGGGAGATGATGGAAATATGTACAAACCGAAAGCTTGTTTTACTTTATCTAAGAGTGAAAAACAAGATTTTTGCAAGTGGGTCGAGGAGTTAAGAATGCCCGATGGTTATGCTTCAAATTTGGCTAGATGCGTGGATAACACTAATTTGAAGTTGCATGGTTTGAAGAGTCATGATTGTCACTTGTTTATGCAACGATTGATGTCAAGTGGATTCAGTATGCTCCCAGAACATGTGTGGAAGCCATTAACAGAACTTGGTCTATTCTTTAGGGAATTGTGTTCAACTGAGTTACGTATGGAGAAGTTGCAACAAATGGAGAAAGATATTCCTCTTATTATTTGCAAGCTCGAGCGAATTTTTCCATGTGGATTCTTTGATTCTATGGAACACTTGCCAATTCATTTACCATATGAAGCCATCATGTGCGGCCCCGTTCAATATAGATGGATGTATCCTTTTGAGAGGTACTAATTAAGTATTCAGTTTAATAATTATTTGTTAAAAATATAATTATCATCAACAAAGAATAAAATAATTTCGATGTCTTTCAAATAGGTTTTTACACGACCTAAAGGGAATGGTTAAGAACAAATCAAGAGTTGAGGGTTCGATTTGCGAAGGATACATAATCCAAGAAGCACAATATTTTACTTCGTTCTATTTCGAAAAACACATTGAAACAAGGAGTAGGAGGATGAAACGAAATGAATGTGGTGAACAAGTCGATGGAAATCCACACCCTCTTTCGATTTTTAATCAACATGCGTGTCCTATTGGCAAGTGTTTGTCAAAGACATTAACGGAGGAAGAATTAAAAGCAGCTTCCCTTCATGTCCTTAGAAATTGCGACGAATTGGTGCCATTTTTAGAGTAAGTTTTGTTAAATTGTGCACTAAACTCTTTTTTTTTTTCAAATTTTAAATCAAATTTGGTTTAATTACGATCATTTAAAATATTATTTAGGCATTTTTCGTGGTTGGTTCAAGCAAATTGTCCCGAGGCGGATGTTGAACAATCAATTGAAGACCATTTCATAAAATGGTTCCACGAATTTGTGAGTAAAAGAAGTCAAATATTAATATACATGTAATCATTAATATATATATAACGCTAATTACTTAGTACTTAATGATTGATGTATAGGTATATTGGCCTGATAACAATGTCTTAAATGAACATCTAAAGAGCATATCTTGGAGTCCAAATATATATGTGCGAACGTGGCAACAATGTGTTGTGAATGGATATACATTTCATACTGAAAAAAAGGCGAAGTTTAGAAAAACTTATAACGCGGGTATATGTGTGAAGGGTGATGGGTCAACAAAGTTCTATGGGATACTCGAAGACATAGTAGAATTACAGTATTCGGGGGTTGATGATACAAATATTCTACTATTTAAATGTAAGTGGTATGACTCGGTTTCTTCGAGAGGAATTAAGATACACCCACAATATGAAATTGTTGAGATCAACGTAAAAGAAAAATATCCTAAATTTGATCCGTTCGTACTTGCTCAACATGCATCTCAAGTATACTTTGTACCTTACCCGGGAAAAAAAAGAGATCAAAAAAATTAGCGCATTGTAATAAATACACGACCAAGAAGTAGAGTGGATCAAAGTTATAATATACAAGAAGAAGCTTTGCAAGAACCACCTACCATGTTAAATTCAATTGTTGAAGAAGAAGAAGAACACGGAGAGGAAGAAAACGAGGAGGAGGAGGACGAGGACGAGGACGAGGAGGAGGACGAGGACGAGGAAGAAGACGATTGATATCTTCTTTTTATATGTCAAATCTTCTTTTAATTCCTTGTTTTTACTCTTGTTTGTTGGTTTAGTTTATAATTTAGTTATTGTCACTTTGTTTCTTTTAGAGTTTGTGTTGTTTGTTTTCATTTTTTACCGTTGTTGAAATATTATGAAACTAATTAATTTGTTTTTTGTGTTATAATTGTAATTATTTCAAATTTTTGTATTATATTGTATATATTTTTTTTTGCAGATGGGAAATTCTAAAAAGTCTAAGAGCGTACCCACACCAGTTTCATCTGGACTTTTATCTTATTTGCCACAAGCTAAAATTACTAGCACTTCCACTTCGAGAGCGACTCCCACTCCCACTTCGAGAGCCACTCCCACTCCCACTCCCTCTACGAGAGCCACTCCCACTCCCACTCCCAAGAGCCACTCCCACTCCCACTCCCACTCCCACTTTGAGCCATACGCGTACACCTATGCATCCTACTCGTAGCTCCAGTCCAAGTCCAAGTCCAACTCCTAGTCCTCATAACAGTTCACGCGGATTAGATGGTATATCGAGTGTTGTGGGTGCTAGTTCGAGTGCTCGTGGTGCTAGTTCAAGTGATGGTCCTATTGAGGACATTCGTGATACGCGGATGGTAATTGCTCCAAGTTTCAGACATAAATTCGAGTATGTACTTAATTTTATTAATTTCAAATTTATTATGCGCGTTAATTTCGTATATGTAATTAGATTATTTTTGTGATTTGATGTAGATTTGAGGGTTCTGACCATGGTTTAATTGTTCGAGAGGCTGGAAAATGTTTCCAAACGGTTTGGGAAGGCCCGTGGCGCTCTTACACGGATGCCAGTGATAGGCAGAAGGACCTATGGTTTGCTAATTTTAAGGTATTGATTTAAACAATTTCATAAATAATTTATTACTCTGTTATTTACATTAAATAATATGTAATTACTTGCAGAGAAAATATCGCTGGGAACCTCGTTATGATGGGATGATCAGACGGATATATGATCATAAAGTCGCAGATTCGCTTAGAATGAAGTTAGAAGAATTTCGTAAAAAGAACCGAAAGCCATATTGGATACTCCAGGCTCATTGGGACGAATTACTTGTATACTGGAATTCAGATGAGTTTAAAGAAAAAAGTCGGCAAAACAAGAGAAATCGAGCATCCGACTGTGGTGGCCAAGGAGTTCCAAAGCACACAGGTGGGAGTATTACACATTCGGAGCATGAACGAAGACTAGTAAGTTTGTGAAATGTTTATTTTTTTTTTCATATATTATATATTGATATAACACAATCAATATTTAATTGTGTTGCATACCAAAGCCAAAGATGGAGTACAACCCACACAAGCAGAATTGTTTTTGTATACCCACTCACAATTAGACGAAAATGGAGAAAGAAGAAAGTGGGTCGATACTCGTTCAAAGGATACATATGTAAGTTTTACAATCGTACAATTTAGTTGATAAATAAATGTTATGTTTAGAAATTATATTCTAAAATTCGTGTCTTTTAGACTTCGTTTTTAGAAAAACTTCCTGATTCGCAAGTATCCGAAACGGGTGAATCAGAACCAATCTCGGAAGAAGTTCAACTACAGGTAACATATAATTATCATGTTTAATTAAACTATTATGTTCTTATATATATTTATCATCTAATTCATGTTTTTGTTTGTTATTTAGGCATGGGTAGACACCGTAGGAATCGGAAAGAAGGGTACGGTTTATGGTTTGGCTGGTAAGGTTGCTCAGGTTAAACCTAGTTCCTCGAGGACCTCACAACTTTGTGGTTCATCCGACCCGATGCTCATGTCAAGAGTTCTAACTCTCGAAGAAAGATTGCAACAATCTGATGCGGAACGTCAACGAGAGAGAGAAGAACTTCAAGCAATGTTGGAGCAGGAACGTCAACGTAATAGGGACGAACAGGAACGAGTGAGAGAAGAACGGGAACGAGAGAAAGAAGAACAAGAACGATTGAGAGAAGAACGGGAACGAGAGAAAGAAGAACGGACGAGAGAAAGAACAACATAGAGCATTGTTTGAGGAAACCCGAAGAAATATGGAGCAGATGCAACGTATGTTTAACTCCATGTCATCTAACAAGTTACCACAAAATCCGCCCCAAGATGACTAAAACTTAGTTTTATATTTCGCGATATTTGGATACTTATTTTGTTATAAATATTTGTTGATAGAGACTAATTTGATTTTATAAGATATTTTATGATTTTTCACGCGTTTATTGGTTTATTAATTTTTGTATGATATTTGGTGATTAAATAGATATATTTATAAATTGGGGAATATAAAAAAATTAAATATTTAGTTAATTATTGATTTTAATTTAATTGAATTCCGACGGAATTTCCAACGGGCATACACCGTCGGAATTTCTAAAATTAATTAAAGAAAATAATTTCCTACGGGGTTTCCCGTCGGAAAATGCATAAAATAAAAAAAGCTTTTCCGACGGGAAGCCCCGTAGGAAAGAAAACAAAAAAAAAATATATTTCCGACGGGGTATCCCGTCAGAAAAAGATAAAAAAAAAATAAAATAAAATGTATTTCCGACGGGGTATCCCGTCGGAAATCTGTTTAAAAAAAATAAATAAGAAAAGGTCGAAATTGTTTGTGACGGAAAGTCCGTCGGAATACCCGTCGGAAAAAGATCCCGTTGGAAATTTTTCCGACGGTGTTACCGACGTTAGTTCCCGTCGGAGATCACCCGTCGGAAAATTCCGTAAGAAAATTTTCCTACGAGCTGTTCTCCTACGGAATTTCCGACGGGCAAAATCCGTCGGAGATCCGGTTTTCCGACGGATTTTGCCAAATTTGCCGTCGGAAATTCCGTCGGAAAAATGCGTTTTTCTTGTAGTGTCTCCTAGAGTCCAGACAAGAGCCCCAATCCGAGTCACAGAACCCTGTTAAGGATAAAGTAGTGTTTTTAGGATAAAACAATCCATGTCCAGGTGTTGCTTTTAAATATCTTAACAAATGATGTGTAGCAGCCAAGTGAGCATTTGTAGGATTTGCCAAAAACTGACTTAATTTATGTACAGAATATGAAATATCTGGCCTAGTAATGGTTAGGTAAATTAACCTACCAATTAACCTCCTATAGGGTGAAGGATCAGGAAGTAGGTGTTTATCATCAGATTTAAGTGGGACTTTAGGATCCATAGGTATATGTACAGGTTTACAATCTAAATAACCTGTATCTTGTAATATTTGTAATGTATATTGTCTCTGGGATAGAATAACTCCATTGTTAGAATATGCTAGTTCAATTCCCAGAAAAAATTTCAATCTTCCTAGGTCCCTTAATTTGAAAACAGAATTAAGCTTTGATTTAATATCTAAAATTAGATTTGTATTAGGACCAGCAATTAATATGTCATCAACATAAACAAGAATTGCTAAAAAAGATGAATCTTGACCAGAAGTAAATAATGAGTAGTCAGACCTGGATTGATGAAAATTGAGTGACTGTAAAACCTCTGTTAACTTGTGATTCCACTGTCTACTGGCCTGTTTAAGGCCATAGATAGATTTTTGTAATTTACAAACCAAAGGGGTGGATATACCTGTAGTTGATGGTGCATGGGATGGATTGTAACCCTTAGGCAGGGTCATATAGACTTCTTCTTGTAGATCCCCATTGAGAAATGCGTTAGTAATATCCAATTGGTGTAGGTCCCAATGTAGTGCCATAGCTAGTGCAAGAATAACTCTAACTGTTACTAATTTTGCCACTGGGGAAAATGTGGCAGTATAATCAACCCCTTCTTGTTATGTGAAGCCTTGAGCTACTAGCCTAGCTTTGAACCTTTCAATAGATCCATCTGAGTGTCTTTTTATTTTGAATATCCATTTACATCCTATAGGTATTTTATTAGGGGGCAAATGTTGAATAGTCCAAGTATTATTAAGTTCCATTGCTTGTAATTCCTCATTTATTGCATTTACCCAATCCTGATTTTTAATGGCCTGTTTATATGTACTTGGTTCTGAAATGCTAGAAATATTTGCTATAAATGCTTGATGTTCTTGAGATGTAGAAGAGTAGTCTAGGATAGAGGAAATAGGATATCTACTAATATGTTGTTTTGACATATTACATTGATAATCAGTGAGATATGAAGGAGGTCTAGATTGTCTAGTAGATTTTCTGATATCAGAAGGAGGAGGATGATTGGGAGGAAGTTGTGGTGAGTCATTGGGAATAGGTATAGGAGAGTCGGAATCAAGTGTAAAAGAGGGGATAGGATCAAAGTGGTGCAGAGATGGAGTTTCAAAATGATTGGTAGTGTTAGATTGTCCATTGAACTGTTCTAAAAAGTTAGGATCTTTAAAAGGAAATGTGGTTTCATGAAAGACCACATTCCTGGAATGAAAAATTGAATGATCATTAATGTTTAAAAGTTTATAACCCTTAATGCCTGGGGTGTAACCCAAAAAAATACTTTTAATTGCTCTAGGGTCAAATTTGGATCTATGATCTTTGATGGTAGAAGCAAAAGACAAGCAGCCAAAAACCTTAAGAAAAGTATAATCAACAGGTTTATTGAATAAAACAGTATAGGGACTTTTATTATTTAAAATAGGGGTAGGAGTTCTATTTATCAAATAAACAGATGTTAAAATGCTTTCATTCCAGTAGATTAGAGGTAAATTAGATTGAAACATTAAGGATCTAGCTGTATTAAGAATATGTTGATGTTTTCTTTCTACCCTAGCATTTTGTTGGGGTGTTTCTATGCAAGAAAATTGGTGTAAAATACATAGTTTAGTGAATAATTCATAAAAAATTAGTTCTTTTGCATTATCAGTCCTGAAGGACTTAATAGTTGTGTTAAATTGAGTAGAAACCATCTTAAGGAAATTAGGAATGAGAAAATTGACATCAGATTTTGCATGCATTAAGAAAACCCATGTGAATCTAGATAAATCCTCAACAAGAGTGAGGAAGTATCTGTATCCATTATGGGAAGGCAATTTAAAGGGTCCCCATGTATCACAATGAACAAGATCAAACAAATTAGAAGAAACAGTAGTACTAGAAGAAAAGGGCAGTGTTTTCTGTTTGGCAAGGGGACAAATGTGACATATATGTTTATTTAAAACTTGTAAAGTAGGTAAATCAATTACAGAATTAAGTAGGTGAAGCCTATCCATAGCTAAATGACCTAATCTATTGTGCCATGTTTCTACAGAAATCTTATTACAAAAGGAAGAATTATTAGGTGGTAGATGTTGCAGAATGTATAGTCCATCAATAAGATCACCCTTGCCAATCTTCTCCAAAGAGTTCAGGTCCTGGATTATAAAATGTCTAGGTTCAAAATTGATACTGAAATTAGATGATTCTAATAGAGCCCTAACAGACAGTAGGTTAAATTTGAAATGAGGAACATAAAGTACATGTTGTAAAGTGATTTTATCAGTTAAATGAATTGAACCTTGAAAGAATGCAGGAATAATAAAATTGTTGGGCAGAGTTATAATTGTATTAGTGGCAGGGATCAAATTAGGGAAATAATGAATGTTGTTACAGATATGATTAGATGCCCCTGAATCTATAATCCAAGAGTCTTTGTAAGTTGTTGTAAGTAAAGCAATAGTAGAGGAACATGTACCTGATTGCACATTGACTGTGCAAGATGTGGAGTTTTGAGGAGGTGTCTGTGTGTCTGTGTATGTGTTGATGCCATTTAATTGTGTAGTGAAAAGCTTAGATAATTCTGTATACTGAACTGGGGACAATGTATGTATAAAATTCTGGAGTGTAGGAGTTGAATCTGGAGTAGTGAGTCCTGCTGACATAGTGTTAATATTCTGTGTAGACTGATTTTGAAATCTGGGTGCAGGGGCCCTATATCCAGGTGGATATCCATGAAGCTTGAAACAGGTATTAATAGTGTGTCCAGGTATTTGGCAGTGAGTGCCAAATGGTCTGCCAGGTCTGGTGTTGTTGTAAGGTGGTCTGGTTGGTGGTCTGTAGTTGTTAGGGGTAGGATTTCTGAACTGGTTTGGTGGTTGAAATGTATTAGGTGAAGGTCTGTTAGGTGGGTAAGAAGAGGCTGCTTTGTTAGAAAAGGCCAGAGTGTTTAAATTTCCAGTTGACAGAGAAGTGGAATTGATTTCTCTTTGAGTCTCTTCTTGAGAGACAAAGGAGTAGGCCTTAGGAACATCTGGTAAGGGGTCCATTAAAAGCAATTGGCTACGAGTATGAGAGAGTGTTTCTTGTAAACCCATAAGAAATATTAAAAGATATAAGATGTCAAAGTAGTTTTCAAGATTGCCACAGGTACATTTGGGCCTGAAATTGCAAATTTCATCCCAGATTGCTTTTAACTTTGAGTAGTATTCATGGACTGACAGTGATTGCTGATGCAGGGTGAAAAGATCCCTATGAAGTTGGAACATGCGTGGACCATGAGCAAGCTGGAATCTCTGTTGTAATTCTTTCCATAGTGTAATAGCCAGGGTATGGTTTTGAACAGTGTGATTGATCATGGGAGAGAGGGAGTTAAGGATCCAAGAAATTACAATTGTGTTATTGCGTTCCCAGTAGTTGCAAAGAATGGATTCTTCAGGCAGTTTAGGTAAGGATCCATCAATAAACCCAAGTTTATGCTTGACTTTGAGTGCACGTGTCATAGATTTTGACCATGTTTGATAGTTTTTGTCTGTGAGTTTTTCAGAAACTAAGAGAACCCCTGGGCCATCAGCAGGGTGTAGATAAAATGGTGTGGAAGGGTCCTCAATCTCAGGTCTTGTGCGTGAGACAGAAGATGAGGAAGGTAAGGATTCAGAGACTGTGGATTCTGAAGTCATGGATCAAGAAAGTGTTTCTTGGTAAGAGAAGATAAGTGAACTGATTTTGGTATGGATTTGTGAGAAGAAAGATAATGACAGATTGATGAAAAAGATATGGCTTTTTGGGATAAAGAATCTGATGAAAAGAGACCGAAAATAAAGAAAGGAAAATTGACAAGAAGATGGATAACAGAGTACCTGATGTAGAACTGGAAAAAGAATGGTGATGAGATGAACAGATCTTTGAGTGTTGGCAGCGGGAAGAACTTTGCAGAAAGTAGTAATTGTAGAAACAATGGCTAGAGACTAGAAATCTCTACTGATACCATGTGAATGTTATTGAATCTTGAATGTATAATACGAATACTTGAATATGAGAGAAAACTAAATAAATGCTGATTTTATTAATCTGAATTCATGTACAATAATCAGCCCAATTTCACCTATAAATAGAGTACAGACTACAAGGGCAAAAGAGGAAATACAAATAAACTAAACCAACTGAATAACTAATATAAGCTGACCCGTATATAAACAGTATCTAATTAAACATGACCCGATTTAAATAACACTAACTTAATCCCTAAATCAGAATGTCCCCAATTTCTTCTTCTTCTTCAATAATTTCTTCCACTCTTGAATCTTCTTCTTTCATATCTTGTAATAAAATTGATTAAAAATGCCAGAGCTAAAATAATCTCAAATGCAGGTTTATATCAAGATCGAATCAAGAAAACATAAACTTTGGGCTAATCTTTGCATAAATGAATTGAAATTCAACAAATTAAAAAAGGAAGAAAACATACAACGCCCTATAGTGTACATATGTACAGTTCAATGTTCAATTGAGCTCGGGTATTTATGGAAAACACGAATTTGGCATAAGATTTGTCGAAATGATGTCTGAATTTCAGATTTGTTGTGAAAAGAAGTGTAACATCTTAGTAACTATTTTAGCGTAGTAGGGATGAATGTAATAATAACAACTAGATTTAGTTAACATCAATTTTCATTTGATAATTTTGAGGCTTGGCTTGAGCTCGATTCGATAAGCTAAAAAATGATAATATACATGTAAAATATCAAGTTACTCGATAGTCGACTCGAGTTCGTTTGAGCTCAACTTTTTTAACAATCAAATCAAGTTCAAACACAAAATTTTAAGCTCGATAAAATTCAAACCAAGTTTCAGAAGTATGTCGTTCAATACTATTACACACACAAACACAAAAGTGCCCATTTCAAATTAATAGTGTCAAAATGGCTATCCAAAGGACAAAATTGTAATTGTTTACTTAAAGAGGAAATTTTTAACTTCTTATTATTAAAAGAATGAAAACAATAAAAAAAGATAAGTGTGGTGAAATGATGAGTGAAATTAATTATTAAGTGTAAATTAAAAAGAATCATCACCAAAGAGGAATATTTAGAAAGTTAAAATTTAAATCCATAGCTATCTCAAAAGAAGGTTAATTATGAAATGAAAATGGATCATAACCGCAATTCCGCAACTACTTTTTCAATGTCACATAATCATTGGATCTGAATTTGAAGGCTGAAGAAGATGTTGAGAGTATTTTTATAAATAAAAATTGGTGAAAACGATTTTATTGAACTCAATTTTTTTATTAGAGATCGACCAAAGTTTGATTATTGAAACTTTGAAGACTGGATTGGATTGAAATTAGAATACTTTTGACATTAAAAGAAAATGATTATAAACAGATTTCAAGAAAATGAGCTGCCCATGAGTCTGGCCCATCAGCAGCTAATTAGACTAGTCAGTATGGACTTGGGTCACAAAAGGTAGTATCGGCTTTATTGGATGGGTTTTGGCTTGATTTCGCAGGTTTCGGTTTAAAAAAATTGCTTTGGATGGTTTCCATGAAACCTTTGATACTTCATTTGGATGGGTTTAGACTCTTGGGTTTTGTGGTTTGAATAAGTTGATACCCCACAAGAATTGAGATTGAATGTTGGGGTTTATAGAAAAAAGTATGTGATATGTGTCAAATCAATGTCTTTTTTAGTGAAATTTGAGGAAAAAGTAGGTAGTATGTGTCAAATCAATGTTTTTTAGATTTGAAAAGTTTGAGTGTGAGTTTCTGAATAGGTTTTTTATTTTATTATTTTACGGGTTTGGTAAGAACTCATTTGAAACGGTTTTGGCTCGATCTCATGAAACCCGCGAGACCGGACCATAACCCATCCACTCACACCCATCATTTTTATTTTATGAACAGAGCGAAAGACAGAAAAAAAATATTCTTAATACTTTGTCTAACTTAAAAAAATTCCATGTTAACTCCTAAAAACCTCTAAGCGCCAAATACATTTGAAAAAAGAAAATGTGATATAAGTACAAAAAATTGAAAGTATTTATTCAATTTTTTTTTTTGGTTTCTCGAGAGTTTAATCCCTTTCGAGGCGCGTCGGACACATTAAGTGGGAACCTCTCCCAGCAGGGATTCGAACCTGACAATTTTTATTGTAATATGACAGTTTTACCCTGACACTTAGTTGTACGAGCGAAAAACAAAAACACCCCATATGCATTGTATAACTCCCAAAAAACTCTCATGTGTTTGATTTTAATTACCACACTCAACACATGTAGTATATACTTGATTTTTCAGAAGGAATAGTAAATAAAAAAAACCTAATACATATTGGTATTTTTGTCTTCTACTCTTTATGAATACATAAGGTAGTAAGTATCATACCGTAAAAAAATTTATGTTTACAAACAGAAAAATGAACCTCACCACCAAAAGTTACATGTTTTAAATTTTACAATCCGAAAATGCAACATAATCAATTGTGAATCTGAAATATTAACACATTTCCATTTTAACACATTTTTGCTCATGAAAATACTAACACATTTCAACATCTCTAACTCGCCAATATTTTTCTCACACGCAGTTTGTCCTATTTTTTTATGTATTTCTATCAGAACTAGAATTTTCAGTTCACAAATTGTGAGTGAAATGTTAGGAAGGATAAGAGGTGTTATGACTAATTAGTCTAATTTACCTTTATAAAATACAGGTGAGTTGTTTGGGCTTTGGGGGTTGTTTATCAAAGCGCACTTTTCCCATCCATTCACAAATAATAAAAAAAAAAAAAAAAAAAAAAAACCGTATAACTTGGGGTCTGGTTGTCTCGTTTTTTTCAAAATAATTTTGTGTTTGAAAAAAACGAGACAAAAATATTTTCTACTTTTTAAAATAAATTAATTATATCTTAATATTTTCAAACTAGTCTTTCAAAATCCAAGCATAACATTTTTTTTATCTCGAAAGAATACATACACAAATTCTACTTTGATTTGACATAAATTATCTCACATAACAAACATGATTTGATCAAAGTCTTACAAATCTTACATCCACATAATCTTTTTGTTCTTTTTGAGAAGTTACACCTACTAAATAAACCATTTTCGAAAAACCCTATATCTAACTTAATTGTGTGTGGCTGAGGGCGGTTTGATTAGAGACGAACACGGAGGCTGGATCTCGGCCTATGCGAGACCGCTTGGGGATGTTTCAATTACGGTGACAGAACTCTTGGGGGCTAGAGAAGGATTGACACTTGCTTGGGAAATGAGTGGCATCCTCTCGACATGATTATTGAAGATTATAGGAGTTTAGTGGAAAGGCCGTGGGAATGTCGAATTGCTCAGATGCGAAGAGATGATGATAAATGTGTCAATGTATTAGAACGTATGTGTCATGAGATCGAGGAGTGTGGGATGAATCTTTTAGCACGTATGGTAATAAATGTGTCGATGTATTAGCACATTTGGGCCCTGATATTATTTTGGGGGATTCTAGGGTGCCGTTACGTTAGGTGCCGCTAATTTATCACATTATGTGGTATTATCACACAATTTGTATCACATTGTATGGTATAACTCACATGTACATGCTCACATTACATAATATTAACCCCATATATTTAGTATGATCCCACATCATGTAGTATTTATTCAAAATTAGTATTAACCCCATATATTAGTATGACCCCACATCATGTAGTATATATACCAAATTAGATGGTATTACTACGCAATATGTATCACATTCTATGGTATAAATTATATATGACAGTACGGGCTCACAATATATAGTATTAACATCATATATTCAGTATAACCACACATCATGTAGTATGTAATACACATTAAGTGGTACCATGCAATTTGTATCACATCCTATGTTGTAACCCACATGTGACAATACATGTTCACATTACATAGTATTAAGCCGTATATTTAGTATGACCCCTCATTATGTAGTATTTATTCCATATTATGTGGTATTACAATGAAATGTGTGTCACATTCTATGATATAATTAACATGTGATAGTGCGATGACACATTATGTAGTATTAACCCCATATATTTAATATAATCCCGTGTCATTTAGTATTTATTCTATATTAGGTGATTTATGCAATTTTTCCAAAGTTAATATTAATAATTAAAAAAAAATTACATACTATTTATTTTAAAATATTACTGTAACATTCATTTATTTATTATCATAATAATTTATTAGAAAACAACTTACTATTTGATGTTACTAAATATATAGTATAGTATTATTTATTATGGTATATTATCACTTATTGTGGTGATATTATTATGGCATGTCTTGTTTCTATTGGTTATAACTAGCGGCACCCTAGAATTTTCCAAAAAATTATAGTAATTTGAATATGATTTATAAAATTTTTCATAGGATATTTTTAATTATTAAAATTGTCATAATCAGGTCATTAATGTCATCTGACTAAAAATTTGTAGTAATCAAATTTATGGTAACTCTGAATTCGAATTGTCAAGCTTATATATGACATCGGCTAGCGATATATGTAGAGTACGAAGTGTTATAGCTAGAGCAAATTTTTAAGTTTGAATAATTTACCTCTATTTGCGTTCTTTGTTATACGAGTGAAAAAATTAATTAAAATTATTTTCTTTCTTCGTCATTTCTTAGATTTTGCCAATTTGTATTCATTCCTTCCGAGTCTAACAAAATGTTATTGCCAAATATAATTTCTAATAAAGATTTTCCTTCTCTATTATATGAACGAAAAGTAAATTAATTAATGTTATTCTCTCTTCTTCTTTCCTTAGATCCGTCGAAAATTAATACTTATTTCGACGACCTATTTCGGTCGAAATATTTAAATTTTCACAGATTTTATATAAAATCCGTTGAAATTTCTCTGTTTTCTAGTAGTGAGAATTTGTCAGAACAAATTTCTAATTTTGACTATGTTATCCAGTGTTAGAAATCGGACCAGACCGGCCGATGTCATTGGTTTTATAGGTAACCGACTGTCAGTCTGGTTCAGTTAACCCCTCCAAAACAGTATGGCTCCTGTTCAGTTCGAATCGAAAAAACCCTGTCAAAAATGATAAAACTGATGAACCAATGAACTGATTGTACCACTGATTCACTTATAACCAAAAAAAAAAAAAAAAAAAAGGAATATTTTATTCATTTATTCTTCTTTAGTTTCATGTATTTGCATGTTTTTATAGGTGATAAAATTCATCCAATATTTTCTCTTTTTTATAGGTGATTAGTGATAAAATTATTGTTTTGATATGGTATTTATCAAAGTTTGAAATATTGCTTTGATATTATGTTATCATAATTGTATTTTGGATATTTGGTGTTTATTTTAATTAAAGTTTATGTTTTAGATATTTGGTGATTATTTTGGAGCTTCTTGTCTACTTGTTAAATATTAATGTGATAATTTTTGTTTTTTATGTTTTTTATTGCATAAGTATTTGTGTTTCTTTTATTTTTAGTTTAATTGAGATGATTTATTTTTAAAATACTAGTGATTTACGAGATAATATTTAGTTTATAAAAAAAACTTAACTAGTTTGATAAAACATTGATTTTTTTTAAATGTTTGATTACATACATTAAACTTAAGCTAAATTATAATTTCGTAATGACGTCACACCGATTGAACCAATAGTTAAAATGGTTAAACCGATTCAACCAATAACCAGAAAGGCTATCGGTTCGATGTCCGATCTAATTTTTAAAACATTAATGGTATCCTTATTTACATTCTTTATTTTAATTATACATGGCACAGTTCTTAAAAACTCTTGCTAAACCAGGTACATGTCCATGGCCAAAACGGACATAACTGTAATAACTGAAACGTTATGAGGTAAGATGCGTGTGAGATATAATTTAACACAAAGTAATTCTATTTTTTTTTTGTCATATATAATTTACCCCTTTTTTCTAATCCTTTATTGCTGGTTTTTTTTTTTTTTTTTTTTTTTTGGACTTCCCGATCATGGTTATCTTTCCCTCAAATTAAATTACTCCCTCACAATTGGTTAATTTAAAATAACTCTCGATAACATACTTACCCCACTTTATCCTCCTGTACCTTCCTATGTAAATGAACTTTTTATCTCCCTGCATATTGCATAATGAGCATTTTACCCCGTTGAAAAAAGTATGACATTTGGATCATGCATCAATTGAATATTGTTTATTCTGGTTGAAATTAAGAATGAGAAATTAATTAATAGACCCCTTCAATTATTAAGGATTACTTACTTTGCAATGAGAAATTTAGGAACAAAATGTGGACCTGAGCTCACGTCTTGAGAGCAATTACTTGTACTGATTTAAGCATTTCAACCATACCAAAAAAAGTTCATTGGTTGTGTTTTCTTCTTCTAAACAAATATGTATTGATTATGATTTACCCAATATCACTAGAAACAACTCTAAAAGTAGGAAGAAAATGACCAATTTCTTTAGAAGGGATTGCGTATTTGCTCATAGCATGTTTAAATTTTAAGAATGTGATAATAACTCCGATCCACTAATTAGTTTTGGGTATTTTTATTTTCAAAACAATTTTTGGACCACTAATTAAAAATTGTTTTGAAAATAAAAATATCCAAAACTAATTAGTGGATCGGAGTTATTATCACATTCTTAAAATTTAAACATGCTATGAGCAAATACGCAATCCCTTCTAAAGAAATTGATCATTTTATGCCTACTTTTAGAGTTGTTTCTAGTGATATTGATATTGGGTAAATATCAATACATATATATTTGTTTAGAAGAAGAAAACATATCCACGGAAAATTTTATGGTGATAAGACCAATATGGTTGAAATGCTTAAATCAGTACAAGTAATTGCTCTCAAGACGTGAGCTCAGGTCCACATTTTGTTCCTAAATTTCTCATTGCAAAGTACATAATCCTCAATAATTGAAAGGGTTATTAATTAATTTCCCATTCTCAATTTCAGCCTAAATAAACAATATTCAAGACATGAGCTCAACCGTTTCGGCGCCGCCACCGCCACAACCACCGTCGAATCGGTATACGTCGGCTCTTCTTTAAAAGAGGCACCATATCCGCATTCGGCGGTGATGTTTTGTTTCCCGCCGCATCGACAGCGGCGATAGTGTATTCGTTTGAGATGAGTGGATCGGAGGGGACGACCTTGGTGACGACGTCGTTTTCCTCATGTTGGGGGTGGTGGTGGCGGTGGTGGGGGAGTGTTGATGCCATGTGTATAATTTGCTTGGAGGAAAATAAATTTAGACCCACTTTTATCTAACGGGTAATGTAGAGAAAAAGAGGGACCCCCTCTCCTTTATATTGTGACTGTGATGGAATCAACGGTGGATCTGTGTTCAAGGGGGTCTAGGATGATGACACGTGGTGGGGCCCTCTACCTACTAGGAGTTGGGATGTAATAAATTTAGTCAAACCCATGAGGTTATTACTAAGCACCAGATTACATGAACTTGAGTTTGGGATTTTTTTAGTGGGATACAAAAGGCCCTGTTTGGAACAAGTTTGGCCCAGCATTTTCAATTTTGAGCTGGGCCGAACTTGATTTGAAACAATTCAAATCTGCCTGAATAAATGAAAATTCAAACAACCAAAATATCCCATTTTTGGGACCAATTTCCAGTTCACAGAACCCGTACTAAGTACTACTCCCATTTGCACAAAAAGGCGCAGAGACAGACTACCAGAAAATATGTACTATATTATATTTAGTATATAGTATATACTCATTTAATTATTTTTCCAATTATTTTAACTTAAAATATTAATTTTAATAACTATTTCAATTATTACACAATATAATATTATCTTTTAATTCATTTTGAAAAGACATGACATGATATCTACTAACTAGATTACGCCCTCAAACTCCATCATCCAAAATATATTCAAAATTCAACTTATAATTTTCAACACAACTATTCTTTAAACTAATATTATTTCACATACAAAAGATTTTAACCTAATTATATCCAAATCTATTATCAGTTGTTTTGCATAAATTTCAGAAGAATATTCAAAATTCCCAACCGTGTTCTTTAAACTAATGTTTGGGCATATTGCTCACAAGTTTAATTTACATCATATTGTGAAAAGAATGTGCAATATCATTTAAAAGGCTAAATGATATTAATTGTTCCTCATGTTTAAAGTTTATTATGTTTTCGTCCCTTATAGATAAAGTGTTATACTTTCTTTTTTCTTTGATAATATGTGTTATGCAGATCAACTTTTTCAGCCCATTTTAAGCAAAAATATATTTTTAGTAGGAGTATTTTCATTATATCATGTTATTTAATATTTTAGCGTCAGACTAATTTTGAAATGAAGAAAGTTTTGGATAACGAAATGCACAGGCATAATATCTTAAATTTAAATTTAAGATTAGAAACACAAATATAATTTAATTTTCATCTTACATGGATGTAAATAAACCAACGGATGTAACAATGTAATAAATAGTATGAGACTTGCAAATATAATTGAATAGTGCTAGCATCACAGTCCATATGTCACAGACTTTTGTGCAGCCGATATTCTCTTTCCTATCTCAAATATTTGGACAAAATTTGACTATAAACTTTAAATTGTAAAGAAGGCCCAAAATAACCATAAATAAGAAAATAAACCCTATTTATAAAATAATTAAAACAAAATCATCAATTTCAAACATATCATATCTACATATACTGCCAATAAAATACTGAAAATATTATTTTAATATAAAAGAAAAAACCTAAATTGATGATATGACCCATAAATAATTATAAAGAAAATATAGCCCCTATTTGTAAAGAATAAACCCTAAACACTAAAATCATGAACCCTAAAACCCTAAACCCTAGATCCTAAAATCCTGAACCCCTAAACCCTAAACCCTATACCCTAAACCCTAAACCCTAAAACTTAAACCCTAAATTAAACATTGTGTAATAAATCCTAAATTCTAGACATTGCAAATGCTTTTAAATTATGACTTTATATTTTTATTGTAATTTTTCAAATATTTTTTATTCAATATTGATAAATGATAAATTATCATTTGAAAAGTAATAAATTATTTTTTATACGAGTAATATCGTAAAACTTAGGTGCTTTTTTGTAATTTTTTAAAGTTAAGTGGGTTGTTAATAGAATAAAAAGATCATTTGAAGAAAAAACCTGGTGAAACAATTAATTTTAAAAGCATAAAACAAGGGTTGTACAAATGGCTGTGAAGTTTTGGCTGTTATATAATCATTTTCCAATATAATTCTCAATGTTCTCCTAATATTGAGTTTTTTTTATTTGTTATTTGCTCAAATATATAACGAACCGACAAATAACTGAAGCAAACAAAATTCTAAGTTATATTCGGAGTCAACTAGATTTCGCTATGTATTTATATCCTTAAATATTTTTCTTTTAAAAAAATAATAATATTTGAAGCTCAAGTCCAAATTTGATATATCGTTCGTATCGAAATGTCGATTGAATAGACATCGGTGCATTCACAAGCTATAAATGATTTCGTGAAATTTAGAGAATTGAGAAATATTCTCTAATATGATATAATTAATAAAAAAAACACTAAACTGATCAACTCTCGAGAGAGTTTTACAATGACTATTTAATAAAATTAAAAACCTAGATCTTGAAATTAACAGAAGGTCCCTAAAATATTAATTAAAACATATAAAAAGGCTTAATAAATCCTTCAATTGGGTTTTTTACAGCTTCTTCATCAATAACTGCACAAGAACTATAGAAACAATTTATTTTTGTATAACTAGTTGCTGCAGCACGCGGAACTCGGGCGCATAAATATATTTAAACATAACATGTTACTCGCAACATTAATATCCATGTAACATATATCCTCCGATCTGTTAACTATTTAAAATTTTGAAATGCTTATAATTCAAATTATACTAAACTAATTTGTCATATTTTAATTTAAGTGCAATAGAATTAATCTTTTTAATTCAACAATTTGTATTATGTATGGCTTTCCTCTCATCCGGACATGTACCCTCACAATTATGCAACATCACCTTGTACATAGTGATTCCTCTTGAGTACACCCAATGGTTCATCGAGTTTTTTTTCCTATATAGCCTATTACACAAAAGTATTTCCCAAAATGATTTAAATTGAAAAGTATTTCGTTAAATGTACCTCTTTGATAAAATCGCTATTGGCAACATCGATTTTAGGTAAAATCGACACTACAAATAGCGATTTATTAGTCATCTCCAAAATTTTAAAAAAAAAAATTTAATTAAAATCGATACTAACAATATCGATTTTTTTAATTATATTAATCACCAACTAATTAATCACTAAAGAACTTAAATTCAATTCGTAATGTACCCTGAAGAACTTAAATTCAATTCCTTGAATCAATCAGACTGTAAAACCCAAATCTCAGTTCCTTAAATTCTCTGCATTCATAATGTGCCACAACAAAAACTCCAGAAAAAACAAATTTGAAAGATATGTATGAATTCCATCCAAATTCAGAACCCTTGAGAAATTGGACGCAGCCCAGATCCCAAAATCCAATATTTTCAACATAAATCAATCCACATTGCCAAAAATTAAAGAATGCAGTTAGGGCATCTCTAATGACTAGTGGGGATATGCCCTAGAGGGTATATGGGGGGAAGGAGGAAAAAAAACCATCTCCAATGACTAGGGGGGCAGAGAGGGTATACCCACTAGAGGGACCCTGGAGGGACCTTGGAGGGAGGGGGAGGGGGAGCTTCTCCCATCCAAGCCCCCTCCATCACATGCTATATTTTTTTTTTTATTTCGTTTTGTTTTATTTGGTTATTTTTTTATCTTTATTTAAAAATAAAAAAATTACTAAAATTTGTATATTATTTGGAGATAATTATTTTTAATTAGAAAAAAATAACTTTTATTTCATTAAATTAACACTAATATTTTAATATTGATTTATTTTAATAATTTTGGGGTTGTATTTATCACCCAAAAACAATTCTTTCTAAAAATTTAAAATAATGCGATACAATCATGAAACCCAAAAATAATTATTTCTAAAAATTTAAAATAATACGATACAATCATTAAACCCAAAAATAATTCTTTCTAAAAATTTAAAATAATACGATACAATCATGAAATCATGTTCGACTAAAACATAGACCTTAATTTTGACATTGTGTGTCCCACACATGTTCGACTAAGTCCTTTAGTAGTTCGCGATTGACATCTACAGATCGTATAATTTTGTGACGGCGGATCATATAATCTTCTAGGGATATGGGACTTGTTCGTGGATCCAAATCAATAGTCAGAGATGATGGATTTCCTTATATGAATTAATTTAATATTTGATGTAATTTTTTATTTTCTAAGTTTCCTAATGTACTTTTGATTTTAAATTAATGTTAATTTTAAATTTATTTTTGTGTAGTAATAATAATAATAATAATAATAATAATAATAATAATAATAATAGAGAAGGATAAAATTAATTATTAAATGAGTTAGATAGAATGAGTCATTAGAGATGACTAAAAAACTAGAGAGAGGGAGAGGGAGGGAGGGGGAGAGGGAGAGAGTATTCCCTCTCGGAGTCATTAGAGATGACTTAATACTAACAAGCAATTGAAGGGAGAAAAATACCTTTTTCTCTTCCTGAGGAAATGATAGAGAGAAAAGTGGCGAGAAGAGGGTCAATTCAAGCATGAATTATTTGCTTTTGGGGATGGCTGTACCTGAAATTTTTACTGTCAATTAACTTGAGTCACTTATTTTATTCAAATCAATGATATACAATTTTTTTAATTAATGTCAATTAACTCGAGTCACTTATTGTACCTGAAATTTCTACTGTCAACAAATAAATCTCGGACGAAGACGGCGACGGAGATTAATTAGTTGGTAATTAATCTAATTAGAAAAATTGATATTGCCAGTATCGATTTTAATTAAATTTTTTTTTTTAATTTTCGGAGATGATTAATAAATCACTATTGGTAGTGTCGATTTTACCTAAAATCGATGTTGCCAATAGCAATTTTAACTAAAAGATTCAGGGAAATACTTTTCAGTTTAGGTCATTTTGGGAAATACTTTTGTGTAATAGGCTATATAGAAAAAAAACTCTGGTTCATCCGATGCTTGTACTATTTGCACATCCGCCTCCACACAAACATGATAGATTGATGTAGACGATGGTCAACAAAAAATGCAAATTTTTGTGGGATTATTTTGCATACATGAAATGTTATGGGGTTGAATTGTCAATCAACATAAATAATAACATCGATTTTGAAATAATTTAAATTGACTTAACTGTCACGTCACCTACTTAACAGTGATTTTTAATTGTGCATGATACCAAATGTGAGTGAATTTATTAAACTATGATACCAAATATGTCGGCCCGAATTTTAATGGTGCCATAAGTAAGAATCGATACAAAATTTGATACCACAAGTAAAATTCTCATTGCGACTTTGAAGTAGTGATACTCCTTTCGAGCACGTTTTATATCAGTCAAAGATTATCCCATGAACCTCTCAACAAATGTGGTTCATTTGAAATGGTAAAACCTATGTGTGAAATATCCCATGATTTCGTCATAACAGAACCATATATTGCTTACTTTTGGTTTGCCAGGTTTGAAAGTTTACACATATAAATAGAGGGTTATACTATCGGTTAAATACACCAAACTTGATCTTTTCAATCAAGAAATATTTTCCTCTTCTTTTTTTCATGTTGGAAATTCACATAAAGTTCCAACACAATCTTACTATTGGCATTCAACAAATTTTAAGGTTGTGATGTGATCAATATCTATTCGACAATTGGTTTAATCAAGAGCTTGTTGAGTATGCAACAAATTTGTGGTAATAGTAAGATTGACGAGGTTCTGAATGACGATAAGAGTGATCGGAAATTGAATGGAGAAAATAAATTTGGTATGGGTGGAATTGGAAAAATTAATTTTATGGTAACTGTTATCCCTTTTACCATTTTTACTTTTTGAAAGAAATTAGTACGCTCTATTAAATTTCATTTTTAATATATAGTTATTGTAATTAAAAGTCATATCATTGTGAAATATCTGCTTTAATTTATATTAACATAAATCAAAATATGCTTATAAATAATAAAATATTACAGGTATATTGTTGGATTTTATAATTTATATGTGAATAAAATTAGTTGAGAGTAATTAAGGGATTGCGTCTGTTCAATCTGAAGAGGTACCCTTTGGACCGAAACAGTGCAATCCAAACGATATGTCTCTTGCGAATAGACATTTTTGTGCCTATAAATAGGAGACTTAATCTGGCCAATTAAGCATCATTTTTCAGACAATAATAAAAGAATTACTCTCTTCTCTACTTTAAATTTATGTCGAATTTTCTATTTGCTTAGGTTCGTCGTGGGTTCATTATTTGTGCAAATAATGAACAACAGACTGTTGTATCTTGGGAGACTACCGGGAATCAAACTGCATGCACCGTGGCAGTCTCGGAAATATTGTCTTAAGGAAATCGCTTCGGCAAGCCTCAGTCTCACTTCATAGTTTTCATATATTTTGATTGGAGTGTTGTTTGGTTTATTTCGATCCAAGTAAGTATTTCTTACTAGTTTTTACGTTACTATATAATCTAACTTTATTAGAGTTAATATATGTTAAATTATCTTTATTTGTTATATGCTGAGATTTATTTGAAAATATTTTTGATGAAATATTTAGTACACAGATTGTTAGACACCAACATCTTCTTGTTTTATGGAGCTATTAGCAGTGTCGAGTCTTCCAATTTGGGAATAAAGGCAATGTATTCAGCTTCCTGGTGCCATTTCTGTTAGCAACCTTCTCAGTGCTAATAGTTTTCGCGGCACGTGAACGTATAGTCGAAAACACCACTGGAACTGTCGACGGAGCACTTCTGCATAGTGAACGTGTAGTCGAAAACACAAGAAGATCATGTGGAAGCTTTAGTGAAAGTGTACACGGGATTACTTTCTAGAACGTACTTGTTTATGCTAAAACAAGTTTATTTTGGAGAATTTTTAAATATGTATAGTTCAAAATTTCCATCTATTCCTTTGAAAACATCAAAAAGTTTTCGTTTTTTTAATCAAACGAAACGAAACGAAAATAAGATATAATTTCGAAACTATTTGTTTGCCTTAATCTATGTTATTTATCTAAATTTAGTAACTTTTATTAGAAATTTTCCTTAGTGTTTCCGAAATATTTTCGAAAAGACTCAAAAATTTTCCAATATTTGACTGATCGAAACACACGAAATTTTGATCCATGGTTCAAAGAAGGAAAAATATCATTTTTAGTGCCATAGGACTGGACAATTTAATTTCGCAGTTTATGAAGTTTCACTTTTCGTCCTAATTTTCTATGATATTTTGCACTTCAAATGCTATCCCATCCCAAGTCCCAACCTGTTCGTCCAAAAGTACAAAATGAGACAATCACATATAGGATCAAAATGCGAACTAGAATTTTTTTTAATATATATGGGATCATGAGTGGAAAATATTTAATCCTACTTGACTGAACCATCAACATTTTTTATCTCATGCTTTACAAAATTACACTTTTGATTTCAATTTGTGTTAATATTTTTTTCTTATTTTTGGTTCTATCGCATCTCATGAGACTAAAAGTGCAAATATTTAATCCTACTTGACTGAACCATCAACATTTTTGATCTCATACATTACAAAATTACACTTTTGGTTTCAATTTGTGTTAATATTTTTTTCTTACTTTTGGTTCTATCGCATTCTATGGGACTAAAAGAGCAAAATCGAGACAATCCTTTTGGACCAAAAATGTTAAATAAAAACTATTCTATGGACCAAATTACAATATATTTTAAAGAATTGAAACCTAAAGTGCAGGACAAAAGTGATAAAATAATTTTAAAATTTTGAGACCAAATGTGCAATTTAATAAATAATGGGGTCAAGAGTGCTGATGGTCCGATCACATGGGACTAAAAATGCAATTTACCAATTAAAGTATTTACCTTGCCAGATTCTTGAAAAGTGGCATGAAATCCAACTCCATAATTTTTGGGTATGTTTATTTCCGTAATTCCTTGGCCTTAGAAATTCAATTCTTTGAAGGTGCAAGTTTTAATTGTCCACAAATTACTATATTCAAAAAATTCTTGGCTTAATTAGTGTTAGATTTTATGGGTATTAACCCAATTGGATTGAGCCCAATTGGAATTAAGCCCACAAAATGAGAAATGAATGAAGCTTAGAAGAATGAAAAATGCATTCATCCCACATGGAGGAAAGTAAGAAGTTTTTTGTCATTTATAATGCAAAAAAAATGTATAAGGGTAGGGCCCCTTGGGGGTACCAAGTTTTATGAGGGGAGAAGACGTAGATGACAATGGTTTCCCACACGCGCCGCCGCCGCCGTCCGTCCGACCGACTCGGCACGGGTCGGGTTTGGATTGGGCTTGGGCCTCAACATAACATTATTCTTTTTGGACAAAATTTATTTAATTTTTTAGCCCAAAATTAAAAGCCCAATTTTAAAATCCATACAGGACTAGATCCGCGTACCAGATTGACCCGAACAAAGATCCGCGCGGCTGACCCGTTTTGCTCCAAAAGATCCGCGCGCTTATTTTGAATAGTGGCAACGGTTCGGTTTGAATCGAACCGATTCGCACCCATTCGGACCGAACCATCTCTACTGGTTTAATCCGAATGGTCATGTCCCTCCAAAAACATCCCTTCTGCAACTATAAATAGGAGGAGAATCTGGCCAATTCTCTCATCCCGTTTTCTAGCAATCAAAGCAGAATCCTATCCTCCTCTCTCTATATTCTTCTCTTCTTCTTCTTTCAAATATTTTATTTGTTAAAGTTCGCTGTTGACTTGTTCTTAGTGCAAAGAAACAAGTATCCGACCGCTGTATCTTGGGAGACCACTGGGACGAACTGTTGCACCTTTGACAGCCCAGAAATATTGTCTTAAGGATATTGCATTTGCAAGCCCCGGTCGATTTTACGGTTCAGAATTATTTCAGTAAGTATACTGTTATTAAATTCTGATTTTGTTTGTTCTGCGAGAATAAACTATACTAAGGTTTATAATTTGAGTTAATTATAAATAATTATTCTGTTGGAATAATTTACTATAGTTTTATAATATAAAGTATTTCATAATATTATATAATTCACTATAGTACTTAGAAATATAAAATATTCTATAATATTTTATATACACAGATTGTTTTAAACATTATTTAACAACAATCTTAAGACAATAATATTTAATCTGTTTAATTCATCTGTGTAGATGGCATCAAACACTGAAACGGTTGAAACGCCAAAAGTTGCTGCTCCGCCGGCAATACCACCATTCAAGTTCAAAGGGACTGACTTTGGAACGTGGCAAAATAAGATGTACTTTTACATCACATCCTTGAGCATGGCTAGATTTCTCACTGAGGAGGTACCTAAGCCAAAGGAGGGAGCCAGTCCGGAGGATCTTGAAGAAATGGCACTAGTGATAAAAGCTTGGAGTAACTCGGATTTTATGTGCCGAAATTATATTCTTAGCTATTTGGATGAATCTTTGTACAAGATTTATAGTCAATTTAAGACTAGTAAACTCTTGTGGGAAGGTTTAATCAAAAAGTTTAAGACTGAAGATGCAGGCTACAGAAAATTCGTGGTGGATAAATTCCAATTTTATCGAATGGTTGACAGTAAAACTGTGAATGAGCAAGTCGAAGAACTTCAGAATATGATTCACGACATCTTGGCCGAAGGACATGAGCTTAGCGAGTCTTACCTGGTTGCTTGTATCATTGGCAAGCTTCCTCCTGGTTGGACGGGGTTCAAGCATCACTTGAGGCACAAGAAATCTGTTGCAAAGTGGAATTTGCAAGATCTCACAGAATATCTGAAAACCGAAGAAAACAATCGGTATACTGACAAGGGCAGCAGTAACTATGTGGCTATGCCTCAGCTCGGAGGAGCTAAGGTTCATGTTGTAGAAGGCTCAAAGAAAAGCAAGAAGCGAAAGGCCAATACCTCCAACAAAGGACAAAAGGGTAACAAGAAGCGAAAGTTCAATGGAGCTTGCTTCACATGTGGAAAAAATGGACACCTTGCAAAGGACTGTCGTAGCCGTGCTCAGCCAAAGGATGAAGCAAATGTTAGCATCAACCTAGCTCCATCTGACATCGATAACATGCATTTATCTGTAGTTGCTGAAGCATTCCTGACAAGTGAATCCAAAGGCTGGTGGGTGGATACTGGAGCTACCCGTCACATTTGTTCCGACATAAACATGTTCACTTCATACAAGAAGTTTGATCATGAAGAGAAGCTGTACATGGGAAATAATGCTCACTCCGTGGTGGAGGGACAAGGCACAGTGGTTCTCAAATTCACCTCAGGAAAAGATGTTACTCTCAATGAAGTTCTTCATGTCCCAGACATTAGGAAGAATTTAATTTCTGGTTCTGTCCTATCTAAGAAAGGTTTTAGATTAGCCTTTGAGTCAGATAAATTTGTACTGACCAAAGGGGGTATGTATGTAGGCAAGGGTTATGTATGTGATGGCCTATTTAAGGCTAATGTAGCCGTTATTGGCAAAAACAACAAATTTATTAATAATAATAATTCTTCTGCTTACTTGCTTGAGTCGACTTTACTTTGGCATGATAGATTAGGTCATATTAATTTTAGAAAAATGAAAAAATTATCAAACTTAGGATTAATTCCTAAATTTGATATTGATAAATCTTATAAGTGTGAAATTTGCATTGAGGCAAAGTTTGCGAAACAACCTTTCCCTTCAGTGGAAAGGAGCTCACAACCATTAGAGCTAATTCACACAGACTTGTGCAATCTCAAGTCAACTCCAACTCGAGGAGGGAAAAAGTACTTCATCACATTTATTGATGACTGTACAAGATATTGCTATGTTTACTTATTGAATAAGAAAAAGGAAGCAATAAATGCCTTTGTAAGATACAAGGCTGAAGTAGAAAATCAGTTAAATAAGAAGATAAAAATTCTTAGATCTGATAGAGGTGGTGAATATGAATATCCCTTCGCACAGTTGTGTGCCGACTCGGGAATAATTCACCAAACAACGGCACCATACTCACCTCAATCAAATGGAATAGCCGAAAGGAAAAACCGAACCTTAAGGGACATGATCAATGTATTACTTTTGAATTCGGGTTTACCTAGGAACTTGTGGGGGGAAGCTTTATTTATGGCTAATCATATATTAAATAGAGTTCCGCACAAGAAAAATGATACCATTCCGTATGAGTTATGGAAATGTAGACAACCAAGTTATAAATACCTCAAAGTGTGGGGGTGCTTGGCAAAGGTAGCTATACCAAAACCTATGGAAGAAAAAGTTGGACCAAAAACCGTGGATTGCTACTATATAGGTCATGCAGAAAATAGTAGCGCTTACAGATTTCTAGTGTTCAAATCTAAAGTAAGCAACATACACGTGAATACTATAATTGAATCACGTGATGCTACATTCTTCGAGAATGTATTTCCACATAAGAAGAACTCGGATGTTGCTTCTCATAAAAGACCATATGAATTAATTTCTAAGGAAGATAATTCTCAAATCAGCAATGAGGTTGGTGATCATTGGTCAAATAAATCAATTTCTAAGGAAAATGATTCTCAAATCAATAAAGAGATTGCTGAAGAATCTGACGAGCCCCGAAGAAGCAAGCGAGCTAAAATTGCTAAATCATTCGGACCAGATTTCTTAACTTATATGTTAGAGGATGATCCTAAAACATATACTGAAGCCATGTCTATTCCTGATGCCTCTTATTGGAAAGAGGCAATAGACAGTGAATTACAGTCCATTCTAAGTAATAATACTTGGGAGTTGGCTGATCTTCCTAAGGGAAGTAAGCCAATTGGATGTAAATGGGTATTTAAAAAGAAACTAAAACCCGATGGCTCAATTGATAAATATAAGGCTAGATTAGTAGCCAAAGGTTGTAGTCAAAAGGAGGGAATAGATTTCTTTGACACCTATTCACCAGTGACTAGGATAACATCCATTAGAACATTAATAGCTTTAGCAGCTATATATAATCTAGAGATACATCAAATGGATGTTAAGACCGCTTTCCTCAATGGAGAATTGAATGAGGAAATATATATGGAGCAACCTGAGGGTTTCATTGTTAAAGGCAAAGAGAACAAAGTATGTAAACTTGTTCGATCTCTTTATGGCCTTAAACAAGCTCCTAAACAATGGCACGAAAAATTTGATAGTGTCATGATTAAAAATGGATTTCAAATCAATGAATGCGACAAGTGTGTCTATATTAAACAATTTGGACAAGCAACTGTCATAATATGTTTATATGTAGACGATATGTTAATACTTGGGACTAATATGGAGGTCATTAAGTCCGCAAAGAAAATATTAACAAAACACTTCGATATGAAAGATCTCGGTGAAGCGGATGTTATTTTGGGAATTAAAATAACAAGATCACCGGATGGGATTAGATTATCTCAGTCACATTATGTAGATAAAGTGCTTGAGAGATTTAAAAACTATGGAATTAAGGGAACAAATAACCCATTTATTCCATCTCTTGTTTTACACAAGAATAAAGGTGATAGTGTATCACAAAACGAATATGCTCGTATCATTGGATGTCTCATGTATATCATGAATTGTACGAGGCCAGACATCGCTTACTCAGTCAATAAATTGAGTAGGTACACGAGCAATCCAAGCAAAGAACATTGGAACGCTCTGAAGAGAGTGCTTGGATACTTAAAAAATACATCAAAATATGCATTACACTATGGAAAATATCCAGCTGTCCTTGAGGGATATAGTGATGCAAATTGGATTTCTGATTCAGAGGAGTCAAAATCCACAAGCGGGTATGTATTTACTCTGGGGGGAGCCGCTATTTCTTGGAAATCTTCCAAACAAACTTGTATAGCTCGATCCACTATGGAATCAGAGTTTATAGCTTTGGATAAAGCTGGAGAAGAAGTTGAGTGGCTTCATAACTTTCTGGAAGATATTCCACTATGGCCGAAACCTGTGTCGGCTATATGTATTCATTGTGATAATCAGGCGGCATTACATAGAGCTCATAACTTTATGTATAACGGTAAATCACGACACATTCGTCGTCGACATAATACCGTGAGACATTTACTCTCAAATGGAATAATTTCCATTGACTTTGTGAAATCAAAAGATAACCTCGCGGATCCGTTTACTAAAGGTTTATCTGGTGAGAGAGTAGAATGTGCGTCGAGGGGAATGGGCTTAAAAGCCTAAAATATAACTAAGTTACCTTGTACGGAAACCTAACTTGGCGACTGGAGATCCCACGGACCAGGTTCAATAGGACAACCAGTCTTGGTTAACTTAAAAAATGGAGCACTTTAGAGTCCAACTCTAGCTCATTCCTATGATGCAAAAAGTGCAACCTACAGCGTTTTATTAGGATAAGCTTATGCTTTTAATGACGTCTATATCTTGTCAAGAACAAGTGGAGTATAGTAGGATACTCTTGATGGATGCGGTCACCTATGTAAGTGTGAGCTGGGTCGGCTCGTTGAGAATTCTTATAAGGCTGGAATTCTCTAAAGCACTCGCAGAACCCAAGAATGTTCAGGGCCAAAACGAACACAACCGAGAACTCTTAACAAATCGGTCTAGTGCTGTGTTAAGTTTATTGTTTTGGTTTACATAAACAGCCGACAGTTCAAGATGAAATATTTCACTGATTGGCTAAGTAAATCCGATAAATTCTAACTAGGGAAGGTTCAAGATGGAATATTTCACCTATCCCAATGCAGTACTATTCCTAAAGGATATTTGACTTTGATATATCCCGTGTGACGAGATATGAAGAATAATTTCATTCATTTGTGGGGGATTGTTAGATTTTATGGGTATTAACCCAATTGGATTGAGCCCAATTGGAATTAAGCCCACAAAATGAGAAATGAATGAAGCTTAGAAGAATGAAAAATGCATTCATCCCACATGGAGGAAAGTAAGAAGTTTTTTGTCATTTATAATGCAAAAAAATGTATAAGGGTAGGGCCCCTTGGGGGTACCAAGTTTTATGAGGGGAGAAGACGTAGATGACAATGGTTTCCCACGCGCGCGCGCCGCCGCCGCCGCCGTCCGTCCGACCGACTCGACTCGACTCGGCTCGGCACGGCACGGTCCGGGTCGGGTTTGGATTGGGCTTGGGCCTCAACATAACATTATTCTTTTTGGACAAAATTTATTTAATTTTTTAGCCCAAAATTAAAAGCCCAATTTTAAAATCCATACAGGACTAGATCCGCGTACCAGATTGACCCGAACAAAGATCCGCGCGGCTGACCCGTTTTGCTCCAAAAGATCCGCGCGCTTATTTTGAATAGTGGCAACGGTTCGGTTTGAATCGAATCGATTCGCACCCATTCGGACCGAACCATCTCTACTGGTTTAATCCGAATGGTCATGTCCCTCCAAAAACATCCCTTCTGCAGCTATAAATAGGAGGAGAATCTGGCCAATTCTCTCATCCCGTTTTCTAGCAATCAAAGCAGAATCCTATCCTCCTCTCTCTATATTCTTCTCTTCTTCTTCTTTCAAATATTTTATTTGTTAAAGTTCGCTGTGGACTTGTTCTTAGTGCAAAGAAACAAGTATCCGACCGCTGTATCTTGGGAGACCACTGGGACGAACTGTTGCACCTTTGACAGCCCAGAAATATTGTCTTAAGGATATTGCATTTGCTAACCCCGGTCGATTTTACGGTTCAGAATTATTTCAGTAAGTATACTGTTATTAAATTCTGATTTTGTTTGTTCTGCGAGAATAAACTATACTAAGGTTTATAATTTGAGTTAATTATAAATAATTATTCTGTTGGAATAATTTACTATAGTTTTATAATATAAAGTATTTCATAATATTTTATAATTCACTATAGTACTTAGAAATATAAAATATTCTATAATATTTTATATACACAGATTGTTTTAAACATTATTTAACAACAATTAGAACTGAAATATCATCGAAATATCACCCAACAGCCGAATGAATCACAACGAAATTTCAAAATTGATTAAAAATGCCAGAGCTAAAATAATCTCAAATGCAGGTTTATATCAAGATCGAATCAACAAACATAAACTTTGGGCTAATCTTTGCATAAATGAATTGAAATTCAACAAATTTAAAAAGGAAGAAAATATACAACGCCCTATAGTTTACATATGTACAGTTCAATGTTCAATTGAGCTCGGGTAATTAGGGAAAACACGAATTTGGTATAAGATTTGTCCAAATGGTGTCCGAATTTGTTGTGAAAAGAAGTGTAACTATTATGATTCATACAAGAATGAAAGAGATGAAATTGATCAAAGTAGAAGAAATTCTGGAGAGAAAATTACAAAGTTTATTCAACTAGATAAATTCATATTGTGTGTATTGTTACAAAGAGGAATTGAACCCTAGACTTATTTATACACAAAGTAGTCACCGCCTATAATTAACTAAACTACCAAAAAGGCCCTTAACTTATAATCGTGTCTATACAATGTTAAAGCGTGTATATACAAAATAAAAGAGGAAAATTAATTTACAATCCCTAATTTTATGCCCAAAAATACATCTCTTCTCAATTTGCACCTTTTCTGATTTCAATCGTAAACTCACTTTGTTCATTTGATTCTTTACAGATTCTGGGACGCAATTCATCCAATACACCCCCCTCAAGCTGGACTGTAGAGATTGATGAGGGAGAGCTTGGAAATGAGCAGACGAAATTGAGGTAAGGCCAAAGCTTTCGTAAAAATGTCTGCAATTTGCTGTTCAGTACGAATTGGCATGAGTTTAATCACTCCTTTATTAACTTGTTCACGTGTAAAATGACAGTCAATATCAATGTGTTTCGTTCTTTCGTGAAAACTAGGATTAGTAGCAATATGCCTTGCTGATTGACTATCACAGAACAGTAGAGTAGGAGCACTTGAATTAATCCCAAAATTGTCCAATAGTTGATGAAGCCATACTATTTCACTGGACACAGCTGCCAGTGCCCTGTATTCTGCTTCTACAAAAGACTTGGAGACTGTCAATTGTTTCTTTGATTTCCAGGAAACTAGAGAGTCTCCCAAGTAGATGCAAAATCATGTAATTGATCTTCTTGTATCTTGACAAGAAGCCCAATCAGCATCTGCATAGGCTTTAAGTTGTAAATTAGGACTTGATGAATAATATAATCCCTGCCCAGGAGAGGACTTGATATATCTTAAGATATGGTGGGCAGCTTGTAAATGCTGACTTTGAGGTTGAGACACAAACTGACTAAGTTTATGCACATCATAACTTATGTCAGGTCTTGTGATAGTAAGGTAGAGTAATTTTCCAAGCAATCTTCTGTATGAAGTTGAATCTGTAATAGGATCATCACCTGTAGAATGAAGTTTAGCTTTAGGATTCATAGGAAGAAACAAAGGTTTTGCCCCTAAATAACCAGTTTCATCTAAAATTTGTAATGCATAATTCCTTTGAGAAAGCACAATTCCCTTAGATGATTTAGCTATTTCCAGCCCAAGGAAATACTTCAGATCACCTAAGTCTTTAAGTTTGAATTGAGTTTGTAAAAAACTTTTCAAGTCAGTAATTAATTGTGAAGAAGGGCTAGAGAGAACTATATCATCAACATATAATAATAAAACAAGAAAGGTGTCACCTGATCCTTTTTTGAAGAGGGAGTAATCTGCCTTGGATTGAGTGAAACCATAGGTTAAGAGACAATCTTTAAATTTGTCATTCCATTGTCTAGAAAGAGATGAAAGAGATGAAATTGATCAAAGTAGAAGAAATTCTAGAGAGAAAATTACAAAGTTTATTCAACTAGATAAATTGTGTGTATTGTTACAAAGAGGAATTGAACCCTAGACTTATTTATACACAAAGTAGTCACCGCCTATAATTAACTAAACTACCAAAAATGCCCTTAACTTATAATCGTGTCTATACAATGTTAAAGCGTGTATATACAAAATAAAAGAGGAAAATTAATTTACAATCCCTAATTTTATGCCCAAAAATACATCTCTTCTCCATTTGCACCTTTTCTGATTTCAATCGTAAACTCACTTTGTTCATTTGATTCTTTGCAGATTCTGGGATGCAATTCATCCAATAGTAACCATCTTAGTAACTATTGTAGCGTAGTAGGGATGAATGTAATAGTAACAATTAGATTTAGTTAACATCAATTTTCATTTAATAATTTTGAGGCTTGGCTTGAGCTCGATTTGATAAGCTAAAAAATGATAATATACATGTAAAATATCAAGTTACTCGATAGTCGATTCGAGTTCGTTTGAACTCAACTCTTTTAACAATCAAATCAAGTTCAAACACAAAATTTTAAGCTCGATAAAATTTAAACCAAATTTCAGAAGTGTGTTCTTTCAATACTATTACACATCCAAACACAAAAGTGCCCGTTTCAAATTAAAAGTGTCAAAACGGTTGTCCAAAGGACAAAATTGTAATTGTCTACTTAAACAGGGAAATTCGAATTTCTTATTATTTAAAGAATGAAAACAATAAAAAAAGATAAGTGTGGTGAAATGATGAGTGAAATTAATTATTAAATGTAAATTAAAAAGAATCATCACCAAAGAGGAATATTTAGAACGTTAGAATTTAAATCCATAGCTATCTCAAAACTAGGTTAATTATGAAATGAAAATAGATCATAACCGCAATTCCGCAACTATTTTTTCAATGTCACATAATCATTGGATCTGAATTTGAAGGCTGAAGAAGATGTTGAGAGTACTTTTATAGATAAAAATTGGTGAAAACGATTTTATTGAACTCAATTTTTTCATTAGAAAACGACCAAAGTTTGATTATTGAAACTTTGAAGACTGGATTGGATTGAAATTAGAATACTTTTGATATTAAAAGAAAATGATTATAAACAGTCTTCAAGAAAATGAGCTGCCCATGAGTCTGGCCCATCAGCAGCTAATTAGACTAGTCAGTATGGACTTGGATCCACAAAAGGTAGTATCGGGTTTATTTGGATGGGTTTTGACTTGATTTCGCGGGTCTCGGTTTAAAAAAATTGGTTTGGGTGGTTTTCATGAAACCTTTGAGACTTCATTTGGGTGGGTCTTGACTCTTGGGTTTTGTGGTTTGAATTAATAAGTTTGAAACCCCACAACGATTGAGTTTGGATGTTGGGGTTTAGGGAAAAAAGTAAGTGATATGTATCAAATCAATGTCTTTTTTAGTGAGATTTGAAGGAAAAAGTAGGTAGTAGATGTCAAATCAATGTTTTATAGATTTGAAAAGTTTGAGTGTGAGTTTCTGAATAGTTTTTTATTATATGGTTTTACGGGTTTGGTGAAAACTCATTTGAAATGATTTTGGCTCGATCTCACGAAACCCGCGAGACCGGGCCATAACCCATCCACACACACCCATCATTTTTATTTTATGAGACAAAAAAAAAATATTCTTAATACTTTGTCTAACTTAAAAAAAATTCCATGTTAACTCCTAAAAACCTCTATATGCTTTCAAGTCAGCATCAAATACATTTAAAAAAAGAAAACGTGATTTAAATACAAAAAATTGCAAGTATTTATTTATATTTTTATTGTAATATGACAATTTTTCCCTGACACTTAGTTGCACGAGCAAAAAAAAAAAAAAAACACCCCTTATGCTTTGTATAACTTCCAAAAAACTCTCATGTGTTTGATTTTAATTACCACACTCAACACATGTAGTATATACTTGATTTTTCAAAATGAATAGTAAATAAAAAAAACCTAATACATATTGGTATTTTTGTCTTCTACTCTTTATGAATACATAAGGTAGTATCATACCGTAAAAAAAATTATGTTTACAATTTACGAACAGAAAAATGAACCTCACCACCAAAAGTTACATGTTTTAAATTTTACAATCCGAAAATGCAACATAATCAATTGTGAATCTGAAATATTAACACATTTCCATTTTAACACATTTTCGCTCATGGAAAAACTAATGTGTCTCGTATGGGTATTTATAGGGTAAATTAGTTTCAACATCTCGATCTAACTCGCCAAGATTTTTCTCACACGCAGTTTGTCCTATTTTTTTATGGCTAAAATATATTTCTATCAGAACTAGAATTTTCAGTTCACAAATTGTGAGTGAAATGTTAGGAAGGATAAGAGGTGTTGTGACTAATTTACCTTTATAAAACACGGGTGAGTTGTTTGGGCTTTGGGGGTTGTTTATTAAAGCGCACTTTTCCCATTCACAAAAAAAAAAAAAAAATACCGTATAACTTGGGGCCTGGTTGTCTCGTTCTTTTCAAAATAATTTTGTGTTTGGAAAAAACGAGACAAACATATTTTCTACTTTTTAAAATAAATTAATTATATCTTAATCTTTTCAAGTCTCTCAAAACCCAAACATAACATTTTTTTTTATCTCGAAAGAATACCTACACAAATTCTACTTTGATTTGACATAAATTATCTCACATAACAAACATGATTTGATCAAAGTCTTACAAATCTTACATCCACATAATTTTTTTGTTCTTTTTGAGAAGTTACACCTACTAAATAAACCATTTCCGAAAAACTTATATCTAACTTAATTGTGTGTGGCTGAGGGCGGTTTGATTAGAGATGAACACGGAGGCTGGATCTCGGCCTATGCAAGACCACTTGGGGATGTTTCAATTACGGTGACAGAACTCTTGGCGGCTAGAGAAGGAATTACACTTGCTTGGGAAATGAGTGGCATCCTCTCGAGTCTCGACATGATTATTGAAGATTATAGGAGTTTAGTGGAAAGGCCGTGGGAATGTCGAATTGCTCAGATGCGAAGAGATAATGATAAATGTGTCAATGTATTAGAACGTATGTGTCATGAGATCGAGGAGTGTTGATTTAACCGGATTTCGTCGGGTTAATTGTATATCAGTAAATTTGTAATATCGGTGGTGTTTACGATATTTGTGTATATATATTAAGTAGGGCTCTGTTACTTTATTCCGGATGGATCAAACACAAAGAAAAGCAGTGATTAAGAACAAGAAGCAAAACCACAAAGAAAGCTAATAACACTTTAATCTGGAGATCAAAATACTATGAATAATATTGATTCTTATTCAGTTGTTAATGCCTTAGGCAGAGAATATATGAGTATCCTTAAAGTGATGGATTTCGTAGTTCTTTAATACAATGATTAGCCAGGTATTTATACAATGTTTAACCTAGCGTTACATGGAAACATAGTCCTAATAGGACTCGGCCCAATTATCCTTCATGGGTCCGGAGTATCATCTTCTGATCGAAGAGAGCTGCGCTTTGTTGGGTCTGCGAGGGAATCCCGATCTGTTTGGGTTGGTCGGATCGATCTTAATTTCTTCATTCGATTCGAGTAATATATAGGGTGCGAAATAGCCCCCATCAGTACTCCCTCACTTCTTCGAGCGTATAGATAATAGAAGCTCGTAGAAGTAGATAGATCTTTACGACTCTTTCTTTTCTATGAATGGAGCCTCGTTAAAAACCTTACTTAAGAAAAAACCCAGTGGGAAAAAATCTTAATTAAGGAAAAGAGTGCTACATATCATAGACAGTCGTTTTCTATGTCTAGTTACGGATCGCCACGCGTCTATTCTGGAAACTTTTCATATCCTTCCCTTTTTGGCGGGAATATCAGTAGTTGTCATGAGTTCGAAACGTCATTTCTCATCTTCTTATAAATAGGCGATGCCATAGTTCGCCACTTCTCTTTTATACTTCCTTATAACTCGTACCTATTTTCTTGGTTAGTCGCTCATTACACTAAGTTTTTCCATTTATCGACCTTCATTATCCGAGAATCATAATATATGGCTTCCGTGAGACGGTCTTCTTCTAGAGAGATTGTCGCCCCCGACAATGAGGAGGAATTGCAATCTAGCGTAACTGATTTTGCCATCCCTGTAGAGGATACTTTTAAGGTACGGATCCTTACTGACGCGGATGTGGCGGCCCGAGCCAAAAAGGGCAAAGGTACTGTTCCTCAAGTTTCTGAACCAATTGAGGATGTCGCTTGCGCTTATACGGCGGAGACATTTCCGGAGGTCGCGAATAGTTATATCAAGTATTTCCCGGAAGGTTCTGAGATAATTCTTCCTTCCCCTACTGATAGGGTTACGTCTCCCCCGGAGGGATGCCGAGCCTTTTATACGGCTCATTTCAACAGTGGACTTCGTCTTCCTTTGTCTCCCCTCTTTCTGGAAGTTTTGAAAACTTTTAGTGTGTGCTTGACACAGTTGGTTCCTAATTCCGTTGCTTTTGTAGTTTGCTTTTCGGTTTTGATGATCGCCAAGGGATTTAAACCTTCTTTCCGTAATTTTACACAACTTTTTCGCTTTAATATTTCTAGTTCTTCAAATCGTGGATATTTCTTCGCTAGCCAACGACCTAGCCGAGCAATCTTTGACCCCCCTGTTTCTAGTAATCCCTTATGGAAATCTCATTTCTTCTTTGTTCGTCCTCCGTCTAGTCTTCCTTTAGCGGATGGTACGAGTGTGCCTTTTTCATGGGATCATGATTCTAATTGGATTCCAGGAGGTCGCTCTCCGACTGGTGAACTTGTTCCTGACGATGCACAGTTTATTGCTGATATTTTCGAATCGCGTACAAACAAATACCAAAGCGCTCTTCTGATCGGGGAAGCTTTCCTTCGTAAGGCGGGGTTAAGCATTCATAGTTTTCCCATCAATACACCATCTGAACCTCTTGGTTAGTAATTTATTTGATCTTAGTGTTGTGATGACATCATTTATTGGGAAGGTGCATAATTTATGATTAATTTCTTTTTCAGCTGATATGGTAGAGAATTCACGACATTCTTCGAAGGGAAAGATGGTCCTTTCCAAATCTTCTAAATCCGCCGAGAATGCGCCTATTGAGCAGAGAGCGTCACGAAAAAGGAAGTTGGAGTTAGGCCATGAATCCGAAGAGGACAGAGAAGAATCATCAGAATCTCCTCAGGAGCCCCCTATTCGTCAGGGCACGGGACCTGGTTATCCTCCTCTTTCTCTTAGGACATCTTTAGGCGTTCGAGGATGTCACACCTGGTCGAAACCTCATCCAACTAATAACCCAGTCGATAGGAAGAGGAGTTATTATGGACGTTCCGGCCAGGATCTTTCTTTAGTCGGAGAAAAACACCCAAGACCTACTCTTGTCGAAATGATCGAGGAACATTTGGAGGGAAAGAGAGCCGCTGGTTATTCCGAGAAGGACTCTCTTATCCACGATGATAACGAGAACGCGATAGATAAGGCAACTCGTGTTCTTTTGTCTGGTGTTTTTACCCGCGATCTGAATAAACTTCTTCATAAGGATCCTCTGGAGAAATTCCAACGAGCTTGTCTTTATGCTGAAAAGGTGATATCCTTTTCCTTCAATTATGTTAATAGATAACTCTAAGTGTCTTCCTTAATTTACTTAATCCATCTCTTTTTCTTGCCCTCTTTACTTGTTCAGACTAAGACGTGTCTTACGTCTTACGCCTATGAGAATGCACTTTGGAAACAACAGTGCGAGTTCTTGGAGGAGAAGAATAAAGCTTTGCTTCATAAATCTTCTGGTTCAGAGGTTGGTCCCTCGACATCTTCTTCTGTTCCCGTCGTAGAAACTCGTGCTGCCGAGACCGACGATCAAGAAGTGTTGAATAGGGTGATGGAGGTTTCTCGTGCTCAAGAGCAGGCCAATCAAATGGCTAGAAAGTTAGAAGAATTTCAGTTACAGAGCACGGCTCGAATTAGTGAGCTGGAATCTCAAGTGTCAAGCCTTGAAGCTTCTTTAGAGGAGCATGAAAACGATATCCCCCTTAGGCAAAGAGATAGATATGTCAGGAAATCTGACGAATGTGCTGTTCGCGAATTCCTCAACTCTCCTGTTCATACGGCGTTGGTGTATCGGATGGTCGGCCCTTTACTTGAAAATACTTTTAAGAAAGCGATTCATCAGCTGGTCGCTATGGAGATGATCGATGATCGTCGAAAAGAGTATTTCAAGGCCGCTCATATTCGGTTGAATCGGCATGGTGAACTTTATTCTTCTTCCGAGGTCCCAGATGTTCTATATCAAGGTCTTCCTCTAGCTCACCTTGTCGAAGAATTTGGAAATCCATTGCCCATTCCTCCTTCTGACGTCAATGAAGAGCTCGATAATACTTTTGTTGATCCCGAAGTCGAGGAAGAAGAGGAAGCGGACATTGGTACAACTGAGGTCGTTGGTAGCGACCAGAGAGTTTCGGATAGTGAGCAGGCTCTTTAAGATAGTGATTTCTTGAATAATCCTTGTAATTATTTTACTCGTATGCAATAATTGTAATTTTACCTTTTCTTCTCTATGTACGCTAAGCGTTTCGTATTCTGACAGTCGTGTCTTTTCGGCTTCGCCGTAATAATTCAGACAAGTCATTAAATCTGGCGTAATCATTATGCGTGTGTCTTTTCATATTCTAGCGTTTGCTCCAAGGTCATTTCTGCTGTTTCGCGCCCTTTCTTCAGGTCTATCGCGTCCTTTCGCGTAGTATAAATACGAAAGGTAAAATCTTGACTTGTTTTTACTGCTATACTTCTCTCTTGATAGAATACTCGTCTTTTAGTTAATCGATAAACCTTCTCGATATTAAATTGTGCTTTTTCATAATCCGACCATGAGTAACCTCTTTGGTAATACTTCGAAGCGACCTTCCCGTGAGGGCGCTCGTGATAATAGATCCAAAAAGCATCGAAGAGATGGACCGTCGATGGAACCTCCTCGTTCGTCCCAAACAATTAGGTCGGAGATTGATACCAGTGTTATTGTTTCTGAGCCTCTCTCTGCGGTAGACTCGTCGTTTTCTGAACCAATCCTTCCTGCTTCCACTCAAGTAGGAAGAATGCCTTCTCCTGGTCGGTATGCCTTTGGCGATATGTCGAACGAGGAACCGGCTTATAATATTGCTGTTAGTTCAAATGCTCCTTCCTTTGAGCATGTTTTTCATGGAGGGGATTTTGCTGTTTCCCTTCCTTTGTCAGCTTCTACTGCCCCAATCACTAGCGGAGGGCAAACTGGCGACAATTTATTTGTCAATCCTTCCGTAGCACAATCTATTGTGCAGGATTGCCCAGAATTTTTGTTTAATGATACTACTATGATGACTACCTCCTTTGAGTCTGGAGGACCTTCCGGGGGTCGAACTGGTTCCGGGTCTGGCCGCCGAACCGTAATTTCTGCTTCGGGCAAGGAGACCACTGTTAGTCCCGACGGGAGAGAATCTCCTCGTCAATTAGATGATCGATGCATCCTTCAGCAAGTTGAAGACATTCTTTTGTCGGAGACTCCTCGTTCTGATGGTGTGCCTTTGACCAGCGAACTGCCTGGTTCTGTTGAACCCGATGCTTTGTCATGGGACCTAGGCATGAGTACTATTTTGCCTGGCGAGTTGAGGAAGCTCGAAGGTGCCTCCAATGTTCGCCTTGTTCAATCTTTGGTGAAGATATGTGAGCAGGTAAAGATATTTCTAATATTTTTCCTGTTCTTTGTTTAGAATTCCTCGTTGTAAGGCGATTTCTTTTACTCTTTCTATTCTTAGGGCAAGTATTTTGCGCTCCAGTTGGGTGTGCAAAATGACGAACTGTGGAATCATCGGAGAGTTCTTCAGAGTCAGTTGGAGTCCGAGAAAGCTAAAAGCAGAGGTTTGGAGTTGCAGCTGCAACTTGATAGAGATGATCTTCAAAAATTGGAGGCCGAAAAAGTTGTCCTTGAAAAGGAGAGAGATAATTTAGCTCAGGCAGCTGTTTTGGCGGAAGAATCTCGTCGGCAGTCCTATGAGGAAGGTTATGACGCCGGTTATCTAAAGCGTCAAGAAGAATTGATGGCTTTTGCTGGGAGTCTGACTCCTCGGAAAGCTGTTTCTGGTAGTCGGCCTGCTGACCGTCCTTCTCAGTGACCTTTGCTCGACATGGCAGGCCTTGGACTGTCCCTTTTTTTTTTTTTTTTTTTTTTTTTTTTTTTTTTTTTTTTTGTGGCCCGACGTTTGTGTATTTACTTGGGCTGAAATTTTTGTAATGGGAGGAGTAGGAGATTAGAACTGATGATCTTTTTGTAGGCGGGCTCTTGCCTGATCAATTATCTTCTTAATATACACTTTGTTATGCTCGTTCTTCCTTTGTACTCATATACAATGTTAGCTTTTGCAAGTCGAGTCGTTTGTCGATCAAATCCAGTATATTCCTTTGGTTTACATGCACTTTAGCATGTTTTAGTCATAATTTAGACAATGTGTTGTTTATATCGATAAAGTTCGACATCTTTGTCGATGCTCATTCTACGCTTTGTACTTTTGTCTTTTTGTGATCCAAATCTTATATAAGGAGGTTACTGTCCCTTTGTTGATCCTCGGTTTTCTTTATGTCATTCTACTGAAAAATGTCCCTTTCAATTTTTTCCAAACCCTTATATTTCCCAGAATCAATTTTTGAACGATATGCTCCTTGGCTAGTGTACCATTATATCACTTTCTTGATATGGGAGGAATTGGAAAATGTAGCGTTCATGGCCAGATCTATCTTGTTCAGACCTCCTTAAGCAATTCTTTGGTATGTTAGGCAGTGACGTCTTTGCCATGTAGACTAAGGAGGACTATTCTCCTGATTTCTATGTCAGATATCTTGGACTCCATAGGAGTTTCTGTATAGCTTAGTCAATGGTCTTCCATATGATGTATGAGGCAGTGACGTCCCTCGTATGGTGAAGGGTTTGGTCTTTTATCCTCTATCTTCTATCGAGCAACTGTCCTTTTCGCTGTGATTTTCAAGATCGTTTGTGGCTTCTAGGTTTTGAAGCTATCGACCATGAAGTATGATCGTTCCAGTATGACCAGTCTGGAGTTCTTTAGGTTTACTTGTGTTATTTGGGGTGATCGCTTCGATCCAAGACTTTTCTCGTTGTCGATTAGTTGAGGCGAATAGATGGTGCCGTTCCAACTTATTTGCATTTATTACAGGGAGTCAAAGGGTCGTATCTGTATCCGTTGATCAAAAACTTTTTCAGCCGTTGGATCCCTTAGATCTACCCTTATAAATAGGGGGCTGGTTTATGTTCTTCATTTGCAACTTACCAAAAAGATGGAGATCTCAAATTCCTTAGATTTTATTCTGCCCTCTGATCCCATCGTCTTCAAAAAATCACATTATCACGATTTATTTATTCAAAATAGTGAAGTTGTTCCCAGTCTTGTATTGACGGGTCCCATGTCAGCCCTACCTTGTATCGACGGGTCCCATGAGATCTCAGTTTTTGTCTTCATCAATTTGAGGTCCGTGGTTTCCGTTTGCACATGGTGGGTTCATACTTGCCAGCCACCTCTGTTCTTCGATGTAACCTCAGGAGTGATAGACCTCCGGGGTGGCTGGTAAACTTACCGTTTCACGACGGTCCCGAAGAGTTGCTGCTCTAGAGTAAAATGTTTTATAGATAAAGTAAAAGCAGTATCTTCTCGCGGGTGAGTGAGCATTGCTTAGCTATCTGGCTGGTAATGTTCATTTCGTCTGGAAGAACATTTGATCTTCAGAGCCTGGCCGTCGAACCAAAGAAGTCGACCATCCTGAGCAGCATGCTTCTTAGGTGGTTTATCATAATCGACGAGGTACTAGGGAGGAGATTGGTGTTTCCGTGGACATTGTCGTGAAGATCGCCGATAACAGAGGATTATCTTATTTAACATTGTAATGATCTTTAAGTTATGTAGATCTTTGTAACGTAGGACTTTTGTATGTAACTGATTTGATGAATAAAATATATTTTTATCCTCGCATCTTCCTTGTCGTTAATTCTGTCATAATTTTTATGAGTAGCTTCCGAGCAGACGTTTTATACTTAGTCTATCTCAAAACTTTAGCAGATCATTTAGATCGTTAAAAAGTCAAGGAGTTTTTATTGAGCGTATCAATGTTTACTCGACTTGTCATAATTTAGAACTTAGGTTTTTAACCCAAAAGGTCCTTTTGATCGTCGTAAATAGTTCGAGGAGTGTTTATCGAGCGGATCGATGTTTACTCGACTCTTTTTGATTAGACTTAGGTTTTTAACCAAAAAGTCTTTTTGATCGTATATATCGAGGAGTTTTTATTGAGCGGATCAATGTTTACTCGACTCGTTTTATTAGACTTAGGTTTTTAACCAAAAAGTCTTTTTGATCGTTATCGAGGAGTTTTTATTGAGCGGATCAATGTTTACTCGACTCGTTTTTTAATTAGACTTAGGTTTTTAACCCAAAAAGTCTTCTTTTGATCTATCGAGGAGTTTTTATTGAGCGGATCAATGTTTACTCGACTCGTTCTTGATTGTAGACTTAGGTTTTTAACCAAAAAGTCTTTTTGATATATCGAGGAGTTTTTATTGAGCGGATCAATGTTTACTCGACTCGTTCTTGATTGTAGACTTAGGTTTTTAACCAAAAAGTCTTTTTTTTTGATCTATCGAGGAGTTTTTATTGAGCGGATCAACGTTTACTCGACTCGTTTTTGATTGTAGACTTAGGTTTTTAACCAAAAAGTCTTTTTGATATATCGAGGAGTTTTTATTGAGCGGATCAATGTTTACTCTACTCGTTTTTGATTGTAGACTTAGGTTTTTAACCAAAAAGTCTTTTTGATATATCGAGGAGTTTTTATTGAGCGGATCAATGTTTACTCTACTCGTTTTGTTTCTGGCAATATGATTGTGCGATTCCGATGAATGTTTAACCGATATAATCGACATATATAAAATGCCAAAGAAATCTTTAATAATTGAACTTTAGGCCTAGGCCTTTATTACAAAGATTGAAATTTGATGAAGTAAAAAGTAGAATAATGCAATATAACCTGCTAAAATTTATTTACCATAGTATTTCCTAAGGTTGACAGCATTCCAGGTTCTTGGTAAGGCAGTTCCATCCAAGTGTGCAATTCTGTATGAACCTTTCTTCCCCACGCCAATGACGATGTAAGGTCCATCCCAATTTTGTTGTAACTTCCCCACATGTTTGGATACTTCTACCTTTTTCAAGACCAAATCTCCTTCCTTGAAGGTTCGGATGCGTACTTTTTGATTGTATGCTTTCTCCATATTAGCTTTAGTGGCTTGTAAGCGTACAACAGCTTTATCTCTTAAAGCTTCTGTTAAATCAATGTCGTTTTCTCTTGACTTTTCATTTTCTTTATCATCGAACATTTCTACTCTTGGCATTGGGATTAGTGTTTCCACAGGGATAACCGCTTCCGACCCATATACCAAGCTAAACGGGGTTTCCCCAGTTGAGCTCCTTACTGTGGTCCGATTAGCCCATAATACTCCTGGGAGTTCATCAAGCCATTTTCCTTTGGCTGCTCCTAATCTTTTTTCCAAAGATTTTATTATTTCTCGGTTTGCTACTTCAGTTTGTCCATTTGCTCGAGGATGTCCTACGGAGGTAAAATTCTGTTGGATTCCAAGTTTTGTACACCATTCTATTATTTGTTTGCCCGCGAATTGAGTTCCATTATCGGAGATAAGGACCTTTGGGATGCCGAATCGACAAACTATGAATTTCCATAGGAAATTGATAACTTGGAATTGGGTTATTCGTGCGAGGGCGACGCATTCTATCCATTTGCTGAAGTACTCTACGGCGACCAGGACATAAGATTTCTTTGATCTGGCCACTGGGAAAGGTCCCACGATGTCCATTCCCCATTGATCGAATGGCCAACAAACTGGAATAGGGTGCATGTTTTCTGCTGGTCGATGGCATATGTTAGCATGGATCTGGCAGTGATGACATTCTTGGACATATTGAGCGGCATCTTTATTGATGGTCGGCCAATAGTAACCTGTCCTGAGACATTTTAAAGCCAATGCTCTTGATCCGCTGTGATTTCCTGCATCCCCATCATGTATTTCCCGTAGTATATCGAGGGTTTGTGATTCAGGTACGCATTTCAGAAGAATCCCTGATACTGATCTTCGGTAGAGTTTTCCTTCTATGAGTGTATATTCGGAGCTCGATATTTTATTTTCCGAGCTTCATTTTGGTCGGGTGGTAATTTTCCTTCTCGAAGATAGTCTATCATAGGGGTCATCCAGTTCCCTTCGGCTTCTTCGATTTCCATTATATCCATCGCTGGTGTTTCATCGATGTCAATTGCTGGTGTATTAGAGATCAACCAGTTGATCACCCGTTCGGTCTTTCCGTCCTGGGATCCTGTGAATTTTGATAACTGATCGGCCCATTTATTTTCCGAACGCGGGATGTTCTGGATACTAAAACTTTCAAATTTCTCGGCCAGAGTCTTCACTTTGGCGAGGTATTTGACCATGTTGAATTCCTTAGCCTCGTATAGGCCTTCTATCTGTCTTTGCACTAATTCTGAATCAGTTAGGACTTTAAGACTTTTTATATTGGCTTTGATCGCCATTTCCATTCCTGCGATTAATGCTTCATATTCAGCTTCATTGTTTGTCACAACGAAGTCCAGTGTTATTGCGTAATTTAAATCTTCCTTGTTTGGTCCGGTGAAGTTGATTCCGGCGCCTCCTCCTTCTCGGCATGAAGCACCATCGACGTGCATTAGCCAAGTTTGATCTTCAATGATCAAGACATCGCTGCTGAGGCAGCTCGATGATTCAGTAGCCTGTGTCGGTGTTTCTAATATAAAATCGGCCAACACTTGGGCCTTGATGGCAATCCTTGGTTTGTAGTCTACCTCGAACTGACTGAGTTCGATGGCCCATTTGATTAATCGACCGGAGGCTTCTGGTTTTGCTAGAACTTGCCTTAGTGGCTGATTCGTCAGAACGATGATTTTGTAAGAAGTAAGGGTCGGAGTTTTCGTGCGGCCACTACTAAGGCCAGTGTGAATTTTTCTATTTCTAAGTAATTCTTCTCCGCCCCTTGTAATAACTTGCTGAGATAATATACGGGCTTATGCTCTGAGCCCTCGACTTTAATTAGTACTGAACTAATTGCTACGTCGGAAATGGAATGTACATAAACAATGGTTCTCCTTCTGTTGGTTTTGCCAACATCGGGGGCGTCGTCAAATATTCTTTGAGCTGCTCGAAGGCCTGATCGCATTCTTCGGTCCAAACAAAGTTCTTTGCCTTTCGGAGAGTTTGGAAAAAAGGGAGGCTTTTGTCTGCAGACTTTGATATAAACCTGTTTAATGCTACGATCTTTCCAACTAGGCTTTGTACTTGAGAGATTGTTTTAGGAGGTTTCATTTCAGTTATGGCTCGGATTTTTTCTGGGTTGGCTTCTATTCCGCGTTGGTGAACTAGATATCCCAAGAATTTTCCTGATTTGACACCAAAGGTGCATTTTGCGGGTTTAACTTCATACGATATTTTCTTAAGATCTGAAAGCATCGATCGAGATGCTTTACATGATCTGCTTCGTTCATACTTTTGACCAGCATGTCGTCCACGTAGACTTCCATCAGTTCTCCGATTAATTCTTTGAACATTAGGTTTACTAACCTTTGGTAAGTAGCTCCGGCATTTCTTAAGCCGAATGGCATCACTATGAAGCAATAACTCCCTGCTCGGTTACGAACGCGGTCTTTTCTTGGTCCCGCTCATCCATGTATATTTGGTAAAACCCTTGGAAGGCGTCCATCATACTGAATAACGCGAAGCCAGCGTCGAGTCGACCAATAAGTCAATCCTTGGGAGGGGATATGGGTCGCGTGGACACAACTTGTTAAGGTCGGTGAAATCATTACACATCCTCCATTTATTATCTTTTTTTCTCCTTTAGCGACTAGTACGACATTGCATAGCCATTCCGAGAAATGAATTTCTCGGATTTGTTTTGCCTCGAGCAACCTTTCTACCTCGGCTTTGATAATTTTATCTTTCACCGGTCCATGATTTCTCTTCTTCTGTCTGGCGGGTTTCGCCAAAGGATCTATTTTTAGGGAATGCTTTATTATTCGAGGATCAATTCCTTCAATGTCATTTGCGCTCCAAGCGAAGACATCGGCATTGTTTCTGAGGAAGTCGATCAGCATTATTTCTCCTTCTTCGCTCAACTCTGTACCAATTCTCGTCTTTTTGGATGAGTCGCCTCTACTAGAATTATATCTTTATGTTCAGGGGGTTTCAAAGATAAGTCTAGCGGTTCTTTCCCCTTTTTATCTAGTCGATCAGTACTAGGAATTTCAACCTCATTTCTAATGAGATCGCCTTCGATCTTTCTCTTGCTCGGAGTAATGGACTTAGGATGTTCTTTCATTGTTAACGAAGTACTATAGCAGTCCCAAGCCATGCAATGGTCGTTTGTTATTTCTCCGATGCCTGTATCGGTTGGAAACTTTATCTTCTGATGATAAGTAGAGACAACAGCTCGGAATAGATTGAGAGCAGGTCGTCCCAATATTGCATTATAAGCGAAAGGGGTTCTACTACTAAAAATTTTACTAGCTTCACTGTTCGGTGGGGTATTTTTCCGAGCGATACGCTTAAGGTTATCGTTCCGCTGGGGATGATTTCGGACCCCCCGAATCCTATTAATGGCGTAGCTACTTTCTGCAAGTTTATCTGTCCCAAGTCCATTTGGGCTAAAACTTCTCGGGAGATAATATTGGCTGAGCTCCCATTATCGATTAAGATTCTCTTGACATTGTAATTTGCTATTTCTAGCGATATTACCATAGGGAAGTCGGGGTTATCCTCTCTTGCGTCCCAGACAATATTTTTAGGCGCTTCGCCTTCATTAAAACTGATCTGTGATCGTTTGATGGCCTGCTTTCCAGGGTCCAAATTTCTTTTGGGTATTTTGAGTTTCCAATGATGGACCTGGCAGTTCTTCGCCGGGCGTTACGACTATCTCCACCCGCGGGACCCCCGGAGATCGTATGGATAGTTCCATTGATCTGGTCGTGATTCGATCCGGAATAGGTCGGCGTTCGGTGACCTTTGACGAGAATTTCTCCTTCGATCAACATTCCGAGGGCTTCTACTTCTTTCCCTTTTACGATTATCTCGCTCTATGTATTCGTCAGTTTTCCTTGCTCGATAAGTTTCTCAACTTCTCTCTTAAGGTGAAAACAATTCTCCGTTCGATGTCCATGTGCCCTATGGTATTTGCAGTATTGATCGTAGTTTCGAGAGCCTGGTCTTGGCTGCGCGATTTTCCTCGCTTCGGGAATCCAGTTATTTCTTTCTAGGACTTCCAATATTTCTTCCATTGGAACATTTAACCTTGGGTGTTCTACTTGATTCACCCTGCTTCTTATTGGTTGATCATGGTTTCTTGGTCTTTGGTAGAAATTAGGTTGTCTGTCTGATCGGCTTTGTTGTATTCCAGTCGGTGGAAAACATTACCTCTCCTGGAAGATCGCTCGTAATCCGAAGCTTTTTGGGTAGGAAACCTATCGTGCCGTTTGGAGCCTGAGGGGTGGCTTTGTTTTTGTTTTTATCCTTAAAGGAATTCATCTCTTCTTGGGTCATATACTTAGAAGCCAAGCTCATAATGTCGGCAAATGTTCTCGGTTGTTTTCGACTGAGGGCGTTTCCAAACTGCCTATTTTTAGTGAGGTCGAAGAGGATAGAAATTATGTAATCGATATTCGGTGAGTCGATTTTGAGTAATTCTACGTTGAACCTTGCCAACCAATTTCTTAGGGATTCTCCCTCTTGTTGGTGTATGGTTCCTAGGTAGCTCATCGGAAGTTTTTGCCTCCTGACTGGCAAATTGCTGTATTAGTTTATTGCATAATTCCGGAAACTGAATATAGAGTTGGCCGGCTGTTTGGCAACCAATCCAGCGCGAGTCCTTCGAATGTTGTTACCATTAGCTTGGCGGTGAATTCGGCGGAGTGGGCATACAAATTCATTATGTTCGTAAAGCTAAAATATAATCGTCCGGGTCGGTGGTTCCATCATATCGGGGTAGTCTTCCCGGGACCTGTCCTGCGGACTGTGCTTCTTTTATTTCCCTGCAGAAAGGAGAGCAAGCCGCAAGGCTTTCTGGAGTTCTGTAGTCCGGGCCCAGGGTTCTGCACAGATCGTAATCGTTGTTCAAGTCGCTCCTGTACCATCCTTTCAATTTCTCGTTCTGAGAATCGAGTCGCTCTCGGTCGATGGGGATTGTATCATCTATATCATCTTCGATTGGGATGATCGTTCGTTCCTTCGATCCGCTGCGAACTGCTTGTGGTACTCTTCGACCAGTTCTTCTTTGGGGACGGTTGTCGGAGGTTTAGAATTGACCTGCTGTGGGCTGTGCAGCGAGCGTCGCTCACTTGCTGGGCTGTCAGCTTGTTGAGAGGTCCGTTCGTTCGGCCTTGGCACTCCTGTCGGAGCGGGAGTGCCCCGGGAGCCGTAACGTTTCGAGGAATTTGGTCTAAAACTAGCAATTCTTCTGGAGAGAGTGACTTGAAGAGCATCGCTATTTGTTTCAGTTTTTCCTGAGCGCCAGGGAGAGGAGCGGGTATTTCGGGGAGCTCCGGTTCTCTGGTATTGTACCGGTAAGACCTCCTTGGTGTTCCTGCTGACGGGAACGGGTATCTGGGAGGTTTTCATTGGTGTTTGGATTGTTGTTATCGTTGTTGTCTTGTGGATCTTCAGATGTGTTGTGGCCGTGGTCGTATTGCTTCTCGCTCCAACGCGAGCGCTTTTCCTTGGGCGAGCCATGTGTCGATTCGAATAATTAACCTAGCCCCACGGTGGGCGCCAACTGATTTAACCGGATTTCGTCGGGTTAATTGTATATCAGTGAATTTGTAATATCGGTGGGGTTTACGATATTTGTATATATATTATAGGGCTCTGTTACTTTATTCCGGATGGATCAATCACAAAGAAAAGCAATGATTAAGAACAAGAAGTAAAACCACAAAGAAAGCTAATAACACTTTATCTGGAGATCAAATACTATGAATAATATATTTATTCAGTTGTAATGCCTTAGGCAGAGAATATATGAGTATCCTTGAAGTAGGATTTCGTAGTTCTTTAATACAATGATTAACTAGGTATTTATACAATGTTTAACCTAGTTTACAAGGAAACATAGTCCTAATAGGACTCGGCCCAATTATCCTTCATGGGTCCGGAGTATCATCTTTCTGATCGAAGAGAGCTGCTTTGATGGGTCTGCGAGGGAAATCCCGATCTGTTTGGGTTGGTCGGATCGATCTTAATTTCTTCATTCGATTCGAGTAATAT
>CM064880.1:16473335-16571431 GCA_003313485.2 Penstemon barbatus
CGTCAGCCAAGTAAAGAAGATCAAGAAGTATTCTCAACGGTAATAAATGCCCCTTGGAGTAATAAATGCTGAAGTACAAGGTTATTAAAGACAAATGATTGAAGAAATGCTTCGCATCAGCTGGGTGCATTTAATGCTGCATTTAATGCTGCCTGCAGATTAGTACTGTTCATAGTACGGACAGACTGCAAAAGAGCCGTTCGCGGATTTTAAGGACCAGTACTCGAGGAATTTGAATCTTGTCTCTCTTCAACGGACACTTTTCAATCCTCAAGTATAAATAGCTGAAAGAGACGAAGAAGAAACAAGCAACACACTTTCTGAGAGAAATTTCCGAAGCAAAATTCTTTAAGTCTCAAGAACAGCTCACTCATCAGCTGAGTCATTTGTTGACGAAAGCAGAGTTGAAGAATCAAGAAAAATACATCTTCTGAGTGATTTTGTAAACAAGAGTGTTGTGCGGAGTTGTGACCCATCTTTGTGAGTGATCAAACTTCAGAGAATAGGTCTTCTGTGTGATTTCCTATTGCGAACTTGTGGTCGTTTCATTTGTTGTTCGACGCAAGCAGAGTATACTGTAAACTTTGTGATTATAGTATAACCCAAGATCTGTGTGACTTGGAAGAGTGGACTAAAGGATATTCAAATCCATATAACCACTATAAAAATTACTTGTGTTTTACATTGCTTTAAAATCTGCATATTGACTGTTTGCATAAAAACACATTTAAGTTAACTGTTTGAAAAAGAGCTAAAAAGGAGTTTATAAAACTGGGGAAACATTTTTCAAACTACTAAGACTACTTGTGAAAAACACTTTGACAATCCGCTGCAAGTACTCTAAGTATTAAAACTGATTTTAACAAAATCAGCTAAGTATTAATCAGACGAGTGGTCAACAAGACTGTTCAAAGATTTGTTCGCGAACAGAACTGTTAATAACTAATCTGATCAGCTTAGTCTGTTCAGTTAAGTGTAAAAGTTTTAAAGTTAAATTTGAAGAAAATTTTAAAGAGGTTTATTCACCCCCCCCCCCCCCCTCTAAACCTCTTCTGACCACTTGGGACCAACAAGTGGTATCAGAGCGGGTGGTTCATTTGAATCAGCTGCCTGATCAACGAGCTTGATCCAAGTGTTTTTCAAAGGTTTTCGAAAACTTTTTCAAAAGAGCATCTTTTTGAAAAACTAAAACTTTTTGAAAAATGGATTGTATCAGCCATGTTCCCCACATTGCTGGTATGTCCTTTGAGGACTGGAAAATCAGAATGGAGATTTTCCTTGCTGCCTATAATGACAACATGTGCACATGTATCATTAAGGGTCCATTCAAATTCACCAAGACCATTATAGTTGATGAGGCTGAACTGGTGGTGGAAAAAGATCTGACAGAGATGACAGCCGAAGAAATAAAGCTGTTCAATCTGGATAAAGTTGGCCGTTTCATCATGACCAAAGCCCTGGATAATGATCGGTTTGACAAAGTCAAACATTGCAAAACTGCAAAGGAGATGTGGGACAAGGTTCGTGACATGAGTGAAGGAAACGACGCCATCAAAGAGGATCAGCTCAGTGTTGCCTTGGAAAAGCTGGACAACTTCAAGATGAAATCTGGAGAGACCATTGATCAGATGGATACCAGGTTTACCAGAACGTTGAATGAAGTCCTTAAGCTGGGAAAGACCTTTACTGACAAGGAGATCACCGTCAGAGTTCTAAAGGCCCTGCCCCCCAAGTTCAACATGAAGGTGACAGCTATGGAAGAATCAAGAGATCTGGGAAGATTTCTCTTACAGAGCTGTTTTCTGTACTCAAGGCTTATGAGTATAAACTGCCTAGAATGGGAATTGAAGAAACCTCAACTTCAGGACCCACAGCTGCACTTGTTGCTGCTGAAAATCAAAGAAGACCAGCTCAAAGAATTGCGGAAGTGGACTCATCTGATGAAGCCACTCTACTCAACAAGAAGGAGTACACTGCTGGAGACGTTGCACTGTTGATAAATAATTTCAAGAAGTTCTACAAAAGAAAAATGAAGAACAAATACAACAATGCTTCTACTTCTAAACCTAACTTTTCTTCTCAAGATAAAGATGATTATAAATCAAAACTAATGTGTTACAACTGCAGGAAATTGGGACATTTCATCAAAGACTGCCCATATCCAAAAGCAGAAAAGTACACTGAAGAGGAGAAGAAAGTGAGAAAAGAAAGAAAGTATCAGAGAGGGAAAGCAATGATGGCTGAAGCAGAAAAGCTTGCTGCTGTCTGCTCATCTGATTCAGATTCAGACTCGTCTGATGAAGAATCTTCTGATGAAGAAAAACCTGCTCTCCTGTGCCTGATGGCAAAGGACTCTGATGACTCTGAGGATGAGGTAACTCCTCAAAACAATGAATTATTTGATTCTCTAGAGCAAATGATGTTAAATAATACTACTATTGCTGGAGAATTTGTTAAGCTTAAGGAAGAGATGAGCTTGCTAAAAGAGCAAAATAGCTCACTGAAACTTAAAGCTGAAAAGCCAAAAGAATCAGTCGAGTATAAACAGCTTGAGCAAGAAAATGAATCTCTGAAAGCTGAATGTGAAGTTTATAAAGGAAAAATCATGGAACTTGAAAAGATTATCGAGTCTCATGAGAAATCATCTGTTGCATCCACGCATACATCTAGTAAACAGAAGATGCCTTTAGAACAGGATAAGCAAGAGTTGAACCATACTGAAAAATTCATATCAGCTGACAATAGTAAGGTCATTCTGTATGTTCAAACTGCTAGATCTACTTCACCTGAGAAAGAATTAAAGGAGAAGAAATCTCCTAAGGCTAAAAAGAGCAAAGAGCCTAGTGTAGGAAATCAGACTAGTAAGACCAAACAGCAGAGTCCTAAGAAGTCTGCTGATAAAGCAAAAGTGAATCAATCTGTTGGTAAAGCTAAGTCTAAACAAGTTGAGCAAGCTGTTAGTAAACCAAAGAAGCATAAGAACAAGAAAAATCAAAATGCTTGGTATGGAAATGAGTCATATTATGTGCAACCTGCTGCATATCATCCTATGTATCATGCACCTCAATTTCCTAGTTACTATGCACCTTATCCTGCTCATCCAATGCTTGCATATCCTGCATATCATGCACCTTACCCTGCTTATGAACATTATTCTTATCATACTGATCATCAACATGACTTATCTGATAATTATGATGAAAATAAAACTGTTCATGCTCCTGTCAAAACTCAGAAACCTAAGAAGCCTAAGAGTTCAACATCTTGGGTTGTCAAAGGTGGAACTAATCCTTCAGGACCCTCTCAATAAGGGTACCTAAAACAATTTTATTTTTGTTTTGTAGGATAGGATTAGGAGTAGGAGTAAAGTAGAGAAGATATGGTACTTGGACAGTGGATGTTCAAGACACATGTGTGGAAACATACATGAGCTGACTGATGCAGTTGCTGTGGATGGTCCAAAGGTCACTTTTGGAGACAGCAAAGAAGGCAAGATTAAAGCTAAAGGAAGATTAATCAGAGGAAACATAGAGATATCTGACGTCTCATATGTCAAAGGCCTCAAATATAATCTGCTGAGCATAAGTCAATTTTGTGACAAAGGATATTCAGTCATCTTCTCAACAGATAAGTGTTACGTTGAACAGATTGGTACAAAGAAGGTAATTTTATCTGGAAGACGACAAGGAAATATCTACATAGTCGACTGGAATTCTGCTGACAAGAATTCAAGTGTTTGTTTGGTTGCATCTGCACCAAGTGAAGTCAGTTGGCTGTGGCACAAGAGAATGAATCATTTAAACTTCAAGACCATCAACAGGTTAATCAAGAACGATTTGGTAGAAGGGATTCCTAAAACAGTCATGAGCAAAGATAAGCTCTGTGACGCCTGTCAGAAGGGTAAACAAATCAAGTCATCATTCAAAAGCAAGAAGCACCAATCTTCTGGAAGGATATTGGAGCTATTACACATGGACTTATTTGGACCCATTGATCCAGTCAGCAATGGTGGAAAGAAATACTGCCTAGCTGTTGTGGATGATTATTCAAGATATACTTGGGTGATTTTCATGAAGAAAAAGAGTGAAACCAAGGAACATCTTACAAATCTGATGGAACTGATCCAGAATGAGAAGAATATCAAAATATTAAAGATCAGATCAGATAGAGGGACAGAGTTCACAAACTCTACTGTTGAAGAGTATTGTAATATCAAAGGTATACATCATGAGTACTCTGCTGCAAGAACCCCTCAACAGAATGGTGTTGCTGAAAGGAGAAACAGAACACTAAAGGAAGCTGTCAGAACCATGATAGCTGAAGCTAAGCTGCCTCAAAGATTTTGGGCAGAAGCAACAAATACAGCATGTTTTACCCAAAACAGATGCATGATCAACAAGCACCAAAACAAGACTCCATATGAAGTTTGGAACAACAGGAAGCCAAACATTCATTACTTTAAGATTTTTGGTTGTCAATGCTATGTTTTAAATAATGGTAAAAATCACCTTACTGCATTTGCAGAAAAGGCTGATGAAGCTGTCTTTGTAGGATACTCATCTGTTAGTAAGGCTTATAGAGTTTTCAATAAAAGAACATTACTAATAGAAGAATCCATTCATGTAGTATTTGATGAGCCAAGTCAATCTTCTGAAAAGAATCAAAATGGTAATCAAGATCTGTCTACTGATTTACAGAAGATGAATGTTGGAAGGAATGAAGAATATGTACCCATCATACTACCTGATATCAACTCAGCTGATAACTCAAGTGCTGTTCAAAATCACAGAGCTGATTGTCTAACAGACGAGTTGCTAACAGCTGATAGACCAGAGACTGTTCAACAGACGGCAAATGTTCAACAGACTACTACTGTATCTCCAACAGTAGTGTTGCAAGATCAAGACAAAGGACAACATTATGATTTGCAACCTGATCTCAGATGGCTCAGAAATCACCCACCAGAGTTAGTGATTGGTGATCCTTTAGACAGAGCGAAAACAAGAAGAGCTGCTGCACAAGATGCTATGTTTGCTAGTTTTCTATCTCAAATTGAGCCCAAACAAATTGAAGAAGCTCTCAGTGACTCCAACTGGATTGAAGCTATGCAGGAGGAGCTAAATCAATTTGAAAGGAATGAAGTCTGGTACTTAGTTCCTAGACCAAGTCATCAAAGAGTCATTGGCACTAAGTGGGTATTCAGGAATAAAATGAATGAAGATGGTGAAGTCACCAGAAACAAAGCAAGACTAGTGGCCAAAGGTTACTGCCAAGAAGAAGGCATTGACTTTGATGAAACTTTTGCACCTGTAGCAAGACTAGAGGCAATCAGACTCTTTCTTGCCTACGCTGCTCATAAGAATTTCACAGTCTATCAGATGGATGTGAAATCAGCTTTTCTCAATGGAGAATTGCAAGAAGAAGTTTATGTTGAACAACCTCCTGGATTTGAAGTTTATCAAGAAGAGGACAAAGTATATCGACTGAAGAAAGCCCTTTATGGACTGAAACAGGCTCCAAGAGCATGGTATGATACCTTATCTGATTTTCTTTTAATTAAAGGATTTCACAAAGGTAAAGTTGACAAGACCTTGTTCACTATTGAATGGGAAGAACATATTTTGCTTGTGCAAATTTATGTGGACGATATCATTTTTGGTTCAACTAATCAACAGATGTGTGATAAGTTCTCGAAGCTGATGCAGAACAAGTTTGAAATGAGCATGATGGGAGAACTTAACTATTTTCTTGGTTTGCAAGTTAGACAGTTGCCTGATGGAATCTTCATCAGCCAAGCAAAATACACAAGAGATCTGTTCAAGAAATTTGGTATGGAAACTAGCTCTACTGCTACAATTCCAATGTCTACAAGTCTTCGTTTGGATAAAGATGAAGATGGCAAATCAGTAGACATAACCAAATATAGAGGCATTATTGGGTCACTGTTATATCTAACAGCCAGCAGACCTGATATCATGTACTCTGTTGGGGTCTGTGCAAGATTCCAATCAAATCCCAAAGAATCTCATCTCTTAGCTGCCAAGAGGATATTGAAATATATTAAGGGCACTCAAGAATTGGGATTGTGGTACCCTAGAGAGTCTGGATTTGAGCTTATTGGATATTCAGATTCTGACCTTGCAGGCTGCAAGATTGACAGAAAAAGCACAACAGGTGCCTGTCAGTTCTTAGGTAGTCGTCTGATCTCATGGATGAGTAAGAAACAGACTTCGGTTTCTATATCCACTGCTGAAGCTGAGTATATAGCTGCTGGAGCTTGCTGTGCACAAATCTTATGGTTGAAGCATCAACTTGAAGACTACAATATCAAAATCAGTGGAATACCAATCTACTGTGACAATACAAGTGCAATCAGTCTTACTCAGAATACTACAAGTCATTCAAGGACTAAGCATATTGAGATCAAACATCATTTTATTAGAGATCATGTGGAGAAAGGAAATGTCATGATAGAGTATGTGTTTACTGAAAATCAGATTGCTGACATCTTCACAAAACCTCTAAGCGAGACAAGGTTTTCAACTCTAAGAGCTGAACTGGGTTTGTTAAAATTAGATGCATAAGCTGAGGGGGAACTCATCAGAAGACTAGAGTTCAACAGCTTACTCATCTCTCTTATCTTCAAGGATTAACTTTCAACAGACTAGTTAACTTATGAATTCTTAAACTCAGGGGGAACGTGTAAGACTAGCGGTACTTCTGAATTAAAGATGAAATTTGTTAATGACAGTTAGTTGAAGTTATGTTTTCAACAGAAGACTCAACTATCGAAGACCAAGACTATTTTATCTAGCTGGATTGACAAACAGCTGAGGAAGGTTATCAGCTATTGGCATTCTCTGATAACAGCACTGTCATCAGGACAGTAGTCCATCAGATAAGTGTTTATGATACTCATCTGATTACTTATATAAAAGCGAGCTATTTAAAACGCTTTATTCAAAACACGCTTTTATAAGTAATTGTCGGGCGGTACATATTCCCGCTCTTCATTAAATATCTTTTGAATTTGAAAGGTCGTAACAGAAGCCACACGATCATCACTGACAGAAAAACGGATCTAACGGTTGGTTGGTATCACAGAATTCAAGATACCCTAACTCTATAAATCTCCATCTGATCAGCTGTGTAGCCCTTTTACGCACTCTAAACATTCAAAAGTTCTTGTGAGAAAATTACTGCAATTCTCTGCATATCTTTCTGTGTTTTCCTAACCTTCAACAGATTAACAATGGCCGCTGAAGGTATGTTTCTCGTCTATGATGCCTACTACCAATCCGGTACGGATCTGATGAAAGAACTGCTTGAAAAGTTCAAGGCTGCTTCGCTGGTGAACTTCATGGAATACCACGAAGGAGTTATCTGGACTGACCAGGTGATGGAGTACTACAATACGGCGAAAGCTGACTACAACTCACTGGAGATTAAGGCTACAGTGGGAGACAAATCTATCATCATCACCCCTGCTGTTCTTCATGAGACGTTTGGGCTTCCCAACCATGGAAGACATGACGTCACTATACTGACGGAGGATAAGCACCAACAGTTCTGGGCGATCTGCGCCAAGGAGGGAGAGGTTATGTCTGGAAACATAAGGAAGAAGCAACTGAAGGATGAATATCAGCGGATGGCTGATATGGTGTCTAAGCTGATCGAGAACTGCACTTTTTCACTAGATGCTGTTACCATGAAGAGGTTCAGCATCATGGCTGCCATATACTATGGACTGGAGGTCAACTGGTCAATCATAGTCTGGTACATATTGGCTGACTTTCTTGATGATAAGAAAGGAAAAGGACCCTCCACCAACCACAGGATTACTATCAGTTACCTGCTATCCAACATGGGTTGCATTATGGCAAATGGCAAGGAAATTCACAAGTCAAAAGCCATGAACAAATATCTGCCTGTTCTGAAGAGAAAGGCTGATGAGCCAGAGGAGGCTGCTGATGAGGAACAAAAGGAAGTTCCTGCCAAAAGACAAAGAAGATTAGTCAAAACAGCTAGCTTGGCTGTTGAGACTAAAAAGAAGAAGGCTGCTGTTGGGCCTAAAAAGAAAGAAATGAAGCAGATGGAGAAAGTGACTTCTGCTGAAGCCACTAAGATCGTTGAAAATATAATTGCTGATGTAAGGACTGGATCCCCTGCATCACCATCAAGAACTCCATCAGCAGAGAAGCCTGCTGAAAGTGTCTCTAAAAGAACGAGGAGCCAACAAAGAGATACAGCTGCTTCAAACTATCGTGAAGGAAGAACCAAGAGTTCTGCAAGGAAGCAGATGTCCTTCATAGAAAAGGATACTGAGTTAGTGGACTTAGTGAGATCAAGTCCAGAGTCTGCTGAAAGACCAGTTGAAGCTGTTGAAGCTTCTACTGCTGACAAAGCTGATGAGCAACAGACTACTCAGACTGCACCAACTGCTGAGGCTGCTCAACCTCAAGAAGATCCAGATGTTCAAATCATACATCCTATAGCTGCTGATCCCATATCATCTGTTGGACCAGCCCCTGCTGACAAAGGCAAGAGAAAATTTGTGCTAAGGAAAAAGAAAGTTTCCAAAGCTGACAAGAAGGCAAGGGAGGAAGCTGAACAAAGAAAGCAGGATGAGCTTGAAGAGAAAAAGGCACTTGAGCTAAGCAAAGCTCAAGAAGCTAAGGATGAGGCCAGGAGAAGAATGTCTGAAGCAGAGAGAAAAGCTGCTGAAGATGCTGAACTGGCTATGGTGATTGAACAGAGCAAGACTGATGCCTATGGACCTGTCCATGGTGGTGGCATCAAGATTGGAGAAGGCAAGAATGAAGAAGAAGATAAGAAAAAGATCTTACTGCCTGCCCCCAAAGCCAAGTCCAAAGACAAATATGAAGTCCGAAAAGCATTTGAAATAGTATATGCTGATAAGGAGCTTTTCAAGCAGTTTGAGAAGTCTCTAGCATACTATGATCAAAAGCTGATGCTAAGGACTCTGTTCAACCAGGAGAAACCAAGATACATCAGTTGGAGAGACAACAGGTTGAATAAGTCAATAGCAGAACTTCAAAGCATGAAGGAGTTGGTTGAGGAAGAACGTTGGGTTCTAACTTGGCTAAAGACAAACTCCATTCAAAAGGCCCTTGATCCCAGCTATGTAAGAGATGTCATGCATAGTTATGCAAAAGGCTTTGCATTGGAGGAGGCCAAGAAAATTAAAAGCACCTTGCCTGAGAAGAAGAAAAAGTCTGAAGATGCTACTGAAAGAGCAATTAAATTTGCTACTATGGCTGCCCTGAAGAGATGGGCTAAAAAGTCAAAGAATCAGCAAGGCTGTTCAAGTGACTTGCCTCTGCTGCCAAGCATCCAGCAAATCATTTTTGGCAAGGAAGTACAACCGTACTATGAAGTGCCAAAGGGGAATAATGCCTTTGTTAACCCCTGGATCATTGTGAGGCAAATCAGACAAACTACTTGCTTCAATGATGATGGCACCATTACCAACTTGGTCTATGATGATGTTACTGATGAACCTAAAGTTGCGGACAAGCCTGAAGTCAAGTCTGCTGATCAGATTGAAGACAAGCCTGCTGATCAACCAGAAGTCAAGCCTGCTGATCAACCAGAAGACAAGCCTGCTGATCATATTGCTGACAAGCCTGCTGATCAACCTGCTGATAAGTCTACTGATCAGACTGAAGACAAGTCTGTTGAAAAGGTTGCTGCTGAACCCTTGGCCATTGAGTGGAAAGCTAAGGATCCTGAAGTTCATCAAGATGAAAAGATGGAAGAAGTTCCTGTCCACCAGGAAGATGAAGAAAAGGATGAAGCTGCTGCTTCTGCTTCATCAGGTGATGAACACTCATCACTGATGGAAGCTTTCCAGATGTTGATGGAAGATTCTCTAAGGGAACTGGAAGAGAAGCATCAAAAGCAGTTATTGAAGGTTAAAGAGGAGCTGAAGACAGAGCTTAAGGAAGAATTGACAGAATCAAATAGACTTCAGCTGGAATCTGTGCAACAGTCTACTGAAAAGATCATCAAGACTGAAATCACAAGTATTCCTATTCCTGAGGATCATTCCTTGCAGTTAGTGAACAGCTTGACTGAAATGAACAGAAATGTGGAGGATGTGAAGATCGATGTTAATCATCTTCATGCTGCACTTCAAAGAGCTGAACACAAGATCGATGATCTGACTGCAACCTTCATCAAAGTCAGTGAAGAAGAAAAGGAAGTCAATCTAGGGTTGCTGAATGAAGTGGGAAATGTTGTACAATCAGTACAAAATGAAATTGCAACTGTCAACCTGAATATTGACTACTTCAATGACAAAACTGACATCATCAGCACTGATATTCAAAATCTTACAGCTAGTCACGATGTTGTCAATCAGAATCTCAAGGCTTTATGTGCTGGAGTGAAGATTCCAACAGTTGCGCTCAACCCTGCTGTTGCACCTTCTGATGTCATCAAAACTGATGATGACAAAAAGGGGGAAGATAAAAGGGAAGAAACAGCTAAGGAACCTGCTGCTGAAGAAACAGCTAAGGAACCTGCTGCTGAAGAAACAGCTAAGGAACCTGCTGCTGAAGAAACAGTTAAGGAACCTGCTGCTGAAGAAACAACCAAGGAAACTGCTGAAGCAACTATTGAAGCCAAGGAAACTGAAGACACGGCTGACAAGACTGAAGAAAATCCTGGAAAGGTAGAAGAAGATGAAAAGATTGAAAAAGAAACTACCAAGTACAAGGAGACTGAGTCTGCCAAGAAAGCAATGGAGCTGATTAAAGAACAGCAACTCAAAGAAAAGATGGAAGCTGCCAAAGCAATCTTGGAAGAAGAAGCTGATGAAGACGAAGATGACGAAGAGTCATCTTATGAGTATATAGAAGAGCTTGAAGGATCAGATGAAGAAGCTGATAGTTAGAACTTGAAATATCATTGTAATCAGTTTACTTTATCTACTTCTTCAGAAATCTCATCTGATGAACTTGCATTGTAATAATATTTTTCAATACTAATGAAAAGTCAAGTTCAATCCAATAAACTTTTTCTATCTCAGAAAATTTTGAGGATTACATTCTTTAGCTTAGGTATTTAACAGGTACTTAGCTGAAGTTTTGTCATCATCAAAAAGGGGGAAATTGTTGGATAAGGATGAAGATGAAGGCTCTGAAGACAATTAGTAAAGGGAGGTTTTGAAGGATTCCAAAACTTCAGAAATTGGCTAAGTATGGAGTAACTTAGCTGATGATCCCTTAGAAGAAACTTTGACTAAGTAAAGAAGACATCAGAAGAGTCAAGAGTTTCAAGGTCCAAGACTTCTGATCTGCTGAAGCAAAGTTATCAGACTGATGAAGATCAGCCGACTCAAATCAGATTTGTTCAAGTTTGAGATCAGCCGAGTTCGCCATCAGACGCGTACTTTCGTCAGCCAAGTAAAGAAGATCAAGAAGTATTCTCAACGGTAATAAATGCCCCTTGGAGTAATAAATGCTGAAGTACAAGGTTATTAAAGACAAATGATTGAAGAAATGCTTCGCATCAGCTGGGTGCATTTAATGCTGCATTTAATGCTGCCTGCAGATTAGTACTGTTCATAGTACGGACAGACTGCAAAAGAGCCGTTCGCGGATTTTAAGGACCAGTACTCGAGGAATTTGAATCTTGTCTCTCTTCAACGGACACTTTTCAATCCTCAAGTATAAATAGCTGAAAGAGACGAAGAAGAAACAAGCAACACACTTTCTAAGAGAAATTTCCGAAGCAAAATTCTTTAAGTCTCAAGAACAGCTCACTCATCAGCTGAGTCATTTGTTGACGAAAGCAGAGTTGAAGAATCAAGAAAAATACATCTTCTGAGTGATTTTGTAAACAAGAGTGTTGTGCGGAGTTGTGATCCATCTTTGTGAGTGATCAAACTTCAGAGAATAGGTCTTCTGTGTGATTTCCTATTGCGAACTTGTGGTCGTTTCATTTGTTGTTCGACGCAAGCAGAGTATACTGTAAACTTTGTGATTATAGTATAACCCAAGATCTGTGTGACTTGGAAGAGTGGACTAAAGGATATTCAAATCCATATAACCACTATAAAAATTACTTGTGTTTTACATTGCTTTTAAAATCTGCATATTGACTGTTTGCATAAAAACACATTTAAGTTAACTGTTTGAAAAAGAGCTAAAAAGGAGTTTATAAAACTGGGGAAACATTTTTCAAACTACTAAGACTACTTGTGAAAAACACTTTGACAATCCGCTGCAAGTACTCTAAGTATTAAAACTGATTTTAACAAAATCAGCTAAGTATTAATCAGACGAGTGGTCAACAAGACTGTTCAAAGATTTGTTCGCGAACAGAACTGTTAATAACTAATCTGATCAGCTTAGTCTGTTCAGTTAAGTGTAAAAGTTTTAAAGTTAAATTTGAAGAAAATTTTAAAGAGGTTTATTCACCCCCCCCCCCCCCCCTCTAAACCTCTTCTGACCACTTGGGACCAACACATTCTATGATATAATTAACATGTGATAGTGGATGACACATTACGTAGTATTAACCCCATATATTTAATATATTCCCGTGTCATTTAGTATTTATTCTATATTAGGTGATTTATGCAATTTTTCCAAAGTTAATATTAATAATTCAAAAAAAAAATTACATACTATTTATTTTAAAATATTATTGTAACATTCATTTATTTATTTTCATAATAATTTATTAGAAAATAACTTACTATTTGATGTTACTAAATATATAGTATAATATCATTTATTATGGTATAGTACCACTTATTGTGGTGATATTATTATGACATATCTTGTTTCTAATGGTTATAACTAGCGGCACCCTAGAATTTTCCTATTATTTTGATCCTTTTGAATGATGATGCAATGTAGGTGCGTTTGTTTGCTCTTTATACCAATAAAAAAAACCATTTTTCAAAAAACATTCAAACTACTTTACACAAATAGATATATATTATTCACAAACCTACTCTATTCTCTCAAAAAGACTCAAACTACTCCCCCAAATATCACACAAACAACCCCTTGACTTTTCTTTTCTACAAATAAAATCATCTAAATTTAATTTTGGTATTCAATGGACTCTCAAATTTTTATTTTATATCTTTTTATTGAAATTGATATGAATATTTTTCCAATATAACAAAGCTCAAACTCATCTATCAAAATATAACCAACAGGCAAAATAGCCCCAATCAATTCAAACAAGAAACTAAATCTTCATTTAATTTTTTCTCCAAATACTCTTGCTTAGATCTATCTAATAATTAGGATTAGAGTAATTTATCATTTAACTAAAATTTAATGAACTCACACATGATCAATAAGTTTTGTATTCTGAAGCCGTTCATAAACTGTTTGATAATATGCCCGAGAGAGATTACATTGACGGTAAGGCTATTAGTCTTTTCATATAATTAGGCACATAACTACTTGTTTCTTGTAAGTATTGTAACTGTCAATGGACATTTTTTCTATTAATTGCAGCCTTTGTGATTGAAATCATTGTGCAGTTTTGGGGATATTGAGGAAATACAGATTATAGAATTTCACAAAAAATTACAGTTTGAGCAAATAACAATCCAACTTTAGTTTTACTTACACTTCAATTGTCTTTTGATTCAGAGCAGTGTATCTCCATCTCTCCTTTTCCACAAAATCTGCATCAAGAAACTGAGAAATGAAAGCCCAAAGCCTATAAACATCCTCAAAGTTAGCCAAGAATGTAAGTGCAACAGTTACCACTGTTATTCCTTTTGTTTCCTTTTCTTTACTATTTCTCTCTAAAATTTTCATCTTTTCCTCTTCATATTTCTCAGAGAACCAAATATGGTTCAAGAATCCATGCCCAAGAGAGATATTGTTCCGATCGGCTAGCTTTTGTACTAAAACAGGTTCGACCTTTTCACCTTTCCAATCATATACGTTAAACGCCAATGCTGGTCCACGATCGAATTTTACCTTTGGACCGTAAATTTTCACTAGAGGAAAGTTGTCTAACCTATTTGGATGTTGAAGCTTCGAAAGAGCACTAACTAGCCAATTGATTAGGTACCTCCCTCTACTACTTATCAGCATTAGTCCCAATGAATCTACATGGTCCAAGCTTCTGCATTTAATAATCGAGCTTTCATTTTCAGTCGCTTTGTTCTTCACGAGAGTAGATTGCATTTCTTTCGTATCAGAGGTCTCAAGTTTAGTTATTTGTTCGAGCTCTGTGTCTGTGCCTGAAGAATCTTCCGGGAATCGGAATAGATTCTTTGGTGGTATAATAGACACAATTCCGGCCCCTGTTGAATCTTCTAGAATCGGCACAATGGATTTCTTGACTAATAAGCATCCAAATCCAGTTGGGTTTTCTCCGAAAACCTTATAGAAAGAGCAAATGAGAAAATCGGGGTGGATGAGTGAAAGGCCAAAGCTATCCATGTCTTTCGGTCCCAATGCACAAACATCGAGCAAGACATGCCACCCGTGTTCCTGTGCCATAGTCATCCATTGATAAGAATAACTTGCTCCGGTCATTCTAGACTGGAGAGGGAACACAAATAGTCCCCTATGTTTCTTCTTGTTGTTTTTCCGAGCAATCATTTTCCTGAGTTTTTCCGAGTGAATTCTAAATCTCGGCCACTTGAACTCCGCTTTCATTACTCGAGCTCCTCTCTTCTCAGATGTATTGATCATCGAGTCTAGTGCCTCGCTCTCGTGGTCGTAAACTTTGAGGAGCTTAGGACTACATTTGAAAGGGTAAGACTCTGCTACGAGTTTAAAAGCCGATGATCTATTCGCTGTGAACACCATAGAATATTCATTTTGAGAAATTTTGAGGAATTCCATTATCCGATTCTTAATACCAGATTCGAGTTCCGACCCTTCGCCATCGTGAAGCAACTGTGACTTGAGGTTCACCGACTTAAAGGTTATATCGAACATTGGAAAATCGGATGGTTGAGACTTCACTTGTGATTGCGAAAAGAGACCAACACCGATGTAATCAAGACAAACATGGTTAGAGAATGATAGATGACTATATTCTTGAGATCGAATCTCGTCGACCCTTGATGTCTGAGAATACTTTGGATAGGCTTTAATGAATTGGATATATGATTCTTGTAAAGAAGGGATTGATTCATGGTTGGTGAAGTTTGTATTTGGGAATAAAGAGGACGCTGTCGCGGCTGCAAAATCGTGGCGACAAGCGGAAGATGTGCTTCGGGTTTTATCAATGGCTTGATCAGGCTTGGGATCGTTGAGGATTATGGGATTGGGACAACAACCCCGGAGGCATACTTGAGTTGCCTCTCTTAAACGAGATGAATGCATCAAGTTTTTCTTTTTTCTTTTTTTGGTATTTTCTCTTAACTTTTTCCCATGTATTTGCAATTATCCATGTTTTTATATAGTTGTGATGCTTACCTCTTAAGAGAAGCGTGTTTGTTTTAAAAAAAAAAAAAAGTGGAATGGGACCTGCATATGATTAATTTGAATTGATGTGTAGACTTTTTCTTCTCATTTTGTTAAAGTTTTTCTTTTATTTTACCCCCTTTATATACTTTCTTTTTGTGATTGGTTGCGCGTGTTTTAGTAAAGTTGACTTGGCATGATAGCTTTGAATAAAGAAGTAGATTACTTAACGCTTTCTCACCCTTAACTAGTATCTCACTTTAGGGTTGATAGCCTTTTATGAAAACATTGTGCCTGAAATTTGGGTAATCTATCTTCTCAAAAATAAATAAATAAAAAATATAAAAATTGGGTGATTTATATTTTTGTGACACTTTGATTTCACACATAGAAATGTATTCATCCATAAGTACATCTGTGTATTACAGATCTACACAAGTTATAAATTAAAACACTTATTAGTTGATGCATACATGTGATATTAAAGTATGACACGAATATATGATATATAAGTTATATCTCAGTTTTCTATGTTGTTCATGTTTTAAAATTGGGGATAATTTGTCATTGTTGTTTTTTCCTTTTAGTTATTAATAATTATTGAAATTCTTTACTTAAACTTAGATTTTTCTTTAAAAAAAAGTTTAAACACGATTTTACAGTATGAATTTTTTTATTTCCACCGTGGATCAGACCATAGAAGACAATTCGGAAGTTTGCTGATTCGTCTGAGACGGGTTGGGTTGGGTTGGGTTAGGACCAATATTTTGTAATGTTAAAGTATGTTATAGGCTTAATTTGTCCAATTCAATAATAAGAAAATAATATAAGTCACATTGGGTTAAGTTGGATCCCAAGTTGATTCAATGGAGTCATTTTTGCCAGCTATTAACAAAAGCGAAAGTTAACAAGAAAATATTTTTATGTAATGGCCGGCACTTGGATGCCAAAGCTGGCAAAAAGAGGTTTAAGATTGGCATAAAGAATGAAAAGCTTGATCTCACCATTCATTTAATTGCTAAAATAATTGTTTAATTTATTCATTAAAGTTGCATTCATGATAGTATGCCACTTTTTAATGTTTGTTCAATATATATAATTTGTAAAATGATTAGAAACCATAATTTGGGAAGAAAATTTGTGAAAATTTATATTCAAATTTACAAAATTTACAAATATAAAACTAGGTTGATTTAACAATTCTGAATGTCTACTAAGTTAAATATGACTGTTGTAATAAAAGTATTTATAAATCTCATCCATGAATTCAAATTAACGATTGTTTTCAAGAAGATTATAAATTGCAAATATTTTTCTCCATATTATGTTGTATAAAAAATTAAGTTATTAAGTTATGTTCTATTATGTTATATGATTTTTTGAGTTCATTATCACATTACTTGTTCGAGTGAAATTAAGCTAGTGAGATTGACGGATTGCACAATGTGGTTAATTGTTATTTGTTAATGAAATTAATCAAAGGTTAATTGTTATTTGTTAATGAAATTAATCAAAAGGAGTCATATTGAAACAAAAATGAGTAATATGAGTTATTTATGTAAAATTTATAGGAAAAATTTCTAACAAATTTTAGTCATTTGTACTCATCAAATCACAAAGCAATATAAAACATACTATAAAATCATAAAATAGTTATTTTCTGAACTCTCTTCTTTGACCATTTCAATAGTTATTTTGTGAAATTGAGTTGTCTTAAGTTCCCACTAATAAAGAGTACTTTATAGAGGAAGATTTCTACTTTGAATTATACAATACTCCCTATTCGATTATTAAATCCGGACACATATAAATGAGGAGAAAAGGAGATGCATTTGTTGATTGATTCAATTACTTTATGATGTCACATTGTGTAGTTTAATTTTATCAAGAAGTGTCATAGTTTAATTAGGATCATGAAATATTTTTTCTCATGTCATAGAAATGGTATGCTTGACTAATTAAAACTCAATTAAAATGTTGTAAATCAACAGAAAATCTTGAAAAAAAAAATATATATTTAAAGTACCTTTAGTATTATGAGCAAATATTATATAATTGGATGCTGAAAATTAAGCTGAATCATTCACAGGGCAACTCTCCTTTGGCATGTTATCATCTGTTGCATTGCACAATTAAAGCACCAAAACATGCCAATAGAGAGTAGCCCTACAAATGGTTCGCTCACTGTATCGTTTCCTCGCTCTGGATTTCGATGGTGTTCTTGAATGAACGTTTGAGTTAATATCTTATTATATAGTCGTTGCCTCGACTGGCGAAAAACGGAATAAACCAATGTAAAAATGGCATATGCTTGAGATTTCATGCTATGCATATCCAATTTAGGAGCCACTTTTCAGGGCCATAACAATCTTTCCTTGATATTTCCTTTTCAGAAAGGCCTTTCAGATTCTTCCTTGCAGTAGTGGTCCATGGATTTGTGAGTAGAAATGTCGAAAAAGAAGATGCTGTTTAGCATCCATTGGCATATCCTTCATCATATTCGTCAATTCGCTTTAACTCACTTGCCTTTTCGGGGACTGAAAATCTAGCCTCTTTTCAGAAGATTGATCAGCATAATTCATGAAAGAAAACCAGGTATTCTTTTGTTGATTAGCTACATATATATTACAATGAATGATAAGATTTACTCAAAGTCACACATTTTGTTATCTATAGTTAGGTATATATGTTATGCTTCGTTCATTGCTACACAATTGTGCACGATTGATCTTCCCTTATAGCTACCGCATTGCAAATGAAGGCGTATCCCGGCTAAAAGTGTGGTCATTTGGTCGTTGTTGACCACGTGATAACCGATGAGGGCATGTAGTCGTAAAAGATTGTATAGTACCTAATAAACCCATGATATAAATAGCCCAAAATTAAATGGGGAAGAAAAAAAATATATATGTAATCACTTAGTCCAAGTCACCTCCTATATATTTCAATACATAAGAATAATACTTTGCTAAAACAAATCTATTAATAATGTCACTAGAAGAACCAAGAACAAGATCAATCTATACAAATCTTCATTTTCATCACTTAGGAATTCTCTCTTGCAAAATTTTCAGTCCCATATACCTGCATCACAACCAAAAAAAGAAAAAAACTTAGTAAGAAGAACTTCCATTTTGTTCAACTATGTATGTAGTATGTACCTTCCAAGCATCATAACTGTGGCCTGAGGATTAGTCCCGGGCGAGTTAGAAAACGTCGAGCCATCTACAACACGCAAAGAGTCGACACCAAGCACTCTATAATCGCGATCGATGACACTATCCACGTGACACCCTCCGTGATAATGCCATATAGACATTACAGTGTCGATACAAAACTGCTCCATTGAATAAGTTGATGCCAAATGTTTAGTCCTTAAATTTATCGGAGATGTTAACATTATGTTCATCAACGATTCAAACGACGCCAAAGGGTATCGAAACGAGGAGAGTGAACTTGATTCAACGACTTTTCTTATGATTTCCATGCCTTGTACACACCTTTGTAGGTCTCTTGGGTCTTGGAAATAGTTGAATGTGACTCTTGGGTTGTCATTCGGGTTCTTGGATTGGAGCTCCAAATACCCTTTTGAGAATGGACCCATTATCTTTTCGAGGATGACTCCGGCTTGCATGTTCGGGATCTTGTAAGGGTCGAATTGTCGTGTGGCTTCTGGGATTGTTTGATTTCTGGGGATTGTGAAGGGCTGGATTGTCTGCACATTGTGTTAAACATAATGCTTAAATTCAAAAATAGACATTATCGAAATGATTGAAAAAATGGGTGAACAGGGTCGTGGTCGGGGCGGGTCGATTATTGCTTTGATTGAAAATAAATCGGATCAAATATGAATTCAGTTAGTATAAGGCCAAGGTCGACCCCATTTTATGCATCTATTAGTGAACTCAATCAAACCCAACAAATAAAAGAAGATTAAAGTTGTCCTGGTCCAATCCTATAAACATTTTATATCATACATTTTTATGTCACATTGTGTCATCCACTAATTCGCGATTTAACAAGTGTATTAGTGTCATACAATGTGACATCAAAAAGTACGATAGATTTTCGTTCTGATCCGGACCAATCCAATCCTCGCGTTGAGACCAATTTTCCAAGCACTATTTCCTTTTCATAGATCTTTTGAAAGCACTATTTAAAATCAACATATAACCAACGCACTCTTCGATCCGAGCGGTAAATACACAATAGTAAATAAAAAATGAAAAAATAAAAAATCTTGGATTGAAACACTAACCTGGTTTGCAAACTTTGCAAATTCTTCAGCTACTCCACGGGCCCAAGTCATCTCAAAGAATCCACTTGCAGCTTCAATGTAACTACCAACATCAGAAATTCCCACTACTTCAATTAAAGAAATTTCAACAGGCCTAAGAGAAGGAACCAAAATTGAATTCATTGGGTTATCGGACATCCCTTGGCCCACATTTGGTTGATCCAATACCACTCCTATTCCTTGGGCCTTAAGTTTCTGGGCCGGCCCAATACCACTCAACATCAACAGTTGTGGGCTTCCAATTGCACCAGCAGAAAGAATAATCTCACTTGTGGGCTCATCGTTTAAATAAGCCATGTGCCTACCTCCATTGGAGTCTCTATAAAATACTCCATAAGCTTTTGGTCTTTTTCCTGCATTAAAATTAATTGATCAGATTTTATTTAAATAAATTGTAAATAAATCATATTTATTTAAAAAAGTATGAGATATATAACAAAAGTTAAAATAATATTTTCCAGCATAAAAATAGAGTTTTAATTGTATTTTTACGCGCGTGAATAACACAGCACGCTAAGGCGACGTATCGCCCATTTTCTGATTTCGCGATGAGAAAGTGAGTTCTTTGAGTCTTTCTAATAGTGAGGTAAATTATCGAAAATATCATGGATCAAAATTTTCATTTTTTCCATCGAAAACATTGAAAAGTTTCTGTTTTTGAATCAACATCAACGAAAATAAAGTGTAATTCCGAGATAATTTTCATTTTTCATAATTTTTAAACGTTTCCGAAAAAATCTCGAAAAGTTTTTAATATTTAGCAGACTGGGACATACACTCGAAATGAAATTTTGATAAATGGAAAAAATAAATTGCCAAAAATTCAATTTGTAAATAATTGTTCTAAGAATTCAATTCTATTTCATCCCCAAAATTCAAATTACTCACCTGATGTAACATTCTTGAACAAAATTTGATGTACGGTCGCATGTAAATAAACAACAATCTTGGTCGGATCGGCATACTCCAATAAATCAGCAGCCGTATGTCTATGTCCATTCTCATCAAAAATCGAACCCCCAATTTTAGTCCCATGCAAATGGTCATAAGTAAATCCTCTATAAGGAAGCACGCCGGCCTCTAACAACCCGTTCCTCACCGCGGCTTGCCACGCCATCACCTGCGGTTGAAACGCCACTTTCGTTTCCACCCATACGTACGACTCATTCACGAGTCCCGGCTCCCACCCGACCTCACGCACGTGCTCATCGCTAGCACGTGTGAAAAATCCCGCGTTAATGGCGGAGCTGCCGCCTAAAACCCGGCCACGGTGGTTGAAAACGCCGTCAGTGGAGACGAAGAGTTGCGAGGCGGAGGTCGGGGAGGTGTCGGCTAACGAGGATGGGAAACCGGATATGTTGGTTATGTTCGGATTGTTGTACGGTAAGCCGCCTCTTTCAAGGAGGAGTACTTTTGCGGAGGCGGAGAGCGTCGCCGCCAACGCGCAGCCGGCCGTGCCGCCGCCAATGATTATGTAGTCGTAGAACACGGCTGGCGGAGCTGATGTGGCATCTTTTGCGAAAGAAGTGTATGGAGCTGATAATTAATGAACATTAAATGGTTAAAATTACAGCTAGTATTGTTTTTCATAAAAAAATTATTACTAGCATTAATTTGAAGTGGTAGATGTGCATGCAAAAGGTGAACATAAATGAAATGAAAGGCAAATTGCATAATTTTAGTTTCATAAAACTTAATTCTTATCAAATTTGATATCGTGCATTATGAAATTACATTTCTGATCCCGCACTCTAGAAAATTATAAATATAATCTTAAACGTCCCATAGTATAGTTTCATAGCACTTTTGGTGTCATAGGATTGACTCCGTTTTTTCTATTTATTTAAGGAGACGTTGTTACCAAAAGTGCAGATTCATAAAAATTGGGACTAAATATATAATTTTATAAAATGTGAGATCAATATTAATATTGAGGGTGCAATCATATGAAATTGAAAAATGTTATTTTGACCAAAAGAAAACCAATTTAGGTTCCATTCATTAATCAGAATCATTTATGACGAAGTCTTTAATGTACTAATATATATTTTCATAGAATCAAAACAAGAAACATTAAAATGAAAATTTACAAGTACTCTTGATTTGTCACAATCAATGCCTGGATCGATTCACAAACTCGCCGGAAAGATCTTCTATCACACTTTAGTGTCATATTTTGATTTCATAGGAAAGATCCACGGTTCAAATGTATGTGCGGACCCACATAAATTAAAAACAGTGCACTTGTCAATAAATTAATATGTGCGACACAAACACGTTACACAAAAATGTGACAGATGATCATCGCCCCAAACTCACACACATCTGTGTGTTACTATGTGTAATAACGAGAGAGAGAGAGAGAGAAAGACCTTTTTCTGCAAAACAAGAACCAATCCACAAGAAAATCCAAAGAGAAGCAGCTGCAAATATGTTCAACATGATTTCCCACTTCTTCAAAACCATATAGTAATATAATTTCAAGAATTTCAAGAAACAGGCAAGATTTCCAGGTAGAATCTAATCTGCTTCTTCACTGAACAGCCCTTCTTTTTATAAGTACAAAAAATTACTCAACGAGTAAATCGGCAACACATTCTTCTTGGCACAAACTTTTTCTTCGGGATGGAAAAGAAATGAAAGAAAGAAATTATAGTTGTTCAACTGAATCAAAATTGTGCATGCACCACTTCATATATATATTAAATTAATTTCAAACCTTATATTAAAAAAAAGAAAGAAAAAGAAAATGCAAGCCCCATGTGTGAGTGTATTCCTCTTACCTGTCCCAAACACTTGTCGAATATAATAAATAAATAAATATATTTAAACCTAGTAATTAATGCATTTCATTAAATTGTTCTCTGAGGACTCTTAACTAATTTTTTTTTTAGGTAAAAGGAACAAAAAGCCCATGGGACATTAATTGACATCTTATCTGTTGTTTCTCGAAATGCAGAAAATTGGTGAAAGGCTAAGAAGATTGCATTGACATTTTTGGTTTTGTCAAGTGTCTTTGTATTGAATTCAACATGTGTGAGCCATTGCGCTTATGTAATATTGGTGATTCTTTGTAGGATAGGAATAATTACATTCACACTTATTGAGTTAATGGTAATTTGCTTCATATAATATTCACAATGTTAAATGTATCGTTCTGTGATTTGAAAAAGAGCAATTTATCCTTCTTTAAAATTTTTAAAGAAACTTTTTACCCCTACTGCAGGATAGTGTAATTCGCTTACCGAAATTGAGTGTGGGCATGCAAAGTGTTTTGTAACATAGGGGTAAATTGCCACATTTATCATAAGGGGGGGGGGGGGATAAATTGTCACATTTATCTTAACACAGGGCGGTAAACTGCCACATTATCATAACACTGGGGGTAAAGTGTCACATATAAAAATATTAGAGAGGCAATGTTAAACTTTTATAAAATTATGGAGGATAATTATTCTTTTTCTAAATCCCAAGGAGTTAAATTAAATATTATGAATATCACGGAAGGATATATTGTCATTAACTCTCTTTTTATTTGTCACTTTAGATAGTGACACACGAACTAAGAAATCTATTAAATAACCATCATTTATTTAGAAAAATCATAAAATAACCTAATTTGAGATTAATTATTTTTCTCTCTCCTATCTTAGATGTTAGAATTTAGATACCACCATAGCATGACACTTTAGGGAAAACATAGTGAAGTTGTAAATGTTTAAACTTTGTACTTTTGCAGGTTATTTTGATGCACTAAACTGATAAAAGGTTAAATAGTAGATATTAGTGTCCATGTCAAGCTATTCATTTGAGAAAACATATGTCTATATCAATGAAAATACATTTGCGGGTAAACACCACTCATGATTCTCCTTATCATTAACTTTTTACAGAGTGGTCCCTCTTGTATTTTTTTCCCATGTTAGTCCCCACTATGAATTATTTGTTTCAATTTGGCCATTTTCAGGTGGTACAATGTGATCTAAAGTTCCAAAATAGTTATATGAGGGACTAAATTAATACAGAATAATTTTATGAGGGATTAAAGTATAACACTATAAGAAAAAGACCCATTGTAAATGACCAAAGTGAAACAAATAATTCATAGTGTGGACTCACGTGAGAAAAAAACACAAGATGTGTCACTCTGTAAAAAATTAATGATAAGAAGGACCACTAGTAGTGTTTACCCTACATTTGTTCATGATATTAAGTCATTTTAGATAATTAGATTCATATTTAGTCATCAGAAACTATACTTATTAGTTGAATGACATATGTCTTTTAACAATCTAGTTGTAACTTATCTCTTTATTATATATTTCCTATTTTAATACCATAAATTAATTATCAATAATTATTTCAATAGACGCTCTATAAACGCTCTCATATTCTAAAATTTTAATATGTTACGCTCTCACGCTTCCTCTCGTGCTCCCGCTCCCGCATCCGCTCCGCATTTTAGTTACCTAGATATATACCGCTTAAGGTTTTAACTGAAATAAGGTAATTAAAAATGGTCTCATATGATATAATTTATAAACAAAGCAAGGTCACCTCACATGAGAAGTATTCGATGTATACCCCCTCAACCCCCCCCCCCCCCCCCCCCCCCCCCCCAATACACACACAAAAAAAAAGTTAGAATTTGAGCATTTGATGGCATTTTAAACTGATAGTCGTATATTTACCCCATAATGGAAATTGAATATTTTGACTGAATTTTAAAATTGATTATCTCATGTTTACTCTAAATTTATGAATTGGACTTTTAATTTGTATTTCAAAACTACTGATCGAATATTTACCCCCTAAATATTAGATGAAATTGTTTAATTTTTCATCAAGTTTAAGTGAGTATAATATAATTGAACTAAGAGTAAAAAATACTTTTGATATCAAACTTTAGTCCAAAAAACACATTTGATATATACCAGACTTTTTGAAAAATACATTTCATACGATGATTCACATCATCTTGACACATTTACTTTTTCCGTTAATTTTCGAACAAATTCAACAAGTGTCGTCAATTGTGGGTTTAAAACTTATGCATGTTTTTCCTCCCATTGTCAATTTAACGGGCACATGAGTGGCACCTGCTGAATTTTGTCCGAAAATTGACGGCAAAACTAAATGTGTCAAAATTGTGTGAATTATAGTATGAAATGTGTTTTTTCAAAAAGTTTAGTACCAAATGTGTTTTTTAAACTAAAATTTGATATCAAAGTTATTTTTCCCTCGTTGAACAAATATAAACTTTTCATAAACTACCAACTAAAAAATTCATTAAGTTTATTTACAAAATTTAAAGGTACCTTTTGATAAAAATAATACTGTATCTTAAATTAAGTAGTTATACCCATTTAAAATTTTCAATTAATTGAATTAATATTTTGGTTTATAAAATTTAAAAATACCCATTTAAAATTCAATGAGAAAATACAATAAAGTTTTAGTGCATATTGCTTAAAATACATGTAGCATATTTCTTGATTTTCCATTAACCATTTCAAAAGCTTTTTTCTTTCAAAATTGTGTTTTCAAGACATCTGTACTAGTATTTAACCAAAAGGAATCCTTTAGTTCACTTTATTTTATTTAAATTTGAAATTAAATTTTTGGGGTTAATATTCAATTATGAACTTTTATTTATATACAATCAAAATTGACCCCAATATGTCAAAAATTCCCAAATAACAAGTATATAGCTCGCACATGAGGCTCACTTTTGCGATTGAATATACTGGTCAGTGCGCTTTAATTTTGAAACTATTTTTCCTTTTCCCAATTTGATTAATCTTACTATATATACAAATTCTTATTTTCATCAAATCTCTAAATCGGAATAAAATTCGAATAGATCGGGTTAATATTAAATACTCCCTCTATCCAAAATTTCTTACTTTAATTTTTTATTTGGGATGTTCTAAAACTATATTTCATTACTTAAAATGAAATTTTTTTTCTCAAAAATATTTTTTTCTATAAAGTAATGATTTGATACCACTAATTGTCAACTACTATTTTTAGGTGTAAAATATAAATATACCTAAAAAACTTACTTTTTTTATCTAGAACTCCGAGCAAAACCAAAAGGGAGTAAAATATTTGAGACGAAGGTAGTACATAATAGCAAAAAATAAAATAAAAAAACCTTTCAAAATTAGTGGGATGGCAGGCTTCAGCAATTGAGGCCTAAGTTTTCACTTCTTTACTCATGAATGATAAAAATATAAAAATTTTTGTTGGGCTATGTTTCAGTAATCAACTTGGTCCGGCCCAATCAAGTGTTGATCTAGCCTAGGGCTGTCAATGGGGCGAATTTTAATTCGGATCCGTCCGAATTCGGTCCGATTTATTAGGATAATTGTCCGATTAGAGATTCAATGTGCCTGATCCGATTATAAAGATCTGAAATCCGAAACTCACGGAGCGAATATGTATTTAGGTCGACCCGATCCGTTAAAGATCCGTATCCGACAACAAATAAAAAGAAAGATATATATACAAAATGATTAATAAAAATAAGTATCATTAATAATATTTCAACGTCAATTTAAGAAGATAGTAATTTATAATTCGTTTATAAATTTATTTAAATCAATATATTCATTCTACAAATATGAATATAGTAAATAAACTTTGAAAATGTGAGCTAAAATTAAATAAAATTGAAAAGATAATAAACTTGTTTTAGGAAAAAAATATTAATTTAACTTTTTAAATATAAATTTATTGGATCCGAAAAATATTCGATATCCGGCCAAATTCGACCAAGATCCGTTGGATTCAAAAAATCTAGATCCGAGCACAATCCGAGCAAGATCCGAATTCGATAGGATTCGATCCGATATAAATGGAGCCGGATCTGGACGAGCCTGATCCGACTAGAATCCGACCCATTGACAGCCCTAATCTAGCCTAATCACAGAAAAAATATTCATAAACAACGCCGCCGAAATATTAGACTTCGACAAACTTTATTATTGGGCTAACTATTTGGCCCTTTTGAATTATCATTAAGGAAAATTTTTGTTCAACTCTGGCTTGGGAAAATTCATCCAATCATTAATCAAGTGTTTTGTACTGCTTTGTGATTGGATTGGTCACTCTCTGAGAGTTACATCCAATCTCAAACCGGAGGGAGTATTATGGTTTATCTGTTGACTTTTTAAATTTTTTTCTTTTATTAATTATACTTAGAAAAAACGAAAATTAAAGTTAAACCCCTCAACACCTCGTTACACTCATGATTCCAGAAATATCATCTAAGAAAATAATTTAATATGAAAATGGGTGAATTGAGCTAAATTGATGAAAATAGTTCAAATCGATGGGAATAAGTGAAAAAAATGACGACGGACGTAGCCCCAAGACGATCTTTTTTTATTGGGTCCAAGTATGGGTAGGGTCTAAAGTCTAAACCCTTCACAAGCCTAACCTCAGTCTCACATCAGAGATTTTTCTTAAAATGTATTTCCTTCGTATCATTTATTTTGCTCCCTATTTTATCCAATCAAATTTTTCAATCTTTTAAGTGATTTATTATATTAAATTATTTAGTAATGGTGTATTAAATATTTTAAATATAATTTATATGATGTCATGAAATATCATTAATTTATATGATGTCATGAAATATCATTAATTTATTATTAAAATATATTAATTAAATTATTTATTATAATTTGACTGATCAACTGTACCAGATAAGCAAAATAAATGAGACGGAGGTAGTATTATTTAATTCTTTACTGTATAAAATTCCTCGTTAACGAAAAAAATGTTGAAATTGAAACTTGTGGTTCACTCTCGATCACAATATATCATCACATAATTGCAATCATATATAATCAATGTGAAAAGCAGAATCATAATTAATTGTTAAATCAGCTCTAAACCACCCAACCCTCTCTAGCGAAAATGACCCCAGACCAGAATGTGCAATATAAATAGGGAAATCTTTTTTTCTTTTTTGGGTAAATTACGAATACCCCCTCAGGTAAGGTCAAATTACAAAAATCACCCTCACGTATTGGGTATTACAAAAATCCCCCTCAGGTTTGTCACCTTCTTACAATTAACACCTTGCCCCTAAAATATTCCAATTTTGCCCTTGGGTGTTATATTGTATTGTTTGTAATGTCTTATCAATGTTAAAACTTGGGATCTAATTATTATATCTTATAAATTAGAAAAAAAGATAATTATATATTTACTATTAGAATAATTGATAAATTTATAATTGCCCATAAGTTTTAATAAAATTGCAAAAAAAAGGTATTTATATATTTATTAGCAATTTTTAATTGTATAATATTAATTAAATAGAATTTTAATAATATACTTTATAAATATGAATTGTTTACATATTAGTTAAATGAATTTATTTTATAAATTAGTAAATTTAATAAATTATATTGTATAATAAATAAGATATTTAATTTGTTAAAGTTTATCTTGTATTATAAATTGAAATATTTATTGAAATTTATGAGAGATTAAATTATATCAATTATTTTGGTGGTAAATATATGATTATTATTTTTATATTTACAAGATATAACAAGTAACACCCAATTTTAAAAATTTGTAACATATTATAAACATTACAAATAACTTCCAAGGGCAAAATTGGAATATTTTAGGGATAAGGGGTTAATTGTATGAAGGTATAAACCTGAGGGGGATTTTTGTAATATTCAATACGTGAGGGTGATTTTTGTAATTTGACCTTACCTGAGGGGGGTATTCGTAATTTACCTTTTTTTTTTTTTTTTTTAACTATAGGATAAATCAACTAACAATTTTGGTATAATTGGACATGAAAATGCAAATTTTATATCACAAGATATATATGTTTTTATTGCAAATTTCATACAAAGTCCATTTTTCTTCAAAGTTAATGACAATTTACCCCCTACGAAATACATAATGTCAATTTACCCCCTATAAAAAATTTAAAGAAGCAATTTACCCCTTTCAGCTGAAGAGTGTAACTCGCTTGTCGAAATTAAGGGTGGACATATGAAATGTGTTTTGTAATAATTTGCCACATATATCATAACACAGGGAGTAAACTGCCGAATTATCATAATAAAAGAGGATAAAGTGCAGCATGTTAAAATATCACGGAGGCAGTGTTAAACTTTATAAAATTACAGGGGATAAAATAATTTTTTTTTTCAAAGCACAGGGAGATAAATTAGCATTATGCATTTCATAGTGAGGTAAATTGCCATTAATTCCAGAGAAAAATGGGCTTGACATGAAAATTACAATGAAAACCTACAATGTGGTGTCAAATATGCATTTTCATGTATAGTGGTAACAAAAGTTGCAAGGTAGCTCTCATGTGGTACCAAAAAAGCAAATTTCCCAATATAAATAAACGACTTTCCTATATTTTATTTTTCTTATGCTTCCTCTTCCCAGCCACTTTTACACAAAAATTAGATAACCAATAGTTATCCTCAAAGAAACTAATACCTCCACTAAGTTTGTTGTTTAATGCTATTATGATAATGACAATATATCATTCTTCACCACATATTCGAGCACCTGCCTACCTTGATTTATATAGTTATTTAATTTTGAGTCACTACTCTCGTCAAGAGCTTTTCAACCATATAAAGAACACATAATTTGACTTTGTAATGAAGGAGTTATGACAAAATAAAGATTATGTCAAATACCCTTGTCTGAGCACATTAATTGTTTGATGACTTAACGTGACAGTTTTTGTCAGAAAATTGAAGAAAAAATTAAATGTAAAACCAATCAATTTTATATTTAATTTTGACCAAATATATAAAGTATGTAAAAATTTAATATGAAAAATGTAATTGTGTAAATCACGGAAAATGGAAACATAGTATGCACTAATGACGAATTTCACCACAAAAAGCCTAATTGATGACGTATCCCACTTGTTTTTTACTGCAAAATAGTATGCACTAATGACGAATGCAACTCAGTACATACTCCCACTCTATATGATCAATATTCAACAAGCGGTCGACAATGGCTCTATTAATTATACATGCAATAATGATTATTTTCAACAAGCTGAATTTCCAAGATCAAGAAGAACTGATCGATTCGATTTTTTGTGAGTGTGATTTTTTTTCTTTATATTTTAATACTAGTGTTAGATACTTGATTTTATTATTTATTTTTTATAATTTGATTGTTATCAAATAGATTTATACTGATGTTTAATGTAACGACAAACGGACTATCGATTCTCTAAAAACTATTCCTTTCAACAAAATTGATGATCAATTGATTTTTCTTTACATTTAGAAAATGTGTAAAATCAAAGGCCTCTATCTTTAAAGTTCAAAGTTGAATCAATAAAGCATGTAGAACCATTTTTTTTTGGGTAAGAGCAATATTAGTTATTTATCTATACTATTATAAAGGCATCAATATTTTTTAATTTTTTTGCGCATACTAAAATGTCCATATTTAAGTTGTGAAATGATAGTATTTAATTTAATGCAAACATATAAAAGTACGTGAAGAGGTAGAGCTAGACGTGAAGTATTATTATATTTGTCTCCTACATAATCTCCTAAAATAAATAAACACTCTCTTACATCAATTTTTATATTTCTAATCTTAACTAACCATAATAAAAAAAAAAACTCTTATTATAAATAGCCCTTAAAAATATGTATAAAATAATTATATTTAAGCATCAATACGTATTTAAGTAATAAACTTAATTTAAAGATTTAGTACAATATAAGTCACAAACACTCCAAATTGGTTACACTCACTTGTTGGAGAGTGTAACTCACTTGTTGAAATTGAGAGTGAACATGAAAAATATTTTGTAACATAAGGGGGTAAATTGCCATATTTATCATCACACGAGGGTAAATTTCCACATTTATCACAAGACGGGGATGATAAACTGCCACATTATCATTACAAGAGGTGGTGTGAAATTTTTATTAAATTATAGGAGGTAAAGTGCTCTTTTTCAAATCACAATGAGATAAATTAAACATTATGAATATCATAGAGAAGAAAATTGTCATTAACTTCAGAGAAAAATATATATTGATATGAAAATTGCAATAAAATTTAAATTGTGGTATCAAATTTGTATTTTCATGTTCAATGGTACAAAAATTACAAAATTACCCATCATATGATACCAAAAAATAAATTATCCATCGTTAATTATAATAGCTAGAAGAATCTTAGTCTTATAAGTAATTCTTTTCTTCCTTATATTAAAAAATATATAAATTAATGTGCACATATATTATTTTATTCAACTGATCAGAAAATAGTGTGACTAGTCTATTTAAAATTCACTCATATGCCAAAGTTTCACGTTTGCTAACCACACTGTTCATGTGTAATCAGATATATAGTCAATTAATTTATTATAAGTTCAAAGTTCATTTAACTCGAACGTTGAGTGACATGTCATAAGAATTGCATGAGCTCCGATTTTTTTTTCTTTAAATTATCGTAAACGTTTATAGTATCCCGTCGACAAGTTTTGGAATAAAATATTAGAAAATGGAATTAGGCGTGTCAAATAATTTTAATTATTTGATAAATCTTTAAAATCATTTTAACAAAGGGATTATTAGTTACGGACATCAAATTAAAAAGAAAATAAAAAAAATAAAAGAAAAGAAAAGAAAATGGATTTAGTTTACGAACAAGAATATATATATGAGAACATAGAAAAATTGAGGATTTGTACCCAATGCACTCGTCAGTCCAAACTGTAAATACGCGCTTTAGTGTAAGGATTAAAAAAATACTAAAATACTAATTATAAAATATTACTTTATCATTCAATTTATTCTAAGTTACATGTAAAAAAAACTAATTAATTACTCAACGTCATATTCAAGTTTCACTAAAAAATTAAAAAGAAAGTGAAAATTAAAATCAAAACACACAAATATCAAGCTACTCGACTCGAGATCGTGTGATAAAAACTCGTTTGAGCTCTACTCGTTTAACTATCAAACCAAACTCAAACACAAAATTTCAAACTCGATAAATCTGAATCAATCTTGAATAATGTGACGCTCGACACTACTCGACTCGATTACAATCCCGAAGTAAAAGACTTATAAAATTAAAGGTTAAACTGGAAAATCCATTACAATCTGCTCAATTAAATCCCACTCTATCACTTTGGGAATCTACCAACACAATTGGTCAATTGTTTAATTTTATTTAAAGCATAATAAATATTTGATAAACTCGTTATATAAAACTCGTTCATAAGGTGCAAAAAAATGCATGGTAGTTATGAATTTTACCAACATCAAACATCTAAATCCTCATTAAAATAAAAATGTAAACAAATTCAAATTTCCAGACAAGTCTCGACAATCAAGCTTAAAAATACAAGAAGCAATGCTACATAACCAAAACCCATTATTCGTAACTTTAGTTTCCAACCTCAATCATCATTCTTCTCCATCTCGTTAATCTGAAAAATTACACATGATTACGAAAGCATAAATCATGAAGTTGTTAATTAAGGAGTATACTGCGAGTTTAAGATATAAACGACTGATCAATAGAAATAAAAGTACGTTTTAAAATAAAGATATATAAATAAGAGAAAAGTAGCAATATATATAATGAAATATAAACTAATTTTCTAAAAAATTAATATAAAAACATGATACAGAGTCTTGAAGCTAATCAATCGTTAATTAAGGAGTATACTTGTGCATTTCATTCATCTATTTATGTATAACGCAGACAAACACACATCGTGCATATACAGAGTTGCCGTAATATTTAAATTAAATTGTGTCCGACTTACCACCTTTTTTAACTAAAGTGTCAGTGAAGGCTTGTGCTTCTCATCATCTAATGAAGAATAGACCTGCATTTGAAGCTCATTACTTTTCTCCAGTATTTGTTTCGCAGAAGCCAAAGCTGAAGGGCTGCAATCAACTAGCTCAATCTCTTTTAGAAATTTCGAATTTCCAAGCCCATGAGGGATCTCTTCCAATTTGTAGCAGTGCCTAATGATTAGGCGCTTAAGCAGTGGGATGCAACAATAGCCAACTCCCCAGTGCACCAGATCAGTGTCTTCAATTAGTAGGTGCTCAAGTTCGGGGAAGTCCTCTGCATCTACCACCCATTTCGGGCCTTGAAAGGCATAGCTTCGCAATTTTAACACTTGAAGATTTGTCAGTGCACGACCAATCTTTGACATGTCTTCCAATGCAAATCCACACCCACTCAAAGATAACTTTGTAAGACTAGATGAAAAAACTGATTCTGGCAAGAGAAGAACGTGCTGAGACCTAGGATTGGGATTTGACATGATGCATTTGAATGATTTGAGTCTAGAGAGCAAAGCAAGGTGATCAAATATATGCAAGGTTTCAGAAACACCCTGTGGTAAAACAATATGAACACCTAATTTCTCAAGATTTGGGATACTTTGGAGAACCTCTTTTGTACAACTGCGATCACTCACACCTAGTAGCGTCAAGAACTTGGGTAACTGGGCACCATCAACGGGATGTGGCAAGTCGCTGCCCATGACTTGAAGATGCCTCAGTTCTTGCATATTCCATATCTCTATTGGCATATAAGACGGAGAAGAATTGATGATTGTTAGGTAGTATCGATGGACAATCAAGTATTCAAGGTTTCTGAGTCTAGATATGGAAGAAGGGAGCTTTCCATCATATGTGAAGGCAAGGTACTTTAACAAAACTAGCTCCGGTATTCTAATCGGAAACTTGTATAAACGGATTGTAAGAGCATCTAGAACCCGTATAAACATCGAACCTGGACATATTGATATCGGATATTGATATTTTGGACCAGTACAAAAAAAAGAACGCAGTTTTGAAACTGATTCTATTGATTCAGAAATATTTTTGAAGCCAAGAAGAGCGTTCCTATTGATGCATATCCTGTGCTGGCAGTGTATACCTTCTGAAAAAGCAGTGGGATAGCTATTTATGAGATGAAAACTATTTTGGTTTGCAGCTTCTCCTACGCAGAGATGCCAAAAGAAATAATGGACGCTGCATGTTTTAGTTCGGCCACTAAAGCTTTGTTGACGGACTAAAACAATATTATGGGAAACGAGATCCTCCAAATACATTCGCGCTGTATCTTCAAAAGTTCTGAAGTGACTTGATTTAATTAATCCCTCACCAACCCACAATTTGACAATCTTGGAGACAGATATCTCATAATTTAGAGGAAAAACTACAAAATAGAGACAACACTCTTTTAATCGTGGAGGCAAATTATTGTAACTCAAAAATAGTGCCTTTGACAATGGTGACCCTTCCTCTGTAGCTAAGGCAAGCAGATTCTCATTCTTGGCTACCTTTTCCCAGGATTCAAGTGAATTATTAGCTTTGGATAGGATGTTAGCAATCGAGATTATTCCAAGAGGAAGTCCTCCACATTTTTTGACAATCTTCTTTCCAACTTTCTCGAGTTCAGGAGGGCACCAAGCATCAGCAAATGCATTTTGGCAGAGTAGTTTCCAACTATTCTCCTCACTCAAAAATTGCATCTTATGAAGAAGCTTAGAAGAGCTGACATGAATAGCTAATTCTGATAGCCTAGTAGTTATAACAATTCGACTTCCATTCTCATTCTCTGGAAAGTCTCTTTCAATTCTATCCCTATCCCAAATCCTGGTATTCCACCACACATCATCTATTACAATGAAATAACGAGTATGCATCAAATTATCATATACTTCAGTTACTATGTTGCCCGGATCAGTTTCTTGACCAGTTTTTTCATTGAGCTTATTCATCGAACTTAAAAGGGCCGGGAAAATATCATATGGGCGATGCTCTTGGGATAATGTTACCCAAGCACGAGTATCAAAATATTTCTCTACACGTGGATCATTATAAAGTGTTGTAGCTAGAGTAGTCTTGCCAATACCTGCCATTCCGACGATTGCCACAAATTCTTTGAGTTTCTTGGAAGGCTCTCCGATGAGCTTTCCAATAAGCTCCTCCACATCATCCTCGAGCCCCACGATCTTATTCTTGCTTCCGAAATTGGGTTTTGATGATGAAACAGAAACAGAACCATAAGGTCGAAATGAGATTATCGTCTCATCACTCTCATGAATGAACTTCTCGACCTTTTCCGATATGGTATCGATTGACTCAATTACAACTTGTAGTTGTTGTTTGAAGATTGATTTGGTGTCATGTCCCAATATGTAAGACTCGACTGTGTCTTGGGCTGCGTAAATCGCATCTCGGATTTGTGTTTCCAAATCCTTGACTATGTTCTTGTCGCTGTTTGATACATAGTGTATCTTTTCAAGAGAATATATCAAGGACTTGACTTGGAACCGGAGATGTTCGATTTCAGGCTTTGGAAATTGATCAGATTGCAGGTTGATTTGCTGCTCAAGAATCTGGTGAAGAGAAATCACAGCAGCATAAGCCATTGGTCTGGTCAATGAACTCTCACATAGACATGAAAGATGAGTGAAAAAAGGTGAGACCTTTACTGTGAAATGGATGCTAAAATTGTAGAAATGTTACAGAATTGAAGAGAAACCAGAGCAGCATAAGCCATTGATAAGTTAAATAAAGTCAATAAAAGTTTTTGCAACTTCAGATGCGATCGATACAGAGTCCAACAACATTGATGGAATTATTATAGTTCCAACTAGTCAATAAAACTTTTCATGTGATGACTAATAAACTCTTACTTGGGTCGTAAAGTGATATTTAGTTCAATGGTAAATATATAAACATAGTTGAATAAGAATAATTAGACATGAAATCTTTTTATATTAATTATGGTAAAGGTATAATTAGACTTGAAATTTTATTATATTTATTTCCTACATTAACTCCTAAAGTTTAAAAATGATCTCTTACATCAACTTTTATAATTTCAATATACTTCTCATATAACACATAAAAAAATCATAAGCAAAAAAAAATATTATTTTAAATAGCTCCTAATAATATATATATATATATATATATATATATATATATATATATATATATATATATATATATATATATAATTATTTTAATTTATCAACAATATGTTTTACGTAAAAATATGTTAATTGTTTCGTTGAATGATTAAGTACAATTTAAATTCTATACAATCCTCTAAACAAAAATTCTCTAGAATATCATTATGCTATACAGAAAAAGAAAAAAATAACTAAAAAATAAAGGTTAAAATAGAATCACATCTTACCTATAAATGAACTAAAAATGCTTATGACTTCGCTAAGTACATAATGTTTATTTGGCTAGAGAAGCAAAATATAAAAAATATCAAGACATGCATAACCTCATACTTTCATGGAATTCTTTATGTGAAAAATTAGTAAAATTGAATAAAAAACAAGTGAAATCAATGAAAATTGCTGAAATCAATAAAAATATGTGAAATCATGAATGTCTGGGTGAATTGATGAACACTGGTAAAGTTGGTCAATAAATGGGTGAAATAAGTAAACAAAAAAGTGCATGTGAAATTATAAATACATTTGAAATCGATAAAAAAAAATCGGGTGAAATTTCTGAAAAATGGATGAAAACGGGTAAAATCGGTTAAAATAAAGGTAAAGTTGGTTAATATATATGAAATCGATGAAAATGAATTCGAGTGGAATTTTTAAGAAAAATGATGAAACCAGTGAAATCCAATAAAAACGGATAAATCAAGTGAAAATGGTAAAATTGGGCAAAACAACGTAAAGTCAGTAACAACATATTTAACAAATGAAAATTCAGGTGAATAACATGTGAAATAAGTGGAAAATATGAAAAATAGGTAAAAACGGTTTAAAATGGTACAAACGACTGAAATCAGTTAAAAAGGAGTTAAAATGGTGAAATCGGTAGAAAATGGTTCAAATAGGAAAAAAATCGATCAAAAACGGGATAACAGTGAAAATTATTATAATCGATAAAAAAAGGGGGTAAATCTAAAAAAAATGTTGAACCAGTAAAAAAAATGAATTGATGAAAATTTTGGTGAAATTTGAAAAGAAATGGATGGAAATGATAAAATCAGTGAAAATGGTAAAATCGGTTAAAAAAACTTAAAGTCGGTGAAAATGTATTTAATCAATGAAAAATTCATGTGAATAACATGTAAAATCAGTGAAATAGGTGAGAATGAGTTAAACTTTAACCAATAAAAACAAGGTGAAATCAGTGGAAAAATGGTTTAAATTGAAAAAAAAATCGACGAAAAACAGAAAAACAATGAAAAATGTTATAATCGATAAAAAAAAAAGAAAAATAGCTCAAATTAATTTATTAACTGGTAAAAAAAAATTAATTAGGGAAAACATATGAATCGATGAAACTTTGGGTAAAATTTGTGAAAAAACTATTGAAACCAATAAGAAAAAAGCGCGTGAAATCGATGAAAGTTAGGTGAAATTTATTAGAAACGGATAAAACATGTGTCATTGGTGAATAGTGGATAAACTTTAGATGAAAACTACTATGATGGAATGAACTTAATAATGTTCTTATGATCTTATTTTATAAGAAATTTTATAAGATGACATGACTAAATCAGGCATCATTTTATATTTTATTACACTATTTTTAAGACTTCATTTTTTTGGTAAAACAATAATAATTAATAAAAATAAATTTTATAAAAAATAAATTGAATATCAATCATTATATTAAAAAAGAAAAAGAAAACTTTAATGAAAAAGTGCAATTTATCCCTCTTTGAAAATTTTAAAGAAACTATTTATCCCTACTGCATGATAGTGTAACTCACTTATCGAAATTGAGAGTGGACATGCAAAGTGTTTTGTAACATAGGGATAAATTGCCACATTTATCATAAAGGGGGAGGGGGGTGGGGGTGGGGGTGGGTAAATTGTCACATTTATCTTAACACGGGGCGGTAAACTGCCACATTATCATAACACTGAGGGTAAAGTGTCACATATAAAAATATTAGGGAGGCGGTGTTAAACTTTTATAAAATTATAGAGGAGTAAAGTGCTTTTTTTGAAATCCCAAGGAGTTAAATTAAATATTATGAATATCACGAGAGGATAAATTGTCATCGACTCTCTTTTTATTTGTCACTTAAGATAGTGACACATGAACTAAAAAATCTATTAAGTAACTATTATTTATTTAAAAAAATTATAAAATAACCTAACTTAAGATTAATTATTTTTCTCTCTCCTATTTTAGTAGAAGTAAGAACAATTAATAGGAAATGATAAATCAGGAAAAAAAATTGAACTTCTAATAAAATAAATAATACAGTGTGAACGACATGTAAAAAGAACGGAACTTAAGGTTTTAACGGAAATAAGGTAATTAAAAATGGTCTCATATGATATAAACAAAGCAAGGTCACCTCACATGAGAAGTATTCGATGTATAGCCCCCACCCCACCCCCCAACCTACACACACACAAAAAAAAGGTAGGATTTGAGCATTTTGATTGCATTTTAAACTGATAGTCGTATATTTACCCCATAATGGAAATTGAATATTTTGACTGAATTTTAAAATTGATTATCGCATGTTTACTCTAAATTTATGAATTGGACAGTTAATTTGTATTTCAAAACTACTAATCGCATATTTACCCCCTAAATATTAGATGAAATTGTTTAATTTTTCATCAAGTTTAAGTGGGTATAATTTAATTGAACTTCGATGAAAAAATACTTTTGATACCAACCTTTAGTCCAAAAAACACATTTGATATCAGACTTTTTGAAAAAACACATTTCATACTATGATTCACAACATCTTGACACATTTACTTTATCCGTTAATCTTTAATTTTCGGACAAATTCAACAAGTGTCGTCAATTGTGGGTTTAAAACTTGTGCATGTTTTTCCTCTCATTGTCAATTTAACGGGCATATGAGCGACACGTGCTGAATTTCTTCCGAAAATTGACGGCAAAACTAAATGTGTTAAAATGTAATTTTTCAAAAAGTTTAGTATCAAATATGTTTTTTGAACTAAAGTTTGATATCAAAGTTGTTTTTCCCTCGTTGAACTAATATAAACTTTTCATAAACTACCAACTAAAAGATTCATTAAGTTTATTTACAAAATTTAAAGGTACCTTTTGATAAAAATAATACTGTATCTTAAATTAAGTAGTTATACCCATTTAAAATTTTAAATTAATTAGATTAATATTTTGGTTTATAAAATTTAAAAATACCCATTAAAAATTCAATGAGAAAATACAATAAAGTTTTAGTGCATATTGCTGAAAATACGAGTAGCATATTTCTTGATTATCCATTAACCATTTCAAAAGCTTTTTTCTTTCAAAATTGTGTTTTCAAGACATCTGTACTAGTATTTAACCAAAAGGAGTCCATTAGTTCACTTTACTTTATTTAAATTGAAATTAATTTTTTGGGGTTAATATTTAATTATGAACTTTTATTTATATACAATCAGAATTGATCCCAATCTGTCAAAAATTCCCAAATTTCAAGTATATAGCTCGCACATGAGGCTAACTTTTGCGATTGAATAAACTTGTCAGTGCGCTTTAATTTTGAAACTATTTTTCCTTTTCCCAATTTGATTAATCTTATGATATATAAAAATTCTTTTTTTCCATCAAATCTCTAAATCGAAATAAAATTAGAATAGATAGGGTTAATATTAAATATTCCCTCTATCCAAAATTTCTTACTTTAATTTTCTATTTGGTATTTTCTAAAACTATATTTCATTACTTAAAATGAAAAAAAAAAAATTCTGAAAAATATTTTATTCTATAAAGTAATAATTTGATACCACTAATTGTCAACTACTATTTTTAGGGATAAAAATATATATATACCTTAAAAAACTTTCTTTTTTAATCTAAAACTTCGAGCAAAACCAAAAGTGAGTAAAATATTTGAGACGGAGGTAGTACATAATAACAAAAAATACAAAAAAAAAAACCTTTCAAAATTAGTGGGTGGCAGGCTTCAGCAATTGAGGCCCAAGTTTTCACTTCTTTTCTCATGAATGATAAAAATATAAAATTTGTTTGTTGGGCTATGCTTCAGTAATCAACTTGGTCCGGCCCAATCAAGTGTTGATCTAGCCTAATCGCAGAAAAAATATTCATAAACAACGCCGCCGAAATATTAGACTTTGGGCTAACTGTTTGGCCCTTTTGAATTATCACTAAGGAAATTTTTTGTCCAATTCTGACTTGGAAAAACTCATCCAACCACCAATAAAATGTATTGCACTTATTTTGTGATTGGTCACTTTTCTGGGAGTTACATCCAATCCCAAAGTAAGTGTATTGCACTTGTCTTGTAGTTACTTTGGATTCGGCCAAACCCGATATTAGTAAGAATTTCCCTTATCACTATTTACTCTACCCGATAACATCACCCCACTATAGCCCGATCTAATATAATGGATCCGGACCTTGTCGATTGGGTCTTGACCTAGAACCTTGCCCTTTAATTATTACTCCCTCCATTTTTTTTATTCGTCGCTTTGGAGGATTACACACGAATTAAGGAATATCATAAATAGTCATTTTTTTGAAGAAAAAAATTCAAAATACCCTTTTAATCAAATAAGCTTAGCATTAGTTAGCTTCAATGACAAATATTAGTAAGAAGGATAAAATTGGTAAAATAACATTAATTTTACATTGAAATCATAAATCGACAAATAAAAGTAAACAAGAAAATTTTATCAAAGCGACAAATAAAAAAACCGGAGGGAGTATTATGGTTTATCTGTTGACTTTTTTTTTCTAATTAATTATACTTAGGAAAAACGAAAATTAAAGTTAAACCCCTCAACACCTCGTGACACTCATGATTCCAGAAATATCATTTAAGAAAAGAATTTAATATGAAAATGGGTGATGAAAAATAGTTCAAATCGATGTGAATAAGTGAAAAAAATGATGACGGACATAGCCTGAAGACGATTTTTTTTATTGGGTCCAAGTATGGGTAGGGTCTAAACCCTTCACAAGCTTAACCTCAGACTCACAACAGAGATTTTCCTTAAAATGTACTTCCTTCGTTTCATTTATTTTGCTTTCTTTATTACTGTATCCGATCAAATTTTTAAATTTTTTAAGTGATTTATTATATTAAATTATTCATATTTGTGGTGTATTAATAAACTTTTTAAATAAACTTTTTAAATATTAATATATATGATGTCATGAGATATCATCAACTTATTACTGAAATATATTGATTAAATTATTTATTATAATTTGATTGGTTAACTGTACCAGATGAGCAAAATAAATGAGACGGAGGTAGTACTATTTAATTCTTTACTGTATAAAATTCCTCGTTAACGAAAAAAATGTTGAAATTGAAACTTGTGGTTCACTCTCACAATATATCATCACATAATTGCAATCATATATAATCAATGTTAAAAGCAGAATCATAATTAATTGATGAAATCAGCTCTAAACCGCCCAACCCTCTCTAGTCTCTAGTGAAAATGACCCCAGACCGGAATGTGCAATATAAATAGGGAACCTTTTTTTCTTTTTTTTCTTTTCTTTTTACCATAGGATAAATCAACTAACAATTTTGATATAATTGGACACGAAAATGTAAATTTTATATCACAAGATATGTTTTTATTGCAAATGTCATACAAAGTCAATTTTTTCTCCAAAGTTAATGACAATTTACCCCCTATGAAATCCATAATGTTCAATTTACTCCCGGTAAAAAATTTAAAGAAGTAATTTACCCCTTTCAAATGTAGAGTGTAACTCACTTGCCGAAATTTAGAGTGGACATATGAAATATGTTTTGTAATAAATTGCCACATATATTATAACACAGGGGATAGATTGCCGAATTATCATAATAAAAGGGGATAAAGTGCAGCCTGTTAAAATATCACGGAGGCAGTGTGAAACTTTTATAAAATTCCAGGGGATAAAATATTTTTTTTAAATCATAGAGAGATAAATTAGCATTATGCATTTCATAGTGGGGGTAAATTGCCATTAATTCCGGAGAAAAATGAGCTTAGTATGAAAATTACAATGAAAACCTATAATGTGGTGTCAAATGTGCATTTTCATGTACAATGGTAACAAAAGTTGCAAGGTAGCTATCATGTGGTACCAAAAAAGCAAATTTCCCAATATAAATAAACGACTTTCCTATATTTTATTTTTCTTATGCTTCCTCTTCCCAGCCACTTTTACACACAAATTAGATAACCAATAGTTAGAACAATAGTCATCCTCAAAGAAACTAATACCTCCACTAAGTTTGTTGTTTAATGCTATTATGATAATGACAATATATCATTCTTCACCACATAATCGAGCACCTGCCTACCTTGATTTATATAGTTATTTAATTTTGAGTCATTATTTAGAAAGCTCTCGTCAATAGCTTTTCAATCATATAAAGAACATATAATTTGGCTTTGTAATCAAATATACCCTTGTCTGAGCACAATAATCATTTTGGTGACTTAACGTGACAGTTTCCGTCAAAAAATTGAAGAAGAAAGGAAATGTAAAATAAGTCAATTTTATATTAAATAGTAATTTTGATCAAATATATAAAGTAGATAAAAATTTGATATGAAAAATGTACTTGTGTAAATCACGGATAATGGAAACATAGCCTTAACATCATAAATGGACCATATAAAGAAAAAATGTGATAGTTGGTACAATTTCACCACAAAAGCCTAGTTGATGATGTATCCCACTTGTTTTTTACTGCAAAATAGTATGCACTAATGACGAATGCAACTCAGTACATACTCCCACTCTATATGATCAATATTCAACAAGCGGTCGACAATGGCTCTATTAATTATACATGCAATAATGATTATTTTCAACAAGCTGAATTTCCAAGATCAAGAAGAATTGATTCGATTTTTTATGAGTGCGATTTTTTTTTCTTTAAAATTTAATACTCGTGTTAGATAATTGATTTTTTTTTTTAATAATTTGATTGTTATCAAATAGATTTATACTGATGTTTAATGTAATGATGTACGGACTATCGATTCACTAAAAACTATTCCTTTCAACAAAATTGATAATCAATTGATTTTTCTTTACATTTAGAAAATGTGTAAAATCAAAGGTCTCTATCTTTAAAGTTCAAAGTTTAATCAACAAAGCATGTAGAACGATTTTTTTTTTGGGTAAGAGCAATATTAGTAATTTATCTATATTATTATAACGGCATCAATATTAATTTTTTGTGTAGACTAAAATGTCCTTATTTAAGTTGTGAAATGATAGTATTTAATTTAATGGCAAACATATAAAAGTAATTGAAGAGGTATAGTTAGACGTGAAGTATTATTATATTATATTTGTCTCCTACATAATCTCCTAAAATTAATAAATTCTCTCTTACATCAATTTTTATATTTCTAATCTTAACAAACCCAAAAAAAAAAAAAAAAAAAAAAACTATTATTTTAAATAGCTCCTAAAATATATATATAATAATTATATTTGATATATTTAATTAATAAACTTAATTTAAAGATTTAGTACAATATAAGTCATAAACACTCCAATACAAGAATTTAAAATGAATTCTATTTATGTTACAAAAAAAAAAAAAATTGAATCTTATATTACCTATGAATGAATAAAAAATACTTACGACTTATCAAAGTAAGTAATTTTACTTGGCTAAAATAGCAATATACAATAAATATTCAGTAATATCAAGACATTTTAATTTTCATGGAATTCTTTTCATGATAAAACAAGTGAAATCAATGAAAAAAAGGTGAAATCGATGAAATTTTGTGAAACCGTTAAAAACAATCAATGAAATTGGTGATAACATGTGAAATCGATGAAAATTCTGGTGAACGGTGAACACTAGTGAAGGTGAAATGAAAAAAAAAAGTGCCCCTGAAATAATAAATACGTGTGAAATCGATGAAAATTTGGGTGAAATTCGTGAAAAACTGGTGAAACAATGACATCAATGAGAAACAAAGGAAATCGATGAAAAAATTATTAAAGTCAGTGAAAAATGATAAAGTCGAAGAAAACATATGAAATCAATTAAAATTTAGGTGACATTTGTGAAAAGAACATGTGAAATTAATGAAAAATGTGCATGCGAAATAGGTGAAAATGGGTTAAATTGATAAAAATGTGTGAGATCAGTAAAAAAAAAGAGTTTAACCGACAAAAACAAGGTGAAACTTGTACACAAATTATTTAAAAGGAAAAAACAAAAGTACTCGACGAAATCGAAAAAAAAAGTGAAAATAAATTATAAATGATAAAAAAAAATGGTAAAACGGTAAAAAAAAAAAAAAAGTATTTTCCATGATAAAAATTAATGAAATGGACTAAATATGTGAAATAGGGTTAATTTACTCTATTTTATCACTACATAATAAAAATAATTTTTTACTTTAGTTTATCAAAACTACACGTGAAATTAACTAGACACGTACAATAAATAAATGTTACAATTGAACATACGAGGACAAGTTTAGATAGGTAGAAGATGGATCAATTATAAGAAAAATGTCCATTTTACGACATGGTTTGTCATATATTTGCGCCATTGACTATTTAAATTTTGATTTCGTTTGTTTTATGGCTCCTTGTTAATATGCTAAGATACAAATCAATGCTAATTTTAATTTGACTTAATTCTATTATAAATTTCATGAAATTAGAGTTAGATTAATCTGGATTAATTTGACGTCGATCGGTTCCAACTTGACCTATGAATTATGGTTTACTTTAGGACCACTACCGAAGATCAATTTTTGAGTCAGAAGTCGTACATTCGGAAAGAGTTGGTAATTAAGAGTTGCCATCCTATATAATCCTCAAACTATATAGCTCCGTGATCATTAATTGGGAAATTTGCTTTTTTTTTTTTCGTACAACATACATCACTTAATTACACGCCCCTCATGTGTAGGCAGTGTTTATTTACTCAAGCGGAATTTAGAAATGGGTGATCGAGGGAAGGCAACTTTAGTTTCATTGGTCGTGAAAATGCAAATTTGATACCATAATTTGCAACTTTTAAATCAAGCCCAATTTTTCTAGTTAATGGCAATTAATTAACCCCTTGTGAAAATTACAAACTATCAATTAACCCATTTCAGCTGGACAGTGTAACTCACTTGTCAAAATTGAGAGCGAGCATGCAAAATATTTTGTAACATGGGGAGGGGGTATATTGACATATTTATCATAACATGGGGTGAATTTTCAAATTTATCATAAGACGGGGGTAAACTGCCACATTATCATAACAAAAGGTGTTGTGAATTTTTTATTAAATTAAAGGGGGTAAAGTGCTCTTTTTCAAATTAAAATGAGGTAAATTAAACATTATGAATATCATAGAGGGGAAATTGCCATTAACTTAGAAGACAAAATTATATTGATATGAAAATTGCCATGAAAACTTAAACTATAGTACCAAATTTGTAATTTCATATTCAATGATACCAAAATTGCAAAGTGGTAGCAAAAATAAAATTTCCGTCGTTAATTATAATAGCTAGAAGAATCTTATAACTTATAAGTCTTATTATAAGTAATTATTCTCTTCCTTATGTTAAAAAATATATAAATTAATGCGCATATATATTATTATATTCAACTGATGAGAAAATAGTGTGACTAGTCTATTTAAAAATGACGCATATGCCAAAGTTTCACGTTTGCTAACCACACTGTTCATGTGTAATCAGATACAATAGTTAATTAATTTATTATAAGTTCAAAAGTTCATTTAACTCGAACGTGAGTAAGATTTCATAAGAATTTCATGAGCTCCAATTTTTTTTTTTTTTTTTAATCATTGTAAACGTTTATAGTATCCCGTCGTTGAGTTTTGGAATAAAGTATTAAAAAATGGAATTTAAAATATTTTTACTTTATACCCTTAAAAAGTAGTGACAAAGAATTAGGTGTATCAAACTTTTTTTTATTATTAGATATAATCTTTAAAATCATTTTGACATAGAGATTATTATTTACGGACATCAAATTGGAAAGAAAATAGAGATGAAGTGTAAGAATAATAATAAATTCGAACCCTACTGAAAACACAATACTGGGGAGGACTTATACCCAATGCAATCTTCAATCCGAAATTGTAAATACACATTTTAGTATTGAGATTAAGAAAATACTAAAATTCTAATTTAAAATATTACTTTATCATTCAATTTATTCTAAATTATATGTAAAAAACTAATTAATTGCTCAACGTATTGATTCATATTCAAGTTTCACTAAAAAATAAAAATAAAAATAAAAATGAAAAAAGAAAGTGAAAATTAAGACACCTTTCTATGATTTATAAGGAGAAGGAATAATTTTGATAACAAGACCAGGAAAAACATCATCCGGATCATGAATATGAGGATTCCGCTCCACAATAAAAGGGTCGCCGCACTTGTCGCTGATGGTATGAAGAGTTTCTCCTTCTCCGACAACATATATTTCGTCGCACGGCCGCTGTATGTAGCTTCCTCTGACCACTTCCGCCGCCGCCGCTGGTTCTTGATATTCTCTAACCGAACCCCCGAATAAGATGAGGGCCAACAAAAAGACGGCGCAGTACCAAGAAGATGCGTCTGCTCTTGGAAGACATGACTTTACCAATTTGGGTATTTTTGAAAACTTGGGCATATTCTAAATTCAAAGAGAGAGTTTTGATGATGTTTTGTGTTTTTTTTTTATTCATAAAATATAAATAAGCTTGAGATGTGTTTGTTGTATATATAGAGGGATCTTCAACGTGTGTGACTGTGTGTGTGTGTTTGGGTTGAAGTGGGTGGGGGGTGGGGGTAGTAGTTTGCGAGTGTTTTTAGTCCTTGTCTTAGTTTGGACAATTGTCAATTGTATATTTATTGGTAGGAAATATGAAGATAAGTGCAAGAATTTATCTCATGTTATGCGAAATCTGTAAGAAATTGCTTTATGAAACGTTTATTGCATTATTTCTCGTTGTCTTTTAAAGTATTCGATATGAATTGAGTTGTATAGATTTCTCTGTACTATTAAATATTCGACACAAGATTATCCTAATCTGTTTAAATTTGGGCAGTCTATTTTATATATAATGTGGACTTTGTGGCAAATATTTAGTAGTGTAGGGGGGTTTTATGCAAAACATTTCACAAAAGTTCGTGAAGATGTGATATAAATAAAATAGAATACGATGGATCTTGCACTTTTTTTTTCCGTAAAAATGATTTATTTCAGTATTTAATTACAATCAATGAATGGTACAACTATAAGCATAATAGTTGAATTTTCCTTTGGTGTAGCGTTGGATTTGGGTGGAAGGAGAAATATAAAGAGTATATGGTCAAAATGACATTTCACAAAATTATAATTCTAAAAATGATCTTCCAATTAATTGACTTTAATTTTTCTTTATTTTTATCATATTAATTATTTAATCCACCTAAATGATCTTCTATTAACACTTTCATTAATTTTCCTCCCATCGTACATTTACAATTTAATTTTGAATTCAAATCTTTCAATCACTCTCAATCTCTCTTATTAACATTTTCATTCTCACACAAACTCACACATTATCTTCTTCATCAACTATACTCTCACAACACACACTATTCTATTTTTTCTTTTCTTCTACTTTTCATCTTCAATTTGTTTGGGTATCCAGACTGCCCAGGCACCAGGCATCAAAGCAGCCCAAACGCCCAAACAATCTGCTTGGACGCCGGGTGCCCGGGAGCCCGACATCCAAGCATGTTCTTGGGGGCTCCCAGGTGCCTAGGAAATCTTCTTGGACGCCTAGGAGCCTGGCGCCCAAGTGCCAAGACAATCTTCTTGGATGTCTAGGTGCCCAGTGCTCAAGAAAATGCTTGGGCGATTTGTCCGACAATTTTGACTTTTTTCAATTTTTATTTTTATTGTTTTTTTAAAAATTAGTTGTAATTTAATTAGCAAAATTTGATCAGTAGGTAGGTTAATTAATTAAGGATTAACTAATTAATTAAATAGAGAGTCATTTATAGTATTAAAAAAAAATTAAGTCAATTTTAAAAAATTGACATTCTATAGGGTCATTTCGAAAGTTTTCTCCTTCCTTTCTTTGTTTATTTAATTGTAGAACATAATGTGCTATGTGATATATTCATCAAAGATGACTATTCTAAAAAGTGTGATGTGATGACATTTGAGTTACAACATTTAATTTTCAATTAAAAATCGAAAATTTGTTGAATTTTTTTTTTTGGTCATACAAAGAAAGAAAAAGAAGTTCCTAGCTAAGGCCTTCTTCCAAGCAAGTACATGCACCAGGTGCCTCCAACATAAAGGTCTTTGTCCCAATCTCCAACTGATGACTCATCTTTGCCATTAAGTCAGCTACCGAATTAGCTGTATGTCGAATATGATTAACTTTGATGTTCCACGGCTTTCTAATCAAAGCTCGACAATCCTCCAAAATATGTGCCAAAGGGTGATCCCCATTACTCTCCTTTGAGACCAAGTTGTAGATAACCTCCGAGTCCACTTCAACTTCCACTTGTGGCAGTCTACATTCCCAGCCCAAAGAGAGTCCCTCCCGAAGGGCAAGCAGCTCCGCCACATTAATAGAGCAATGTCCGATGTTCCAGCAAAAACCCGAGATCCAACTGCCATTAGCATCCCTTATAACACCACCAGCAGAGGCAGAGCTATTGTGAGCATAAAAGCTCCCATCCGTGTTCAATTTATACCATCCAGAAAAATTTGTTGAATTGATATAATTATAATTATTATAGAGAGAATTGCATTTTTGGTACAGAGCTATAAGTCAATTTTCACTTTTGGTACTGAGCTTTATGGATCCAGCACATTTGGTACAGACGTTAAAAATTTGGCGTTAAGTGATGACGTGGCAGTTAAGTCTAATTACAAAGTTGATGCCATTACTTATGTTGATTGATAATTTTACCCCATAATATTTTAGGTTACCAAAAAAGCCCCACATTTCCAAATTTAGTGACTATTTTAGTCCACATTGTTGCCAAAATTCAAAATTGACTCGAATAAGACCACGTGCGGACCAATTTGAATATTTTACTTATTTTATTTAAATAACTAATTTGATTTATAAAATTAAATAATAATTGAACATAAATATCACCAAAATTAAGAAAATATATTCTTTTTAAATACAAGATTTATATAATGGTATTAATATATTTAATATTTATTAAAATAATAAATTATATAATTAAAAAATATTTAATATTTATTAAAATAATAAATAATTTTAAAAAAAATTCCCAAACCCCACCCATCCCCTCTCCTCCCCTCCCCCAGGCGGCATGTAAATTGCGGGAGGGGGAGGGTGGGTGGGTGGGGTTGGGAATTTTTTTTAAAATTATAATTATTTATTTATTATTTTAATAAATATTAAATAGTTTTTAATTATATAATTTATTATTTTAATAAATAATAAATATATTAATTCTATTATATATTTTTATATTTAAAAGGAATATGTTTCTCAATTTTGGTGATATTTATGTTAAATTATTATTTAATTTATTAAAATTATTTATAAATCAAATTAGTTATTTAAATAAAATAAGTAAAATATTAAAATTGGTCCGCACGTGGTCTTATTCGAGTCAATTTTGAATTTTGGCAACAATGTGGACTAAAATCGTCACTTAATTTGGAGATGTGGGGCTTTTTTGGTAACCTGAAATATTATGGGGTAAAATTATCAATCAACATAAGTAATGGCATCAACATTGCAATTAGACTTAACTGCCACGTCATCACTTAACGCCAATTTTTAACGGTTGTACCAAATGTGTCACAATTTGTTAAAGCTCCGTACCAAATGTGTTGGACCCATAAAGCTCAATACCAAAAGTAGGAATTGACATTTAGCTCTGTACCAAAAATGCAATTCTCTCAACTATTATATTTTAAAAAAGCTCTTTGTTTGTCGATTTGTTATAGTTAATCTGTTTGTCCATTTTTAGTTATTGAATCATAATGTTCTTAGGAAGAGATTGTAATTGTGGTACCAAACTTTATATCACAAGTGAGAAACGATATAAGTTTAGTACCAATTCTATCTGTAATTAGGTGAGGGAATGCTCATCACTTTTGGTCCCATAATTTAAAGTTGTATTTTTGTCAAAAATTTACAACATGTTGAAGGTCAAGATCCCATAATTTATAATAAAGTTGTATTTTTGTCAAAAATTTTACAACATGTTGAAGGTCAAGTCCTATCTGACCTTGAAAAATAGAGTTAATGGCAATTCATTCCCCTTGATAATCATAATGTTCAATTTATATTTATGGAATTTGAATTTGAAAAATAGCATTTTATCCCCTATAATCTTATAAAACTTTCGCACAGTCTTCCTGATATTTTTATATATGACACTTTACCCCATGTGTTATGATAATGGGACAATTAACCCCTTCTGTTATGATAAATATGACAAAAAATGACCGATAAGGAAGAAGCCTTCATTTTTTATGGTACAGAATAGGATAATCCGAACTTTTATTGTCCTAGGAATTAAGATCCAAAGTTGACTTGCTTCATTTAAGTCATTTGCATATCCATTTAATTAATACTAGAAATTTAATACAAAGCAGTTTAAACACGCGTTTATAAATCAATGGAAGTGGGTGTTGACGGCACGCATTAACGATGGTGCACTGCAAATAAATATTAGGAAATTTTGTTGAAGGTTGAGACACAAAAGGTCGTTGAGAATTAAGATGCTTTTTTGTGGATAATTTGGCAGCCGAAAATATCTTTATAAAGTTGTAGAGCTAAATGCAAAAATACCTTTTGTGCTATGTCTAATTGTCAAAAAAGAATGTATTATTTTTATTAGTAAAAATTCTTCTGTGTTTTTTTTTTTTTTAAATAACAAAACACTCCATTTCAAATTTCTTCAAAAATCAGTAGTAAGGTTATTGTCAATTTTCAAATTTTCAAAGTGAGCATGGAATTTTTTGCCATTTTATAAAGTCAAGAGATTATTTACAACTTTTCAGGTGTTAGGGGTGTTTTTACACTTTTTTGGTAGGTATAAAATTATTATTTTTTTCTCCAAAATATGTATTCTGGTTTGGGAAGTATTATTTTACTAATAAAAAATAGGTAAAATTGCAGAAAACGTCCCAAATTAATTAGTGGTTTTAGATTTTCGTCCCAACTATATTACCTCACCGAATTTCGTCCCACAATTTAATATTCTTTGAAATATCGTCCCAAACTATTTACTAATTTTGATTTTTCGTCCCAAACTATATCAACTCGCCGAATTTCGTGTAATTTACCATTTTGAATGAATTTAGTTCCAATATTAAATTTCTAATTTAATGGAATTGACGGTTCAATCTTGTAATTAATTTGGGACGAATTATACAATATTGTATAATTATTCATGTTAACATTTACCACATCATGATACGTAATTAGCAGCTATGTGGTAATTTAATGGACAAATGCACAATTTTTGTCTCATAATTAACGGTGAGACGATATTCCAAAAAAATATTAAATTAAGGGATAAAATTTTGCCAAGTTAATATAGATTGGGACAAAAATTCAAAACCAGTTATTAGTTTGGGACGATTTTTACAATTTTACCTAAAATAATACAAGGACAAATTCAAAATAATAAGGACATAATTGGCTCGGGAAAGGCTTATGATTATACACAATTTTTATATCAAAATTTTGCCAAGTTAATCCGGATTTTGATATAAAAATAACACAATTTTTTTTTACTAATTAGGCAGTTATATATAATGACATTTTGCATCACTCTCCATTTATACGTGTAATTAAATTTGCGTTTCAAGGACAAATTTGACGAGTCAATGGAATAGTTTAATTGCATTTTGGTTGATTGGACACCCTTTCCAAACTGATCGTTTTATATTGATTCTGCAATTAGTCATTTTCTTTTCAGATTATTAGATATACATGGATTTAGTTAAATCGATATGATGTGAGCTTAACTCACTCCGAAAAGAGTTCAACTGGTAAGGATTATTCAAGATATTATAGGAAGTATTTAGCATTGATATTCAATCTATGTTGAATTTTTTTAGTCTCAATATTCTCCCTTGACGTACGGATGGACTGAACGTGTGGGTGAGACAAACACATAAGAAAGCAGAACTTTGTGAATTGCGACATGTGATCGAGTAAAAGACCACTCTGTAAACAATAACAACTCAAACTTAGTAACACGCGTGTGTTTGAAGAATGAAACACAAGGTATGGACTAGAAGGAGTCAATCACGAAAGGAGATGATGACACACATTAACTTGGGGCCTGATACTATATTTGATACACATGGATTGTGCTCCTAATTCACATCATAAACTAGCTAACGAGGTAAGAATTGTAATTTTTTTTTATAATATGTACTTGGTCTTAGCATCTGATTCACGTGGAACATTTAGTCTCAGTACATACATATACTTGACAATTGACATAAGTTAGTGAAAATGAATGTGAGTTATTGGTAATTTACCCCCTTGTGATATTTATATTGATCAATTTATCTCTCTGTAATTTGAAAAATAGTACTTTATCTCCTGTAATCTTATAAAAGTTTTACACCGCCTCCATAATATTTTTATATGTGGCACTTTACCCCCTGTGTTATGATAATGTGGCAGTTAACCTCCATGTCTTACGATAAATGTGGCAATTTATCCTCGTGTGTTATGATAAATGTGGCAGTTTATTCCCCTTTCGAAGAGTGAGTTACACTCTCCATTGAATGAGGTAACTGCTTCTTTAGAATTTTTACAAGAGGGTAAAATACTCTTTTTTCAAATCGCAAGGGGTAAATTTAACATTACATTTCAAAGGGTAAATTAGCTCAAAAAATACTATGTACATTCTTTTCCAGTATTAGTAGCACTAGTTTTTGTTCTCTATTTTATACCAAGACCACAAAAATTAATTCCAAATTAAAATCTTGTAAGTTTATATAAAGTTTACATATCATAACTTTACAACATTGCTAGTCTATTCCAGGATCGACGTACCCTCTCTAATCAATTCAAACTCTTAACTCCTAAATTGATCAGACTTTAAAAAAAATAAAAATAAATCAATCGTGTTTAAATTGAATTTTGAGTATGTTTAGACTTTGACTTACTGCCGTCCTACTTCTATATATATCCTTACTAATATACGTGTTTATTGTCTTTGAGAAAGGGAAATTTCCCATGTACGTGAAGCAATTGAACATTCACCAAAAAGATTTAATTATAAGGTTACCTGTTTTTATGATGAATGGGATTGCTTATCCAATTTATATTTGTTTGGCTGTTGGGTTGGTTTCATTGGACGGCATACTTTTCAGTTATTAATGTCACAAGAATACTTAGAAACACGTCGACATAAAAATTAAATCATATTATAAGAAATAAAAGTTTGATTTTTTTTGGTTTTATATGTATTTTTTTTTTTTTTGACAAAGTTTTATATGTATTTGATTATTACGAATCATGACCTGCAGGAGACAGATTTGGAATTGTTTTAATAATCAATCATTGTGGTGCATCCCTTTACATAGAGTTGCTAAGTTCACATTTATTATTTTACTTGATATCCTTTAAAATGATTACCATTTTTTTTCTTCATGATTATTGGTTTTTTCCTTAATATTCAGAATATTATTGTTATTAAATTTGTGTAGTTTAAGTGAAATGAAGACTTTTCTAAATTCATTTTCAAGAATTTTTTTGATAGTATTCGAAATTTCCTATAAACCTTTAGATGTGTACATATTAATCGGCCCCAATTCATTTACATCTGAGGCATAGATAATTGCACTTTAGGTTCCGCACTAAGGTCAATTCTTATTTTTAGGTGTCCAACACATTTGGTACCACGTTTCAATAAATTGTAACACATATGGTACCGCCATTGAAAATCACGTTAAGTGGTGACGTCAGTTAAGTCTTATTATAAAGTTGATGTGATCATTACTTATGTTGATTGACAATTTTATCTCATAACATTTCAAGCTACCAAAATAGCCGCACATCTTCAAATTGATAACAATTTTAGTCCACATTGTTACCAAATTTCAAAATTGACTCGAAGATTTTATTTACAAGTAAACTCTCAAAATTGATCCACATGTACATGAGTCAATTTTGAATTTTGCTAACAATGTGGACTAGTAAATTAATTTGAAGATGTGGGGCTATTTTGGTAGCCATAAATGTTATGGGGTAAAGTTGTCAGTCAACATAAGTATTGGTATCAACTTTGCTAGAAGACTTAACTGTCACGTAACCACTTATCGGTAATTTCTAACGGCTGTATCAAATGTGTCACAATTTATTTAAATTTGATACCAAATATATTGGAAACATAAAATGGTGTACCAAATGTGAGAATTAACCTAAATCACGGCACCAAAAATGCAATCTCTTTCCAAAGATATGGGTGAATTATTCATGATTTCCTTATCATTATTTAATACTTAGAATAAAAAAAAAAGAAAAGAAAAAGGATACACAAAAGTACAGGGACTTGAACTACTTCAAATAAAGTACGGGCTTGCTAGGAGCAGTTCAACTTTGGCTGAACTGTCCGCAGTACACCATTCAGAGGACGCCATATGGCAAAATCGTGACCTATTACCGGAAGCAAAATTATACTATAGATAAAATCGAAATTACTTTTATACCCCCTCAATTAATTCTGGAAAAAATTAAAAAAAAAAAATCTAAAACTCTTCCACCCCAACCCACCCACTCACCCACCCAAATCCGCCGCCGGCCTGGGATCGTCGTCCCAGGCCAGCGGCGGCCTGGGAGGGGTCCCACCCACTCACCCACCCAAATCCGCCGCCGGCCTGGGATCGTCGTCCCAGGCCAGCGGCGGCCTGGGATCGACCCCTCCCAGGCCGGCGGGGCCTGGGAAGGACGAACCCAGGCCACCACGGCCTGGGTTGCAACTTGCAGAACCCAGGCCGTGGTGGCCTGGGTTCGTCCGTCCCAGGCCGCCGCGCCGCCGGGGTTGGGGGTAGTTAGGGTTTTACGGGGTGGGGTGGGGTGGAGTGGGTGGGGGGGGGTGGGGTTCGGGGTGGTTAGGGTTTAGTTTTTTTTAATTATAATTAATTATTATATTAATAATTATTGTTTTAATAATATTAAATAAATTAATACATTATATAAATTTTTGATTTGAATTTTTTTTTAATTTTAAAGTATTATTTGATTGTTAATATTGTTTATAAAATCAAATTAGTTAAATAAATTTGTATATACAAAAAGTAAAATTTATGTTTTTACTATATATTAGGGATTTTAATAATATTAAATAAATTAATACATTATATAAATTTTTGATTTGAATTTTTTTAATTTTAAAGTATTATTTGATTGTTAATATTATTTATAAAATCAAATTAGTTAAATAAATTTGTATATACAATAAGTAAAATTTATATTTTTACTATATATTAGGGATTTTATGTTTTTATTATGTATTATTAATATGCAGGGGCAAATATGTAAAAGCACAAAATGTGACCTGCTAAATGAGACCGGATTAGCAGGTCACAAAAATAATAATAAAATATTCGACAAGTTCATTTTGAGCTAAAACTGTGGGCAGTTTTCCACAAGTGGAACTGCCCGATATGTCATCCATATTATGACACGATTGGTAAACTGCGAGGCTGATACGTATTTAAGAACAAAAATTTGAATAGCCGTCTAGCAAAGATAATGTATTGGGAAAAACACAAATCTAAGAGCATTTCCAGCAGAAGTCATTTTTTTAGCTCCTTCAATAGCTAAAAACACAAATATACATAATCAAGTCAATTTTTTGTCCTCCAGCAATGTCTTGTATTTATACAAGACTATGTATAATACAAGTTTTGACTTGCATCTATGGATGTCCATGTATATTTATACAGGACATCCATGTCAGGAAATTTATGTCTCAACTTTAGTTTATTAAATTGATTTGAGTTAAATTATTATTTAAATTAAATAGTTTATTAAATCGTAATTTAAAGCCATTTTTTTGCAATTTTATTTATTTATTATATTTAAATAAAAAAATATATTTATTACTTATATTATATGTATAAATGTAATACAACATTATTTATAATGTCATTTATAATTTAATATTGAAAAAATAATAAAATATAATAATTATGAAAATTTTAGATGATGACTGCTAGATTGGATAGCTATAACTGAGTAGCTAAAATACTTTTTACCATGTATAATTTAATATAGATGACCACTTATAGATGACACTGCTGTAGATGCTCTAATAAAAACTGAATATCGTACATGGACTTATAAGGTTCACTCGGTTTAGCAAATCATCCTTGATTTCTTTGAATTTAATGGATATTGAACTTCTTTGGCTGTGATGAACTCGGAAAGAAGCAAAAACAAAGCATGGATTGCCGAAAAATGAAGAATTGAAACTTATGGTTCATTGTTCATCGACGCATAAATTTTTTTTGTTTTTATTTAACTAAATGATGTAGCATAATAATGATAATTTATATGGTATTGATGTTGGGTAAAAATGATCAAAGGATGTCTTCGAAATTTCTTCTTTCTTTGATCCTTCTCCAAACTATGAACGATGACTTGCATGGGACGATCTTGCAGAGAACTACGTTCTTATTTTTTCTCTTTTCTTTCAAATCACAACTTGTTTTTTCTGTTGAATATGAGATTCTATTTATAGGAGGATTTGGGAGGTGAAGAGTTTTCTCCCATAAATGTACGAATTAAATAGAGGTAAAACAGTCATTTTGGCAGGTGATATAATTATTAATTAGAAAATTACTAAAATACCCTTTCATAAATTGCCACTATCATGATGTCCCCCAGTTCCGTGAGTGAATGTTTTCAATTGCGTAATTTAAAATACATATACATATATATTTTGAGATATATATATTTATATATATATGTCAGACTAAAATATGTTCTTTATTTAGAAGATTCAAATTTGCAAAATAATATCCTAATTATCTTAGGATCAATTATAAGATGATTTTTCTCTTTGGGAATATTGCCTCACCAAAATTATAAGTATTATAATCTATTTATAATTTTCATCTCACTTTTTCTAAGTGTACCTTTCAAACTCAAAATTTAAGATCCTTTCTCAAGAAATATTTTCGAAGAATGTCGTCACGAGGTACTTATTGTTAATTCAATTTATAAATTTTCTTTGTGTGTAAGATAATTTTTCAACTAGCCATCCAAGCAGTCCAGTCGAGGTTTGGCTGCCTCGACCACGCTCAGCCTGGGCATATGTTATCTCGGCTGGCTCGGCCGAAGCAGCTCATCCTCGGCCAAACCCAGCATACCTCGGCCAAGCCAGCACCAGCCGAGGCAGCATGCCTCGACCAAACCTAACTGAGGCACAACATGCCTCGGCCAAAGCCCAGCCGAGGTATATCTGCCTCGGATGTGCTTGGCCGAGGCAAACCTGCCTCGGCCGAGTTTGGTTAAGGCTAACCTGGCCCGACCAAGTTTGTCCGAGGATGTCTTGTCTCGGCCGAGATTCTTTTGTCTCGACCGAGGTAACCCTGCGTCGGCCGAGGTTAATTTTCCTCGGCCAAGGTAAATATACAATGGCCGAGTTTTTTGTCTAGGTGTTTCTTCCTAGGTTGATATTTTAAGTTTTGATTCAGGGGTTGATTTTTTGGTTTGAAGAAGAAGTTGCTAAAGCTATTCGTGAACTACCTCCATGTGATTATGAATTTTCAGATTTTCTCATTTTTTATGATAAATCTATTTCTGATACATCTTGTCAAATTCCCTTTGGAAATAGGCCAGAAGATGCGTCTAGCTGGGTGATGGATGAGGATGAGGAAGAGGAGAGAAATGCCCCATCTTCTATGGGCTCAAAGCGTAAAAGTCGTGTAGTAGATATTGAGATAGCCATTAGTGAGATGTCCTTGAAGGAGATGAATATGCTTAAGGATAAGATTAGTTTATCCTTTTGTCATGAGTTTTTGCTTCCTTCTGATGGTCAGAAAATTAGGACCTATCCACCAGGGTTTTCACCGTGTACAAAGAATTTTTTCTTTGTGGATTTTCGATTCCTCCAGATCCTCTCCTCGTGGAAATTGTGCGTAGTTTTGATATATGCATCAGTCAGTTGACTCCAAACTCTTTCATGTATTATGAAGGTTTCTTGCGTTGCTCCACCTAATTGAATATTCCTCCAACCTTGGAGTCCTTTAGGAGTTATTTATCTTAAGAAGAGTACCCAATCAGTTATATTTTCACTTTTTTCCTCAAAATAGATGTAAATTTTTAGAGGGTTGTACCTCTGCAAAAGGTTCTAGGGGACCATGGAAATCGAATTACTTTTACGTAAGGAATGATGGTTGGGATTTTCCCATATAGTGGAATAATAGTTCTTCCCCTTATGATCCTTCTATTGATCCGAGTGATATTCGCGAGAAGTTTGATAATGCTGGTTTATTTAGAGAACCTTTTAATGTTGCACATTTATTTTCTAATGGTATATATTATATGTATATTATATGTATCTATACGTATATATATATTTATGTATGTTTATCATTCTAACTTGTGCATTAATTTGCGTATTTTGCAGGCAATGGTATGTCCATTAGTGAGATTCGTGCTGGGAAAGGGGCTTCACAAGTAGATCGTGATTCCCGTCGTCCTCCTCCCCCTCCACATAAGGGAACTCAATCTGGAAATCCAAGAGGGAGTTTCGTTAACAAAGGTGCATCTCAAGCTTCACGTAGTGCTCCTAATGAGACTTTTGGAACAATTGTGTCATCTGGGCAGAATTGACAATCATCGCTCCTTCAAAACGCTCACGAGAGAATTTCGTGGAAGTTCCTCCTCGTCCTGGAGTGGGAAAAGGTTTATTCACCTTTGGCGTTAACATAGAAAAATGTGTTGGTTCATTTTGGGATTCCGCTGATCTGGAACTGGGATATGATAAGACTAGGCAGTTGATTTCTGCATATGATGCTAATCGGTTTGATCAATTTCCTTCTGAGAATTTGGATAAAATATTATGTGCGGATGTTGCTCAGGTATTTAATATTTCCCATATATTTGATGTATTTGTTATGCTCTTCTTTTGACTTAGAATTTTTTTTTTTGTTTTTTACAGATACCCCTTCTGTCTCATTTACTCACCCAGTGTGCCAAACGCTTCGAGGAGGAAACGAAGATTGCAGAGGAGAAACTTGCGCGCATGACTGAACAGCTCCAGGAGCTGAAACTAGAAAACACTAAGTTGTCGAAGGAGTTGAAACATGAAGCTCAAACTGGCGAGAAGTTTAGGAAGTCCGAGCAAGGTAAGGAGTACTACAGGGAACTTGAGAAAGAACTTGTCTCCAAGTATCAGAGCTCGGTAGAGAAGGAGCTCGTGAGTAATTATCAGAAGTCTGATGCGTATAGAGAAGATGAAGGAGTCTATTTTGGTTAACGATCGAACAGTTCGGGATATTCGCAAAATCCTTAGAGATTCGAACCGTTTTCCTGGTAAAGACTTCATGTTTATTGATCCTGAGGTAGATGATGAAGATGACGAGGATGAGGAGACTGTGATTCCTGATGAAGCATTTGATGAAGTTGAGGAAGACCATGCACCAAAGTCCTCAAAAGGGAAAAAATAGTTAACTTTATTTATATACAGTAGGTTGATGAACTTGTTATAGTTTCTTTTATTTTATGTTCTTGAACATTTACATTTTGCTTTATATCGTAGTTTGAATTTTTTATGAATAATCGTGGATATGTCCACTATATATTTGTTATGGTGCAAATTTTGCTTACGTTTCCGCTTTGATAATCAAAGACATATAATATCTTTAGTAATACATGATTCTTGAAGTGTTGACTTGTCAGATTTTTCTTTGATCAATATTTTTTTTACAAGTAAAATTATAGTGAAACATTTCATAGATGCTCATAAGTAAGAAAAGAAGAAATCTTCAATCAAATTTTAAGCTTTATTGATCACTACATAGAACACAAGGTGTTGACACATGAATATTATTGAAAAATACATTGTAAAACTACTCATAATATTTTTTCAAGCTTCCCGTATTCCAAGTTCTAGGTATATATTCTCCACTCAAGTATTGAAATCGATAAGCCTCGGAACTTACAACTTCTACTACTTTAAACGAACCTTCCCATTTAGGTTCGAACTTCTTCAATTTTTTCTTCATTTTGTCCTTTTGTGGAATAGCTGCGGTCCTGCGCAACACCAAATCTCCTACTTGGAAAGAACGAGGACGTACCCGAGCATTGTAAGCTTTCACCATTCTCATGCGATATCGCTCTATCCTTGCACTGGCATTTTCTCTTAGCTCTTCTAGCAAATGTAGATTGGCGGTAAGACCTTGGTCATTATACATAGGATTGTAACACCGCACTCGTAAGCCGATCTCTCCAATTTTCAGCTGGTATTACAGCTTATGTTCCATATACCAAACTGAAAGGGGTTTCTTAAGTACTTACCCTTTAAGTTGTTCGATATGCCCACAATGCACTAGGTAATTCTTCAACCCATTCTCCTTTAGCCTTATCGAGGCGAGCTTTCAAATTTTGTAGTAGGATACGGTTTGTTACTTCTGTTTGTCCGTTAGACTGAGGGTTTGCTACAAAAGTGAAGGATTGAGTTATTCTCATTTCGGCACATCATCGTTGCAATTCTTTTCCCCGAAATTGTGTTCCATTGTCAGATACAAGGACTCAGGTTACTCCAAATCTACAGACAATATTCTTCCACAATAATTTTAGCACCTCTTCTTCTTTTATGGTTCTTAAAGGTTCTGCTTCCACCCATTTGGTGAAGTAATCAACGGCCACAATCAAATACCTTTTTGTTTTAACATAACGGCTTATGAATTGCAAACATTTTTTTTTTAATAAAAGGACATAATGTTTTGTGGACGGTTTACGAGGATACCTTTTTTGTCCTGGGGCATGTGGAAGAGGTCCCACCAAATCAATGCCCCACTGACTGAAAGGACATGGACTTTCAAGTGGTTGCATTAAAATTGTTGGAGAATGTACAACATTAGCATGTTTTTTACACTTATGACATTTTTGAACTAGTTCAATTGCATCTCTTTTTAATGTAGGCCAAAAGTATCCTTGTCTCAATGTTTTGTTTGCTAGTGCTCTACCTCCAAGATGATTTCCACAACTCCCTTCATGTATTTCTCTAAGAACATAATTGGCTTTCTGAGGAGCTAAGCACTTGAGGTATGGCTGGGAAAGCCCTCTTTTATACAAATCTCCATCGATCATAACAAAACGAGTTGCTCGTAGTTTCAATAACCTTGCTTTCTTTTTATCCTCCGGCAGGTCGTTGTAGACTATATATTTAATTATTTCATCCTTCCAACTGAGTTCTTCAGGTATTATTGGTAACACCTCACGATCATCCTCTTCTATTTCCAGGCGGGTTGCTGTGAGGAAAACTATCTTCTTGCTTTTTACCGTTGTTAGCGCACTAGCTTGTTTTGCTAACATATCCGCTTTTTTATCCTGCAATATTCCAATTTAAAGGAAGTTTTTATTTTGTTATATGTACGATAACAAAATCACATCGTAGATTTGTTGTCGAGGACGCCGATACAATGTTACCTGTATTTCCTTGGCCCGCTGAAGATACTGAATCATTTTTTGCCGTTTGGCTTCGAAGGAACCATCCACCTGACTTACCACCAGTTGAGAGTCACTGTATACTATCAACTTTTTTGCTCCTATTGCCAATGCTAACTTTACCCCAGCCAACAAAGCTTCGTACTCTGCTTCATTATTGGACGTCGGAAAGTCGAGTTTCAGGGCATATTCAAATTCGTCTCCGTGGGGGCTTTCTATTACAATTCTTGCTCCGCTCCCATTACTTGTAGGTGAGCCATCCACATGTACTTCCCAAGTTGGCAAAGAGCTAGCAGCTTGATCAGTTGTCATTTCAACTGAGAAATCGGCCAAAACTTGAGCTTTTATGCTGGTCGGAGTTGAAATTCTAAACCGTATTCTCCCAACTCTACTGTCCATCTCACCATCCTTCCTGAAACATCTGGATTCAATAACACTTACTTAAGGGGATGATTCGTGAGTACTACAACCTGATGTGATTGGAAATATGAGCGTAACTTTCGTGTTGTTGATACTAAAGCCAGCGCTAGCTTTTCTCCCATCCTATATAATCCTCAAACTATATAGCTCCGTGATTATTCATTGGGAAATTTGCTTTTGCTTTTTTTTTTTGGGTATGGTATAATAGATATCACTTAATTACACGCCCCCTCACGTGTAGGCGGTATTTATTTACTCAAGCAGAATTTAGAAATGGGTGGCCGAGAGAAGACAACTTTAGTTTCATTGGTCGTGAAAATACAAATTTGATACCATAATTTGCAACTTTTATATCAAGACTAATTTTTCTCCGGAGTTAATGACAATTAATTAACCCTCTGTGAAAATTATAAACTATCAATTTACCCATTTCAGCTGGAGAGTGTAACTCACTTGTCGAAATTGAGAGCGGGCATGGAAAAATATTTTGTAACTTTGGGTGAGGGGGGTAAATTGACATATTTATCATAACATGGGGGGAATTTTCAAATTTATCATAACAGGGGGTAAACTGCCATATTATCATATCGAGAGATGGTGTGAAATTTTTAGTAAATTACAGAGGGGTAACATGTTCTTTTTTAAATTACAATGAGGTAAATTAAACATTATGAATATCACATAGGGGAAAAATGCCATTAACTCAGGAGAAAAAAATATATTGATATGAAAGTTGCAATGAAAACTTAAACTGTGATACCAAATTTATATTTTATTGTTCAGTGGTACCAAAATTGCAAAATTACCCATCATATGGTACCAAAAATAAATTTTCCGTCGTTAATTGTAATAGCTAGAAGAATCTACTCTTATAAGCAGGGACGGATCCAGGAATTTGGGTCAGGGAGGGCTAAACTGATACATAAAAAAAAATCAAATAGTTAAACATAAAGTTTATATTATTCACATAAGAACCCAAAATATCTACATATTTACTTTAATAATTTACCACGACGGTTTTTCATCTTTTGAAACCGGTCCATGATAGCATCATTTGAAATACTACTAAATATGTCTCTCTCTATAAAGACAACTAAACTATCATTTAGCCATTGATTGCTCATTCGGTTACGAAGTCGATTCTTTACTATCTTCATAGCCGAAAAAGCTCTCTCCACTAATGCAGTTGCAACGGGTAGAATAAGCGCCAATGTCACAAGTTTGTAAACCATCGAGAATGCGACATGTCTTTTAGTTGCAACCATCTTCTTAGCAAGATCACCAATCCCTTTCAAACTAGAAAAATCATCACTTGATCGAACATCCCTAATATAATTTTCAAGTTGATTGGGAAGAGCCGAGAGCTCAAGAAAAGAAAAGTCATTTGGATAAAATTCGGCAAGACGAACAAGTTTTCCTTTGTCAAAAGCTTCAAAGTGATTGGATGAGTTTAAGCATGCAACACAAAGAAGCAACTCCGTGTTTACTTTATTGAAACGGTTGTTCAACTCTTGCAATTGTCTATCTATCACCGAATTGAGTCTCTTAACTTTGTAATGATGTTCGATAGTCACTTGTTCAATCTTATGCTTTGGCCTCCCATATGGAACATAAATATTACTCATTGAAGGAACTTCAATTTCATGTTTAGAACAAAAAGAAGTAACATCCTCCAACAAAGTTTCCCATCCATCATCTCTTGTCTCTTGAAGATGATCTTTAGCTAATTTGACTAATTTCATAGCATTCTCTATATTTTGATCTTTTCTTTGTAATGCTTGAGACAAGTCATTAGTGATCCCCAATATCGACGCCATCAAATGTAAATTGAAGACAAAGAAAAATGATTGCAATATTATTGGGGCCTACAATTGGAAGAGTAAGTTATTATTAAAGTGGGTATATTAATTGGACTTGAAATTATATTTGGACTATTGGGCTCATATATTAAATTTTTTGCTAAATTTTTTTTTTCAACACATATATATATAAAAAAAAAATTTTCCGGGGGGGCTATAGCCCCCCTTGCCCCTATGTGGATCCGCCACTGCTTATAAGTAATTCTTTTCTTCCTTATATTAAAAAATATATAAATTAATGTGAACAAATATTATTTTATTCAACTGATCAGAAAAAGTGTGACTAGTCACGTTTGCTAATTAATTTATTATAAGTTCAAAAGTTCATTTAACTCGAACGTGAGTAAGATTTCATAAGAATTTCATGAGCTCCAATTTTTTTTTTTTTTAATTCATTGTAACGTTTATAGTATCCCGTCGTTGAGTTTCGGAATAAAGTATTAAAAAATGGAATTTAAAATATTTACTTTATACCCTTAAAAAGTAGTGACAAAGAATTAGGTGTATCAAACTTTTTTTTATTATTAGATATAATCTTTAAAATCATTTTGACAAAGAGATTACTATTTACGGACATCAAATTGGAAAGAAAATAGAAACAAACATAAAAGAATGGATGAAGTGTATTAGAATTCACCACATGGATTGGGCTAAGTCCACTTACTTGGCTTGAGCCTAACTCAACCTCAAAAGCTAATTTATAAGGTGAGGATTACCCAAAACCTTATAAGGTGGACTTAACTATTGTTTTCAACCAATGTGGGACAATTAGTCTCAATAAAGTGTAAGAATAGTAATAAATTCGAACCGTACTGGAAACATTATATTGGGGAGGACTTATATATACCCACTCTTCAATTCGAAACTGTAAATACATATTTTAGTATTGAGATTAAGAAAATACTAAAATTCTAATTATAAAATATTGCTTTATCATTCAATTTATTCTAAGTTACATGTAAAAAAAAAAACTAATTAATTGCTCAACGTATTGATTCATATTCAATTTTCACTAAAAATTAAAAATAAAAATTAAAAACAAAGTGAAAATTAAGACACCTTTCTATGATTTATAAGGAGAAGGAATAATTTTGATAACAAGACCAGGAAAAACATCATCCGGATCATGAATATGAGGATTCCGCTCCACAATAAAAGGGTCGCCGCACTTGTCGCTGATGGTATGAAGAGTTTCTCCTTCTCCGACAACATATATTTCGTCGCACGGCCGCTGTATGTAGCTTCCTCTGACCACTTCCGCCGCCGCCGCTGGTTCTTGATATTCTCTAACCGAACCCCCGAATAAGATGAGGGCCAACAAAAAGACGGCGCAGTACCAAGAAGATGCGTCTGCTCTTGGAAGACATGACTTTGCGAATTTGGGTATTTTTGAAAACTTGAGCATATTCTAAATTCAAGTTTTGATGATGTTTTGTGTTTTTTTATTAAAAATATAAATAAGCTTGAGATGTGTTTGTTGTATATATAGAGGGATCTTCAACGTGTGTGACTGTGTGTGTGTGTTTGGGTTGATGTGGGTGGGGGGTGGGGTAGTAGTTTGCGAGTGTTTTTAGTCCTTGTCTTAATTTTGACAATTGTCAATTGTATATTTATTGGTAGGAAAGATGGGATAAGTGCAAGAATTTATTTAAATATGTAGGGGTAAATGCAAAATACTTCCATGTGTTATATAAATCTGCAAGAAACTATCTTATAAAATTTTTATCGCGTCAAACTTTCTTGAATTTTCAAAAAGGGTTTTTTGCACTTTGCACCCCCGAAACATAGGAAATAGGCACTTTGCACCCCAGAAACTTAGATTTAGCACATTGCACCCTCGAAATATGAAAAATACAGCACTTTGCACCCTCTTTTATTTTCAAGCAAAAACCCAAGGGCAAAATAGGTAATTCTATTGAAAATCTTTGGCACATTGCCCCACCCCCCTAAAAAAAAATTAGCATTTAACACTCCCTAATTAAGAACAAATTAACAACTTGCACCCTCAAAACACAATAAATGGACACTTTGCACCCCAAAATACAATATTAACACTTAACACCCTCAAATTAAAAAAAAAAAACTCAAACTTCTCATTTTTTCCTGCAAAGTTGACCATTAAGGTGATTTTTTTAAGGCAAAATAGATAATTATTTATGGGTCTTCGAGAGTATTTATTTAGTTATTTATAGTTATCTAGTTGAAAAGAAAGATGGAGAGAGAAATGAGTATTCGAGTATTTATAATTGTATTTTGCAAATTTAAGAAAAAAATTTAATTACCTATTTTGCCTTAGATTTTTTTCACTCCGATAGTCAACTTTGACGAAAAAATCGAGGGGTTTGAGTTTTTTAAATTTGAGGTTGTTAAGTGTTAAATTTGTGTTTTGGGGTGCAAAATACCAATTTATTGTGTTTCGGGGGTGGAAGTTGCTAATTTGTTCTTATTAGAGGGTGTTAATTGCTAATTTTATTTTGGGGGTACAAAGTGCGAAATTCTCAAGTTTTGAGGTAGCAAAGTGCCAATACTATTGGATTACCAATTTTGCCCTTGAATTTTTGCTTGAAAATAAACGAGGGTGCAAAGTGATGCATTTTTCATATTTCGAGGGTGCAAAGTGCCTATTTCCTATGTTTCGGGGGTGTAAAGTGCAAAAAACCCTTTCAAAAATCCTACAAAAAATATCAAATTCGTAAAAAATAGGTCATTTTGGATCGAGATATTTCAAGAAACCATTTTTAAAACATATCACGTGAAGTATTTTTCAAATGATTTCTTGAAATATGTCGATCCAAAATGAGGTATTTTTTTCAAATTGGGTATTTTTTACAGGATTTTTAAAAATACAAGAAAGTTTGGCGCAATAAAAATTTCACAGGATAGTTTTTTGTAGGTTTTGCATAATACTGAAAAGTATCTTGATTTTTCCCAAATCTGTATGAAATTGCTCTATGAAATGTTTATTGCATTTCATCCCGTTGTCTTTTAAATATTCGACATGAATTACCTAATTGCATTGATTTTCATGTACTATTAAATATCAGACACAAAATTCTCCATCTGTTTAAATTTTGGTAGTCCATTTTATATGTAAGGTGGACTTCGTGGCGAATATTTAGTAGTGTAGGGAGATTTACAAACATTTCACCAAAGTTCGTGAAGATTTGATATAAAATAGAATATATTGGATCTTGCACTTTTTTTCCGTAAAAATGATTTATTTCAAATGGAGAATTTAATTACAATCAATGAATGGTACAACTATAAGTCTATAGGCATAATAGTTGAATTTTCCTATGATATAGCGTTGGATTTTGGTGGAAGGAGAAATTGTAATATAGAACTAGGTTAAATATAAAGAGTATATGGTCTTTTGGGTGGAATGCGCAATGTGATATAATATATTCATCAAAGGTGACTATGATGAAAAGTGTGATGTGATGACATTTGTGTTACAGCATTTAATTTTCAATTAATAATCGAAAAATTGTGGAATTGATTTAATTATTATTTATTATATTTTTTTTCTATAAAAAACCTCTTCGTTTGTCGATTTTTTTTAGTTAATTTGTTTGTCCATTTTTAGTTATTGATTCATAATGTTCTTAGGAAGAGAATTGTACTTGTGATACCAAACTTTATACCAGTGTTTTTAAAATCGGATCGGTCATTGAATCGGTTCAATCGGTTAATTAGATCGGGTCGACCACTGGTTCGATCGGTATAATCGGTTTAACTTTATTATTATATAATATTTAAATATATATATTTAGATTATCTAAAATACAATTATTCAAAAATTTATCATTCTTTGTCAATATAAATTTTTATTGTTTCATGCAAATAATCAAAATATCTTGAAATTAAGATCAGTGTCAAAAATATAAATCTCAAGTATCCCTAAAAGATATATACATTCAAAATAAGACAATAAAATTAAAAGTTCTCTTAAATAATATTTAATAGAATGAACATTGGAGGAAAAATTGATTATTATTCATTAGTGTGTTATGCAATATATATACACAAAGTTATGACTAAATACAGTAGGCTAAGTCTAAGGCTAGAAAGGTGTGATCCACTTTTTGTGGGATACAAATTACACTAAATCAGCAAAGTAAATATAGAATTATAAACATAAATATATACAGCTAATTCAACATACTTAATATAAGAGATTTCCTAATACTCCCCCTCAAGTTGGAGAGTGAATGTTGTGAAGTCCCAACTTGTTGCGTAAACTCACAAACTGATCCTTTCCTAAGGCCTTTGTAAATAAATCAGCTAGCTGGGAGTGTGAGGGCACAAAAGAAGGTTTAATCATTCCGGCTTGCAATTTTTCTCGTACTATATGACAATCTATTTCAATGTGTTTTGTACGTTCATGGAAAACAGGGTTTGCTGCAATGTGCAAAGCTGCCTGATTGTCGCAAAATAATGGTACTGGAGTTATCTGAGAGACTTACAAGTCTTGTAGTATATAGCGTAACTAAGTTAGCTCTAAACACGTGTTAGCCATGGCTCGATATTCAGCTTCAGCTGATGATCTGGAAACATTGGCTTGTTTATTAGATTTCCATGATATGAGAGAATTTCCAAGGAAAATACAATATCCTGTAACTGATCTTCTTGTAGCACGACAACCTCCCCAATCGGAATCACAAAAGGCTTTCAATGATAAATTATTATCAGCTTTGTTGTTGGCGAAAATGTTTCTTGATAGTCAATACCTTCAACTTGATTGTATCCTTTAGCAACTAGACGAGCTTTGTAACGCTCAATACTGCCATCAGATTTTTATTTAATCTTGTAGACCCATTTGCAACCTATTGCTTTATGGCCAAGAGGCAATGGGACTAAGTCCCATGTGTTCTTTAGTTGTAGTGCTTCTAATTCTGTCTTCATTGCTTGTTGCCAATGTGGATCAAGGATAGCTTGGGAATAAGTTTTAGGCTCTGTGTGATCTGTGATGGTAGCTAAAAAGGCAGAATGGGAAGATGAAAAACGTGAGTAAGAAAGAAAATGAGAAAGAGGATATCGAGTACCTTTAATAGAACTTGGTGCTGAGGTGGACTGATTGGCTTGAGATGACAACATGAAGTCTTTATGCCACACCGGAGGTCTCTTAGGTCGTGTTGACTGTCTCAGAGGTGGAGTGGATGTAGTAGTAGGAATGACTTCAAGTTGTGGTGCAGTTTCAATTTCTGGTGTAGTTTGCATTGGTGTGGGAGATATGGTTTCATGTTTATAGGTTGTTTCGGTTTGCTCAGGTTTGTTAGAGTTAGTGTTTGAAGGAAAAGACGATGTAACGGGTTGTGTATTTGTGGTCTCATATAGGAAATTAGGCACCACAAAATCAGAATTTGATGGGACCGAGATGGAAAATGGAAAAACGGTTTCATGAAATTTGACATCACGACTGACAAAAAATTTTTAGTTTCTAAATCATATAGTTTATATCCTTTTTGACCAGTTGGATATCCAACAAAAATGCAGCGTTTAGCTCTAGATGTAAATTTATGAATTGGGTGTACAATAGTTGCATAACATAGACAACCAAAAACCTTTAGATGATCAAGTGAGGGTGGACGGTTGTAAAGAATTTCAAAAGATGTCTTATTTGAGAGCAATGGAGTTGGTAATCGGTTAATAAGATAAACAGCAGTTAAAACACACTCACCCCAAAAATGCAAAGGTAAATGAGATTGAAAAAGTAGTGATCGTGCTACAGTGAGAATGTGACGATGCTTTCTCTCGACAATTCCATTTTGTTGTGGAGAGTAAACACAAGTGCGTTGATATTCAATGCCATTAGATCTAAAAAAGCTTCTCATAGGTAAAAATTCAGAACCATTATCAACTCTGACTGCTTTGACATAAGCATGAAATTGAGTATGAGCAAATTCAATGAAAGATTTTAAAATGTTTTGGGTTTCAGATTTGTGTTGCATAAGAAATATCCAAGTACACCTTGTGAAATCATCTACAATTGTGAGGAAAAATCGTGCATGTGAGTGAGTGGGAACTTTGTGAGGACCCCATATATCACAATGTAATAAGTCAGAAGGAGCATGAGTTGATATAGAACTTAATGGAAATGGAAGTCTTGTTTGTTTTGCCATGGGACAAACAATACAGTCATTATCATAAGAAATATTATTATTTGAAGAAATTAGTGAAGAAGCTAATTTGAGACGAAGTGGTGATGGGTGTCCAAGGCGCATATGCCATAAGCTACTAGGTTGTGATGTTTGATGAGATATTGATGTTCTTTGCAATGGAGGCATGTAATAGAGACCATCTTGTTGTTTACTCGAGCCAATCATCTTCCCCTTAGCCAAGTCCTGCAAGACACAAAATGTGGGGAAAAAAATGGCACAACAGTTTAAGGCAGCAGTAATTTTACTCACAGAAATCAGATTTAAGCGAAAACTAGGAACACACAAAACATCATTTAATGTAATATCAGAATTTAAAGATATAGTGCCAGTGAAGTTTTTGAGGCAGTAGATCCAGTTGGTAAATTAACAATAGGTATCGATGATGATTGTGTTTTAGTCAAAAGTGTAGAATCAGATGTGATATGATCAGTGGCTCCACTATCCAAAATCCAAGGTTTAGTAAATATAGAATTGATAGAAGCATCGTATAACAAATACTGACCTACTGCATTTGCATAAGTGTTTTTATTACCAGTACTATGGCTTGGGTTTATCATTGATAAGGCACGAGAAAGCTGTTGGATGTGCTCGCTGGAAAATCCTTCTAATACATTAACTGGATCTGAAATTTGGCTTGTTTTGATGGAATCCTGCGAATCTGTTGCATTAGCAGCAGAAAATGAGTTCCTTTGAAATCCACGTTGTTGTTGTGATTGATTTTGTCGATTATCCGTCCATGTGCCATTTTTGTACCTGCATCTATCATCAGTATGTCCACTTTTATCACAATATTTGCAATGAAATTTTAAAGTACGACAATTTTCAATTGTATGACCATCTTTGTTACAATGTTCACAATGTTTGCCCTTTGATTTATTTGAGAAGTTATTAGAATGATTTTTAAATGCAGCAGCAATGGAAAAGTTTTCAGTTGTATGATCAGATGCCACTTGACGTTGCATTTCATCTTGAATGATGAGAGAATAGGCTTGGCGAACATTAGGCAGCGGAGTTATCATTAGGATGTTGCTACGAACAACATTATAAGTATCATTTAGGCCCATAAGGAATTGTATCAGCCGATCCTCTTCTCTTTGTTCATTGTGTGTGTTCATCTGATTGCAAGTAGGGATAGGTCGATATGTATCTAAGTCATCCCAAAGACTCTTGAGTTCTGTGTAATATGTTGAAACATTCATTGTGCCTTGTGACAAAGAGGCCAGTGATTTTTGAATTTGATATATTGCTGGTGCATTTTTTTGAGAGAATTGGTCCTTGAAATCTGTCCACACTTGATGAGCTGTTTTGGCATGAATGACTCTTTTGGCCAGATCTGGTTCCACTGCATGTATGAACCATGATAAAAGCATGGAGTTGCATTGATTCCATAGAGCATACTCAGTTGGATTTTCTGTAGCAGATGGTGGCTTGATAGATCCATCAATAAAACCAATTTTGTTTTTTGCTGTAAGAGCATGAATCATGGATTTACTCCATGAAGGATAATTGGATCCATTCAGTTTTGTTGGGACAAGCATGTGACCGGGTTGATCCGAATGAGGGACAAAGTATGGACTGGATAAATCCATGGAAGTAGTGACGCTTGTGGTGTTAGGACTTTTGGAAATGAGTTTATCTACTGATGTTTATTTACTATCTGTCATGATGTTTGATATTTGATAAGGCTTTTGGGATAACTAGTAACAGAGCAATAAGTTGGCTCTTGATACCATCTTAAATAATATTTAATAGAATGAACATTGGAGGAAAAATTGATTATTATTCATTAGTGTGTTATGCAATATATATACACAAAGTTATGACTAAATACAGTAGGCTAAGTCTAAGGCTAGAAAGGTGTGATCCACTTTTTGTGGGATACAAATTACACTAAATCAGCAAAGTAAATATAGGATTATAAACATAAATATATACAGCTAATTCAACATACTTAATATAAGAGATTTCCTAATAAGTTCATCTCATTTTCAATGTTTTGGCTTGTTCATTTGGGTTCTATTGTTGTAATTTGATGTTTACACGGTAATTGTTTTGCATAATTTCATACACAAAATAATATCATTCACAATGATGAGAAAATGGTTATGCACTTCTTTATGTAAAAAAAAATGTAATATTGCATTGATTGTTCCTCGTTGATTGTTAAATACTAAAATAATGAATGTTATTCCAATTAAAGTATATAAATGTAATTATATTAAATATTAAACAAGAGTTCAAATAAATAATAATAACAAAAATTCTCTAAATTAAAAAAAAACAAATTTAAGTGAACCACTGGTTCATTGGTTTTACCGGTTCACTGGTTTTACCGGTTTTAAAGCTAGTTTTATCGGTTCGAACAGCTGGGTAATTAGAAGAGTGGTTTTTAGGGGTAAACTGGACCGGATTAAGGATCGGTTAGCGGTTAACCGGGCCAACCAGCCAGTCCGATCCGATTTTCAAAACATTGCTTTATACCATAAGTGAGAATTAATATAAATTTTGGTACTAATTCTCTCTGTAATTTAGTGAGTGAATGCTCATCACTTTTGGTCCCAGAATTTATAAAGTTGTATTTTTTCCAAAATTTTTACAATATATTGCACTTTTCGTCTCATCACCTCCTTTGAACCCAAAAGTCTAAAACTCAAACAATTATGAGACTAAAAATGCAATAATGAAACTAATCTTTGGATTGAATGTGCAATTTTATGAAGCACAGGACCTAAATTACATAATGCGTGAAAAGATTCAGACCAAAATACAAATTTGTAATGTACAACATTACAACTGTTGAAGGTCAAGTCCTATCTGACTAAAAATAAGATTTTGCAATTTAGGTGATTAGTATACAGTTAATGACAATTTATCCCTCTTCATATTCATAATGTTTAATTTATCTTTATGATATTTGAAAAATAACATTTTCCCCCCTATAATCTTATAAAACTTTCACATCGCCTTCCTGATATTTTTATATATGACACTTTACCCCCATGTGTTTTAATAAAATTTAGCAATATTATCCCCCTGTGTTGATAAATGTGGCAATTTACCCCCTATGTAATGATAAATGTGACAAAAATCCCCCTATGTTCCAAAACAAATTTCATGCTCACTCTTAATTTCGGCAAGTGAGTTACACTTTCCAGCTGAAGGGGGTAAATTATTTCTTTAAAATTTTCAAGGGGGGAGAGGGATTAAATTGCTATATATATTTTCAACCAACATGTGATTGGTCTAGTGGAAGGGACTAGTCACTACAAAGTAACGGACTTATGTTCGATGTTCGAATCCCTATTGGGAGAAGTACCCACTCAATGTACCCGACCAGCCTCAAAAAAATAAACCCTTGCTATATTTTAAATTACATAAAAGATAAATTGCACATTATGCATTTCACTGGGCTAAATTGACATTAACTCGGTTAGAATATAGGAGTCTATATATTTGAAGAACTACTTCGTATATGATAAAACAAGTTCAAAGTGATGAGAAGCTAGATTATAGAATATCATAAACCTACAACTTAAGAATTTATAATTAGTGTACTAATTTAAAATCATAAGCAACATAAAATAACGCTCTTTGCATGTCAATGACTGATAAGAAGAAGCCTTCATTTTTTATGGTAGTACAGAATTGAATAGGATAAACCGAACTTTTATTTTCTTGGAATTAAGATCCAAAGTTGACTTGCTTCATTTAAGTCATTTGCATATCCATTAATTAATACTAGAAATTTAATACGAAGCAGTTTAAACACGCGTTTATAAATCAATGGAAGTGGGTGTTGGACGGCACGCATTAACGATGGTGCACTGCAAATAAATATTAGGAAATTTTGTTGAAAGTTGAGACACAAAAGGTAGTTGAGAACTGAAATGCTTTTTTGTGGATAATTTGGTTGCCGAAAGTATCTTTATAAAGTTGAAGAGCTAAATGCAAAATACCTTTTGTGTTCTGTCTACTAGTAAAAAAATCTTATGTTATTTTTATTAGTAAAAATTCTTGTGTGTTCTTTTTTACTAACAAACACTCCATTTCAAATTTCTTCATAAAACAATATTGAGGTTATTGTCATTTTTTTAAGTAAGTATGTGTTGTGAAACAATATAAAATTGAAGAACAAGAGAGTACAAGATAGACAATATTTTAGTAAACTTCTTATTTCTTTCCTTGGTATGTTATACAAACAAACACCTCCTCTATTTATAGGCTAGGTAGATACATAATAGAGGAGATAAAATCAAAGATAACATGCATCTATTAATTACAAATGGTACATGTATCTAAGTGAAGAGTTAGATACATTTGACTATTAATATGAATGTGCCTTGTGCATGTATTCTAATGGCATCCAAAATACATTGATTTACAACACTCCCCCATGGATGCCACTTAATAAGAATATGCCTCGTTAAAAACCTTACTAAGAAAAAACTCAGTGGGAAAAAAAAACCTTGAGTCGGCTGATCTTCACCAGTCTGATTTCTTTCCTTCAGCGGATCAGTAGCCTTGGACCTTGAATTTTGACTCTTCTGATGTCTTCTTAGTCAAAAATTCTTCAAAGGGATATCAGCTAAGTTAATCCATACTTAGCAGATTTGAAGTTTTGGAATTCATCAAAACCTCCCTTTACAAATTGTCTTCAGTGCTCTTCATCTTCATCCTTACCCAACATATATATTAATTTCTTAAATGTTGAAGTAGAGAGTGATTTTGTAAACAAATCTGCCAAGTTATAACTTGAACGAATTTGTTGGACGTCTATTTCTCCCTTTTTCTGAAGCTCGTGCGTGAAAAAGAACTTTGGTGAGATATGCTTAGTTCTATCTCCTTTAATATATTCTCCTTTGAGTTGAGCGATACAAGTTGCATTATCTTCGTACAATACTATTGGACTTTCTTTATCTAATGAAAGATCACATGTCTCCCTTATATGTTGTACCAATAACCTTAGCCAAACTAGTTCTCGACTTGCTTCATGAATTGCTAATATCTCAGCGTGATTCGAGGATGTAGCTGTAAGAGTTTGTTTTGTGGAGCGCCAAGATATAGCAGTACCACCATATGTAAACAAGTACCCTGTTTGTGATTTTGCTTTATGTGGATCTGACAAAAATCAGCATCAGCATATCCAATGAACTCTGTTTGTGAGCCTTTTGAGTAAAACAATCCCATATCTGACGTACCACGTAGATATCGAAGTACGTGTTTAACACCATTCCAATGTCTTCGAGTTGGTGCGGAACTATATTTTGCTAGTAAATTAACAGAAAATGCTATGTCCGGTCTCGTGCAATTAGCAAGATACATAAGTGCTCCAATGGCACTAAGATATGGTACTTCTGGACCAAGGATCTCTTCATTTTCCTCTCAGGGACGAAATGGGTCCTTTTTCACATCAAGAGATCGAACAATCATCGGAGAACTCAGTGGATGAGATTTATCCATATTAAAACGTTTTAATATTTTCTCAACATAAGTTGACTGATGAATAAAAATCCTTTCCGAAAAATGTTCGATTTGTAAGTCGAGACAATATTTTGTTTCACCCAAATCTTTCATTTCTAATTCATTTTTCAAATATGTTATTGTTTCATTAAGCTCCTCTAGAGTTCCGATGATATTCAAATCATCAACATAGACTGCTATGATAGCAAATCCAAAATTTGATTTTTTGATAAAAACACAAAGACAAATTGGATTGTTAATATATCCTTCTCTCAGTAGATATTCACTGAGATGATTATACCACATTCGTCCAGATTGCTTTAATCCATACAAAGATCTTTGTAATTTAATCGAAAACATTTCCCGGGCTTTTGAATTGCATGCTTCAGGCAATTTTAGTCCTTCAAGGACTTTCATTTAAATATCACTATCAAGTGATCCATATAAATAAGTTGTTACAACGTCCATTAGACACATATGAAGTCTTTCTAACACTGCCAGGCTAATCAGAAATCTTAAAGTAATTGCATCCACCACAGGAGAATAAGTCTTCTCGTAATCAATACCAGGTCTCTGTGAGAAACCTTGTGCTACAAGTCGTGCTTTATATCTCACAATTTCATTCTTCTCATTACACTTTCGCACGAATACCCATATGTAGCCTACAGGTTTTACATCTTTAGGTGTTTGGACAATATGTCCAAATACATGACGTTTTTCAAGTGAATTTAGTTCTGCCTGGATCGCGTCTTTCCATTTAGGCCAATCATTTCTACGACGACATTTTTCCATGGATATTGGTTCAAGATCCTCGCTTTCGTTTGTAATATTAAGAGCTATTGCATATGCAAATATGTTGTCGACAATAATTTCATTTCGGTTCCATCATTGCCCTGAAGTTACATAACTTATTGAGATCTCTTCATTAACATTATTTTCAGGTACCTGAACCTCTTCAAGGGTTTCTTGTTGAGTTATGTTAACTATTTCATTTACGGGCTCTTCAGGATTAACAGAAACTTTAGAAGTGCCAATCTATTTATTTTGCGCCTTTTTCTTTCTTGGATTTTTATCCTTGGAACCGATAGGTCTACCACGCTTTTGGCGTGTCTTAGACTCGTTTGCTAATACATTATTTTCCCTTGTAGGGACATCAATTTGAATAGGAGCATTCTCAGCTGGTATGTGTGATTTTGTCACTTTCTTAAAATCAGTAAATGCATCAGGTAATTGGTTTGCAATATTTTGCAAGTGAATAATTTTCTGAACTTCTAATTCACATTGATTTGTACGAGGATCATAATGCAATAAAGATGATGCATTCCACGAAATATTTCGTTTTTCCAGCTGTTGTTTTTCTCTCCCTAATGATGGGAAAACTGTCTCATCAAATTGACCGTTTGCAAATCGAGCAGTAAATAGATCACCCGTCAAGGGTTCAAGATATTTGATGATTGACGGAGAGTCAAATCCAACATAAATTCCCAGCCTTCTTTGAGGGCCCATCTTAGTACGTTGTGGTGGAGCGATTGGAACGTATACCGAACAACCAAATACTCTTAGATGGGAAATATCTGGTTCTCGAGAAGAAACCAGTTGTAATGGGGAGTATTTATGATATGCAGTTGGTCGTATGCGAATAAGTGATGCAGCATGTAAAATGACATGTCCCCAAGCAGAACTTGGTAGCTTTGTTTTCATAAGCAAAGGTCTTGCTATTAATTTTAATCTTTTAATAAAAAATTCAGCTAATCCATTCTGCGTATGTGTGTGAGCAACAGGGTGCTCCACAGTTATCCCAATTGAGGTACAATAATCATAAAAAGCTTGGGATGTAAATTCTCCTGCATTATCAAGTCGAATTTTCTTGATTGTATAATCTGTAAATTGTGCCCGTAATTTGATTATTTGAGCAAGGAGTCTCGCAAAAGCAATATTACGAGTAGATAATAAACAAACATGTGACCAACGAGTCGATGCATCTATGAGTATCATAAAATACTGAAATGGTCCACATGATGGAGTCATATGTCCACATATGTCTCCTTGAATTCTTTCCAAAAATGCAGGAGATTCATTTGCAACTTTCAGTAGGGATGGTCTTATAATAAGTTTCCATTGGAAAATAAGCAGCACATGAGAAATCTTTAGGCAAAAGAATCATTTTGTTCTTCAAAGGGTGCCCATGAGAATTTTCTATAATTCTCCTCATCATTATCGCACCTGGATGACCCAAACGGTCATGCCAAAGGATAAAATTACTTAAATTGTGTGATTCTTGATCCATTGCCGCATAGGATTCAATTGGATTTATAAATGTATAATATAATCCGGAAGAATATGATGGCAGTTTTTCTAATAAATTTTTCTTCCCAGAGATAATAGACGTAATACAAAGGTATTCAACGTCTTTCGCATTTCTTGTCTCAATATGATATCCATTACGACGGATATCTTTAAAACTTAGTAGATTTCTATTCGATCTACTTGAATACATTGCATCATTAATTATAAGGTTTGTGCCACCGGATAACAATACATTAGCTTTTCCGGAACCTTCTATAAGTTTTGCAACACCAGATATTGTGTTGATAATAGCTTCAGCTAATATAAGATGGGAAAAGTATCTTTTATCTGTAAGAATGGTGTGAGTTGTCCCGCTGTCTACCAAACAAAGAGATTCACCATTAACTTGAACACCATGTATGTCATCAATGAAATCCATTTTTCTTCACAAAAAAAATAAAAATTATGAGAATAAAACTCAAAACCACTTTATTTATTATTTTAAAATACATTATAAATAAAACACTTTAAGCATTACATAGCAAGTTCAAAATAAAACATAATTATAGAAAATAAGCCCAAAATAAAATAGTAGAAACATGACAAAAACATTTATCAATATTATTACTTAAAAGTGAAAGATGTGGGGACATCACTTTCAAGTTGCATGGGTATTTCCATCACCAATTAAATTTCCAAGGTTTCCATCATTATTTTCAAAAATCCGCAACGTCCAAGTGCGTAAAATCCAATGGATCATTGTGTATAGCAAGGTTTGTTTCAACATCTTTTGCATTTTCCTTCAGTGATGCTTGATAAAGATCAGCTAGATGTTTAGCCGTGCGACATGTACGTCGCCAATGTCCTCCTATGCCACACCGATGACAAACGCTTTGATTATTTTTGGAGGCTTTAATATGAGATTCATTTTCCTCTTGTTTGTCTGTTTTATGCTCCCAGTTGTGGTGGTGAGATGTGGTCTATTTGAAATTGAAATTTGAAGACCTTTGATTACTATAGCTATGACCACGACCACGTCCTCTACCACCTCCACGTCCACGTCCACGGCCACGGCCACGGCCACGGCCGCGGCCTCGACCACGCCCATAATTATCAGTTGATGCAACATTTGCTTCAGGCAATGGCGTAGACCCAATTGGAAGGGACTGATGATTTTTCATCAACAGTTCATTATTTTGCTCGGCAAGGAGCAAACATGAAATTAATTCAGAATATTTTTTAAAGCCTCGCTCTCGATACTATTGTTGTAGGACCAAATTTGATGCATGAAAAGTAGAATATGTTTTTTCCAACATATCATCCTCAGTGACATTTTCTCCGCACAACTTCAATTGAGATGTAATATTGAATATTGCGGAGTTATACTCGCTTACACTTTTAAAGTCTTGTAAACGTAGGTGCATCCAATTATAGCGAGCATTTGGCAATATCACGGTTTTTTGATGGTCAAACCTTTCTTTCAAATTGGTCCACAAGACATATGGATCTTTCACTGTCAAATATTCAATTTTTAATCATTCATGGAGATGATGTCGAAGGAATATCATTGCCTTTGCGCGATCCTATAAGGATGCATCATTTTCTTCTTTGATTGTTTCTCCAAGATTCATAGCATCAAGGTGGATCTCAGCATCAAGAGTCCATGCCAAATAATTGTTTCCAGAAATATCAAGTGCAACAAACTCAAGTTTTGTAAGGTTCGACATCTTCCAACAAAACTATAAAAGATAGTAGTTTAGATAAATAATAACCGTACATATATGTTATAATATTACGATTTTGGAACTTTTATAAAATGATTTAACAATATTCTTCGAAATCGAAGGTTCATGAGGAATCAAAAAATTTTAATTGTGATTGCAAGATTATTAAAATAACTCACCCCAAAGTTATACCATCTTATGATTGGAATTTAAGTTATATATTATTCAGCAATTAGTATCTTACTAGTAAATATGAAAATTGGAGAAAAATTTTAAATCCAAAGATCAAATGTATTCCCAGAAAGGCGTGATTGTTAGAAAAGATTTGGTTTAGAAAATTATCTAACTTCACGTACAATGTATCAGTAGGAATGAAATGAGATATATAATATAATAAGCAAATTTAATATAGGATGTATATTAGCGAGATATACAGCTTACCAATGAAATTAAACTACCTTCTTTGTTTGTTGGATCTATGGACTTCTTTAACACAAAAGAAATGTTACGGAGACTATCGTGCTGATAACGTGTTGTGAAACAATATAAAATTGAAGAACAAGAGAGTACAAGATAGACAATATTTTAGTAAACTTCTTATTTCTTTCCTTGGTATGTTATACAAACAAAGACCTCCTCTATTTATAGGCTAGGTAGATACATAATAGAGGAGATAAAATCAAAGATAACATGCATCTATTAATTACAAATGGTACATGTATCTACGTGAAGAGTTAGATACATTTGACAATTAATATGAATGTGCCTTGTGCATGTATTCTAATGGCATCCAAAATACATTGATTTACAACAGTATGAAATTTATTGCTATTTTTCCAAGTTAATGGAGGGATTATTGACAATTTTCAAGTGTTAGGGATGTTTTGCATTTTTTTGGTGTAACACCTCAATCCCATATTGATTGTGGGAATTGTTTGAATGGTTAATAAGGCTTGAACTGCTTTTTCTTGTCAATATGGGCTCAAGCATTTTGGGTTAGTGGATTAGAGTCCAACAATGTTGACAAGGCCAGCTTAAGCCCATGTTGACAAGTGAAGTGGATCAAGGTCTTTACAAATGGTATCATTTTCTAAATACCTTGATCCACTTCTGGTTTTGTCAACATTGTTGGGTTCTAGTCCATTAGCCCAAAATGCTTAAGCTCATGTTGACAAATGAAGTAGGTCAAGTCTTTATTAACAATTCAAACAATTCATGCACAATTAATGTGCATGGGATTGGGGTGTTACAATCTCCCCAACTCAAATATTCGACGTCCTCGTCGAGTCTAAATCAATAGCCTAAGGACGCCCTTATGGATAATACCACGAAGTCGGCTCTGATACCATTTGTAAAGACATTGATCCACTTCTGGCCTTGTTAACATTGTTGGGCTCTAGTCCACTGGCCCAAAATGCTTAAGCCTATATTGACAAGTAGAAGTAGGTCAAGTCTTTATTAACCATTCAAACAATTCATCCACAATCAATGTGGAATTGGGGTGTTACAATCATTTTTTCTCGAAATATGTATTCTGGCTTGGGAGAGATTTTTTACTAATAAAAAATAACAAGGGAGGGGGGGGGGGGGGGGGGTTATAATAAAAATAACACAGTTTCTTTCTACTAATATTTAGGCCGTTAATTGTAGTGATATTTTTGCATCACTCTATACGTGTAATTAAATTTGCGTTTCAAGGACAAATTTGATGAGTCAAAGGAATAGTTTAATTGTATTTTGGTTAATTGGTACACACTTTCCAAACTGATCGTTTTATATTGATTCTGCAATTAGTCATTTTCTTTTCAGATTATTAGATAGGGTGATTTACGCTCAGAACCCCTGAGGGTTAGTTATATTACAAGGAATCGCCTATAGTTTCAGAAATTACAAGAACAATCTTTATAGGGTATTTTTTATGAATATTTTTATAAGTGGTAGACAGTGTCTTTGTAAGACTTATTAAACTAAAGGGGTGTCCTTATAAGACTTGTTAAACTACACGAGGTGTCCTTGTAATTTTTAAAATTACAGGGATTCATTATAAAATGATTAAACATCAGGGGATCTAAGTGTAAATCACCCTATTAGATATACATGGATTTAGTTAAATGATATGATTTGAGCTTAACTCACTCTGAATATAGTTCAACTAGTAAGGATTATTCAATATATTATGAGAAGTATTTAGTATTGATATTCAATTTATGTTGGATATTTTTAGTCTCTATATTCCCCCTTGACGTACGGATGGACTGAACGTGTGTGTGAGACAAACACATAAGAAATCAGAACCTTGTGAATTGCGATATGTGAGTCGTAAATGATCACTATGAGAATAATAACTACTCAGACTTTGTAACACGCATGTGCTTGAAGAATGAATCACAGAGGGGAAATTCTTACCCAAACCGGGTTTGGTCAAACCCAAAACAACTACATAGCAAGTGTAATACACTTGCTTTGGGATTGGATGTAAGGCCAAGCCAGGCTTGAACAAGAATTTTCCATCACAGAGTATGAATTATGAGTCAACCACGAAAGGAGATGACACATATTATAAACTAGCTAAAGAGGTAAGAAATGCAATTTGTTTTTATAATATGTACTTGGTCTTAGCATCTGATTCAAGTGGAACATTTGGCTCAGTACATATACTTGACAATTGACACAAGTTAGTGAAATTAAATGTGAGTTAATGGTAATTTAACCAATTGTGATATTCATATTGTCCAATTTACCTTTTTGTAATTTTAAAAAGAGAACTTTATTTCTTGTAACTTATAAAAAATTTATATTGTCTCCATGATATTTTTATATGTGGCACTTTACCCCTTATGTTATGATAATGTGGCAGTTTACCCCTTCCCCCTGTGTTACGATAAATGTGAAAATTTATTCTCATGTGTTATGATAAATATGGCAGTTTATTCCCTTTTCGGAGAGTGAGTTACACTCTCCGTTGAAGGAGTTAACTGCTTCTTAATTTTTACAGAAAGATAAATTGCTCTTTTTTTCAAATCGCAAGGTGTAAATTGAACATTACATTTCAAAGGATAAATTAGCTCAAAAAATACTATGCTACATTCCTTTCCAATATTAGTATGGCACTAGTTTTTGTTCACTATTTTATACAAAGACCACACAAACTAATTCCAAATTAAAATCTTGTAAGTTTACATAAAGTATACACGTATCATAACTTTACATGAATATTGCGAGTCTATTCCGGATAGACGTTACCCTCTCTAATCAATTCAAATCTTAACTCATAAATTGATCAGACTTTAAAAAAAAATAAAAGGAATCAATCGTGTATTTTAAATTGAATTTTGAGTATGTTTAGACTTTGACTTACTGCCGTCCTACTTCTATATATATCCTTACTAATATACGTGTTTATGTACTAATAGTTTTAGCTTTTTGTATTAATTAATTAAATTGTGATCATGAGATTACACATATATAATTTTTTTTCTTTTGTCTTTGAGAAAGGGAAATTTCCCATGTACGTGAAGCAATTGAACATTCACCAAAAAGATTTAATTATAAGGTTGATGAGAAAGTTTACCTGTTTTTATGATGAATGGGATTGCTTATCCAATTTATATTTGTTTGGCTGTTGGGTTGGTTTCATTGGACGGCATACTTTTCAGTTATTAATGTCACAAGAATTCTTAGAAACACGTCGACATAGAAATTAAATCATAGTATAAGAAATAAAAGTTTGATTTTTGGTTTTATATGTATTTGATTATTACGAATCATGACCTGCAGGAGACAGATTTGGAATTGTTTTAATAATCAATCATTGTGGTGCATGATCACTTTACATAGAGTTGCTAAGTTCATATTTATTATTTTGCTTGATATCCTTTAAAATGATTAACATTTTTTTTTCATGATTATTGGTTTTTTCCTTAATTTTCAGAATATTATTGTTATTAAATTTATGTAGTTTAAGTGAAATGAAGACTTTTCTAAATTCATTTTCAAGAATTTTTTTGATAATATTTGAAATTTCCCATAAATCTATAGATGTGTACATATAATTGGTCCCAATTCATATACATCCGAGGCATAGATAATTGCACTTTTGGTATCGCACTTTAGGTCAATTCTTATTTTTATGCGTCCAACACATTTGGTACCACGTTTTAATAAATTGTGACACATATGGTACTGTAGATACATAAAATTTACGCCCAATTAAATGGCGACACGTGTAAAATAAGTTGTTAATTATCAATTTAAATTCTCCTTTTACATTTTTGGAATTTTTAATATATGTAATTCCAAAAGTAAATAGTTAATTTAAATTGACTAATTAAAATACGCCACGTGTCAATATGACGTGTTTTGACCAATTAAGAAGAAGTCTTAAAGACTATGGAAGTCAGAACCAATCAAAAAGATGTCTTCTATTCTACAAAGACAATGGACAATCAAATTATGCCACGTCATCAAACAATGTGAAGAAAACTCTCTACTCCAGCATCTATATAAAGGAGCTTTGAGACCTCAGAAGAGAGATATTGACATACTTCACACATATTCTCAAATAAAAGAAAGCTTAAAAGTTCTCTCAAATATTCTATATACAAGTCTTTGACTCCTAAGTCTTTGACTTTTATATATTGGTGTTCCGATCCGCAAATCTTGGAGAAGATCACGCCCCACGATTCAAGAACAAGCCGAAGGCCCTTGGATCTACATATATCTGTCAAGTAGAAGAATCAGAGGAGTTTACTATTTACAGAGATTTTACCCTTTTATTTATTTAAATTCATCAAATATTGTATTTGTTGCTTCTTGTTTTATTGTCTAATAAAGTTTTGCAGACATTAAAATTTGTGGTCTACAAATTTCTGGCACGCCCAGTGGGACATCTCTGCCTCTCATCTCTTCTACTTATCAAAAGCAATCATGGTTTCAAAATCGTCAAAAGTTGGGCAAAAAGCATCGACCTCAAAGGTGGCTAACAACAAAGGCGACAAAAGTTTGAAATCCTCAAAAGCTGGTCAATTCAAGGCGGCGATCTCAAGGGTGGCCAAAAGCAAAGATGGTGGAAGTTCCGACACGCAAAGTATTGGGGCTATCACGAGGAGTATGAAAAAGGCTCAACAGGAAAAATCCTTGCCTGAAGAAAAAGCATTAGAAGAAGTCGCCCGAAAGACAATGAAACCTCTTGTCGTTCAAAAAGGATTAGGCGATGATGAAGATTCCTATGGATCCACTTCTGCTTGCCCTCATGTGGCCCTGCGATCTGATTCAACACAACCTGAAGACTCAAATCATTCCATCACTTCACCCATTATGCAAGCCATGATGACAAGCACCACGACCATGGAGGAACAACTTGCAAACTTGACCAAAGCCGTCGAAGGAATCACCAAATTCATACAAGAGCAAGGAACGTTGGTGGGTACAATCGTACAAAGGTTGGACAAGCTAGATGGAACTGGAAGCAAGAATGGTGGAAAGCGTTTGATGGTCGAAAATGAGGAAATCGAAAAAGATGATGAAAACTTTGAAGAAGAAGTTGAAACTAATGTACGCCTGAACCGTCAACACATTCAAGATGGAGTTGAAACATCTTCCCGATACAAGAAGGTTGCATCAAATGATCTCCGTATCTCAGCAGACAACTCCATTCGTGTCGACCAACTAAAAGAGTTCATCATGGGGACGATTAAAGATAAGCTGGAAGGAAGTTCAAAATCCTCATTGACTTACGTGAAGCCTTACACCCACCGAATTGACATGATGAAGATGTCTGCCGGATATCAACCTCCCAAATTTCAACAGTTCGATGGAAAAGGAAATCTGAAGCAACATGTTGCTCACTTTGTGGAGACCTGTAATAATGCCGGAACTGCCGGAGATCTCCTTGTGAAACAATTTGTCCGCTCGCTACATGGAAACGCTTTCGATTGGTACACCGACTTAGAGCCTGGAACTATCGACAGTTGGGAACAACTCGAACAAGAGTTTCTTAATCGCTTTTACAGCACAAGGAGGATTGTGAGCATGGTCGAACTTACAAGCACTCGTCAATGGAGTGAAGAGAAAGTTATCGATTATATCAATCGATGGCGAAACCTGAGTTTGAACTGCAAGGATCGCTTGTGTGAAACTTCTGCAATAGAAATGTGTATCCAAGGGATGCAATGGGGCTTACGATATATTCTCCAAGGCATAAAACCAAGAACCTTCGAAGAGCTAGCCACACGTGCGCATGACATGGAACTGAGCCTTGCTTCAAGTGAAGGCCAAAACTTCTTCTCAATTCATGAATCAAAGAAAGAAAAAATTGGACATTATATCAAGAAAGGGGGCAAGCTTTTTCCTCAAGTTGAAAGCGAAGAATCCATGACCGTCAATGTCTCTCGATCCAATTCAAAGAACAACGATGAAATAAAAAACGATTCATCCCAGCGAAGCTTTGAAAAGAAGCTGACTTTGAAGGATATGCAAAAGAAGGAATATCCATTCCCTGATTCTGACGTTGCTCCAATGCTTGATGATTTGCTCGAAGCCAAACTCATTGAGTTGCCCGAAATGAAGCGACCTGAAGAGGCTGGAAGAACAAATGACCGCAATTACTGCAAGTATCACCGCTTGCTTGGGCATCCCATTGAAAAATGCTTCGTTTTGAAGGATAAAATCCTGCAACTAGCTCGAGAAGGTAAGATTTTGCTTGATGAAGATGATGCAACTGCAAATCTTGTCACAATTTACTTAGGATGTTTTGACACAACAATAGATGCGAAACAATTGTCAAATGGGCTTCATGATGAAGATTATTATGATGTTTCATGTAATGCAATACAAGAACAAAACACTTCTATAGGTAAAGTATGTCGATCTAGCATAGAAGCCCGAGAGGATACGACGTCGTTGATTTACACTACTCATGGAAAAGTTCATGTTGCAAAGAAAGAAGAAGCTGAGACTACTTCATTGGAACTCGTGGAAGAAATTAAAGTAACCATGGATGAAATTGATCAAGTCAAGTTAGAGATGGATGACTTAGTCCCCAAAATGGAGGTTCAAAATTTCTCTTTAAAGAAGGAAACTCATCAAGGTAAGCAAATTCAACTAAAATTTAGATCTGGGTCGATTCCATTCATCAAAGCTGAAATGAACATGTTTATGAAAGCTGGCTTCATTCAAGAAGTAGAGGATTCTAAATGGGTCTCTAAAATTGTGTGTATACGTAAAGGATCTCGCCAAATTCGACTTTGTGTCGACTTTGAGAATTTAGATGCTCCCAATGATTTTCTATTACCCCATCCAGAACTCCTGATTGATGGATTCCATAGATATGGTCAGATGTCTGGATATCTTTATTGATGTCAAAAATAATCACACCACACTCCTTGATAAGAGTATAAACTTTCAAACATCTCCCAGATACGAGTCAAAACTGTCTGCAAATTTGTTAAAGTTCAAGCCAAAGCCTCCAGTAGACGAGACGAAAAGGTCTACAAGTTCAAATCAACATCTCCTTGATACGAGTCAAAACTGTCTACAAATCTCCAAAGTTCAAGCCAAAGCCTCCAGTAGACGAGACGAAAAGGTCTACAAGTTCAAATCAACTTCTCCCAGATACGAGTCAAAACTGTCTACAAATCTCCAAAGTTCAAGCCAAAGCCTCCAGTAGACAAGACGAAAAGGTCTACAAGTTCAAATCAACTTCTCCCAGATACGAGTCAAAACTGTCTGCCAATTTGTTAAAGTTCAAGTCAAAGCCTCCAGTAGACGAGACGAAAAAGGTCTACGAAATCTTGAAATCAAAATGCTCCATGACGCACGAGCCTAAACTGCATGTTACTCCTTGCCCACATGAGTATAAAATGTGTACGGTAAAACACCAGTTGTATTGAACTACGTTATGACTTGATTTCCATCTTGGGATACGTAGGCAGCTTAGAAGTCAATTCTGAGTTCAGTCATGTTATTAAAAAAAAAAAAAGTTTGATTTTTTTTAAGCAAAGTTGTTTCAATTTGTTTGGAAATTATATCGGATTTTTTGAAAGAGAGAATATTCGATATGATTTAGTGCAAACGTGAAGATTTGAATTTCAAAATAAAGCAAGTAAAGCAGCTACATAAGTCTCCTCCCTGTCGGGTTCTTTGACTCCAAAGGCGTCGAAAGGGGCATTTTCTTCCTCGGTTCGATCATGGGCCAAAGAAGTATGAATCTCTCCTGAAGGGTTGTATGTGAGTCGAGGTTTCGTTAAGCCCTTCTTAAACAACCATTGAGGTGGCTCTCGATATCTAACCGGACCTTTGAACCAAAATTTCACACAGTCTAGAGCTTGTACTCCATCAGAATCACTACCCCTTAGATGGTGATACGCCGAAAATAAATGTTGACAACTCCGAGGAAAGAAGAATTTGTTATCTTTATCGACTCCGGTAAGCTCTTTTGCTGTCGGAACAACTTCATCATAGAAGAGACCACGAAGAGGGAGCCCGCCGAGAACATGCAAATCCCACAAGGAAATGCAAAACTCTCCAACAGAAGTACAAAGTGTGTTGTTGGATGGACTCCATAGGTGGCAAAATGTGCGGATCATGTGCTCATCAACGTCATGCGTAAACAAAGAAGCCCAAACTGCATCATGCACTCCAGCCCGATGAAGATTTTTTGTTTTTCCTCGCAAAGACGTCATCTACCCATTCCCAGTAACCTGAAATATAAGAAAATTCACCCAGCGACGGTGTAAAAGAGTGCCAAGGAGTCCTCCATGAAGCTGACAAACGAGCATGGCGTGGAAAACTGAACGGCGATCCTTCCTTGGGAGTACCGGACTGCAAAAGACACACTTTTTGACGTTTAGACAAGGCGGTAGCATCCACACTAGCTTCCTTGGTAACTTCAGTCGAAAACCTCGATGGGTGCTTCTCCTTTGATACAGCGTACTTCGAGGCAAACGGTCCTATGGCTGACGAATACACAGCTAAAGCAGTTCCTTTCGTCTCATCTGTTTCGCCCTTGTCGATTACATAGAGAGTTGGGTATGGCACTTTGTAGTCAGTAAACTCCATGAATGCCTACTCAAAATCAAATAAGAAAGAAAGAGATTAGTTTATTGATATGAATATCAACTTATAAAGAAGATCAGATTTTAGAGAAAGAAGAGAAAATCTTCATACAGTCGGCTTGATCGAGTGATAATATGATGATTTGAAGCTTTGAATCGGATGGCGTCGTTACAAAATCTGCATTAACGAAAAGAATGTTATTATCATCGCCTATATAATTATGGAAAAGAAAAAAAAAATGGACGAATGCTAAGAAGAAATCAAGAATCATGCAATCTTTCAAATTGGAAGCATATGAAGCTTTGACTCACAGGATGGTTTAGATTGTAGTGTATATTGAAATTGATTTTCTTTGGGGCAATTTATCAAATGGATTGTGGGCAAAGAAGTTGAGTGAATAAATACGGCTAAAAGGGAAATATGGAATGCCTCAAACAAAGCTCAAGTCTGTTTACGCTGCTGTCTAACATGGGATTAAGTCTCAATTATCGTTGCTTTTATAAGCATAGCATATTTTCAGTTTTATACAAAGGAGAAGTTCAATTCAAGTAGAAGCATAAAGTAAATCAGTTTTAGTTTTATTCCCACTATAGGAGTATGTAGCTGTGAAAGAATTATTGTTGGTTAATCTGGATTGCTTCTATTGCTGCCAAGAAAAAAGTTACAGCCGATAAACTGGTCTCCTAATTTGAGTGGGTATGTAATGCTATGATAAATACCATTGGATAGATACTCCTTTTCTCATATATAAAGTCCGAAGTTAATGATGTATACGTATATATATGGGTAGATGTGGTGGTAATTAAACTTTGAGTTAATTGATATATGAAATTAAGGAAAATAATTGATTCCAAGTAGGCGTGAGTGCAAATTAAATTGGAGAACTAACTCAGTTTTCACGTGAAGTTGGCAGCTGAATATTTGAGTATTAAAAACCTCCTACATGGACTTTGGTTAAATTGCATTAATAGGCCACATTTTTTGAAAATTATGGCCCATTTATAAACTTTTATCATATTCTCTACATTAGTGTGATATGTATAAATAAAAAAGTCGCGACTTACTCACTTTAAAGTATGCTTCGAAAAGCATTATCGTGAACAAGTCTCGAAGGGGCATTTGTAGATACATAAAATTTACGCCCAATTAAATGGCGACACGTGTAAAATAAGTTGTTAATTATCAATTTAAATTCTCCTTTTACATTTTTGGAATTTTTAATATATGTAATTCCAAAAGTAAATAGTTAATTTAAATTGACTAATTAAAATACGCCACGTGTCAATATGACGTGTTTTGACCAATTAAGAAGAAGTCTTAAAGACTATGGAAGTCAGAACCAATCAAAAAGATGTCTTCTATTCTACAAAGACAATGGACAATCAAATTATGCCACGTCATCAAACAATGTGAAGAAAACTCTCTACTCCAGCATCTATATAAAGGAGCTTTGAGACCTCAGAAGAGAGATATTGACATACTTCACACATATTCTCAAATAAAAGAAAGCTTAAAAGTTCTCTCAAATATTCTATATACAAGTCTTTGACTCCTAAGTCTTTGACTTTTATATATTGGTGTTCCGATCCGCAAATCTTGGAGAAGATCACGCCCCACGATTCAAGAACAAGCCGAAGGCCCTTGGATCTACATATATCTGTCAAGTAGAAGAATCAGAGGAGTTTACTATTTACAGAGATTTTACCCTTTTATTTATTTAAATTCATCAAATATTGTATTTGTTGCTTCTTGTTTTATTGTCTAATAAAGTTTTGCAGACATTAAAATTTGTGGTCTACAGGTACCACCATTGAAAATCACGTTAAGTGGTGACGTCAGTTAAATCTTATTGTAAAGTTCATGTCATTACTTATGTTGAGTGACAATTTTAGTCCACATTATTGCCAAATTTCAAAATTGACTCGAAGATATTATTTATGAGTAAACTCTCAAAATTGATCCACACGTACATACATGAGTCAATTTTGAATTTTGCTAACAATGTGGACTAGTAAATTTGAAGATGTGGGGCTATTTTGGTAGCTTGAAATATTACGGGGCAAAGTTGTCAGTCAACATAAGTATTTGTATAAACTTTGCTAGAAGACTTAATTGCCACGTAACCACTTATCGGTAATTTCTAACGGCTGTACCAAATGTGTCATAATTTATTTCAACTTGATACCAATATGTTGGAAACATAAAGCGGTGTACCAAATGTGAGAATTAACCTAAATCACGGCACCAAAAATGCAATCTCTTTCCAAAGATATGGGTGAATTATTCATGATTTCCTTATCATTATTATATACTTAAAAGAAAAGAAAAAAAAGAAAAAGGATACACAAAAGTACAGGGACTTGAACTACTTCAAATAAAGTAACACAAAGGACAATATGTCATCCATATTATAACACGACTGGTAAACTGGGAGGCTGTTACGTATTTAAGAACAAAAATTTTAATAATGTGGTTATTCCAACTAGAATCTTACAATAGTAGTCTAGCAAAGATAATGTATTGAGAAAATTAACGTGGACTCAGCTCAATCCATATGAAATCTAATAAAAAGTGAATATCGTACATGCATGGACTTTTAAGGTTCACTCGGTTTAGCAAATCATCCTTGATTTCTTTGAATTTAATGGATATTGAACTTCTTTGGCAGTGATGAACTCGGAAAGAAGCAAAAACAAAGCATGGATTGCCGAAAATAAAGAATTGAAACATAGGGTTCATTGTTCATCGACGCATAAAAAATTTCTGTTTTTATATAACTAAATGATGTTGCATAATAATGATAATTTATATGGTATTTATATTGAGATTTTATTAAAAAAAAAAAAAGGGGGGGGGGGGGGGTGGGGGGTAATTCGATTACTCTTTTTGAACATTAAGGATACGAAGGAATTTACTCGGGCTAAAATATATCCAAATGGTAATTAACTTGATTACGAAGGTATATGTGCCGGCCATTATAAATTACTCCCTCCGTTTTTTTATTTGTCGTTTTGGAGGATTACACACGGATTAAGAAATGCAATAAATAGTCATTTTTTTTTAAGCAATAAACCCAACATACTCTTTTAATAAGATAATAACATCATTAATTAACATTTATTACAAGCATTAACAAGAAGGATAATATTGGTAGAAAATAATAAATTTTACATTGAAATCCTAAAATGACAAATAAAAGTAAATAATTTTTTTGGCCAAAGCGGCAAATAAAAAAAACGGAGGGAGTATAAATACAACTTCACGGAGGCCGCGTTACCAATAATCTTGGTAATAATATTTTGACATTTATTACAAGAAAATTGGCTTTATCAACAAAAACATCCATTGCTAAAGGCTTGATTTTCGTTGATATTCACGCATAAGTTTTAATTAGATGATCTTTAGGTGAAGGTCCAGTACTTAAATGCAATGACATACTCTTTTTGTTTTTGTCAGTAAATATTGTGACAAAAAAAATTTGTTGGTAAGTTGAAATCATATTGTCGCTGATCCCCTATTATTGGATAAGGATGGTTGAAAATAAATTCTCACTCGGATTGGATATCTAAACTATGTGTTTATTATATAGGTTTGGGCAATATTTTTTACTTCTCGAGCTAACTTTTTAGTGATCAAGACTCAGTCCTTTTAGGTGGAATTAGTCCAACCCATATGCAAGGACGGACCTACACAAGGGCTAGTGGGGTCTATAGCCCCCACTCAGATTTATAATAAATACCTAGTATTAGTATGCTTAACAAAATAACTACATTGGCTCAGTGGATTGGGATTCCTAAATTTTGAACTCAGTCCGTAGTTCGAACCCTGGTAGCTACTCTCTTGAATTTTTTTTTTAGTTTCCTTTCTTTCCTAAGAAGTATTGTTTTTGTATTAGTTTTAGTTACATTAAAAATGCATTTTTTTTAGTTTCCTTTCTTTCCTAAGAAGTATTGTTTTAATTTATACTGTATTAGTTTTAGTTACATTAAAATTGCCTTTGCTAAGAAGTATTGTTTTAACTTATATTAGTTTTAGTTATATTAAAAGCATCTGTTTGTTAGGATTCGGTAAGAAAAACAGCCTTAGGCACAACGGAATATAAAAAATTTCTAGGGCCTCTTAAAGAATCTTGCCAGGATATTCTCTAGTTGTATATATATGAACATTAATTAATGACAGTATAAGTTTTCTCGTTTATACCTGTCTCCTTGCAAATCCTAGGCTAGCAATATGAGCTCTGAATTCTGACCCCGGTTGATCGACCCACACCTTTTGGTAGCGCCCCACGTGTTGCGCCTCTACGAGTTGATACACCACAATATCACGAAAATTAATATACCTAATCGACTAGAACATAGGCTATATTAATATCTAGGTTTTAGGAACGATTTGGGAACAAAAACGAAAACGAAAAAATTCTTCCACAGGGAAGAACAGTTCGGCCGATCTGGTAGGGAGAGGGAGAGAGAATTTTTCTTTGCTCAATTTTTGCTTAAGGAGTTGTGTGAAAAATAACTAGAAGAAGGCTACTTATAGTTATCTCCCTAACCTAGTCCTATTAGGACTAGGTCTTCTTTCTCCTACATGGGCCATGGCCTTCTTTAATTAGAAGACTAAGTCTTCTAATTAATTCATGGCCCATATTAATTAATCTTTCAGGGCTTTATTTAATCTCCCAATTAAATAGCCCAACTAATTAAATCATCTCCCAATTAATTAATTAAACTCCAAGTCTAATTAAATTAATTATTCCATTAATTAATTAAATCCTAATTAATTAATTTACTCATAAATTAAATTCCAATTTAATTTATAATCTTGATCCAATTCCAATTGGATCCATTTTCGTTCCATATGGGTCGACCCAGTCGACCCACCCATTTAATCGACCCAGTCGATTTTGACCCAGTCGACCCAGTTGACTGGTTCGTTCCTGTTTCCTCGCTTTCGCTACTTGTGTATTGTGTATGCCCCCGTAGGTTCACCACATAATTGGCCGTGGGTTGTAATTAAATATTATTTAATTACTCGAGCAATTAATACTCTAAATTAATCGAACACTCTGTCGATTAATCATTCCAAAATTAGCACCCCTGCTAATTTGGGAATTCTCCCACACTCCACGGTCGATGTCCAGTCACAAGCCCATGGAGCCCAATCACTGGTGAATTAATTCAGTGAACCTTTTATCATTTACAATTTCCATATACGACAAAATCTCTCCATCGATCAATCTCCCAGTCGAGACTTAAGGGTATGGTATTTTATCGGATTCCCTTTTCTTTTGTTTTGACCTTATGTACTCTGGTCTCGAAATAAATTCTCTTTGACTTAATCTTTATGAGCTACTTACATAAAGTCGTCAGATACCTTGGCCAAGGATTTTTACCAGAATTAATTTCTCACAGAAATCCATAGGAGAATTTTCCAACCTATCAAGTCGGGTCAATGGATCCTTTGTTGATGATATGAATCTGCATACGAGTTCCTCTATACCCAACATGAGTCTACAGAGACTTTCTGGTTATCCCCAGTCAGTCGGAACTCATATCAAAGTATAGATGTTCTCGCACCAGATAAACCCTATCATCTCAAGTTGTTAGGGATCGTTCCTCGTATACTATTGTAAATTGGAATAACTTCAACCCCGATATGCGACTACCGCTTCCATGGTGAGTTATTTCCTAATTGGGGTATTCAGTGCACTTGCCATCCCAGCAAGCCACCCACTTATGTGTATCGACTATCCCAGTCACGCTCGTGGACCCCAGCGTCCTCCAGTTCATCGGAGAATACACAACAGTGAGAGTCTAACCGAATCCAACGATGTCCTATCTCAATTGGATTCTACGACTCTTGAATATGTTCTAGATCACGGCCTTAGAGATCAGTCCACGGGTTGTCCCATAGCCCTGTGATCTAAGCACTTCTATCCTTATGCGTAGACAAATATTACATAAGATAAAGTTGACCATTTAATAAAAGTGCATTTATTAATCTAAATTGAATAGTTCCTCATTAATTACAATTAATGCTAGCCATACAGCTGGCTTGCAGGACACTATTTCTATCAATCTCCCACTTGTCCTAAAGCCAGTCTTTTATGTTCTTGAGTCCCATTTTATGCAGATGTTTCTCAAATGCCTTTTGAGGCAGAGGCTTCGTTAGCGGGTCCGCCGTATTATCTTCTGAGTCGACACGTTCCATCTTAATGTCTCCTCTACCAATGATATCTCTTATCACGTGGTATCGTCTCTGTACGTGCTTGGATTTCTGATGAGATCTCGGCTCCTTTGCTTGCGCTATTGCCCCATTATTATCGCAGAAGATAGTAATGGGCTCAGCAATGCTAGGTATCACATCCAATTCCTGGATGAAGTTCCTCATCCAAACACCTTCCTTTGCTGCGTCACTCGCGGCAATGTATTCTGCTTCAGTGGTTGAATCTGCGGTTGTTTCCTGCTTGGAGCTCTTCCAGCTAACCGCACCACCATTGAGGCAGAAAACGTATCCTGATGTCGACTTGAAGTCGTCTACATCACATTGGAAGCTCGAGTCTGTATAGCCTTCCAATTTCAATTCTCCTTCGCCGTATACCAAGAACAAATCCTTAGTCCTTCTCAGGTACTTCAGAATCGCCTTTACGGCTATCCAGTGCTGCTCACCTGGATCAGACTGGTAGCGACTTGTAACGCTAAGAGCGTACGCTACGTCTGGTCTCGTACATAGCATACCATACATTATGCTTCCTATCGCGGATGCATATGGTACTCGAGACATATTGCTTCTCTCTTCAGGCGTCTTTGGGGCCATAGACTTGGAGAGTGCAATCCCATGTCTCATTGGAAGCAATCCTCTCTTGGATTCTTCCATACTAAATCTTTTCAGGATTTTGTCTATGTACTGAGATTGGGAGAGGCCCAGCAGTCCTTTTGATCTATCTCGGTAGATCCTTATACCTAGTACAAAGGATGCTTCTCCCATATCCTTCATCGAGAATTGTGTAGACAACCATGCTTTAGTTTCAGACAATGCTTTCACATTGTTTCCAATGAGAAGAATGTCGTCAACGTAAAGCACCAAAAATTCAACTGTACTCCCACTGATCTTCTTGTACACGCAAGGTTCGAACATGTTCTTGATGAATCCAAAAGTTTGGATTGTCTCATCAAAACGAATGTTCCAACTTCGGGAAGCTTGCTTTAGTCCATAAATGGACCTCTGGAGTTTGCACACCTTGTGTTCATCTCCTTTGGATGCATATCCTTTTGGTTGCTCCATGTAGATCTCCTTATCAATGTCTCCATTGAGAAAGGCAGTCTTTACATCCATTTGCCATATCTCGTAGTTATACCACGCAGCTATGGCCAGCAAGATCCGAATGGATTTGGGCATTGCGACGGGCGAGAAGGTCTCCTCAAAGTCGATACCTGGTCTTTGAGTGTATCCTTTTGCCACTAGTCGCGCCTTGTAGGTAATCACCTCTCCGTTCACTCCAAGCTTTCGCTTATAGATCCACTTGCAACCCACGAGAGCCACTCCCACTGGTGGATCTACCAAGGCCCAGACCTTGTTTGAGTGCATGGAGTCCAGTTCGGATTCCATGGCTTCGCGCCATTTTCCCGAGTCTATGTCTAGCATAGCCTCTTCGTAAGTCCTTGGGTCGGTTAGAGACTGTCCAGTCTCATGCAGCAGACCGTAGTACCTTTCGGGTTCTCTACGTTGTCTTTCTGACCTACGAAGTATCGGTGTACTTTCTGGTGCACTTTCATGCTCTTGTTCTCCCACTGCCTGTGGTGACGGGTCAGCTTGATCGACCTCTAAGGCCTTTTCAGCTTCAGTGACCTCATCTAGTTCTACGTTATTTTCTTTCTTGTCCACCAAGAAATCCTTCTCCAAGAAGTGAGCGTTCCTCGAGACAAACGTTGTTTGTCTTGTAAGATCGTAGAACTCGTATCCTATTGAGTTTTCCGGATACCCCACAAATTTGCACAAAGTGGATTTAGTCTCCAATTTATCTCCCACTAGCTTTTTAACGTAAGCGGGAGATCCCCATATGCGCATGAATGCGTATGAGGGTGCCTTGCCAAACCATAGTTCGTATGGTGTCTTTTCTACGGATTTTGAAGGTACCATATTTAGTATCTTCGTCGCCGTGAGGAGGGCATGTCCCCAAAATGAAAGAGGTAAGTCAGTGGCACTCATCATGGATCGAACCATGTCCATCAAGGTTCGATTCCTTCTCTCTGCTACTCCATTTAATTGGGGTGTTGCAGGAGGAGTCCACTGCGATAATATTCCATGCTCTACAAGATAATTCAGAAATTCGTTACTAAGAAATTCTCCACCTCGGTCAGAACGAAGAGCCTTTATCGTATGACCAAGTTGATTCTCTACTTCCATCTTGAATTCTTTGAATCGCTCAAAGGCTTCAGACTTGTGTTTCAACAAGAACACATATCCATAACGACTAAAGTCGTCAGTGAAAGTGATGAAGTAGTCATAGCCCCCTCGGGCGCTTTTTCTTAGTGGTCCACATACGTCAGTATGTATTAAGTCCAATGTTTGCTTGGCTCGCTCAGGGTTTCCCTTAAACGGCAACTTAGCCATTTTACCCTTTAAACATGGTTCACATGTCGGCATTTCATCAATGCGATTGATTTCAATCGCGCCAGATGATGCTAACTTTTGAATCCTTGACTTAGATATATGTCCAAGTCTAGCGTGCCATAATTGGGCAGATATTTCATTATCTTGTTTCCTTTTGTTTTGTTGTACGTGCATGACTTAACTTAGGTGGTTTTATGATGTAAAGTCAATAATTCAATGTACCAAATGAAAAACAAAAACAGGAGCTTTTATTAAAATCAACATTATTCAAAAATATGAATAAAAAGTTTCTCATTAAAAACTAGGTACATAAATGAAAGTTTCCTAATGACTTTATCAAACCACCTAAATCTACTTTTGCCTACGGCCTTGGTAGCAGCTCCAGCTCCATTGCCTTTATTCAAGGATCCAATCCTCAGGCTCCAGTTTCCTTAATGCTCCCATCACCTAGCAAGGATGAGAACTCCAGTCAGTGTCTAACACCAAAAATGCACAGTTAATTGTAAAATTAACTTTAACAAGGAATATACCTGTTCGAACTCTCCATAGGTTCGAATTTAATCCTTTCCTTTGACCTTGTGCAGTAAGGAGCTCTGGTTTCCATTTGTCTTGGTTTTGAACGCCGCCCAGTCTTTTCGCCAACCTTTGCTTTCTTTCCAAAAGAAGCTTCGTGTTCCTCGAGCATTTGTCGCAGGACATGCACAGTGATCTCTCGCCTCTGGAGATTCAAGTCCGCGATAAATCGGTCATATGATCTAGGAAGAGATTGTAGAATAATATCCACTCGGAAATCATTGTCCATCACGACACCCATATCATCGAGTTCAGACAGAAGTCGAATCATCTTGTGTACGTGGATTCCGACAGGAGTTTCCCTTCTCTTTCTTGCTTGCAAGAGTTCCCTCGTGATCGCGAATCTGCGACGACCATCTCTAATCCCATAAAGGAATTTGAGATTCGAGAGAATCTCTTTCGCGGATGCCATATGCTCATGTTGCAAACGCAGATCAAGTGACATATATTCCAACATGTATTCACGAGCTAAGCCATCATCTAATTTCCATTTGGTGATGCTTTTACGGAGCTCATCAGGAACGTCATGTGAAATAGTAATGGGT